>BSBN01000831.1:2400000-3600000 GCA_027924645.1 Cunninghamia lanceolata
GTCAAAAATTTTGGGATCATTGGTGGATGGTTTTTGATAAACCACCCAACAACAATTTAGATGTACCTTTGTATTTCCTTCATAAACTATATGCAGATTTTGTAATGGGTCGCCATGTGAATTATTTTGATTTTAGAGAGTTCGAGGGAGTAGGTAAGGGAATGCCTCAAGATAGACCTGGGGCAATGAGACAAGTGCAAGGTCCTTTTATTCCCTCTCCTGCTATCCTTTCTCCACCTCCAATTCAGCACCCAAACATTGTTACAAATGCAACACAATAGGGGCTCATTGCCATACACTCTTTGACTGAGCACTTGATTACACAGACCTCTCAGTTTGCATAGTCACATGATGTTGGTGGTCATATTGGATCACTTGATATTACTAGACCCTCCTCGTCCACACATGTTTGTGTGCCTCATCATTGTATTTTTTGCAATTAGTTGTGCTTAGGTCCTCTTATAGAGAGTAGTGAGCCACCACTGAACATTTCAGAGTATGATGCCCCCATACATCTCTTTCATGAGATGAGGCAACGATGTCCAGAACTCAAGTTGAGGCGCCGGGGACAAGAGCAGAAGCACAAGCATCAGTGGGTAAAGAAGGAGAGAAGCATGGCCAATCTTTTATGGAGGTAAAATTTAAAGTTAAATTTCATGGTGTATTCCATTTGAATAATATAAACAAAGATTAGTACTAATGTATCTAAAGGGGATAAAATTTGATGACAAAGGAGTTGATAGAAGTTCACCATGGAATTCTCTCTGTGATCCAATTTGACTTGGACTTGTCGGTATAATTTTTTCTACACATCAACTTTTTTTATTGTATGCATTTAATTCTTTGTGAGTAAATTATATATTAATTTATATCTTGATGTTACTTTAATTTTATAGTTAATCCAAAATTTGAATGATGTGGCATCTTTGCCAATAGTTTTTAGTCAAACTCTTGATCGACCCAAGGGACCATCATTTGCAGAATGACTTTTTGAATGCCAACAAAGGGTGGAGGTAATTTGATTGAATTGTGCTTTATTTGATAATTTAGAAAACTTAAATATTTGATTATAATCATTTAGATAAATTTAATAAAATAGAGAATCATTGTCTTTGTTACATGTTTGATCATATAAAATAATGGTTAAAAGAATGAAAATGAGAAAGAAAGAGAGAATCATGTATTATCCATTATTCGTAATATATATTTGAGATTTACTAACACATCAATTATTCATTTAAATATTCATATAGATTCTGCAATTGATTTGAATCTAATTTGATTATGTGATCCATTTTAGTGCATTGATTGATTCATCTTATGAGGATTCCATTATGACATACAATGTTCATCTATCTCCAAGATAATTGTGTGTATTGATAAAATGCTATATCATTTACATACACACATCAACACATAAAAAAACATATAAACATACAAGGAAATTAAAATTCCATAAAAAATATAGATCATATAGATTCCCATTCCATAAACCAATAAATATGAAGACCAACCATACATAACATAGTGTCCAATACCAAATGTCATCAAAATAACAAAAATCATAACATGATTAGGCACATATAATAGTGGGGACACATCTTCTAATCCTCCTTCTCTTTTTGATCCTCTTGAACCCACTTCAAGCTACATACATCTAATGGATATGATAGTGGGGACACATCTTCTACCAATAGTCTATATGCATTGGTGACCCCTGCATCATCCTCAACTACAACTTTAATTGGCTCATCTCCATCATCATCATTATTAAATTCATGAGTGGAAAATGATGGTCTATCTCTCTCCCAAGGCCTAAGTGGTGAGTTTTGGTGCCTCCTATATATTTTAGGTTTGAGGGGAACATTATACTAGATAAAAAACTATTTGAGGATCCACTTATCACGAAAACATTCCAAATATGTAGACAAATACTATTATTATGTGTAGAACTACTGAGGTGGCAATATACATGCATTGGAATACTTCATATTATATGTTTATCCTATGACAAGTGTAAAAGGTGAGTACAATAAATACCTTATATTTTCTTATGAAATGTAGGAGACCTTGTAAAAAAAATTTGATAATATCTCATTTTCTTTGAATCTTTAAAAATTAATTTTAAGGACGCTTCTCACTATATGTGCTGATGCAGAGAGTTGCATGACCTGTAAACCTTGCTTGCAGATAGATAAGAGTCCATATCACATTTTTTTAAAAATAGAGGTCCTAAAATATTCCATTTAACTTCTACATGGTTGTAAAGTTATCCCTAATGACTAATAGCTCCTCTCTCCTAATGTTAGTGAGCATATGTTCTTTGTTTTGTTTAAATTGATCTATTAATTTAAAAGTTATTGTGATTATTTGCATACATAGAGTCTTACATTATTGTCATTTTTCATACAGGAGATATTAGTTGGTTCATCCATGATGAGTCCTTCTCAATCGATGTAGGAGGCCTTGTTAGTGGTATGTGCTTGTTTTCTAGTAGATAAGTTTTTGTTTAGTGTAGTCTAGATTGTTTATGTGTAACATATCTAACCTTTTTTAATGTATGCATTTCCTTTTTTGTTAATAATTATATATTAATTTATTTCAATGTTACTTTACTTTTATAGTCAATTGAGAAATTGAATGATGTGCGACCTTTGCCATTACGCTTCATTAGAACACGTGATCATCTCAAGAGACAATTATTCACAAAATGAATGTCTGAATGCCAACAGGTAATTGAGTTGAACTTTTCTAAATAACTGATAGTTTATAAAGGTCTTATAGTTGATTGTAGTAGATAATATTCTATTTACTAACTCTAAGTTAAATATTTACCATTTAACTAATTAATCAAATTTGTGGTTTGACTTGTTAATGTAGTCAACTTTGCATCCATCAAGTACAAGACATCATGGCACGAAGAGGACACTTTTTGAGCATCCATCACAAGTTGAGGATTCACCAGAGACATAGGGTCAAGTGGACCTTTACTATTTGATGTAGCTATTCAGCATGTAGATTGTATATAGATTTTGAGACATGGCATATGCCACATTTTGTAAAAAATGTTTTGAGTTGGCATACTTGCCAAATTTTTGTATATGTCTACCATTATGGACTAGATTTTAATATATATATATACATCTTGATATACAATATAATTTAAATTCCTTATGTGCATGTATTCCTACTTTGAAACTTAAAAGTTTAATGTATAATCAGTTTACAATGGTTGAGTTATGATTAATAACATGTTATAGATTGATTTATTGTTATATATGTTTGTTTTTCTTGGCAAAAAGATGATATATGTAGTTTCATACCTCAATACATAAATTGATCTAAATTTCCACATGATTGTAGTTTTAGTTAGATATAGGATTTTCATGAAATGACAAATTTGAATGGTTGACACATGTGTAGCTATAGAAAACTTTTATCTCCTCCATATGTAGTTGTAGCTCTTAATTTTTCAAGTACAAACATCAAAAAGTAGTTGTAGATGACTAATTTCACCATCAAAACTTCATTTCTAGCCTCCTTTCTTCATGTTTTCAGTCTTAATTAGGACATCTGCAATGTAGAACAACAATTTGGTACCTCATGGAAGGCTGCAACAATCATAGCTAAGGCTACAATTTCATGTATAAGATTATAAACTTCATTTTCATTCATCTCCAAGACCTTGATTCCTTCATATTTGACCATTTCTATCTATGATTGGGTAGGTACAATAGTGATATAGGTCTGAAAATCAAGTTGTTTTATGGATGGTATAGCAAATTAGGAGTTTGAAATGTTGTCACAACAACACTTTGCAAAAATGTTTTCAAAATTAGGTAAATGGGAAAATCTTGTTTCATTTCGTCTCCTAGAGTTTGTCTTCAAACTCATTGACATCTTTTAGATTTCATTTTGTAGGTACAAAGATCTTTCCATTTCATGAATTTTCCACCATGTTTCTACCTTGTTTCTAGATGTTTCCATAATGTTTCTAGCCTCACAAACCATGTTGTCAAATTTGTTGTTGTGGGAAACTTCACAAATTTATCATTTTTCCTCGGCCTCCTAGATCTTCACCATTTATGCATGACCAATCTTAACTTGTATAGCCTACCCTTGACTATAAATGATTTCTCCTGAGCTATTTATGATGTGTTAGGGTAGCCTTTGTTTTCTTGACAGTCTATTTGCATACTTATGGACCATTGTGACAGTCTTAGGAGTCTTTTGATAGCTCAACTCACTCCATTCTAATTTAGAACAATTAATCAAATAGATTCAATGTTTTATGTGAAATTCCACTAAGTTTCACAAAAAATCATTTCATCTCTCCCTTTAATAACCTCTACCATAGTGTAATAGACCTCTACAATCATGGATGTCCATCATTTATGACAACTCTTCATTGATATGACAATCATTCCTTCAACCTTTTGAGTATGTTAGGACCTCATACATTCACCTTCAAACCTTATTATAGTGTCCTGTTATTATGACCAACTTTATGAGGCATAAGATGGGGATCCTTATACTAAATGGAAATTCCAAGGGTGTAGGTGACTTTCTCAAAGGATTCCAAGTAGCTTTATGGATTGTGGTAGTAGGACAAAAATCTCTATGACTATCCTATAAGGACACAGAAGAATTCACAAGATCCAAACCCTTTCAAAGTGTTGCATATAGTCGAAGGATTTACTATTCTATGATATGAGACAACAAAAGACTATGTTTGGTGAGTGTATTGTGATGAGCTATTAGGACAGTCAAAGACCATTTAGAGATCATATGATTATAAGAGTTTTATTTTTTAAATAAATTCTCTCTCTCAAGGCCTTGACAAAATGAGTAATTCTTCTAAAAACTATCCCAAGACCTTATTGATTGCAAAATTCCATATCTAGGTGTGATCATAGCAAAGCAACATGGTGATAGTCCACTTTATCTCATTTACCATACTGCTCTTGCATAGAATAGTAGTGTATTAAACCCCTCCATGAATTATGTGGTAGTCCAAAGGTGATGAGGATCATGACAGTCTAGTTAAGTTGGAGTGTTGATTGACTAGATGACAATCCCTTGTCCCATCCACATGCATTTTGTAGTTGTTGAATGATCTCCTCTAGTTGTAAAGCCTTATTCAACACTCAAACCTCATTGTTGGATCCTCACATGTGTGAAAATGTTCAAGGGGAAGTTGTGCTTCATTGTTAATTATAACTCACCTTTCATTATTACTGCCCTATTATAACAGTCCTAGCCATGGAAGAGGGCCAAAATACATTGTTATAACAGTCCTAGAATGAACCATGAACTCAACACAAACGTGTCTACCCATGTCATCCATTGTTCAGATTATAAAGATCTTATCTTGCAAAAACTAGTAATGGGACTGCTATAGCTAAAATAACACAAGACAGTGTCTAGGGTTATTGTTTACTATGCAAGTTGTAATACTAATCTATCTATACCTTCTGGATACTCATGAAAAAAGATCAAAGACATCTTAAGTAATGCATTAAAAACAACTTCATGATGGTCATGATTATGATAGTGGATTGTTATATAGACTTGTGACTATCCTAAACTCATGAACACCTCCTTTTTAGTGTTTTGTCTCCTTATAACTCCCTTTGTATCATCTTGTATATACACTAAGACAACCCCTAAACCTCTTTTTCATGGAGATTTCTTAGATATTAACGAGTATGATACAAATCATATATAACTATCACAATGGAAAATAGTCTTGAATCCCTTTATGTAAATTGTCTTCTTCTCCTTTACATGGACTGTCCTCTCTATCTCTAGTTGATGGTATCTTCAAATTATCTTAAATGAATGATATAATGGAACTAGTACCCATGAGTTTTCTAACAAATGGATGAGTGCTTCTTCTTGGAATAATGGTCCTATGACATGACATGAAATAGAAGTAGGACTATTGTATGGACTATGATGGTCCCTTTTTCTTCAAATTCAAAATGATCATGATGTGAATGTTGACAATGTCCCCTTAGAAGATGGTAGTCATGAATGATGCTAATTTGATAAGCTACTAAGACCACAACCTAACTTTATAACATAAAAAATGTTCCTAAATGGATTATGGGAGCTTCTTAATATCACAACATAGTCATGAAGGGTCGAGATAGTCATCGTAGCCTCTTAATATCCCAAAATAGGAAAGTAGGGAAAATTTCACATTGGGATGTTTGGAACTGCCTTAGTAGACAGTGAATGGGATCTTTGGAATAGGATATGGACATTCACCAAAGCATAAAGTATATGGGAATTTCATCAGTTGTTCTAGTTGCAACTACCTTGGTAGACATGTATACAAAGTGTGGAAGCATAGACAAGCCACGTGAACTATTTGACAAAAAAAATCAAAGAGATGTTGTCTGATGGAATGCGATAATTGTAAGATATGCACAAAATAGATTTGTTGCTTTAGAAAATTTTAATAAAATGCAATTTGCAGGTGTAATTCCAAATTCCACAACCAATCATCCATAGAACATAAAAACAAGTATAAAATGCATTTTAGGAAGTTTTTCCTTGCTCCTATCACTATATGAAGATGACTTTATAGTCCAAAACAAGGTTATCATAGTGATGAGGGAAGATATTCATAAGTGTGAGGGTTTTCATCAGTTCTAAGACTGTTATAAACTCATTTTTCTCCCCTCGTCCTTTTGGGATCAATCCATGTTGAAATCCTAGAATATTGACATCTTGTCCATGGGTGGCAAGAAATATTATCATCTCTGTGTAGACACTATATTATGAGAGCATTGTGATGAATAGAATAGAATGAAATGTCTTCCTTTGAACTCTACAATGGACCTTTCAAGACAACAATGTGTCATAGGCCTGACTGAGAAGATGTGGACTTTTTTACATTTTAGGGTAATAGTAATGAGTTCCTTTATGATGAGGTTGGTGGACTGTACTTGAATAGTCTTGGTATCATTGTGATCAAAGTATTAATGAAGTAATTCTACATCACTCCCACATCAATGAATGGCCAATAGGAGGCAGCCATCTAGGGACTATCATAACTTCACTATTATACTAGTCCATATGAACATGGTCATGATGTCCCTAAAGATTTTTTATCCTAAGATTTGGAGAAGGTTGAAGAGGCTATCTTAGAGTATGCAAAGATCAAACACAGGAATGGTGAAGAGACCTAAGACCAAAAAGAAAATAATCTTAAGACCTTTGTGGTTGTTCACTTTTAGCTAGGACAGTCATGAAGATCTTACAGTCTAGATTGATCATTTCATGGAAATGCATGGATAAAGGTTTGTTTATGGATGAAATGATGAGAAAATGGAAAACAAGAAGCTGCACATGAAGGTCATGATGCCAAAACTACACATAATATAGCTGCATATTAATATATATGCTTGAAACATGAGAACCTAATGCTACAAGGGAAATATTGATAACAAAATTAGCTATCTTGTTATTTATCCTTGACATATGGCAAGTAGGCATGGCATATGGGATTTGAAGAAGTTTTTAGATCAGCACATGCCTTAATAACCAAGTCATCACTTTGAAAATTGCATTCTTAAGGAACCTATGTTGTTAGAGGAGTTGTTGTTTGGTGGAATGCAATGATTACGAGATATGCACAAAATGGATTTATTATTTTAGAAAATTTTAACAAAATGCAATTGGTAGGTGTAAAGCAAAGTGCGGAAGCATAGACAAGCCATGTGAACTATTTGACAAAACAACTCAAAGAGATGTTGTCTGATGGAATGCAATAATTGCAAGATATGCACAAAATGGATTTGTTGCTTTAAGGATATGATAATTTTGTCAGGTGTTGTAGTTGTAATTACCTTGTGACACATGTATGCAAAATGTGGAAGCATAGACAAGGCACATGAACTATTCAAAAGAACACGTCAAATACATGTCATCTCATGGAATACCTTGATTACAGGATATGCACAAAATGCATTTAGAAATTAGTATGTACAAAAAGATAGAAATCAAAATATTAAGAAACACAAATGAACACTAAAAATTGTACCTCGCATCTATGATGCCATGCAAAATAACCTCATTCATAGTCCTATATAGTCAAAAGCATGCATTATAGTTAAATAAACAAGATTTTTAATAAAACAATAATAAAAAATAGAAAAAACAAGAATAAGTTAAGAAAAAAATTGTCATACTTATCCATCTAGAAGTTTAAATGCTAGTCAAGTATACCTGAGGGGTCATCTCTTACCTTCAGAGCATCCAATATTACTTCATGATCAACATTACTAATTGTCCATAGTTTTTTTGTTTTTAGTTTTGCATGATGCTTTAGTAACTTAACATTTGTTGCTACAACTAGGTGCATATACATCAATATGGTTTTATGCTTCTCAAAGTCTTCAAATGAAAGGATGCCATTCTTTCTAATCATATATGTTCGCAACCAAATCCCATTAATAACAACTGATCCTATAGGATATGTGAACCTGTCATCATCTACCATAGGTCATGTTAGCTTTTGTTTTCCTTGTACACATCGTGTCAACCAATACTTTGATCTCTCTTCATTTCCATGTGGTGTAACAACTGCATAAACATGACCTAGTTGTACAAGGTCTAAAATATGTTCATAGTCAAATGAGGTCTCCATGTCATTGACTAAAGATGATTGACCTTGAGATAAAGAGGTTAAATAGCATGGAATCCATGCATCCACCCACTCACTTGACTCACAATTATCCCAATCACATTTAATACAAGTCTAAAAAAACAAGCTAATTCTTGTGTCCAAATAGTCCATGCACTTGCATCTAAGCTTTGAAATGAATGCATCTTTGATGATTCATTGATTCTCTGACAATCCAATTTCTCTCTTGTTATCCCCTCATCAACCAACCAAAAGAACCTATACACTTCTGAATCAAGAGCCACTCCTTGTGACAATGCATAGTTACAACACTTAACAATAGAATCCACATCATTGAATGTAGTATCACCTTTAATCTATAGTTCTTTAAAAAGAGATCTCTTCACGTATGCACCCACTCCATCATGTTCCCCTTTTCCATTCTCATCTTCAAAAAAATTTCAAATATGAGATACACCATTCTCTCCATGCATTCTGCTCAACCAATAGAACATACGAGCATTCTTGAATTGACCTATGCAATTATCTGACCAAATGAGATGTTGATCCATTCTAATATCTTTTTCTTCCAAGAACCCATAAAATTGTTGAAAACAATATTACACATACTTTGATGAATGAGATTGATCATCACTCATGTAAAAATGGTATTCTCTGACAATCTTCCTATTCTCTTCTGTACTATTGGGGGCATGTCTGTATGTGATGTGAACAAAAATAGCAACTTGAATAGAATTGTAGTATTGGGATTGGACTTCATTTTGGAGTTGCAACATGTAGATTTATGTAAAACCAACTACAGAGACAATAGTTCCAATTGAGGAAAATTCTTTACACATCTTGAACTGTTGATTTAACCATCGAGACCTGTGGCTATGTATGGCATACTTGTAGAAAAGATTTTTCTTAAAATCATAAATAAAATCAGAAATACTTACCTCTCTTACAATCAACTCACATCTAGAACCTTCACCTCCACTTTTCAAATTGTAATTCACTGTCTCATATATCTTTTTCTCAACCATTATTTTTCCAAAATCATGCTTGTTGCCCTCATGAAAACATGATATAAACTTTGATAACCCACCACATTGTAAACACTTTTCATTTAAACAATCATTCTTGTAGAAAATGTAACCATAATCTCTAATACATAAACAAATCCAATAAGTCCCTAGATGACTTTGGTAGTTGAATTGCACCAGACTCCTGTAACATTTCGTTAGTGTGCAAAGTAGAATGAATATTACATAATAATTCATGATACATAGAAAACTCTTCATGGTATTTGCAACATGTATTATGAATTTTAAGAGGAACATAATAAAATGGATTAAGAGATTCAAATGCTCTTTGTAAGATTGTCATACCTAGTTGTGTTTCACAATATTCTTTGTACAATGTTGTTTGGCTACATTCCAAGTAATGTTTAGGATGTGTGGTCTTTATCACCAATTCTTAACTTTAAAACATATTTTGCATTCGGTGATACCCTAGAGTTACTGTGCCAAAATCATTCAATTTCTTCCTTTGTGCTATTTATTAGCTTATTATCAACTCATGGAAGCCTACCACTAAAAGCCCAAGTATCATTTCGAAGAGAACTATCTAGTCTTGATCTTAATGCTAGTGCTTTTGACAATGTTTTATGATTCAATCTTAAGTCAACACAAGTTTGCCTCATTAATCGAGCCTTTCTTAATTGTTTTCTCACTATTGAGGTTGTTATTACTGTATGAGAAACTCTTTTATCTTTCTCCTTGCCAGTCTTTCCAATAGAATTGAGTGCATTGAAAAGGCTTCTAACAATAATTTTATTCTGATTGGACACATTGTTTAACCAAATCTTCAATTTCTTTAGTAAAGGTCTCACTCTATATATCTTTAGTAATTGCACAAAAAGTTGGCATTTGTAATGCCCCTCACTTTTTGGCTTGTGATAGTTATTAGTTTATATTTCTCTCTGACAATTCTGAGATAGTTGCTAGTCTTTCATTTCATTTATCCATTCTGAGACACTTGGATTAGTAGGTTATGGTTTATGTTTACTTTGATTTTGATGGACTATGTTCGACTGATATAGTTAGACATGTGTTATGAGTTTATGATGACATTATTGTACTTCAGTTATGATGAGTTGGACATGATTTGTAGTGGATTAATATTTACGAGTTTTATTAGATCTGTTGTTATCTATTTTCATATGCAGTGGTTATAATCTTATTCAAGAGCAGGGATGGTGTAGTATTACTTGCTTCGAGTACCCTACTACGTCGTGATTCTCTAACTCTTTGTGTGTAGACATATATGTATTTGATTGTATACAACCAATTGTTTGGATGCAGGCTGCAGGTACTGAGCCTCGACTCCACCTGATATAGCAGGTTTGAGAGGGCTCTTGCACCAATGGGTATCAGTGATGGGAGATAACGCGAGGTCTATTCCACTAGGTCAGTCCTTGTCTTCTGTTGTGGTCTCGAGTCATGTTGTGACACTTGGTTCTTGCCTTGTATGTTTGGTAATCTTGTGTTGTGGGGTATAGTTGAGTTGTGTTGATTATGCTCATGTGTGGTTGGAAAATACTTTGATGATTTATTATTAACTAATAATGCTTCTGTTAGGTTTATTATATAATATTTGGTTTAGCCTAGAATTCTGTATGACACCTTGGTTAAATTTTAAAATAGACTAGATTAAATTATCTCCTATTCTAAAGTATTTATGTCATAAATTGGAGTTACAGGTAATTAGTATATATTTGGTACAGAATAAATTTTGATATGTGAAATTAATGTCTTGAGTTGTCAATTTTGAAATTGGAAGATTTGGGATCTCTTTTTATAGCAAATTTTTGAATTTCTCAGGGGAGTGGGTTGTTGGGTAACAAATGCATGCCTACATTTATTTTATGAGCTGAACCATTTTTAGAGGAAAAAAAATTGGGTTCTGGGAGAGAATTGGAAAGGGAATTCAGATTCTGGGGAGTAAAAACAAAGGATTTGGTTGCAGAAATTGGAGAAATTTTGAGGGACTGAAATCCGGGTATGTGATTTGTCTCTCTCTATAAAAATTTGCATTTGTTGTGGCTTATAATTTAAAATTTATTGTTGCATGTTCTGTGTGTGAAACTAGCATGTCTTGTGTGTGAAACTTGCATGTAACTTGGAATTTAATTATCTTTGTGTGCCCAGTGTGGTCGAATATTGCTCCAATCTATGTAGATTCCTCCAAGATGGATTCTTCTGGTTTAACCTTTGTCTTAATCCTTTTGAAATCATTAGCTCAATAACCCTGCATTGTAATCTCAATCCTATGAAATAGATGACTCAATTTTAAGCTTTTATCAATCTCTTATCTTATTTGTTCCTGCAATTTATCTCACATTTGTATCTCTCTGATAGAGGTGAAATGCCCAGTAAGAAGTGTATTGGCCTTTATATTTAATTTCCATGACAAACTATTAGTGCTTGCAACCACTTTTTGGTTCTCATATTATTCATATTTCCTTTTTACCTTGGATGCCTTGCTTTTATCTCTATAACCCTGATGAAGATCTTGTGCCTCCAACTCTACCTCCACTGGGAAGTTACCCTGCATTCATGTCTAGGATTTCGACCAAATCTTGTGAAGTTTTCTTCACAATTCCTTCATATTTGCTTTTAAAAAAATTTCTTGATGGTTGTAAGACACCATTTATTTCATCATGTGCATTAGAATTAAAACACTGCTTGAAGAAAATAGGAAATAAGTGAGTCTTGTGCATAGTAATTCGCATGGTTAAAGGCTAGGAAAGTTTGAATTCTTATAGGAATTTCCATTCCCATCTATCAGACAGCTTGCAGACTCTCTTTTGTCATTTCACTGTCACTTTCTTTTGATAGGTTCTATTTAAACATAGTAATGTTTAGGAAACCCTGGGTTTGAAGTGTCATGGGAAATTGTGGCTATTAGCTATTTTACTTATTTTGTTAAACTTAGATGTGTATGGGTAGTAGAATGTTTAAAACTATTGTCTATGTTTTGGTAGACCCGCGAGCTATGTTGTTAGTCATGTATTTAGTAAATGGTATACCTTATGACCTTAGTAGCTTGCTTTAGATTCTGACCATTGAAATGGTGCAGTTGGTATTCGGCTATCATTACAATGTTATGTGTATCGAATGTCTTTGTTTCATGTTAGAAGGGTCGATGGGACTCATGCGACTAGGAAAAGAATTCATCTTATCTTTGTTAGGTTTATTACAAACCTTTAGTGGTAGCCGATAGATGGTGTAACGGTAAATATGGTAGCTGATAGATAGCAATGGCATGCATTAGGAAATGGTATACATCTTCAGTTTGGTCGCTTTTAGTTAGGCTCCGCCGTCGTAGAAGTACAACATGGTTGGCTTCCATAGCGGGTTAAATGTTAGTCGAAGTGGCTTATGTTGTATCATAGTAGTAGGGTCGAAGGGGAGATTAATACGAATAGAAACAAGTATATTTCCTTATAGATAGGTTCGCTAGTAAATTTAAGTGGTAGCTTGATAATATAGAAACCCGTGCTCTTAGGAAAACTATTAAGGTTATAATGTTTTGATATGTTAGATAGTAAATTTATGTTTGGGAAAAGAAATATATTTGTAATTTTTAGAAGATCTCATTAAGAATGGTAGTCAGTATTATGTTGATAGTAATATATGTAAATAGGAAAAAGGTATTTACTTATAGTTGTGGTTATTAGAAATTAGTAAATGGTGAGATGTTAGGAAAATATTTGTATATGCTTGTAGTGTTTTCATTAGAAATTGTAATTGTTATATGTTAATAGATGTTGGTTAGAAAATTTACGCATTTTTTTTGTTAAATGGATAATGTTAGATAGTAAGTTAAGGTTATAGAAGACTATTAAGGTTGATAATGTTTGATTTAAAATCTTAATATGATAGCTAGTGACTTACGCTTTTAGAAAGAATCATAATTACTTGTAGTTAATTCAATAGAAGATATGGATGGTAAAATAGAAGTAAATGTTTGTAGCAAAAAGATGTAAATAGTTATAGTTGTTTTGTTTTTGTTATTTAATTGATAGTTATTGGAATATAGAAATAGGTTTTCTTATAATTGGGTATTAGATCAAAAAGTGGTCTAGTGAGAGTAAATTAAAACATATAAATTTAGATACTTTTATTTTGGAAAACAAGGAATTGTGTTTTGATTATATTACGTGAATTAAAGTGTCTTTAACTTGGGATTGTTTTATTAATGGAATTATTTTCTGAGCTTTCCTTGATTTTTGTTTAAGTAAGGGTGTTCAGTTTATGGTTCACCTTCCTTGCCTTATTAATTCCTAGAGATTTGGAGTTTTGCTATTTGTGATAACCATGTGTAAGTCGATATTTTATCATAATGAGTTTTGGACAGGTGGTCAAGTTGTATTTCCAAGGTCTATGATGATTATGGTTTTAATTTGGTTAATGTCTTGTTTTATGTCTCTTGTTCATGCATGGGGGTCCTGGTAGCGTATACATGGAAGATTGTTGCAACTGGTCTTTTACATTTCTTAGTTTTGATTCACATGTTGCTAATCAAGTATCAAGTTGTTAAACCTTTATTTCCATTATGGATGAGGAACGTGTATGTGTTATAGTGTTTATGTGCCGACTCTAGAGGTTAGGTCTGCATTCTATTTTGTTGTTTTTCGATTCAATGGTGTTTTGATTAAGTGATTGTATGGATAAGGGAATAGTTTTATGCGTAAGTGTAAGAAGATGGGGGGCCAAAAAGTGGCCAAAAATTTTTCAAAAAAATTTAAGTCATAACGCGAGCGCGTTATAACACGCTCGTGTTATGGCTTGGTAATGACAAGCCTTAGGCTCGTCATTACTGAGCCATAATGCGAGTGTGTTATAACCTGCTATAAATAAAAAATAATAATTGCATTTCATTTCATTCTGATTTTCTCCTCTGCCCGCGGCTTCAAAACCCTCAAAAACGCGCTCGCGTTCTACAAAATGCCAATCAACACAAAAAGCTTGTCGATTCATCACCAAAATGCCGCCACGACGTCAAGCACGCCAAAGGGGTGAGTTATCTTTGTTTTTTTGTTTGAATTTCTTCCTAAATAGGTAGGTTTTTGTTAATTTTTTATGTATATTTCGTTAATTGTAGGAAATGTTAATGCACCTCCTCCTCCTCCTCCTCCTCAAAATCCACAAAATCTTGAGGAGGAAATACCTACAGAACAACAACCTCCTCCATTCATTCCTTGACATGCCCCTGGAACACAAGATAATATAATGGGGGAAATTGAAAACAACAAAAAACAAATTGAAGATATAATTGCAAGGTTGAAAGATCCTTCCACTTCAACCTTGCATAGGTCCACGCTTGCCGAATCTCTTGAGTCTATGTTATCAAATGTAAATTCAATTAGCAAGCAAATAACTAGTTGGACCGATAAAAAGAGAGAGTTTAGAGATTACTATGCAGATAAATTGTCATACCAAGATGTCAAAAAATTACAAATTACAAAATTAGACTTGTGTTCAATTTTCACAAACCCACAAACAAATCAACCTCCACCCATTACATGCAAGAGGTTCCCTATCCATTGGTGCAACAACCAAGCGATAAGGGACAATTTCGGGCAGAGGTGGTGGATGTTTTTGACCATCCTCCATGCAATAATAATGAGGTCCTGCAATACTTTTTGAGGAAACTCTACTACAAGTTTGTCCTCAATAAAGTGCCAAACTATTTTGATATGCGGGACTTCCAGGGTAGAGGTGGGGGCTCAGCACAGGATAGACCAGGGGCACGTCTTGACCCACATCGGGTAGTGAGATGAGTAATCAGCAGACTAGCCCACGAGCATGTTTCTATCCCTTCCATTGTGAAGGAGAGTGTTGAGGTCGATACACTGAGGTCGATTAGTGCCTTGACCCAGAGCATCATAGAGCATGTCGATCCTGCAACACAGAGTGGGTTGGGAGATAGTGCGAGGAGTAGGGTCCCACCGCATACTTGCCAGGCTTGTGGGTCAGCCTGTGGTTATGACCCCATGGACAGTCAGGATGCAGGTGCACAGGCTACATCTGCAACTGAGCAGATGGTAATGACAGATACCCTCCTGAGTGAGACTTTCGGCCTTGATACTCAAGTAAATATTAGCAAGTTTATTGAATTTAATTTATTAAATTTCATTTTTGAAATACAAGATTAACTAATTTAAATTGATGATTTTAATGAAATTTTAGGGTCATAGCGTCG
The DNA here is from genome assembly GCA_027924645.1 of Cunninghamia lanceolata. NCBI lineage: Eukaryota > Viridiplantae > Streptophyta > Pinopsida > Cupressales > Cupressaceae > Cunninghamia > Cunninghamia lanceolata. The sequence goes on from BSBN01000831.1 coordinate 2,415,908, forward strand.
ATGCAGTTTTCAGTGGTTCTCCACCTACATTTTTCACTAGATCATCTACTGTCGAGGTATGTAACTAGTAAACAATTATAAATATTACATGTGAATAGCATCATTATATGAATGGTATTCTAATTTTTTATTTTGGATGTTGAATAGGTTAACACTGTAGATTTCATGGCAACACTTGGCAGCGGTGGTGGACTTCAAAGCTTTATGGAGGTAATAAAATAAATAGTTTAATGAATGAATTGTACTTACTAAATTTTTGTATGTGATTTGTGTGTTTTATTGTGTGTACTTCCATGTTTAGATGAACGTGTGTGTATGTTAGGAGCCATGATTTGCATCACTATTATATTTTTCGTAATTGAATAATGTTATTTTATTTCCAGATGATGCAGGTTGCGGATACACCTCCCCATGTTCATAGGGCAATGGAGCAGGGTGTGGCCTCTGCGATTCATAGCTCTATGGCATTGACAGGGGTATGAGGCAGATTAGTAAATTTCAATTTACATTCATTGTTATAGTTGTCTATTTTTGAAAAATCAAAAGATTATTGATTTGAAGTTTAATTTCTATCTGGATGGTTTCTATAGGACATGACATCACCAGGGCCTATTCCTGCTACTGAGGCAAGTGAGGAGATAGATTATATGTTAGCAGTAAGTGATTATTTTGTTAAATGTTTCATTTTTTTATAACATGTAATTTCTATATATTAATGTCTATACTTTTTTTTGTAACAGGTAAAAGTGCAGGAAGAACTAAATAGGAGTAGCCCTCGGGTTCGTAGTAGACCACCCACATGCATGTCTCCATCCCCTAGAAGATCAAAGGCTACTCGTGATTTATTCTCTTCACCAGCCAAAGGGGAATGACTTTTTATTGTGTTCCTCTGTTGTATGCCTATATGGCATTTGTGGACATATATTTTGTATTGTACATAGTTGACATTGTATGCCTATATGGCATTCTTGTAAGCCTATATGGCTATTTTGTATATATGTTATACTTATATCGACAGATATTGATGTATGGCTATATGGATATTTGGTTAATACAAATCTTTTTTATTGATGGCGTCCATACTTGCATTATAAATCCACTTTTGAATGGATAATTGTAGATGGCTACTTCAAATATTTAAAGTCTGATTGTATTACATAGGATGTTTGCATTTTCTTTGATAGGCTTGATAGGCCATGGATTACATGATGGTGTTTGATGGAAAAGTATGGTACTAGAAGACTCTAGTTCATTCTTAATAGGCTTGTGATTGATAATATCTTTGCATGATTGCACTTGATCTTGGATCATGGGCATGTTGTTAGGATTTTGATTGCATTGTGATGTTTGATGGATAGGCATGGTGTAAGATACCCAACTAGTTCTACGAAAATTTTTCCTTACTTAAACAATTTTACTTGCTATCAATTCATCAACTACTTCAACAACATAAAGATATACATCAAAGATAACTACTTGAATGAATCAACCTTAGAGTTTGGTACTTGTCTAGTTATTTGACTCAATTAACTTGCAATGTTTTATTACATGGATAATGCTTTCAATAGCATGAAGTTACAACTTATTCAATGGAGATACAAAAGAAAGGCCTTGAAGACTTGATGTTTACAATGGCGTCTACACTTGATCAACTCAATCAAACTCAATGATGTCAACTGAATGTCAACACCTCACAATATCACAAGGGAGCATCACCTTGCTTGTTGCATGGATGAACGTCATAGTTGCAAGACTCTTAGGGTTAGGCACCAACTGAAGGTAGTAGAGACCAGACTAGGCGCCATCCTAAGATGGGTGCTTCCTTGAGGTGGTAGAGACATGGATGAACGTTTGGTGGGGTTTGATGACTCTATATTGACACTCAAATTCACTTAGGTGCAATATTAGTGTTCTTCTAACTAGGCGCCAGATAGGAGGATTCTCAGGGGTTTTGGCGCCTAGGTTACAACTTGTCAATTTCTCAAAGAATCTTTGAAACACTTGACTTCCAAGGATTATCATCTTACCCTTTGATGGAGCGCCTTGTTCCAAAATTAGTCTTGGGGACTTGCATCTCTCTTAGGCGCATGTTTGGAGTAATGTCAACTGGTATCAGCGCCTATTATCTCAATTCACACTTGACATCAAACTTTTGAAGCTCTTTTACCCTAGCGCCTTTATCTTCTATCAAGCGCCTAACATTCTGGAGGTGAATTCCATCTTAATCCAAGTCTTCAAGGTACTTCCAAGTTTAGGTGCCAAAACAGGGTTATGGAGGAGCAGAACCACACCTTAGGAGGATGACTAAACCCTAGGTGCCAATTTGAGGTTGCAAGAGCATAGGTATGTGCCAAGTAGAGTTTGATGCTCAAAACATTAACATTATTCAGTGAAATCCTTTTTTGACTCTAGGCGCCATTTGGAGGCTAGAAAGAGGGAAGTTGACACCAACTGCATTAGGCATTAGGCACATTTTTGAGGTGATGGAGACCAATAAGTGTTCCTTGTCCTCTGGCTCTATTCCTTGTTAACTTTACAACTTAGATTATCTGAACAACACTGAGAATGATTCCCTTCCTCCTGATACAAGTTGAAAGATCCACTGGGCACCATTTCAGGTGTCTAGAGAGATCATCAACCAAGGGCACTAATAGAGCCTTTGGCAAATGGAAAGAGCGCCTTACTTAGATTTGATTTCTAGATGCTAGAATTGAGGAATTTTGCACCTTGGCTAGGAGTTTCTCATTTCAATCTTGATTATTCATCTAAGTGACTTTCCTTAGCTCCCAAGCCTTCAATCTATCCATTACCCCTACTAGGCGCTCAAAATAGAGTGTTAACGCCTTATGAAGGTTAGGCGCATTCTGAGGGTGGGGTAGGCAAGTGAGGGTGCCAAACTAGGCCTTGAGACTTCTCTCCTCATCAAAGGCTTTCAATCCTAGGTGCTAGATCCAAGGAGTTCCAACCAACACATGCGCCTAGTGTTGTGAGTTCACCCAAAGGACATCTTTAACTTGAAAACTTTCAATCTTCATCCATCTATGCTACGTGCTCAATTGGAGGATCCTTAGAAACATGTATAGGTGCCTTGAGGTTCTTAGGCACTTAATTTGGATGATCCTTGTGCTAGGCACTTAGTAAGGAAAACTGGAGTGAAATGGGCGCCTAGGCTCCCAAGTTTCCATACTTAGTCAAATTTTGGGGTTCTAACCTTGTTCCTGCAAAACAAACAAATAGAGTTAGTCTAAAACCAATTCATTCCCTCATCATTTGGAATTAGCCTCCAGGAATGAGGAATAGGCTAATCCATTATACACTTGATGATCAAGCCGGAACGGGGACATGACACATGGTACTAGGCTAATCATTTTGGGTTTTGCATGAGCCTCGGACAAGGTAGTGGGATGACTTGAATGCATATTACCTATATCCATGGGATGACTTTGTTATTTTTCCTTGTCTATGCTCATTTGCGCATTGGTATGTTGCATTGGGATGAGAGGATGGATGTTGCTTTGATAGTGATGTGTATTCATCACCTAGTGATGGATGATCTTATATAGTGGTTGGGTGTAATGGTTATCTTCATGTGGTTGTAGATGTTGATCCTTGGTTTAGAGGTGTTTGGTAGTGTGTCTTGGTGGACTCTTGATTCTAGATTAGAGTATTAGCATGATACAAGTTCTCTTGAGACTAGGATGTCTGTATTGGTGCATGTGATCTTCTAGGAGGAGATGTTAGATAATGATGTCATGTTTGGATACCTAATTTTGTAGTTGGATTTTTGACAGTGGTCTTGTTGGTTCTCTTGGTATTGAGTACATTGGTCATGTGCTTGGGAGCTTCATGATAATGTGGTGTTGCATTTGGAGCTTAACATGGATTGATTGGTTGTAGGTTCTCCTACATACTTCAAGACTTGGGTGAGGCTAGAGTTCTCTTGGGATTAGAGACACTTGTTGAGATGGTTACCCTTTAGAGGTTTTAGCAGGAAGACCAAGGAGACTTTCACTTGGATATGGGTGTGAGTTAATTATGGACCTAGAGAAGATTCTTATTGGTTCTAGAGGGTTCATTCGAGGGGTGTCTCTAAACATGTTTTTTCTCAGGCGCTAAACTAGAGTTGTCTAGATGCACAAGTTCGTCTCCCTCAATGAAGTTCCTTTTGTTAACTTAGTTCATCCTAGTGATTGAAGGGGTTGTTATATTCTTTAGGCACAATCTTTCATAGACTAAAACATTCACTCCATGTTAAGGCCCTCAAAGGAGGCTCTGGAGATGGAAAATGGTGCCTTAACTCACTTATGTAAATTTTGGACTTTTAGGCAATTGCAAGATGTATTGGAGGGCTCAATTCTTCAAGGCGCCCATTTTGTTCACCACTTGTAGCATCACTTGCTCAAGGCACATGTGTGATTTGGTAAAAAATAGGCGCCTAGAGTGAATAGGCTTTCATCCTGACTTAATACACTGCCTCCTTCTAATGATTTTTGGGGCAGCAGAAAACCTTTCACCACGAGCAAATGCCTCAGAGCTATAAAAAATTGAGAGAGGTTATTGTAGAGGCACTCTACATGATCGCATTGCCTCAGATGAAATGTTTCTAAGTGACATGGTTTTCAAGTAACATCTTGTCAAAGATTGCTGCCTTTTTGCACTTTGGACTCTTTAGGGATATCGTCGGTACAATGTAGCTCTGACTGTTTCGACATATTTGGGTGAGAAATAGGACCATGCCTAGTGTAAATGTACCCATTCAAACACGTTGGAACAGTTAGTTTGGTCACATCAGGAGCAGGATGAAAGTTACACCCCTTTGCAACTTTACACTGCCTCCTTCTGATGATTTTTGGGGCAGCAGAAAACCTTTCACCACGGGCAAATGCCTCAGAGCTATAAAAAACTGAGAGAGGTTATTGTAGAGGAACTCTACGTGATCTCTTTGCCTCAGAAAAAATGTTTCGAAGTGACACAGTTTTTGAGTAACATCTCGTCAAAGATTGCTGCCTTTTTGCACTTTGGACTCTTCAGGGATATCGTCGATACAATGTAGCTCCGACTGTTTTGACATGTTTGGGTGAAAAATAGGACCATGCCTAATGTAATGTACCCATTCGGATGCATTGGAATAGTCAGTTTGGTCACATCAGGAGCAGGATGAAAGTTACACCCCTTTGTAACTTTACACTACCTCCTTCTGACGATTTTTGGGGCAGCAAAAAACCTTTCACCACGGGCAAATACCTCAGAGCTATAAAAAACTGAGAGAGGTTATTGTAGAGGCACTCTACGTGATTGCATTGCCTCAGACAGAATGTTTCTAAGTGACATGGTTGAGTAACATCTTGTCAAAGATTGCTACCTTTTTGCACTTTAGACTCTTCAGGGATATCGTCGGTACAATGTAGCTCCAACTGTTTTGACATGTTTGGGTGAAAAATAGGACCATGCCTAGCATAAATGTACCTATTCAGACATGTTGGAATAGTCAGTTTGGTCACATCAGAAGCAGGACGAAAGTTACACCCCTTTGCAACTTTACACTGCCTCCTTCTGACGATTTTTGGGGCAACAGAAAACCTTTCACCACGGGCAAATGCCTCAGAGATATAAAAAACCGAGAGAGTTTATTGTAGAGGCACTCTACATGATCGTGTTGCCTCAGACAGAATGTTTCTAAGTGACATAGTTTTCGAGTAACATCTCGTCAAAGATTGCTACCTTTTTGCACTTTGGACTCTTCAGGGATATCGTCGGTACAATGTAGCTCCGACTGTTTTGACATGTTTGGGTGAAAAATAGGACCATGCCTAGCATAAATGTACCCATTCAGATGCGTTGGAATAGTCAGTTTGGTCGCATCAGGAGCAGGATGAAAGTTACACCCCTTTGCAACTTTACACTGCCTCCTTCTGACGATTTTTGGGGCAGCAGAAAACCTTTCACCACGGGCAAATGCCTCAGAGCTATAAAAAACTGAGAGAGGTTATTGTAGAGGCACTCTACGTGATCACGTTGCCTCAGATGGAATGTTTCTAAGTGACATAGTTTTTGAGTAACATCTTGTCAAAGATTGCAGCCTTTTTGCACTTTGGACTCTTCAGGGATATCGTATGTAGCTCCGACTGTTTTGACATGTTTTGGTAAAAAATAGGACCATGCCTTGTGTAAATGTACCCATTCGAACACGTTGGAATAGTCAGTTTGGTCGCATCAGGAGCAGGATGAAAGTTACACCCTTTTGCAACTTTACACTACCTCCTTCTGACGATTTTTGGGGCAGTAGAAAACCTTTCACCATGGGCAAATGCCTCAGAGCTATAAAAAACTGAGAGAGGTTATTGTAGAGGCACTCTATGTAATCGCATTGCCTTAGACAGAATGTTTCTAAGTGACATGGTTTTCAAGTAACATCTTGTCAAAGATTGCTGCCTTTTTGCACTTTGGACTCTTCAGGGATATCGTCGATACAATGTAGCTCTGACTGTTTCGACATGTTTGGGTGAAAAATAGGACCATGCCTAGCGTAAATGTACCCATTCAGATGCGTTGGAATAGTCAGTTTGGTCGCATCAGGAGCAAGACAAAAGTTACACCCCTTTGCAACTTTACGCTACCTCCTTCTGATGATTTTTGGGGCAGCAAAAAACTTTCACCACGGGCAAATGCCTCAGAGCTATAAAAAACTGAGAGAGGTTATTGTAGAGGCACTCTACATGATAGCGTTGCCTTAGACAGAATGTTTCTAAGTGACACAGTTTTCCAATAACATCTTGTCAAAGATTGTAGCCTTTTTGCACTTTGGACTCTTCAGGGATATCGTCGGTACAATGTAGCTCTGACTGTTTTGACATGTTTGGGTGAAAAATAGGACCATGCCTAGCATAAATGTACCCATTCAGACGCATTGAAATAGTCAGTTTGGTCGCATCAGGAGTAGGATGAAAGTTACACCCCTTTGCAACTTTACACTGCCTCCTTCTGACGATTTTTGGGGCAGCAGAAAACCTTTCACCATGGGCAAATGCCTCAGAGCTATAAAAAACTGAGAGAGGTTATTGTAGAGGCACTCTACATGATAGCGTTGCCTTAGACGGAATGTTTCTAAGTGACATGGTTTTCAAGTAACATCTCGTCAAAGATTGCAGCCTTTTTACACTTTAGACTCTTCAGAGATATCGTCGGTACAATGTAGCTCTGACTGTTTCGACATGTTTGGGTGAAAAATAGGACCATGCCTAGTGTAAATGTACCCATTCAGATGCGTTGGAATAGTCAGTTTGGTCACATCAGGAGTAGGATGAAAGTTACACCCCTTTGCAACTTTACACTGCCTCCTGATGATTTTTGGGGCAGCATAAAACCTTTCACCATGGGCAAATGCCTCAGAGCTATAAAAACTGAGAGAGGTTATTGTAGAGGCACTCTACATGATAGCATTGCCTTAGATGGAATGTTTCTAAGTGACACAGTTTTTGAGTAACATCTCGTCAAAGATTGCAGCCTTTTTGCACTTTGGACTCTTCAGGGATATCGTTGGTACAATGTAGCTCAGACTGTTTCGACATGTTTGGGTGAAAAACAGGACCATGCCTAGCATAAATGTACCCATCCGGATGTGTTGGAATAGTCAATTTGGTCACATCACGAGCAGGACACCAAAAATACAAAAGTTGCTTTGTGCAACTTGACAACATTGACACTTTTTTGCAACATGACTCAAAGACTCAAATTGACCCCAAATGACTCAAAGTGACTTAAAATCACCTTGATTTGGTGCCCAATGTACATTATAGAGGTCGAGGCGCTCCTTATCATTCAAACATCTTAGATGAGCACATAGGAAAGGAAAAAGCTCTAAGTTTCATCATCATGAGCGCCTAATATCAAGAGACTTTAATGGCTCAAACCTTAGCATGGAGTCCTAAGGTGCATTTCATGTCTCCTTTCATCTAATTTGGTGCCCTTATGTAGATTTTTCAACTTGATTTGGCGCCGTATATGTGAAGGAAGATCTAAAGGCATGAAAGTGGATGTCATATTGCAAGAGTTTGGATCATCAAAATTGAAAGAAATAAGTCTATTAAGCTTGGGTACCCTTGGTCTTCTTTTCATTTATTATGAGCGCCTTGGGAGAATGGTATATAGGTCATCATCATGATTGGGCGCCCTGGATCCAGAGTGTTGGAGAGATCATCAAATGGTGTCTAGTAGGGTGAGTTATGAGTTTGGTCGCATCAAGAGTAGGACACCAAAAATACATAACATGATGTAAAAATGTGTACATATGTGTAAAAATGCAAGAGGAAATAAAAAAAGACAAACCTTACAAATTAATGTGCATACTTACAACTCAATGTAACATAACTTTACAAAATCAATGTGAATACTTACAAATTAATCCAATGAACCATCCGGGTCTGCTCTACTCTTTATTGTGTCAAGTATTGCTTCATGGTCAGACTCACGCACCTTCCACAATATTTTGTTCAAAGGTCTACCCCGATACTTTATCAAATGAACATTGGATGCCATGACAAGGTTCCAGTAATGAAGAATCTTCCGATGCATGTCAAAGTCCTGAAATAGCCAAATATTAACACTCTTATGTGGGTACCTTCTAAGCCATGTTCCAGTAATAACCACTGATCCTATAGGGTATTCAATGTTTTCTCCATCTGTAACAAGGGCCTCCAATTTCTTTTTGGCCTCAACACAATGACATAAGTAATAATCTGTTCCCTCTTCATTATCTTCATCTGCAATAACTGCATATACATGCCCTACATTGATATGTGTAGCAAATTAGATGAAATTAGTCAACATTACAAAAACACTACAAAGTAAGATGACATTACTTGGTTGAACTAGATGAAATTAGATGCATATACGTGCCCTATATTACCTGGTTGAACTAAATCTAATATGTGGTCAAAGTCAACTGACGATTCCATCTGTGTTAGTTCCAGTGCCGTTGGGGGTCGATACGTGTCAAGTGGGCTAAGATAACTTAACTACCATTCATCAACCCACTCCTTTGACTCACACTCATCCCAGACTTGAATTGTATAGGAAGAACAAAAGCATGACATCTTTCGTGTATGGATACTTCATGAACCTGCAATTGAGCTTCTGAAAGAGTGCATCTCATTTGATCTTGTCAGTGTACAACAATCCTCATATGGTGCAATGTTAGTATCATCTATCAACCAAAAAAATCTATGAACTAAAGACTTACCTTCATTACCTGGACCCATGGAAGCATTACACCACTCGACAATCGATTTTGCATCTGTCAACTTTGCATTGTCTTTATACTTTAACTCTTCTCGTTCTATGGCTCTTTTGATACATGCTCCTGCACTATCATGCTCCCCCTTTCCATGCCCGGCCTCACAAAAGTTCCACATATGTTGAATACTTGTAAAATTATGCCTCCTACTTAGCCAATAGAAATTTCGTGAGTTCTTGAATTGTGACACACAATTATCTGACCATATGATATGTTGACTAAACGATATGCCCCTTCTAGCCAAATCATTGTAGAACACCTGAAAGCAACCTTGCACGAACTCTGTAGAATGTGTGTGATCATCACTAATATAGAAATTATACTCCCTTATGATCTTTCTGTCATCCTCTGTACTATCATTCGCATGAATGAATGCGATGTGCACAACTATAGAAACCTGTGTGGAGTTGTAATATTGTGATTGCACCTCATGCTGTGGCTGTAGATTGTAGTTCTCTGCAAAGTCGACGACTGAAACAATGCTACCAACTGGAAATGTGTCCTTGCATAACTTGAATTGCAAGTCCAACATCGAGCTCTATGGGCATGTCTTGCATACTCATACACTATGCTGTCACGAAATATAGGCATAAACTGATACACTGGAATCTTTTCAATAACTAATTCACACCTCTTTGCTTCTTTACCATATTTTGTATTGTATGCCACTGTTTTATACTTACCAAACTCTACTAGTTCATTTCCAACCGCATGTGTTATTTCCATATGTTCACATATTGGCAAATGTTGCAAGCCACCGCAACGATGACATGTGCCATCCAAGCATAATTTCTTGTAGAATATTTGACCTTCCTCTCTTTCACATAAAATTCTTGATATGAAGTCTCTTGAAGATGTTGGTGGGCCACATATGGCACAACCCTGCAAATCATTGTTAGTATGCATATCTAAACATATAGACCTATAAGCATTAAAATAGTTAGAAAATTCAATATGTAATCTACAACAACAAGTAGTGCGTGTGTGATTTATCTTAACATAGAAAGGTTTTAGCATTTCAAAATATCTTTGATAAATTTTAATTTGAGGATACTTCTCTAGAAATTTACCATAAAACTGTGTTTGAGTCTCATCAAAAAAATGCTTTGGATGTGGCTCACGGTTCTGACTACTGATTCTCCTTCTTACCACATCCCTTTGATTCGGAGATACCCTTGTGTAATTCTTCCAAAAGTCTTCAATTAGTGATCTCAATGCTTCAACAATTGGTTTATCTTTTCATGGTAGTCTCCCTGAGAACGCCCATAATTCATTGGCATTAGTGTCCTCAATTCTTTGGCATCTTCCAACAGCTCTTGATAAAGTTTTCCTATTAATTCTTAATTCTTGACTTGTCTTTCTAATGAGACGAGCTTTCCTCATTTGACTACTTACTATAGTCGATGTAATCACACGCCGTGTTGCATTACTATCTTTTGTGTGTGAGGTGTTACCCACACTCATATGCACTCATTAGATTCTTGACAATAGATTTTTCACTTGAAGCCTCTGATGTTCTCAACCCAAGAATCTTCATGATAGACCTATACTTTATACTTCGCATCATTTCAACGAATAGTTGACATCTTGCAGTCTCATTTAACTTTTCAAAGAACAATCTCCAAATCTTATTAGCATATCTTCTACAAGTGCATTTTGGAATCTTACCTTCCATTGGCTGCAAAATATTCTCATCAATATCAATCAAATACTTTGGCTTTCTATGCAAAATTCTAGGTGGTGTCAAGTTAGGTAAATTCATCTCAACATTAGGAATTTCATTAATATTTAAATGAGATGGGTTAGATGGCATACCTTTGATCGAAGATGGAATAGATGACATACCTTGAGGTTGAGGTGGGAATGATGGCGTACCTCCTTCATCACATGTGAGTGATGATGTACTCTCAACTTGAGATGTGGTATATGGTGTCCCTACATGTTGACTTGCAGTAAAGGTCGTGTCTCCAACTATGGTATTCAAATCTCTCGTACCACGAAGTTTTTTCATTCGTTCTCTTTGTGCTGCCAATACCATATCTCTTTGTGATGGTTGTGGTTCCTCTTCAATTGGTATGTCTTCATTTATCGTGTCCAATTTCCTCTTCTCACGAAGTTCCCTCATAGCCATTGCTTTCTTTGCATTCTTAGCTTCTATCTCTTCCTGTGTTGGTTTAATTCTTGATCGTTTCCTCGGCATGACGGAGAATTTGTCTATAGCATGATAAAGAGACCAATATTAGTTCCTAAGAAATGAATACATGATAATAGTGGGATTGTATTTTTTTTATGTTGTAAGGATTTATTCTTGTATAGTTTGACATCATGGTATGAACTAAAGTTTGTTTATTACACATAATTATTAAAGAGCCCAAGTGTAGAAAATATACATGGCATCATGTGAGATTGTAGGTTGCTTTCTTGATTGGGAATGTGTCTATTTTAAACATGTATGATAAAGTATGATAAAGTAATTCAATCCGAAATAAGGAAAATGTAAAGAACATGCATGTAAAGACTTGACATACCTAAAAAATGAAGATTTGAATGGAGAGAGTACCCAATTATATAGTGTTTTTATCTTCTTGCATCAAACTCCTCAACAATTTGAGTTTTTCACCACTTGCTTCCTTTTCAATGTTAAATTCTTAAAATTGAATCACATTAACATTGCAACACTACAAAAATTGAAACTTGAATAGATATATATCAAACTTGGTGTGAAAATTATGTTATTTCCTCCTTCTCAAGTTGGCAAAGCAGAAAAGGTGGTGGAAAGATCATGCAAAGGTGGTACAATGTGTCAAATGTGCATGTGAACTTCCCAATAGCATGAAAGCACTTCTTTTTTGTCAGAGCACACGTAGAATCAGTAAGAAAATAGAGCATGTGGGCTGGATCACGGGGGTAACCACTTTTTTACCGTTTCAATAGAAATACAAAATGTGAGCACGTTATAACGTGCTCGCGTTTTATCCTGCTATAGATTCATCACATCCTTTGCATTGATCACATCTTTTTCTTGCAAGGGCTTGCTAGATGCTCCGCCATATGATAGGCATAACAATGAAGGGGTAAGCCCTCATAATCAAGTTCATGATAGAAAATGCCCTCAACCCTCAACGTCAAACACTAATCCCTAAACCCTCAACTCTGATCCCTCGACCCTCAACCCTCAATGTCAAATCCAAATCCCTCAACCCTATCCCTAAACCCTCAACCCTCAATGTCAAATCCTAATCCCTCAACCCTCAACCCTATCCCTAAACCCTCAACCCTCAACGTCAAATCCTAATCCCTCAACCCTAATCCGTCATCCCTCAACGTCAAATCCTAATCCCTCAACCCTAATCCATCATCCCTCAACTCTAATCCCTCATCCCTAAACCCTAAATGCTATCCCTAATCCTACACCCTCAACAGACTCGATACTATACCTTAAACTCTAATCCCTTATCCCTAAACCCTCCAACCCTATCCCTAATCCTTACAACCCTCAACCCTTAACTCTGATCCATTAACCCTCAACACTATACCTTAAACCCTAATCCCTTCAACTTCAACCCTATCCCTAAACCCTTGACCCTCGAACCTCAACCCTCAACCCTCGACGTCAAACCCTAATCCCTCAACCCTTAACTCTGATCCCTCATCTCTCAACCCTAACCCTAAACCCTCAACCCTCAACATCAAATCCTAATCCCTCAACCCTTCACTCTAATCCCTCAACCCTAAACCCTCAACACTATACCTTAAACCCTAATCCCTCAGCCCTCAACCCTAAACCTTATCCCTAAACCCTAATCCTTCAACCCTCAACCCTAATCCATCATCCCTCAACTCTAATCCCTCATCCCTAAACCCTAAATGCTATCCCTATTCCTACACCCTCAACAGAATCGATACTATACCTTAAATCCTAATCCCTCAGCCCTTAACTCTGATCCCTCAACCTTCAACCCTAACCCTAAACCCTAAACCCTCATCGTCAAATTCTAATCCCTCAACCCTTCACTCTAATCCCTCAACCCTAAACCCTATCCCTAAACCCTCAACACTATACCTTAAACCCTAATCCCTCAACCCTAACCCTAAACCTTATCCCTAAACCCTAATGCCTCAACCCTCAACCCTAATTTGTCATCCGTCATCCCTCAACTCTAATCCCTCATTCCTAAATCCTAAACTCTATCCCTATTCCTAGACCCTCAACAGGCTCGATACTATACCTTAAACCCTAATCCCTCTACCCTCGACACTCTTATTTAACCCTAATCCTTTGACCACTAACCCTATCCCTCAACCTCAACCCTCAACCCTCAACTCTCAACTCTCAACATTAAACCCTAATTCATCAACCCTAAACCCTAATCCCTCAAACCTAAACCCTATCCGTAAACCATCAACCCTCAACACTATACCTTAAACCCTAATCCCTCAACCCTCAACCCTAAACCTTATCCCTAAACCCTAATCCCTCAACCCTAATCCCTCAACCCTCAACCCTAATCCATCATCCCTCAACTCTAATCCCTCATCCCTAAACCCTAAATGCTATCCCTATTCTTAAACCCTCAACAGACTCGATACTATAACTTAAACTCTATTCCCTTATCCCTAAACCCTCCAACCCTATCCCTAATCCTTATACCCTCCACACTCAACTTTAACCCTAATTCCTTGACCCTCAACCCTATCCCTAAACCCTTGACCCTGGAACCTCAACCCTCAACCCTCAACATCAAACCCTAATCCCTCAACCCTTAACTCTGATCCCTCGACCTTCAACCCTAAACCCTCATCATCAAATTCTAATCCCTCAACCCTTCACTCTAATCCCTCAACCCTAAACCCTATCCCTAAACCCTCAACACTATACCTTAAACCCTAATCCCTCAACCCTAACCCTAAACCTTGTCCCTAAACCCTAATGCCTCAATCCTCAACCCTAATCTGTCATCCGTCATCCCTCAACTCTAATCCCTCATTCCTAAATCCTAAACGCTATCCCTATTCCTAGACCCTCAATAGGCTCGATACTATACCTTAAACCCTAATCCCTCTACCCTCGACACTCTTATTTAACCCTAATCCTTTGACCATTAACCCTATCCATCAACCTCAACCCTCAACCCTCAACCCTCAACCCTCAACTCTCAACATTAAACCCTAATTCATCAACCCTAAACCCTAATCCCTCAAACCTAAACCCTATCCCTAAACCATCAACCCTCAACACTATACCTTAAACCCTAATCCCTCAACCCTCAACCCTAAAACCTTATCCCTAAACCCTAATCCCTCAACCCTCAACCCTAATCCCTCATCCCTCAACTCTAATCCCTCATCCCTAAACCCTAAATGCTATCCCTATTCCTAAACCCTCAACAGACTCGATACTATACCTTAAACTCTAATCCCTTATCCCTAAACCCTCCAACCCTATCCCTAATCCTTATACCCTCCACACTCAACTTTAACCCTAATTCCTTGACCCTCAACCCTATCCCTAAACCCTTGACCCTTGAACCTCAACCCTCAACCCTCAACATCAAACCCTAATCCCTCAACCCTAACCCTAAACCTTGTCCCTAAACCCTAATGTCTCAACCCTCAACCCTAATCTGTCATCCGTCATCCCTCAACTCTAATCCCTCATTCCTAAATCTTAAACGCTATCCCTATTCCTAGACCCTCAACAGGCTCGATACTATACCTTAAACCCTAATCCCTCTACCCTCGACACTCTTATTTAACCCTAATCCCTTGACCATTAACCCTATCCCTCAACCTCAACCCTCAACCCTTAACCCTCAACTCTCAACATTAAACCCTAATTCATCAACCCTAAACCCTAATCCCTCAAACCTAAACCTTATCCCTAAACCATCAACCCTCAACACTATACCTTAAACCCTAATCCCTCAACCCTCAACCCTAAACCTTATCCCTAAACCCTAATCCCTCAACCCTCAACCCTAATCCCTCATCCCTCAACTCTAATCCCTCATCCCTAAACCCTAAATGCTATCCCTATTCCTAAACCCTCAACAAACTTGATACTATACCTTAAACTCTAATCCCTTATCCCTAAACACTCCAACCCTATCCCTAATCCTTACACCCTCCACACTCTACTTTAACCCTAATCCCTTCAACCTCAACCCTATCCCTAAACCCTTGACCCTTCAACCTCAACCCTATCCCTAAACCCTTGACCCTTGAACCTCAACCCTCAACCCTCGATGTCAAACCCTATTCCCTCAACCCTTAACTCTGATCCCTCATCTCTCAACCCTAACCCTCAACCCTCAACCCTCAATGTCAAATCCTAATCCCTCAACCCTAAACCCTATCCCTAAACCCTCAACACTATACCTTAAACCCTAATCCCTCAGCCCTCAACCCTAAACCTTATCCCTAATCCCTCAACCCTCAACCCTAATCCATCATCCCTCAACTCTAATCCCTCATCCCTAAACCCTAAATGTTATCCCTATTCCTACACCCTCAACAGAATCGATACTATACCTTAAACCCTAATCCCTTATCCCTAAACCCTCAAACCCTATCCCTAATCCTTATACCCTCCACACTCTACTTTAACCCTAATTCCTCAACCCTCAACCCTATCCCTAAACCCTTGACCCTCGAACCTCAACCCTCAACCCTCAACGTCAAACCCTAATCCCTCAACCCTTAACTCTGATCCCTCGACCCTCAACACTATACCTTAAACCCTAATCCCTATCCCTCAACCCTTAACCCTTAAAACTTAAACCCTATCCCTACACCCTCAACACGTGACACTATATCTTAAGCCTTAAACCCTCATCCCTAAAGCCTCAACCCTCAATCCTTAAACCTTCAACCCTAAACCCTATCCCTAATCCTTCTACCCTCGACACTCTAACCGTAACCTCGACATTAAATGCAAATCCGTCAACCCTAAACCCTAATCCTAAACCCTCAACCCTCAACCCTCAACACTATACCTTAAACCCTAATCCCTCAACCCTCAACCCTAAACCTTATCCCTAAACCCTAATCCCTCAACCCTCAACCCTAATCCATCATCCCTCAACTATAATCCCTCATCCCTAATCCCTAAATGCTATCCCTATTCCTAAACCCTCAACAGACTCGATACTATACCTTAAACCCTAATCCCTTATCCCTAAACCCTCCAACCCTATCCCTAAACCCTTGACCCTTGAACCTCAACCCTCAACCCTCAATGTCAAACCCTAATCCCTCAACCCTTAACTTTGATCCCTCGACCCTCAACCCTATCCCTAAACCCTAAACCGTAATCTGTCATCCCTCATCCCTAAACCTTAAACGCTATCCCTATTCCTAGACCCTCAACGGGCTCGATACTATACCTTAAACGCTAATCCCTTATCCCTAAACCCTCCAACTCTATCCCTTATCCCTTAACCCTCATGATTAATAGCCTTAAACGTAAAAAAATTTGAGTGGGACATAACGCGAGCGCGTTACAACGCGCTCGCGTTATTTCTTGCTTTGGGAATCCCAAGCCTTGGGCTTGGGATTTGCTTTGGATTTCCAACCCAAAGGCTTGGAGTGCCTTATGAACAATCACAGACGTGTTTTTCTATATTCTTCAAATTTTCACATAATTTCGTTCATGCTAACCCTCAAATTTGCACGTGTTTCAAGGTTGAACAAATCGAACACATGGGTAATGTTAGGCTTTCTCTTAGCTATTTGACAATGTGATTTTTTTCACACTTTAACAATGTTAAGCCTTTCATCTTTAATTTCTTTTGTTTGTGTGTCTGTTTTTAGGCAAAAACCACTGTTTGGTCTTTTTTTCATTGTAAAATAACTATTCATTCAAATTTCAAAAAAATTACATATTTAGAAACTAGACTCCATTCTACAAATATTTAAAAAATAAAAAAATGATTTTCAATTAGTTTTCAAAATTTATAGGGGTAGCACGGCCAAAATTCTGTTTTTTAGGATGTGTCCACTTTAAAAATTAGTAAAAAATCAAATATTCATCAAAAAATTATTAGAAAAATTGGGCATAAACTACATACTATTAGCTAATTTCTCACTAAAGCAATTTTAAAAATACCAAAAAAAAGTTGACCTTTTTAGGGAGCCACAAAACATGCTATGTTATGTTTTTTTGACAGAAACAACACCAATTTCTGTGGCTCCCTCTTTTGAACCCCTTAATCTATGCCATTTTCAAAACAAAATAGTAGTTTAGAAAGTAGACTCAGAGCACTACGAACATTGTTTTGGTTGCATCTCCAAATTTTGAGTGTAACTATGCTCAATTTCTCATCCAAGGCCAGTATTTCCTGATTTCAGAAAAAAAGTGGCCACTTAAGACCCCTTTTTGGCCCCCCATCTTCTTGCACTTACCCTTATTACAGAAATGAGATTTGGATGTGTTGAATTGTAAAAATTAGATGCTACTAGTTCCCTTGCTCTTGTATGTTGTTTTGGATACTGATTAGGAGTGCTAGTTGTATGAGGGGGAGTGGCTTCCATGGTGGGACCTGTTAGCACTCATTTTGACCTGGGGGTTGTTTTTTTCATGTTTAGGGGGTTTCTTCATTTGAACCCTATATCTTCTTGCCCATTTTCCTAAGTGTTGGACCTCCTCGGCATTTTTCAGCTGCAGCATCATATTTTCTTCGAGGAGGAAGTCATCATCATCATGTTTGCTTCGATGGTGGTCAGCATCTCATGTTTTCTATTGACTTGTTTTTCATCAGGATCATCATATTTCAATATCGGGTGATGTTTGGATATCATCCTGATCCTGCTGATGAGCTACAGTGTGCCCTGATTTGCTCGCGGGGGTGATTTTTCAAGTATCCGGTGATCTTCCAATTATCACCTTGCCCTTTTATGATGATGATGTCACCCCGATCTTCTGAAGGGGTTATTCTCTGAGTTGTTCGACCTGACTTGTTTTTTCTTAAGGGTCGTCATCATCATCATCATATTTCCAGTTATCGCCGTGTTGCTTGCGAGGGTCATCATATTTTCTGCTTGCATGATATTTCACCGAGGTGATATTTTTTATCATCGGGTGATCTTGGTTATGATCATCCTGATGATGTTGTTGAAGAGTTCTAAGTATGACCCGATATTCACTGGGGTCATCATATTTTGAACGTCAGGATGATCTTAGTCAATATCATCCTGATGTCGTTGTATCACTTCATGTTCATTGTTTTATCATCCTGATGATGCTGACGTCACTCTTATGTCAGGGTGATATCTATTTCTTTGCCTATCTGCATCATGATATTTCCGAAGGGAGATATCCCCCTGTCGGCTTCGTGCATTATCTAGTGGGGGTGATCTTTTCAAATATCTGGCGTATTCATCTATCACCCCGATCTTATAGTGGAGCTACAGTGCAGCATGATATTTGTGCATCAAGATGATATTTCCAAATATTCGGTTATCTTTCGAATATCATCCTGATGTCGATATGATGATGACGTCATCAAGGTCCGGGGGGGTCATATTTCCAACACTGATCATCTTGTGGAGATCCCCCGATATTTGCAAACATGATGATGATGTCATCCGGATATGAGGAGGTGCGCAGTAGGCAGATATGCTGATGACGTCAGCAGGATATGACGGTGACGTCATCAGGATGTTCATCAGCCAGACTTTTGGTATCGGCTAAGCAGGAGGATGTTCCTCCGATGGATCAAGTTGTGCAGATGAAGGCGATTATCATGCAGGTTATATTGCGATATGATGCTGACGTCAGGGTGATATTTCAAGCGACAGGATATCATGCTGTTGGAGGATGATGATGAAGTCTTATACTAGTGTCGTCAGGAGCAAAAGCACCGACATTATATATGCTCGTGGCCTAGTATATAAAGTGTTGAAAAGGTCGCCGCGGGGTGCATGTGGGATAATTGATATCCTGCATATTTGAAATATCATGACGATGGATCTTGGCGGGAAATGGTTGCGATGCACAGTTTGATGTTTTCCTGAGGCCGTGGGTTGGTGCGCCATTAATGGCGAAGGTTGTAGAGGTATGGACGGATCTGGTACCCGATTGAAGGTGTACATCAACGGACAGTGGCGCAGGGCTTGAGATTTCTTCCTGTCTCCTCCCCTACCTACTGCATTCATGTTTGGGTGCCAATCTGGTAATGCGTTGAGCACCATTTTTCTGATATTGTGTATCTGGCGGGATTTTTGGTCAACCATGTAATTAATTGCTGTGGTACACTACCTGGCTGTTATAAGCAGGAAGTGTTACTCATTTTTGGTTGTTGAAAGTTGGAGATTTTTGGCTCTGTAATTCAAAACAAGCTGATCTGGTTGCTCTGTACAGCTAAACCTGTGAGTCTATGTATCTCTTGTTGTATGTTTTGGCATGAACCCACTGATTTCATGATTAATCTTATATGAGAAATGCTATCTTAGCATGTGTTTTGTTAATTCTGTCTCCAGTATTGCATGTATTCTTCTTCTGAATCTGGATATTTGGGTAATGTTTAGATTCTATAGCATAGAATTCCTATGTTGAATGTCTGATCTTTTAACTTCTGCTCAAGGGGTAGATTAAACTGTTTTCAGGTTGAACATTGGGAAGGGTATACTGCAGTAGGGATGCCATAAGTAGAGATAACTTAACACTCTGTATTGGGAGATATCTGTAAGGCAGGTATCACATATATCCCCCTGAAATCTAGTTTTAGCTGTTCATGTTGATCATTCACAGGTGTATGTCTACTGACTCCAGGCCCTGGATAGGCACCAATCATGCTTTGTTTTTGTGTTACAACCATGTCCAGCTTTGCATCCAAACTTACAATCCAAATCAAAATCTAAAACAACCATTAGGACATTAGAATTAGTCTTAGGATCCTCAGTCCTCTGTCTACAACTGCAAATAGGCCCAAAGCTAGCCCCTTTGCTCTTATCTTTCAGTTTTGGTCTACTTACAGGAGGACTTATCTGCTTTCCGTCAGCATCCCAGCCTTTGTATGCATATCCTCATGGATGTTGAGTAGGGAATACCCCCCTAGGTTTTGCAGAGCCTGAAGAAGAAGAGGAGATAAAATATAGAGTCTATCTCCTACACTGTTGGCCCCTGGCCCAGAGATCCTGTTGATCACTGATGGCTACCTTGTAGGGAAATCTGGGAATAAGCATCTAGTCTGGGAAAAAACCAACAGAAATTGGCGACTCCGCTGGGGATTTTGTGAAAGAACTCTGGTTTTCACAAGAAAACAGTTCCTAGTAATAGGTGGCGACTCCGAAGTAATCTCCCAACCGGTCAAAGTAAAATTTATATGCAGGGGAGAAGATCCCAACAAAATCCTTTATTTGAAGAGTTACCAGTAACAAGAAGAATGATGTACAGAAGAAAGGGAGCTGTCTCAGTTAGTCATGAGGGTTCCCCCAGAAAAAATGATGATGTACAAGATAACCCTAGGCCATCAGGACAGCATGTGCCTTACTTTTCAAATGCAGAAGCTGATATTCAAGGTGCATATGAGAGGCAACAGGGTGGTAGCATGAGAATGAGGTCAGAGGTGTTCCAAGAATGCCCATTTCTAGACCCTAGTGAAAGGTTTGAAGAGGCAGAGTCTCTGAGGGATGATGAAGATGATGACCAGAATGGTATGAGACCATCTACCTCCAGGCCTAAGGATGAACAGTTAGCTGAAGAAATCAGAAGTCTAAGAGCAGAACTAGAATATCTACAAGCCATGAAAATCAGAGATGATATGAAGCAGAAAGTGCAAGCCTTAAGAACTGCCCAAAATGATTCAGTTCCTACCCTAGAGAATGCAAATGTGCAGAGACATCAGCAAAGAAATGAAGTGTAACATCAGCATAATGATGAGAGACAAAATGTGAATGATACTAGGATACCACTGAACAATGCAAGAAACCAGAATGCAAACAGAAATGTTAATGTTAATCAGTTAAACAGACATCCCATGCAGTTAGATAGATTCAGGCAGTTGGTGTTTGATGGTATTCCTGGGTATCCTAACCCCATTGATAAGCATCTGAGGCTGCAAGTGCCTAAATTTTCAGGAAACAACACAGTGTCAGGAGAAGATCATCTAAAAGCCTTTCAAAATGTCATGGATAACTTTGAGGTTGAACATGAGGATGTTTTCATGAAGTCATTCATGCAATCCTTAATAGATGAGGCAAGAGAATGGTACAAGAATCTACCTGACCGGAGTATTTCATCATGGGATGATTTTAAAAGGATGTTCAAGGAGCAATATGGTGACAAAACTGACCCTAGCTTTTTTGTAAATGAGTTCACCAGTATCACTAAAGGGTCAAATGAGCAGGTTGCAGATTTTAATGCAAGATTTACTAAAGTGTTAAACAAATTGCCACACCACATGAGGCCAAATGAACCAATGTGCATAATATTGTATATCAATGCCTTTGATGCAAAAACTGCATATGGATTAAGAGATAAAGGTCCTGCTACTCTCAGGGATGCTTTCAGAATTGCAGTGAATATTAAAAACAACAGGAAAGCATCGGGCAAAACAAATAGAAGGGATGATGTAAAAATTCTGCAGAATCCAAACAAGCCTCAGAACACTCAAGGTAATACATCTGCCCCTGAAGATAAGATAGACAAATTGGCAAATGTTGTTAAGGACCTAAGCTATAGATTAGCTAGAAGTGAAAAAGGGATGGGTCCTGATAGGCAAGTCTATCAAAGGCAGGAAAAGAGGCCATCATTGCATGATATGCCTTATAACACCAATTGGCATGATGGTAAGCCTGTATTCCCACGTAACAACACAAATCAGAGAGCTCAACATGTCAAAGAAACTCCTGATCCTCTAAAGAAAGCTATAAATATTATTGATGATGCTCCATGGTGTATAATTTGTCAGATGCCACATTCACAGTCACAGTGTATGATTGCTCAATCCTTGTATGATAATGCTACATCTTGTAATGAATGCAATGAGCCACATCATGTGCAAGATGATGATGTTAATATGATGTCCATAGGTAATGGATACACTTTTTATGATGCTGATGAGAATACAGATCATCAAATTCAGGCCTGCCAACAGTTCCCATATGATGAAGATAATGAAGATAACTATGTGTATGCTTAGAACTCACACAATTTTCTGAGTAACTTACAACGACCTTCTGATGAGGAAATTAGAGCCTTCACAGCTGCAGCAGTTGCTCAAGTCAAAAGCAACTACAATCTCAGAGGTAAAAATCAAGTAGGCAGCCCACATCAGCCAGAAGATATTTCTGCAGGTCAGCTAGTGCATGGTCATAAAGGAATTGAACCACAAAAAAGGCAGTGGGTAAATAATAAACAGAATTTTAGACATAGAATAGGTCATGAATCTCAAGGACCAGAAAACAAAATCCCTCAGGCTGAAGATCAAAGTAAAGGTTCCCAAGACAAGAATGATGATCAGGGAACTATGAAAGTAAAAGCTAAATCAGCTCAGGATAAAAACAAGATTGTGGAGCAAGCTACAACTGTTATACAAAATTATGCTCCATTTGATATAGCTCAGATCCTCTCTCAGGTAAAAGTCTCTGTTCCACTTATGGAACTCATGAAAGTGGAAGAGATCAAGAATAGGACAATATCCCTAATCTCAGGGGTACCTTTTCAAGCTAAACAAAATGTTCAGACCCAGGGTGAGAAACATGTCATGTGTAATGAAGAAGATGAGACTCCTGAAGTCTATTTAGGAGTGACTATGACAAAGTGTCCTTCACAAGTGGAACCATTTTATGTTTCCCTGGTTATAAATGGAAAAATAATTAGAAATTGTATGCTTGACTCTGGAGCATCTACAAATGTCATGCCTTTGGCCATCATGCAATAAACTGGATTGAAAATTGACAAGGCATGTGGAAAATGTTATGCTATGGATGCCAGAGAGGTACCAGTTATTGGAATCATGAAGGATGTAGATTTCAAACTGGCAGCATTTCCTGAAAAGAGATATAAAATGAATATAACAGTGGTTGACATCAAGCCACAGTATGGTATGTTGTTGTCAAGAAGATGGGCAGCACTAATTGGTGGAAGTATGCAGCTGGACCTGTCATATGCCATGATTCCAATGAATGGCAGGGATGTTAAGCTAATCAGAGAACAAAGATCATCAGAGACAGTGGAAGACCAAGAAGCAGAGGAACAGGTATGCTTTGTAGACACTGACTGTGATCACTTCAAGGTTGTCTCAGATGATACAGAAGATAAAGAAAAAAATGTCTGCATTGAAGAGCTGGATCAGCAAGGCTTATGGACCATGTTTTTTGATGGAGCTTGTGCAAAAGAAGGCTCTGGAGCTGGAGTTATTTTCCTGTCTCCAACTGGTAAGCTCCTCAAATTCTCTTTCTTGCTGAGGTTTGATTGCACAAACAACATTGCAGAATATGAGGCTTTACTCTTAGGCCTAAATATTGCTCTCAAACATGGAATTAAGATGTTAAGAGTATTTGGGGATTCTGAGCTGATTGTATCCCAAATTAGAGATAAGTATGCTTCAAAAAACAAAAGATTGAAACAATACAAGCATGCTGTTTGGGATACCATTGAACTGTTTGATGCATTTTCAATAGGCTGGGTAGAGAGGTCAAAGAATGTTATGGCTGATTTCTTAGCCAATGTTGCAATAAGGCCAGATGACATCACTCTGTCAGGTGTTACAAATGTAGAAATTAAAATTAGGCCTGCAGTACCAGAAAATATATGCAGTTGGCAAGTGTTTAATGATGATAGGGATTTGTTGAAATTTTTGCACTGCATAGATGAATATGAGAATCAAGAAATTGATTTCCAAGCTTTTGTAGAGACTATAGATGGAAAAGAAACTCTTGTGGGAAAAGAGATAATTCAATTGAAGACTAATAAAATCCCTAGAGGGTTGGTAGCTTTGGAAAGAGCTTTTGACAGTAGAGATAAATTGGTCACAAGGACATCTCCCACAAATAAGGAAGATTTAGAAGAGATAAATTTGGGGACATCTCAGGCCCCTCAGAAGGTATACATTGGTAAACAGCTCAAACCACACATTAGGAGTATGCTGATTGCATTACTGAAAAGGTATAAACATGTTTTTGCTTGGTCATATGAGGACCTAAAAGCCTATAGGGAAGATTTATTCCAGCATGAGATCCCATTGAAGCCTGGAGCTAAGCCATTTAGACAAAAGCAAAGACCTATTAATCCTACCTTAGCTCCCAAGATGCAAGAAGAACTCAAAAGGCTCAGGGAAGCTGGAATAATTGTGGCAATCAGGCATTCAACTTGGGTGTCTAACCTTGTCCCAGTCAGAAAAAAGAATGGTGATATTAGGCTTTGTGTTGATTTCAGGAACTTGAATGTATCCTCTTTAAAGGATAACTATCCACTGCCTAATATGGAAGCTATGTTGCAGAGAGTGACTGGTTGTGAACTCTTATCCATGATGGATGGATTTTCAAGTTATAATCAGGTGAAGGTAAAGGAATCAGAATAGTATAAGACCGCCTTTACCACTCCATGGGGAACTTATGTGTATATTAGAATGCCATTTGGACTAACCAATGCAGGTGCTACATTTCAAAGAGCAATGGATGTTGCTTTTGCAGGACTGATTGATTCAATTCTGGCTATATATCAGGATGACTTGACTGCTTACTCAAAGAAAGAAGAGCAGCATTGTTTGCATCTGGAGCAGATTTTCATAAGAGCACTAGAGTATGGTATTTCTTTAAATCCAAAGAAGTGTGCCTTTGGGGTAGTTGAAGGAAAGCTCCTGGGACATATTTTTTCCAAGGATGGAGTCAGGATAGATTCAGAGAGAGTGGCTGCTATTGACAGAATTCAGATGACAAAAACTGTAAAAGGAGTTCAGTCCTTCTTTGGACAGATAAATTTTGTTAGGAGATTTGTTCCCAACTTTGCAGAAACCACAAGGAACATTTCCAAGATGATGAAGAAGGATGCAACTATCAACTGGGAAAGGGAAGCAATAGAATCATTTCAGAGTATCAAAGAGGCAATCAAGATGGCCCCTGTTCTTAAATCTCCTGATTTTTCTAGGCCATTCCAAGTATTTTCATTTGCTTCCTTTCATACTGTTGCTGCATGTTTGCTACAGAAAAATGAAGATGGTTTTGAACAGCCCATCGCTTTCTTCAGTATGTCCTTGCAGGCCTCTGAGTTGAAGTATGATATTATGGAAAAACAGGCATATGCACTAGTCAGAGCCATCAAAAGTTTCAGACCATACTTGGTAGGATCATATATAATTGCATATGTACCCCATGCAGCAGTCAAAGACATATTCACTCAGCAGGAGGTGACTGGAAGAAGGTGCAGATGGATAAACAAACTGCAAGAGTTTAACATAGACATACAAGTTACCAAGTTGATAAGAGGACAAGGATTAGCCAAGATGATGGCACAGTCAAACTTGGAAGCATGCCAAGTTAATGCAGTCCAAAATGAGGGTGTAAATGTATCAGGATCTGAATGGTACAAGGATATTATTTACTACTTGCAAAATCTGAATTGTCCTTCCCATTTCAGTGACAATCAAAAGAGGACTTTAAAGTTACATGCAATCAGGTATGTTATTGTTCAAGGTGAGCTATACTGGAAAAACCCTGATGGTGTGCTGCTGAGATGTGTGGATGAGGATATGGCTAACAATGTTTTGATTGATATGCATAAAGGATTGTGTGGTGGACATTATACTGCCCAAACAACAGCTCATAAAATTCTCAGAGCAGGATATTGGTGGCCCACTCTCTTTTCAGATGCACAAAAGTTAGTGAGGAAGTGTGACCCTTGCCAAAGATTTTCAGGAAAGCTAAAATATGATGGTGCTTTACCCCTCAGAACTGTAGCTGTGGATGCTCCATTTCAGCAATGGGGAATTGACTTCATAGGGGAAATTGCAGACAAATCAAGTGGGGGACACAGTTGGATTTTGGTGGCAACTGATTACTTTACCAAATGGATTGAGGCCATTCCAACTAAGAGAGCTACAAGTAAGGTGGTGACAGATTTCATGCTAGAGAATATTATCATCAGGTTTGGAGTACCATTTAAGATAGTCACTGATAATGCTATGTGCTTCAGATCAGGTGAATTTGTTGATTTTTGCAACAGGTATGGGATAAATCTATCATATACATCACCATATCACCCACAAGGGAATGGTCAAGCAGAATCAAGCAATAAAAGCATCATGAAAATTATCAGGAGGATACTGGACAAGAACAAGAGAGCTTGGGACTCAAATTTAAAGTTAGCCATATGGGCTGACAGAGTGACAGTAAAAAGGGCTATTGGTATGTCACCTTTTGAGCTAGTATATGGTGCATCAGCCAGATTGCCCATAAACAATCTCTTACCAGTTTACAGATTCATTCAGGAAAATGATGAGGAGATTGAAGATTCCATGACAGAAAGAGTGAATCAGCTGGTTGCATTGGATGAAAACAGAAGGAAAGCCCACCAGATCAATCTCAAAAGACAACAAGATGTGAAATATCAGTTTGACAGGAGAGCTATAAAAAGGAAGTTTCAAGTCAATGATCTGGTGCTCATTTGGAATGCAAAGGGTCAAGAAAAGGGTAAACATGGTAAATTTGAACCCTTATGGATGGGCCCATATCAGATTTGCAGTACTCATGGGGAGGATTCTTATTTCCTCCAGGCCCTAGATGGTGAAGTTCTGGAATTGCCTGTGCATGGCCAATTCCTTAAGTTCTATTTTGCATAAATGACTTGTTGCTGTGCACATTTGTAAAAACATGTATGTAGTGTAAATGCCTTGTACAGTTCGTGCTTTTTGTTTTTTTGCCTGGTCTGCCCAGAGATCTGGTTCTCGCTGCAGGTTTTCACCTGCACGTCCCTATTCGGAGCCAGTGTTAGCACTCATTTTGACCTGGGGGTTGTTTTTTTCATGTTTAGGGGGTTTCTTCATTTGAACCCTATATCTTCTTGCCCATTTTCCTAAGTGTTGGACCTCCTCAGCATTTTTCAGCTACAGCATCATATTTTCTTCGAGGAGGAAGTCATCATCATCATGTTTGCTTCGATGGTGGTCAGCATCTCATGTTTTCTGTCGACTTGTTTTTCATCAGGATCATCATATTTCAATATCGGGTGATGTTTGGATATCATCCTGATCCTGCTGATGAGCTACAGTGTGCCCTGATTTGCTCGCAGGGGTGATTTTTCAAGTATCTGGTGATCTTCCAATTATCACCTTGCCCTTTTATGATGATGATGTCACCCTGATCTTCTGAAGGGGTTATTCTCTGAGTTGTTCGACCTGACTTGTTTTTTCTTAAGGGTCGTCATCATCATCATCATATTTCCAGTTATCGCCGTGTTGCTTGCGAGGGTCATCATATTTTCTGCCTGCATGATATTTCGCCGAGGTGATATTTTTTATCATCGGGTGATCTTGGTTATGATCATCCTGATGATGTTGTTGAAGAGTTCTAAGTATGACCCGATATTCACTGGGGTCATCATATTTTGAACGTCAGGATGATCTTAGTCAATATCATCCTGATGTTGTTGTATCACTTCATGTTCGTTGTTTTATCATCCTGATGATGCTGACGTCACTCTTGTGTCAGGGTGATATCTATTTCTCTGCCTATCTACATCATGATATTTCCGAAGGGAGATATCCGCCTGTCGGCTTCGTGCATTATCTAGTGGGGGTGATCTTTTCAAATATCTGGCATATTCATCTATCACCCCGATCTTATAGTGGAGCTACAGTGCAGCATGATATTTGTGCATCAGGATGATATTTCCAAATATCCGGTTATCTTCCGAATATCATCCTGATGTCGATATGATGATGACGTCATCAAGGTCCGGGGGGGTCATATTTCCAACACTGATCATCTTGTGGAGATCCCCTGATATTTGCAAACATGATGATGACGTCATCCAGATATGAGGAGGTGCGCAGTAGGCAGATATGCTGATGACATCAGCAGGATATGACGGTGACGTCATCAGGTTGTTCATCAGCCAGACTTTTGGTATCAGCTAAGCAGGAGGATGTTCCTCCGATGGATTAGGTTGTGCGGATGAAGGCGATTATCATGCAGGTTATATTGCGATATGATGCTGACGTCAGGGTGATATTTCAAGCGACAGGATATCATGCTGTTGGAGGATGATGATGAAGTCTTATACTAGTGTCGTCAGGAGCAAAAGCACCGACATTATATATGCTCGTGGCCTAGTATATAAAGTGTTGAAAAGGTCATCGTGGGGTGCATGTGGGATAATTGATATCCTGCATATTTGAAATATCATGACGATGGATCTTGGCGGGAAATGGTTGCGATGCACAATTTGATGTTTTCCCAAGGCCGCGGGTTGGTGCGCCATTAATGGCGAAGGTTGCAGAGGTATGGACGGATCTGGTACCCGATTGAAGGTGTACATCAACGGACAGTGGCGCAGGGCTCGAGATTTCTTCCTGTCTCCTCCCCTACCTGTTGCATTCATGTTTGGGCGCCAATCTGGTAATGCGTTGAGTGCCATTTTTCTGATACTGTGTATCTGGCGGGATTTTTGGTCAACCATGTAATTAATTGCTGTGGTACACTACCTGGCTGTTATAAGCAGGAAGTGTTACTCATTTTTGGTTGTTGAAAGTTGGAGATTTTTGGCTCTGTAATTCAAAACAAGCTGATCTGGTTGCTCTGTATAGCTAAACCTGTGAGTCTATGTATCTCTTGTTGTATGTTTTGGCACGAACCCACTGATTTCATGATTAATCTTATATGAGAAATGCTATCTTAGCATGTGTTTTGTTAATTCTGTCTCCAGTATTGCATGTATTCTTCTTCTGAATCTGGATATTTGGGTAATGTTTAGATTCTAGAGCATAGAATTCCTATGTTGAATGTCTGATCTTTTAACTTCTGCTCAAGGGGTAGATTAAACTGTTTTCAGGTTGAACATTGGGAAGGGTATACTGCAGTAGGGATGCCATAAGTAGAGATAACTTAACACTCTGTATTGGGAGATATCTGTAAGGCAGGTATCACATATATCCCCCTGAAATCCAGTTTTAGCTGTTCATGTTGATCATTCACAGGTGTATGTCTACTGACTCCAGGCCCTGGATAGGCACCAATCATGCTTTATTTTTGTGTTACAACCATGTCTAGCTTTGCATCCAAACTTAAAATCCAAATCAAAATCTAAAACAACCATTAGGACATTAGAATTAGTCTTAGGATCCTCAGTCCTCTGTCTACAACTGCAAATAGGCCCAAAGCTAGCCCCTTTGCTCTTATCTTTCAGTTTTGGTCTACTTACAGGAGGACTTATCTGCTTTCTGTCAGCATCCCAGCCTTTGTATGCATATCCTCATGGATGTTGAGTAGGGAATACCCCCCTAGGTTTTGCAGAGCCTGAAGAAGAAGAGGAGATAAAATATAGAGTCTATCTCCTACACTGTTGGCCCCTGGCCCAGAGATCCTGTTGATCACTGATGGCTACCTTGTAGGGAAATCTGGGAATAAGCATCTAGTCTGGGAAAAAACCAACAGGACCAATGCCCAAAGTGGCTACCTGGATAATCCCATGGAAGTTGTAAACAAGTTATAACCTTAAAATTTATCTAGGTGGGTCGGGTAGACTTTCACATAACAAGATAAGATTGTTGCCTCACCCATGCGTTGAGTGCTCTCAGAGGTTAAGGATGGGTTGAGAAGGCCTGGTTGGCAAGGTCAACCTCCTTGTCCACATGAGAGGATGTGTCAGTTCTGCATGTGTCACCCTATGGGGCCAGTGCTAAAGGGTCGCCAGGATAACCATAGATGGGGCCCGACTTCTAGTGAGAGATAGCCTGGATAACCTATGATCAGGACCATGCGATGACACTCTCCTTGCTGCATCTTAGCTACTTCCCTCTTTATGCTTTCATTGTTACCTCTGGAGTGATGTCTTATCTTGTGCAGTTTTGTTGATACAGTTGGTTGTGTCAAGTCTATTTCATTTGGTTATATTGGATGTTGTTTCTTGGCTTAGTGGAATCCTCGTCATTATCTCCTAGCTCAGAGGGGTGGACCTCATGGTTCCACATGGTTGGCTGGCAGAGCTATCCATTGGTCTTTTGGAGATGCGGTTCGAGTCCTATGCAGAGGTGTTCCAGTTTTAGATTGCTTTCCACATTCAATGATGTTGTACACTTTCCTATGTATTCAGTTGTAAACCGACATGATTGGTCTTGTAATCTTGTTTTGTAACCTTGTAAATCAATTATCTTGCAAATGTAAAAGTTGTGCTTATCTGTTGTAGCAATATGATGTATATCACTTGTGTGGTTTTAACTTTATATTCACTATTGTAGTTATGTTTCCCTAGAGGTGTTAGAAGTGCACTTTTCTTTTGTTGTGTAATATGATACCTTTGGTTATTATTGTTGAAATTTCTTGCTTAAAAAAAAAAAAATTATTTCCGTAATTTTGCACTCTCTAGTCTAGCACTCTAGGGTTGCATGACGGGGCACTACATCATTGTTTGGTTAATGTTTTATTCTCAAAGTATTCATTGAAGAGTTTTGAAGCCCACAACCGAACCGTTTGTGATGTTCTCTTGCCTTCAAGTTTTTACATTATGTTCTCATCAATTTTAAGTAACCATTTTGGGGCTCTTGGATGTTTTACAATTTCATCATGCTCATTCTCTTCTTGACAAACGTCCTCTCTTCTTATGTAATTTAGAGATACATTGATTTTCATTGTTTCATCATGTTATCAACCTCATCAATTTTATCAAAAAATGGATTATGGAGTGCAAATTCAACACCATGAGATTCATATCTACTTTCTTCAAGCAAACATCTACATTGATTTTTTTCTTTGTCTATGATATTTCTCTTATCAATAAGTGTTTCATAACATTTTGCAACATTTTCATTTGCAATATCATGGTCAATTTCATTCTTATCTAACATTTCATTATATTCAATATTAACACCTTCAATTTGCATGTCATTAGATGGTAAAGAAGAAGCTTCACCTTGATGAGCATCCACCAAACCTAGTCTTCCAATCCTTTTTCCTCCTCCTTTTTTCTTTATGATGACTATTGCTCCCCACTAGGGGAACAAAAATATCACCCTTATGATTGTAACAAGCAAATTGTGTGTCCAAAAGTGCATAAAAGTGTTTTTTTTTTACTGTAACAGCAGTGATCATGGGTTTTTTGACATCAGGGGGTCTGTGGGCACGGTTGTCGGGCCCAACAACATTCCTTTTGTCTTTTTTTGTTTTTTACATAACGGATATCTATTACCTAAAGCCCAATTCTTTGGGCAATGGATATCTAGTAATGGATATCCCTTCTACAAAACAAATATCTGATATGTTTTCCTATGTTAACAAAACCAAAACTTATGTGTGGTTGAAAGAAGGTGGTGAACAAAACCAAAGGGTCATTTAAACTATGAACATATGGTATTTTTACAAGGATTTTTATCTGTGAGAACAAATGGAATAATGCTACATGGGATCAACTACCATGTGATGGTGGGCCCTTTGTATCTACTCAACCATATTTCTTTACAAGTTTTTTTATATTCTAGAATTATATGGATTGTGGATAAAATGGTTATATGTCACGATCTTATCAATTGCATTATATCGATTGATTAGGGGATCATGCATCTTATGCATCCACTAATCTATCAAATGCATAGATCTTGAAGGCAAAATGGTCACAACCATTGATCGTAGGTTCTAATTAGTGGCTAAAACCAAAGTATGTCAGTTAAAGTATGAACATATGGTATTTTTACAAGGGTCCTTCTCTATGAGAACAAATTGAATAATGCTACATGGGATCAACTGCCAAGTGATGGTGGGCCCTTCGTATCTACTCAACCATATTTCTTTGCAAGTTTTTTTATATTCTAGAATCATATGGATTGTGGATTAGATGGTTATATGTCACAATCTTATCAATTGCATTATATTGATTGATTATGGGATCATGCATCTTATGCATCCACTAATCTATCAAATGCATAGATCTTGAAGGCAAAATGGTCACAACCAAATTGATCGTAGGTTCTCATTAGTGGCCAAAGTAAAGTGTAAGTGAAATGATAAGAGGAATGGGAGATGAATACGTGACATGTTCTAATTGTTTGTGGTGGATAGGTTGATCAAGAAGTAAGATTTTTGAAGCCCGTTGATTTCTTGTAGCCATTGATCTAAAAAGTGATACATCTAAGTTGTTGGTCAAGATTAAATTTCAAACTAGTTATCCAATAGGGTAGAATGGAAAACATGAGAGTATGGGACTATCCAAGGGAATAATTTAGATGCAAATTTGATCAAGAACTTAGGAATTGCTATTAATATCTTAGTTGAATAAATTTGGTGGTGGTGGTTGAGGGAATTATTATAATTACATGACAAATAATTGTAGAGTAGATATGATGTGGCTACTAAATTTTTGATAAGATATGGTATAGTTTAGGAATTTAATGGGAATCAAGGCATGCCTAATACTATTCATGAAAAATGATCAATGAAGTTGACTAATTGGTTTTAGGTTATCTTCCATCCATTTAATTGACATCAAAATATAATTACTTGTCAAGTTTCAAAAGGCATGCTACCTATAAATCTATGGAAGATTTTCCATGTCTATGAAAAGTATGATCTAAAGGAATGTACTTCAATACATGAGTCATGATTCAGTGTGATATGTTCTCTATAATTTCTTAATGCCTAGATTCAATAGTGTAGAATGGAGTTACTTTTTAGGAAAGTTTTTTACTTGATAAATTTAATGAAATGATTATATACTTGAGATGCAATGGTGCAAATTGAAATAGTTATAATTAGCTACACAGAAGATCTTGGTAGGATTGTTGGTTATAAATGCAATCTCTTTCTATAGAAATCTTCTTGATCCTTGGCCATTTTTTTGTATAGAGTACAATGTAGTGTATTCAATGGTGATCAAATGGGGTACGTCAACATTGAGAAAGGTTGTGGGAGAGATTTGTGTGAAGTTTGGTGAAGGAGTTGTAAGTAAATACCAATCATTAGGGGTAGATTTTCCATATTTAGAGAAGTATTTTTGACAATACATGTAATCTATCATACTTATGGCCTGTCACATTTGTTGACTTCTAGTAGGTTTGAGGTTGGTCTTTAGCATCAAGTTTTAATAGGAAGCTTGTATGTTATTTGTAAATGTACTTTTCCAAACCCACATGTAAGGGATATTGAGGATCATATGTGGTCTCTAGAAACCCTACTTTAGTTGATGTATTTTCATTTCATTGAGTTTCATTTTGGATGAATCTAAAACTAGACAAATTGGATTCCATAGTAAAGTTTTTGTTGACTTGATAGGCTTTGCATAAATGTTTTTTACCCTTTCTTGGGTTCTTGACTCTATTTCCCATTAGAATAGGCACTAATCACAAATGGTTGATTGATCATTATTTATGTTGAATATCATCATCTATTCCATGTAGATTAGTGTAAGTTATGGTCCTACTAGTTTGTAGAAACTCGTTGATACCTACTTTAGATAAATATTAGCTTGAGGATAATGGAGAAATTTTTGTACTTCCCCTTTGGATTGTAATTCTCTTTATAAATGTTAGATGTATTCAATATTGAAGTGTAGCATAAATGTTCTCTTTATTTGTTTTTCCTTTGAATTTCTATTACAGAAATTTGCCTTCTTACATTGTTAATGTAGTAGCTTTGTGCATATTTTAAAGCAATTGATGAGTTTGATATTATAGCCCAGGTTATCATGCACATAGTTAGTTGTTAATAAATACTAGGTAACAATTATAGCACTATCATGAGATCACTAATGAATGCTTACACTTGAGAAACTATAGACATCTTGATCTAAGAAAGAACCTTCAACATTATCCTCTTTCTCATATAGTTCTAAATTATCAACAAGAGGATAAAAAAATTCTCCTAGAAATATATATCCATTTCTAGCTACCTAAAACATATATCCGTTAGTAATGGATATCTGTTTTGATTTGGTTTTTCCTTGTATTTAGGCTTGGGACTGTCATAGTTGACTTTCCCTGAATTCTAATGTGTTTATAGGTTTCACTATCTTCTTCAAACTTCACCCTTTGTGCTGACGAATTTTTTTCAGTTCAAAATTGATAAAATGAAAAGGGCTTATTGAAGAAATTGTCATCTTTCTAAAAATATAATGTTTGCTTGGTTATCATATTATTAAATAATTATTAATAATTTTATATATAGTTTGTGTCTAAAATCCTGATGGACACACTGATTGAAAAGCATCCATAACTTTCAAATCGTTTCACTTTTTTTAGATCCAAAAGATGTGTCACACTCTATGTTTTTTTGGCTATAGGTTTAAAAAAAATTGAATTCCAATTTGTTTTGATCGAGTTAGATTGGTTGGAAAACTACTTTTTAGTTTTTAAAAAAAGTCAGTAAAAAATTTATAACTAATTATTTTATTGGAAAAAATTTCAAAAAAATATGCATCATATCCGGGCATGAGTCCTTTACTTATTTTGAAAGATTCAATATATATATATATATGTTCATAGTTAGGTTGGCTGGAATGACACCCACTTTTTATTTTTTTTCCCCGTAAACTAGATTCAATTATCTACAAATTTTGTTTACATATTTTTCAAATTGTGTAGATAATCCATTCAAATTTTCACATGAACTTGATTAAGTCTAATTTTGAGTATTTTCATTTCCACTTAGAGGTGTTGTTTGGCCCATCATGATCTTGCATATACCCATAGTTTAATACCACATTTACCATAATATTGGAAATATCTCTATGATAACATAATCCTCCCATTTATGCATCATACATATATAATCTAGAGTATTGTTGAACCTCTCAGGTTCATTTATGAACATTCACCTTAAGGACCATAAATGATGCTTAGTGTCAATGTTTACATTCAATTGAACCTGGTGTGAACCCTCACAATCTAGGGTTTTTAATTATCATAAAATGCATTTAAAACACAACACAATGTACTAGATACTATGAATCCTATAAAAATTCATAAAACTAAGATGTGAGTAAATAAGGATTAAGGTATCATTGTTACATTATTACAAGGCACCAAATTCATCCAATACTCTTCCTATCTAGGTTAAAAATAGATAATATAATGTTAAAGAAGTGACTGTGTATGAGGAAAAATTGATTAAATCAAACTAATAAAATCAAAGAACCCAATAACATAAAGAAAACGAATTTAAATAAAAGCCATGACAAATAATCAATGAAATAAAGACTTTTACCGAAATCTGTATTGTTTCCTTTGGATTGAATGTGGATTGCTCAATGAAGTTGCGAAGCCATAGCTGCAACAAGCAAGTAGTGTGCTCAAGAGATCAATGTCAAAAGATCGTAAGAGTGCTCAATCGACGCGTTTTGTATGCTCAAAGCGCTGTTAAGTATGCCTGAGAATACGATCGAAGAGAGAGAGGTAATGAAGGAGATGAGGGGGGTTTATATAGATTTCAATGAAGATCGATCAACGGTCCAAATAATTCAGAAGAATCAATGGAGGAGAATAGTTGAGGAATGTGCAACGAATGAGAAGAAGACAAGTGTCTTGCTTTCTTTTGCATGAGAGGAGTTATCAAGAATAGAAGAATGAGTTAACTGAAGAGATAAATCAATTAAAAGAATAAAGCAATCAGTTAAGTGATTTAAAACAAGAAGAATAGATTTGCATGAGAATTAGAAGATATTTTGCTTTATTAAATATAGAAAGCCTGAGTTATATTAGAGATAACTCAATTTTAGAAGAAAAAGCAACTTAAATAAATAATTGATTTATTTAAACTTAGAGAAGATATTTTTGGAAGAAATAATTAAATAATTGGAATTATTTAATTTAGAAGATTTGAAAGCAAATTAAATAAATAAATTTATTTAATTGTTGTGCATGATTTTGGAAGAATAATTTTGATTTAATTAAATAATTAAGAATTATTTAATTGTAGATAAGAGGAAATTTGTTGAATTAATTAAATAATTAATTTAATTAATGTGGAATTGATTTTTGAAGAAGGATAATGATTTGATTAAATAATTAAAGTTATTTAATTATGGAAGAATATAGAGGAATTTAATTTAATTAATTAAATAAAGAGAATTTATTTAATTAATGTCGAAAGTATGTGATTTAGAAGAATTTGGTGAAATTAATTAAATAATTAGATTATTTAATTAATGTGTGAAATACAGGTGATGCGACAGAAGTGCTGAAATGCAAGTGATTCGAGGACACGGTCATTTTAGGGTGTCTACATTTTGCCCCTCTTTGATGCAATGCAGCATGTAGCGTTGCTTCAAAGAAATCGATTGTTTGAAGATGTGATACAATTTTTGATGCCCCAGTGTAGGTAGTTGCCCCAGCGTATGCCCCCTCAAGCGGGAAGACGGGGAAGTGGCAGAAGGACAGTGTTGACGCTCGACTAGAAGAGTGCGTGACCAGGAAGAAGAAAAAGTAGAAGAAGGGGTGGGAAAGAAAAACTAAGGGTGGGACACTATAAATAGGACCCATGGGGACCACAATCCTCATTTGCACCCTAGGAGATTCTAAATTTAGAGAAGAGAGAATTCAAACCTAGTTGGAGTGAGTTGAGCAGCCAGCGAGGAGAGATGCCGATTCCAGTGCACAGTCATCAGGCGGAGATGGTGCGGACCTACAGGAGGCCAGCAGGAGCTCTAGTAGTGGTAAGTGATCGAAAACCCCCTTTGCATTGTCATTTGAGGGTAGATTAGGGCCAGGTGTAGTGAAGGTGAGCTAGGTCAGCCAAAAGTGCTTTAGGAAGTTGCAGCGCATATGGTAGTCAGTTTAGGCACTTTTGGCATGCCACAGCACGGCTGGTAGTCACCCACAGCACTGTTGGTAAAATCAAGTCGCTTTTGGTTAGTTTAATAGCGCCACAGCGCATTTGGTAAAATCCCGCAGCACGTCTGGTAGTGTGCTACAGTGCACTTGGTAGAATAGGTTAGCGCGAATGGTGGAGAAGTAGGAAAATCGCGTCACTTCTGGTGGGACAGAGTGGTGCTTTTGGTAGGCTGGCACGGCGCACTTGGTAAACAAGGCACCCTTGGTAGAAAAAAAGCAGCGCTTCTGGATGAACAGTATGGCGCTATTGGTAGAGAGGGATAGCGCTTTTATATAAAACAAAGCACGTTTGGTTGGAATAGAAGAAAATGAGGGTTTAAGTAAAATGAGGGCCTTAGAAAAGGGATGCCTAGGGGCGAAAGGGATGGCATAGCAGAGATGTAGATAGGATGTGGAGGGATTGGTTATAGAAGAACTGACAAATGAGTTATTATGGATGCAGAGGATTTTGCCACCACTGATGTCGCGAGAGCGACATCACGCGATTGCCCATGAGGTTGTACAGCTGACTTGGGAGGAGGATGCATTCCTGGAGCATACGGGACTATGGCATGTGGCCCACCTGACACACATTAGGGCGAATCTCGCCCTAGTGACTGCAGTTGTAGAGAGATACCATAGTGAGACTTCGTTGTTCCACTTTTCGACTGGGGAGGCTACAGTGACAATGGAGGATGTATACCGCATCCTGAGGATTCAGATAGATGGAGAGATAGTGGACTTTGACCCGGCACGGGGCGAGGCAGGCTTGGAAGAGGTTTTCTGCACAGATGACCTGTGGATAGATGACAAGGAGATCCGATGGGCAGACATCCTGAGACTCTACGACTGGATCAGATGGATCATGGCATCACTGATTGGTGGCTTCCTGTGTCCAGACAGGAGATCTAGAGGACTATCAGTTGGCTGGGGGACAGTGCTATCAGGGATGTTCACCTATGGCAGACAGTATGCGTGGGGACCCTGTGTGTTGGGACAGCTATATCATGATATGCACCATTGTGTTTACAGGAGAGGCAGGAGCCTCTCAGCAGGGGTGACTTTACTACAGGTATGGGCATGGGAGCACATTCCAGTGATCCGACCCATGGCACAATGCCACCGAGACAGAGGCGAGCCCTATGCGTTCTTATACGACGGGGTGATGACACATCAGAGGATGGGGTCTGTTAGCTATTGGAGGCGGCAGATTGACAAGATGGACCTATTCATATGGAGGCCCTGGTTACTATGTGAGGAGTGGGCTAACGAGCATGAGCAGCTCATGTACTACAGACAGGCTCGCTATCTGTTCGGTAGACGAACAGATATGATAGAGAGATACCTTCCAGAGCGAGTCCTTAGGCAGTTTGGATTGCCGCAGGGACTACCCGTGGGGGAGGCCACACATGCCAGGACACGGAGGGAGGTTGGAGACTGGGATGCCGAGATCCTAGTGGCGACAACATTGACAGAGGTATGGGGACTTATCCCCGTGAGATGGGATTGGGACTCTGGGCTAGCAGACCTAGGGACGCTGCCAGAGTATGATCAGTACTGGCAGACTCACAGGCCGATGAGATTGACTACACCAGGTGTAGCAGGGGTAGTGGGAGAGGTACTAGTCCTTAGAGGGGAGGCTAGGATGAGACGGTAGGCCAGGGTAGCTAGGCAGCAAGTAGTGGGCCAGCAGGCAAGTGGAGAGGGTAGCAGCCAACAGGCCAATGTGGAGATGGCAAAGGTAGTGGGCCCGGTCATAGAGACTGATTTACAGAGAGCAAAGCGACTGCTGCAGGAGGAGATAGCCCGGAGGACTCGATTAGAGCTCCAGATGGCACGACGTAGGAGGGATAGGGATGCAGCGCGGGCAAATGCGAGGCAGGCAGAGGCCACAGCCCAGGCACAGACATAGGCAGCCTTAGCAGCACAGACAGCCCTGGCACAGGTATAGGCATAGCTACAGGCACAGGTGCAAGCCTACAGACAGCTACAGGCCCAGTTACAGGCAAAGGCCCAGGTACGGGTGCAGCTGCCAGCCGCACCAGTAGCAGACACCAAGGAGCTAGCACAGGCTAGGAGAGAGAGAGACGCAGAGGTGTAGCTATGGTTGACTGCAGAGGCCACACTCTTTAGAGTCAGGCGGGAGAGAGAGGAGGCACGCTGTGCCCTGGGTACAGACCAGAGGACCTTATACAGCGAGCTCGTCTGAGTGCAGGGTGAGCTAGTATCAGCCAGCAAGGAGGCAGAGTACTACAGGGGTCTGTATGTGGGTGTGGTGCTGGTAGCTCAGCAGGCACTGAGCTACAGAGATAGGAGCATGTCTGGGGCATCAGGATCCTGGAGGACAGGGCAGTCAGCGTCCTCAGTTAGAGGGCCACTTTTGCCACCAGGGGGAGGAGGAGGACCATCAGGGGGACCTCCACCGAGCACAGGGGGAGGACAGGGGCCACAGTAGGAGGGCATCTCTACCCACTAGGGTGCATACACTTGTATATTGTATCATATTGTATCATTTTGGACAGATGCCTGTGTGCATTCTGATGTATATTTTGCGGGCTCTTGATAGCCTTGATGTACTATATTGATGTATATTTGGATGTATACACATTTTGTATTATTGATGTAGACACCGAGATTTTGTATTATGATGACCATTACATGATATATATGATGATCGATTCGGTGCACTATTGTTCATGCTTTGGTGTATGCATTCCTTGATGTCATGGATGTGATGATATGTATGTATGATTATGGATTCATGTGATGATATATGTTGCTTATATGATGCTTATAGATGTATGATGATAGAGATATATGATGATATAGATGTGATGACTAGTGATATCTGGCATGTTGGTTTTGCAGATACACACCAGAGAGAAGAAGAGGAGGGGATGGAGACAGAGACTGTTGACTGATTACTGCAATGAAAGTGATATAAAGGTTGGTGGGAATGGATGAAAGGTGAGCTTGTTGTAATGGCTTCACATTTGTATATAAAGAGCAATCCTTATTTTGATATAGCACATAGATAGTTTGCCACCAAGGTATAGCAGACCAAGGTGTAGTAATATCCGAGTGCGTGGACGTTGACTCTGCAAGCAAACGGTTTGAACTTAGATCCTATAGACATAATATAACCTTGTTGGAACGTGTGAATAAGCCATAGTCTTGAACATAAAACAAACTTCCATACATGTAAATGTAAGAAGAATTATTAATATGTAAGATGCTAGGTCCTAACACACACAAGATAAATAGAATGCCAAGAAAGATACTAAAGATCATTCCTCAAACACGGCACACAGAAAGCAATGACTATGCCCCCAATCTATATTGCATCGCAACATACCAAGATTATAGATAAATCAAGGTAGCCTTGAATAGGTAATGGAAAAGGAATAAAAGATAAACCAAAAATCAAATTGACTGACATATAAAGTAAACATACAGCCAACATATTCTCTTGCCAAAGAGGTTGCTCAGGATAGATTGGATAGGAAAGATAACAGCCTTATCATAGGAACTCTGTGTCCGTTAAAGGGGGTTATCTACCTAAAAAGACAATGTCTCGCTGCAGGAAATGCCACATGTCGTAGGAGACGTGTGTGTTGGTCTCAACAATGGAACACTTCGCAGAAGACAAGC
Organism: Cunninghamia lanceolata; assembly: GCA_027924645.1. Taxonomy (NCBI): domain Eukaryota; kingdom Viridiplantae; phylum Streptophyta; class Pinopsida; order Cupressales; family Cupressaceae; genus Cunninghamia; species Cunninghamia lanceolata. The sequence continues at coordinate 2,456,801 of BSBN01000831.1, forward strand.
TTGTGGATCTAGGGCTTGGTTAAGCGATACTTAGCTGATGTTGGCAATCGGTATGTAGGACAATAGACGACTCTGGAAGGAAGCCTCTTTGCTTCAGGTTTGTGAAGGACTTTTGCTTTGAAAGGATGCACTAGCTTGCTACTTGAGTTAGTCAAGTCGAGGCGAAATAGATTTTGACAAACGGAAGACTAGAAGGATGGAATGCTAATGGATTGAGACGGGTGGAGAATGATGGATTGTGTGTGCCTGAGTACTAGATACATCCTTCATATTCCAGACTGCCTACATACCCTGTATCCACGGGATCAAGGCACATTTACGATGGAAGGTGAGAAATGATAAATATGTAGTTCTGGATAGAGTGATGAATGGGTCAAGGTGAAAGGAGGGGATCTTATGTACCTGAGTACTGGAAACGTCCTTCGTATTCCAAACTGCCTACATACCCATATCCATGGGATCAAGGTACCTTAAGACTGAGAAGAGATAATATGTAGTTCTAGGTGATGTGATGATGTGGGAAAAGTGTGAAGAAGAGGTGATCTTATGTACCTGAGTACTGGATACTTCCTTCGTAATCCAGACTACCTACATACCCATATCCATGGGATCAAGGTACTTTAAGACTGAGAAGATGATAATATGTAGTTCTGGTAGATGTGATGATGTGGAAAAGTGTTGAGAGGATAACAGCCTTATCGTAGGAACGCTGTGTCCGTTAAAGGGTGTTACCTGTGGAAATGAGAAAAGATTGAAGTATGCGCTGTGAACCACGAACAAGGAACCGATCCTAGACCTAAGTTAAGGAAAGAGTTGCCCCCATTCTGGTAGAGGAAAAGGTAGGGGTGACTGCCAAAGCAGACACCGAAAGACTTGACCTAGGACAAGACAATGCTAACTGTAGACCGAGACCAAGACATGGGGAGACGACAATGGACATTGACAAATTTCCAAGCTATACTAGGTAGAGAGATGGAAATGCAAACAAGGTCAATGGTTTTATTATGGATGGATGGAGAGGCGCTACGAAATAGACAAGCAGTGGACAGGACTCGACAGACGATGGATGCTGACTCTACACATAGCGCCTGTTTGCCAGGTTTTCACTATGGTACTTATCCAAGGTGCCTGTTTGCCAGGTTTTCACCAGAGGACGGATTTTTTTTTTTTTTGGAATACTCTGAGGATCAGACATAGAACTTCTTGAGATGGACACTATTAAGTGGCTCATCTAGAGGAATGTCATCAGGTGTAGCTAAAGTATAAGCTCCTGATCCATATGCTACTGTCACAATGAAGGGACCTAACCAGTTAGGCTCAAACTTGCCCTTCTTCTCACGATCTGCTTGATTTCTCTGATTTTCCTTAAGTACAAGATCACCAACTTGAAACTGTCTTTCTTTGATCTTTTTGTTGTAATTACGCCGGAGGTGGTTTTGATAGACATGGAGATGATTAAGTGCGGCAAGGCGCCTCTCATCTAGTAGTTCAAGCTCAGCTAATCTGGAAGTGCGATACTCATCTCCGCCGATCAGGTCTTGCATGGATACTCTGAGGGATGGGATCTCGACCTTTATAGGTAGGATGGCTTTAGAGCCAAAGACCAAGACATATGGTGTGGCACCATTTGGTGTTCTGATACTACTGCGGTAGGCCCATAGGGCGAGATTGAGTTACAAGTGCCAATCACGACCAGCTTCATTGACTATTTTCTTGAGGATCTTGAGAATGGTTTTTTTGGAAGCCTCAGCTTGGCCGTTACTCTGCGGATAGTAGGGAGTTGAAAAGTGATGTTGGATATTGTATTGTATGCATAAGGCACGAACATCTTGGTTCTTGAATGGTCTCCCATTATCAGTGACAATGGCTTGGGGAATACCATACTGGCATATGAGGTAGTTTAGAATAAACTTGGCTATTTGTTTACCGGTGATATAGGTCATAGGAATGGCTTCCACCCACTTCGTGAAATACTCAGTGGCGGTAATGATAAACTTGTGGCCATTAGAGGAGGAAGGGTGGATTTGTCCTATGAGGTCGAGACCCCATTGAGAAAAAGGCCATGGAGTTGTCACAGGTTGTAACTCATGAGATGGTGTGTGAATCAGATCTCCATGCTGCTGACATTATAGACACTTCTTAGCAAACTGTGCAGCATCTTGCTCTATTGTAGGCCAGTAATAACCTATTCTGAGTATCTTCTTAGCAAGATTAGGACCGGTAGAATGTGTGCCACAGACACCTTCATGTATGTCTCGTAAGGTAGCTTCGGCTTCTTCCGCGTTAAGACATCGTAAGAGGATACCATCGAGACTCCTACGATATAATGTATCACCCAGAATGATGTAACAAGAGGATCGACGGATAAAGAGTTTGCGTTGGGTGGATGATAGGTCAGGGGGAAAGGTTTTGTTCTTGAGGTATTCATAGATATCTTCGTACCATGGGGAATTGGGACCAACAAGTTCGCAGATGATTTCAGTAACAGGAACATCAACGGCTGGTATCAACAATTACTTGATCAAGAAATCACACTTCTGTGTATTAGCAGGCATGTCAATCAGTGACCCTACAGAAGCCATAGAATCCACAGCTTTGTTATGCTCTCTTAGAATTTGCTCAAATATGATGGTAGAAAAGTGTGGTTTTAGGCATCGACTAGTTGTTTGTAGGGGACCAACTTTTCATCCTTTGTTTGGTATTCATCTGTGACTTGGCAAATGACTAGCTGTGAATCTCCATATACTTGTATATGATGTCCCATTGAACTGCTGTATTGAGACCTATGAGGAGTGCTTCATACTCGGCAATGTTGTTGGTGCAAGGGAATGCAAGCCGATATGACTTTGGAATGTAGTCATTTTGAGGTGTAACAAATAAGATGCCGGCTCCTGATCCATGCTGTGTGTAAGAACCATCAAAGTATAACTTCCACATTATGGAGGTAGCAAGAGTGAAGAGATTCTCGTCAGGAAAGTCAGCTACCATAGGATGTGTATCTTTCATAGGTGCTTCTGCAAGTTGATTAGCGAGGGCTTGCCCTTTGATTGCTTTATGATCTGTGTACTCAATGTCGAACTCACTAAGGATCATGACCCATTTAGCTAGTCTGCCTGTGAGAGCTGCTTTTGCTAGTAGATATTTTAAGGGATCAATCTTCGCTATTAGATTTGTGTGTTGGTTTAGCATGTAATGCCGTAACTTTTGGGAGGCGAACACTACTGCTAAACAAGCCCTTTCCATTGGTGAATAATTGAGCTCATATCCCACCAAGGTTCTACTAATGTAATAAATTGCATGCTCCTTTCCTGTGTCATCATTTTGTGCTAGCAGGGCCCCCAAGGCTGAGTTTGTAGTGGAGATGTACAATATCAAAGGTTTGTCCGCAACTGGTGGAACCAATACAGGAGGTGTAGCTAGATACTCTTTAAGTTGATCAAACGCTGCCTGACACTTGTTGTCCCATCAAAATGTGACATCCTTTCGGAGCAAGTGTTGAAAGGGTTGACATTTATCTGCTAGCTGTGAGATGAAACACCGAATGGACTGCAACCTTCCCTGAAGGCTCCTTAATGCTTTAAGGTTCTTTGGTGGAGGCATCTCCACTATAGCTTTTACTTTTGCTAGATCAACTTCGATGCCTCTACGAGATACAATGTATCCCAACAGCTTTCCTGATGTTACACCAAATACACACTTCTTTGGATTGAGTCTTACTTGGTATTTTTCAAGCTTGTCGAAGATCTATCCTAGGACCTGTATGTGATCCACCCTAGAAGATTTAGCCAATATATCATCAACATAGTCTTCCATGATGTGATGAAACAAATCGTGGAAGATCACTGTCATTGCTCTTTGATAGGTTGCTCCTGCATTCTTCAGACCAAACAGCATGACACACCAGCAATAATTGCCCCAAGGACAAGTAAAGGTTATTTTATGTTGATCTTCTTCAGCTATCCTTATCTGATTGTAGCCAGAGAATTTGTCCATGAGAGAAAGCATCTCGTGACCTGCTGTCAAGTCCACTATAATGTCAATGTTTGGTAGTGGAAAGTCATCTTTGGGACATGCCTTGTTGAGATCTCTGAAATCGTTACACATGCGGATGCGTCCATTGGGTTTAGACATAGGTACAATGTTTGAGACCCAATCTGAATAGTCAATTGGTCATATAAACTTTGCGTCTAACAGTTTTTGTATTTCCACCTTCACCAAGAGAGCTATCTGTGGGTGCATTTTCTCAACTTCTGCTTGACTGGTTTCACCTTGGGATCAAGTGTGAGATAATGAACTACCAGCTTAGGGTCTAGCCCTAGCATATCTGCATAGGCCCATGCAAAGTTGATGGTTCATTGCAAGAAGAAGCTGTTAAGATTTTTGTGCTCTGTGTCAGATAATGATGCTGCAAGGAATGTTGTCTTTGGATTCTGTTCTGTGCCCAGGTTGATCTCTGTAGAATCTTCCACTAGGAGAGCTGATTTCTCTTAATACTTAGATGGTAAGGGAAGGTCAAATCCTCCATCCTCAGGTGCCACAGTTGGGTTTTCACCTTTGGATACGTCCTTTGTTTTTACTATTTTGTGATCAAGAGGTGCCACAGTGTGGTTTTCACCTAGAGATCTTTCTTTATTTGCACTTTTGCGACTGGAGGATTTGGCATTCTCACCAAAATAAGCCATGGGCTCTAGTTCCATTACAAAACCTACTTTGTGATTGCCCAGAGGGATACCTTCCCGAAGTCCCATGAACTCAGCTAAAGCTTCGTCATTCTGAAATACATCTATAACGGGGGTCCCTTGTTGGTCCCAATCAATAAGTTCAGGGTAGACAAGTGTTACATTCTGGGTGCTGGTGGTGGAAGTTAAGGAGATAGAGGATAGTGTAAAAATGGAGGATTCTGTGAATAGATTGGTCATGTGGAGGGAAGAGTCATCGATGATATCCTCTGTAGACGTCGTATCGGCGGGAAAAGTGTCAGCTACCTCGTCGAGGATATACTTGATGTCCAAGGCGCGTGGTACCTTCTTACCAAATCCTAATCCCTTCTTGTCTAGCTTCTTTGTCACAACAATGGGTTCCATAGTGCCTTGATTCTATTTCCCAAGGCCACCTTTGCCTTTATAGCCCATATTTTTTACTATTCTTAAGCCATTGCCATATTGCTTGACTGGTATTGTGACTGGTTCTTTCTCCTTGTAGAGCCAAGAAGAGATGTCCTCAATAGTTTCCTCTTCCAATAACCGTCCATGTTAGAATTGGGTTAGGAATGTTGGGGGAGGAATAGCTGCTTTTTTGATAACTTTGGCAATGGGTGGTTGGCCGTAAGATTTTGGAGAGAGAAGCATCCGCCCTACACAACAAGATTCTGAGATATCATAAGTGCCAAAGCCTATATCTCGGATGGGAGCTACGATTTTGGGGAGGGGTGTAGATTCACTTGTAGAGGCTTGTGTGAGAGTTTTAGGATCAACATAAAGAGGGGATTCAAGGGCTTTGTCATTTTTAGGCACTTGGTTGCAATTCTTATAGCTTCCTTGTAAGACACGGCAAAATTCAAAAGGATTAGGATCTCCTGGGATGGTGATCTCCATACCATTGTATGGGAACTTTAGGGACTGATGGGACGTGGAGGGAACAGCTTTCATTGCGTGGATCCATGGGCGGCCTAGGATAATGTTGTAAGGCAGTTCAATATCAAGGACTTGGCACCAAGTTTCAAGCATGACTGGGCCCAGTTGTATAGGCAAGTGAATAACGCCTTCTAAACAGCGTTTTGCATCATCATACCCCTTGATTGTAATACTATGATCAGTGTTGACGTGATCCTTAGAGTATCCCAATTGCTTTAGTAACTTTAAAGAACAGATGTTGAGACCAGCACCACCATCTATGAGTATACGTTTGATTTTGCGCTTATGGATGAGAACTTCAATATGCAGGGCATCATTGTGACATGGATCATGGGAGGGGAGGTCTTTCTCAGAGAAGACCACGTTGTAAGGCGAAGCAATATTACCCACTATAGCTTGGAAATCTACGACTACTATGTCGTTAAGAACAGAAGACTCTTGGAGGCCTTTTTCTAGCACCACTCTATGTGTAGGTGATGACCGTAGAAGGTCCAAAATAGAGATCTGTGCTGGTGTTCTCCCTAGATGTTCGACAAGATTATAATCAGACTGAACCGGAAGCCTAGGTGTATTTGCACGGATGGTGACATGACCTCGACGAGTAGTAACAGCACAATCCGTAGATTTGCCTTTGATCGTGAGGGTAGACACCTGGCTCTCTTCAAAATGACTGACAATGGAATCGAAGGACGTGGAAGCATGATTGATACCTTTACCTCTATCCTGAGGAGGAGGTGGACCATGGTGAGGGAATGGTTCCTTGTACATATCAAGATCCTTGTTCGTGTGTTGCGCTGGTGATTCATCCTTAAAAGTGATTTGATTACCGTCGATGAGGTTTTGGATGAGGTACTTAAGCTTCATGCAAGACGCAGTTCTATGACCTTTGCTCCTATGGAAATCACAATACTCATTGTCTCTGTAACGTGCCATTTTGTAGACAGGTTCTCCATATGGGGGAGCATCAGGTAAGGTGATGAGCCCTTTCTGTAAGGCTTGCTGTAAGACTGATTTGATGGGCACTCCCAAGGGAGTGAATTGACATCGCAGAGGGTAATCTTGTTGGGGCCGCTCTTGTTGTCGTTGTTGTTGGTTTGGATAAGGCTGCCTTTGTTGCTGCTGTTGTTGAGGTGGAGCTTGACTTGGTTTGGAGAGCTGTAGCGGTGTTTGCAACGTTTGGACATGCTTAGTATCGACCACCCCATCATTGACCACATTTTTGTTTTTGTTCCAATATTTGGGTTTAGCGTTCGATTGTTGATGAGGAGCGCTATCTTTCGTTTCCTTAAAGATTTTGACCACACCCTTAGCAATGAGGGCCTTCTAAATGTTGATACCCTTGTATGTGATTTCATCGAAGGTTGTAGCACTAAGAATTTGTAAATGAAAACCTAACTCTTGGTTGAGGTTCTGCACAAATATGCTGACAAGCTATTTCTCTGGAATCTTGAAAGGGAATTTGCTAGCCATTTGCCTCCATCGTTGAAGGAAAGAAATGAAAGTTCAACCATTTTTCTATTTATTGTTGCATAGGTCCATCATGGAAATCTCATGCTCTGCGTTGTAAGAAAAATGGGTGGCAAACTTCTCTGCTAGCTCATTGAAAGACTTGATACCCGTAGGTAAGTGTGAGAACCATTCTATGGCTTGACCTCCAAGACTACGAGGAAAGAGACGCATAAGATATGTGTCGTTATGAGAGACCTTGAAGCAAGCAAGATAGAATTCCCTAAGATGGTCTTTTGGGTCACCTTTTCCTTTGTATTTATCGAAATTGGGAATAGTAAAATTTTGAGGAAAAGGGATCATTGGTAATGACTGATCAAAAGGATAAGGACACACTTCCTCTAAAGAGAAGGTCTTTTTGGTGTGGCCAAACGTAAGATCAGATAGCTATTGTTGCACCCCTACAATCTTTAGCTCCATAGTCATGGGAGGGGTTGGTAACATCTCCTGTTGTCCAAAAAGTGGTTGGTGTTGCCCATATGGAAGATTATAATGTAAGCCATGCGCACTGGTATTATAAGGGTCGTAAGATTGATTGGGATCATATGGGTTGTGCGATTGGTTCAGATTGGATTGGAATTGGAGGTTTTGATTTGGCAGAGGTGGAGGTGGCGCTAGGTAAGAATGTTGGCTTTGTGAGGGTTGAAGAAACGAATTGGGTGGAGGAAAGATAAAGTGCGTTTGATTAGGTTGTGGTGGCGGCACATAGCTTTGGGAAACCTAATGTTGGGAATGTTGAGAGTGGCTAGGCAATGTGTGAAAGAAGTTGAGCGAGGACGAACGTTGTGGAGGAGGGATATAGGTAGAAGTGATTTGCGAAGGTTGGGTTTGATTGAGGATGAGAGTAGAAGAATGTTGTGGTTGGGGTTGCTTAAGGACGGGAGTAGAAGAATGTTGTGGTTGGGGTTGCATGACTCTAATTGGTTGAGAGACATGAAGGTGTGATGAGATAGGAGGTGGCATTTGTTGAGACCCTTGGTGCATGGCTACATAATTGTTCCCCAGATTGTAATTGGGTGGGAAACCTATGCGTGATGGGGTAACCAAGATTCCACTTGCAATTGGGGTGGACACTTTAGGGGGTGGTTGCACATTCGATCGAGCTAAGGTGGCTTGCTTAGCTCACTCTGCTTGACATTGGAGAGTTTCTTGTTGGTTTTGATAGATCTCCATAGGAGTCAAAAGCGGTGATATGGGCCTCTCCCCTGTTGGGTTTTGAAAAAGGGGATTCCTATACTGCGAGCCTTGAGTAGGTAAGGGCGTAGTCACCGTGGACATGGTTTGCACTACCTGTATGGTATCTTGGGCATTGTTGCTCTCCTTGAGAGTGGACACATCAAAATCTTGAGGGAACTTGGCGCCTTGCTTTGCAAGCAAGTGTAAGAAATGATCCTGGTTCTCACTAAGGATTTTATCAAAGGTGTCTATAGCTCTAGGATCTTGTATGAATTCATCAAGATCTTGCCCATCTTCTTGAGAGGATTGACCTATTTCAAAGTGTCGCTCTTCTTGAGATGAGGTTTGATCTACAATATAACCTTGTGGGACAAAATCCGGAGGCAAGCCTGTGGTATACTGAGGCGCATTTATCAAAGGGGTTCTATCCTCATGAGGATTGCTTGGTTCATCCATGTGCGGCATGTTCGGAGAGCTGATTGGTTTTGCCGTGGGTGTACTAGGAGTCACCTTGGGAGTAATGTTGAGACGACCTGATTGTGGTGTGCGAGGAGGTGACTTGCGCTTCTTAGGGACAACTTGCTTGGATTTCATAGTTTGCTATAGCCTAGTGGTTACCATGGGATACACTAGGACAAAATGTAATGCTGGGAATCTGTGAGATGCTTTAAGAAACGAACAAAACTTCTGATGCACAATGTACTGGACCAAAGGCGCTATACTGTTTGACCAGAGGCGCAGGACTGTGCCACCAAAAGCGTGCTACTGTGAACCAGAGGCGACGGACTGAGCTACCAATAGCGAGTTACTGCTATGCCAAAGGCGAGCTACAGTGACCAAAAGTGAGCTACTGTTATTCCAAGGGCGCTGAAGTAGAGTTTTGCCAGAGGCGGGTTACTACTGTACCAAAGGCGATCTACTATACAACCAAAGGTGAGCTGCTGTAATACCAGGGGCGCTGAAGTAGTGTTTGATGTTTCAAAAAGGCAAGATGTTTCTGTTTCTGATTGGATTGGTTTGGCAAGAGAAAACACAGCAAACAAGTGGTCAAAAAAAAGCACAAGGACTGACACAGATAGTGTATGTTCAAAGCTCCAAACAAGCCCAATGTTTCCACAAGTATAAGACAATTGCAATCAATAACAAGCACTTTTTATCCCTAGAGACAAGGTTTCATTGCAGTAGATCAGCTCACAGCTTAATACTCCATCGATAAAAATATCATTCCATAAAGGTGTCGGATATTTAGTATCTTTGCTAGAGACGATAGGTAGGGATATCTCACCCTCCCCTTGGAAAGCTCAAGTAGGTCACAAGAGCTTTATGTCCAAGGGAATACTATCTCTTCTCAAGGGAGCCAATGGTGAGTATCTTAAGGGTTTAAATCGATTTCCCTTGCACTGATGATTACCGCAATGTTCGGAGGTAGGTCAGGTAGTCTCTATCTAAAATGGTTCTTAGTGACTTTGAGGGACCAACACCTTATGAGCAATGCGACAAGCTACTAAAAGCTTTAACCAATCCTACTAAGAGTTTCAAACACTTCGCTCAATGTGAAAATCATTTCCACAAAGAGCTAGTACACCTCTTTTCAGTTTGGCACCACAAGGTAAGGCTGACGTCGGCTAGGACTTGGCTTTTGCCTTATCCCTCTTATATAGTGGTTCAAAGGAAAACTCTATTTAGGGTCATCCCTTTTGGATGAAGCGCAATCCAAAAGCAGGCCCTTCTAAAGGAAGTACAAAAAAAGTAAGAGCAAGCACGTCAAACAAAGGTTCAATTGTCCCGTTATAAGAAAAATAAGGTGCAACTAAACTAGGCACACACACGTTTGTAGTTGTAAATTGTCCCTTATGAAATGAAGTGTTTGGTCATTCATGTCCATTGTCCTTTAGAAAATTGAGGTGTTTGTTCATACATGTCCATTGTCCCTTAAGAAAAGCAGTATGTTCCTAAGACTTAGGTTGCACGAAAAGATTTGTTCAATTATCCTTTTAAGCATGCAATGTGTTTCTAAGACTTAGTGAGATAAATCAAAGAGGTCTTCAATGCTTGTCCTGCATGAACATGTTAAGAAAACACCTATTTGCTCTGTGTGAGTAATAAGAAGCTACAACAAGTCCGTCAGTTCCACCAAAAATTCACAAGTTAGCAAAAAAACAATAAATCAACTTTGATCAAAAAGCGTTGCACAATCTTACCAGAAGTGACATACTATTTTCCAAGAGCGCTGTACCACAGACCAGAAGCGTCAGATAATATAACTAGAAGCGCTGCAGAACAACCAGAAGCGCTGTACTGTGTTTTCAAAGGCGCTGTGATGCAGACCAAAAGCGCAATACAATAATACCCGGTGCGCTGAAAAATAACCGGAAGCGTGGAGCTGTGTTACCAAAAGCGTGATACAATATGGCCAAATGCGCTGCGCTGTCTCAGATCCCAAAAAGGTTAAATTTTGTCAAAATAACCAGATCTAAAATAAAATTCCATGATTGATTAACTACTCTGAGAAGTGGTAGCTGAGAGATCTGTGTTCTGCAATCTAGGAAACTCAGAAGCTGTAACAACACCAAAGATTGACACAAAAATTGAAGGTACTCCTAAATAAATCAGCTTAGGATGTCCAAAAAGCAAGTTTGTCAGACAAATACAATAGCTTGTCAGACAAATTAATAAGATAGATAGTGTGAAAGTCCTGCAAGACACTGAAGAAAGTCAAAAAACCTAATTTAGCCAAAAGCGCTGTAGAATACTGCCGGAAGTGCCATTCTCTTATGCCAAAAGCGCTGTGCTGTGTTGCCAGAAGCGCCGCAGTGCCCCCAAGAGCACTAAACTATGCCTCCAAGAGTGCTCAAAGATCCTGCCAGAAGCGCTGTGAAGTGTCATTTTGCGCTGTGCCATACTGTGACTTCAAAAAAAACAATTTCTCAAAGAAATAAAGGGATTAGTGGGTCCCACCGAGCGTGCCAGAATGTGTATGAGGAAAAATCGATTAAATCAAACTAATAAAATCAAAGAACCCAATAACATAAAGAAAATGAATTTAAATAAAAGCTATGACAAATAATCAATGAAATAAAGACTTTTACCGAAATCTGTATTGTTTCCTTTGGATTGAATGTGGATTGCTCAATGAAGTTGCAAAGCCATAGCTGCAACAAGAAAGTAGTGTACTCAAGAGATCAATGTCAAAAGATCATAAGAGTGCTCAACCGATGCGTTTTGTATGCTCAAAGCGCTGTTAAGTATGCCTGAGAATACGATCGAAGAGAGAGAGGTAATGAAGGAGATGAGGGGGGTTTATATAGATTTTAATGAAGATCGATCAACGGTCCAGATAATTCAGAAGAATCAATGGAGGATAACAGTTGAGGAATGTGCAACGAATGAGAAGAAGACAAGTGTCTTGCTTTCTTTTGCATGAGAGGAGTTATCAAGAATAGAAGAATGAGTTAACTGAAGAGATAAATCAATTAAAAGAATAAAGCAATCAGTTAAGTGATTTAAAACAAGAAGAATAGATTTGCATGAGAATTAGAAGATATTTTGCTTTATTAAATATAGAAAGCCTGAGTTATATTAGAGATAACTCAATTTTAGAAGAAAAAGCAACTTAAATAAATAATTGATTTATTTAAATTTAGAGAAGATATTTTTGGAAGAAATAATTAAATAATTGGAATTATTTAATTTAGAAGATTTGAAAGCAAATTAAATAAATAAATTTATTTAATTGTTGTGCATGATTTTGGAAGAATAATTTTGATTTAATTAAATAATTAAGAATTATTTAATTGTAGATAAGAGGAAATTTGTTGAATTAATTAAATAATTAATTTAATTAATGTGGAATTGATTTTTAAAGAAGGATAATGATTTGATTAAATAATTAAAATTATTTAATTATGGAAGAATTTAGAGGAATTTAATTTAATTAATTAAATAAAGAGAATTTATTTAATTAATGTCGAAAGTATGTGATTTAGAAGAATTTGGTGAAATTAATTAAATAATTAGATTATTTAATTAACGTGTGAAATACAGGTGATGCGACAGAAGTGCTGAAATGCAAGTGATTCGAGGACATGGTCATTTTAGGGTGTCTACAGTGACTACCCCACCACTAATACATTCAAACAAGAGCTAATTACATCTAAAATGATCATACAACATAATTTCATACGCATGAAATTCTTAGTCCACATATGTGCATCTCAATAATTAATAAGTTGGAGTAAGAGTCAACATATCTTCACAAATAATCCTCAACTCCTAAGGTGATTTTCATTGTTCTAGCTTAATGTCACAAGTTTAATTTGTAATGCTAGTCTTGAACCTTGCTAATAGTAACACAATTATCATATGCTCAAAGTTAAAGAAAGATAGAAATAACTAGATTGAAATATAGAGTTTATATCAAACTATACCAATGGCCAACATATACACCCAACAACTTCATCCCTTGCCTTAGCCATATTAGCTTAGCATTCTGGGAAGTAACATAGAGATCAACTTGCCATAACATCAACAATATATTTTAGTCTAAAGGAGAACACACAAAGGAGGGTACTTTTGTTGGCAAGAGACACTGCTCCGGTATGGACTTGTATGTTGTCATTGATGGCAACAAGGCTCAGAGATCCCTTCAGCATGACAAGAAGACATAACTCTGGAAGGTCATATTGAAATTCAGATCTGGTTGGCAGAAATGACTAAGTATGGGCAAGAAACAGAGTAAGGGATAGAAAGTGGATCGGTATGCTTCCGCAGATGAAGACCTAGAAATGTGGCTTAGGTATAATGCTCATAATTGTTTGGTGTTGTTATATTCTAGTGATCAAGTCTTGACTTCCATCGGAAGTCACTTGGAAGAAATATCTAAGTCTGGATGAATAGAGGTATGATAGAGATAGTGAATAGGGCACAGTATAATGGTCTGCCTTTCTCTACAAGTGAATATTTTGTTATGTGGTTATAGGGTGTTGTAAAAACTTGTATGAAGTGTCTAAATCTAGAGTTGTGAGATCTGAAGTCCACTGGAAAGATAGTTGCAAGCTGCTGAGTATCACTACAATATTTAACAAAGTCTAACTGTGACTGAGTCTGAGTTTTGATAGTCTGCATCTTGTCGCAAGATTGATATCATACTTTACAATTCTGAAGGTATGTCAAGTGGTCAGTAATGAACATTGGATATGAATTGTGAGATCCTTTTTGGTCCGTAGTGTGATTTGTGATGTGACAGATGAAATTATCCAGTATATTCTTAAAGAATAGGCCGATTGGTATGTTAGATCCTTATGCGAGGAAGATATAGCATCTGGATAATCAATCTAAGTGTTCATATGATTGAGGCCGACCTATGTGAAGACTTATACTCATTTGTCTGAGTCTACATTGCAGACTATTCATAAGAATAAGATGATAGAGTACAACTATTTGTTTATACGTTTCATATTTTGGATGCCGACCTGATTATGGATCAAATCATGATGCGAATATCTAAGAGCGATGAATTTTGGCTGAGGCAATGAGGATGATGGTGGTGAAAATTTTGAGCGTGAAAATAGCAGTGCAGAGATAGAAGATCAGCAAGGATGAAGACTCAAGATACAATATTCAGTTTCTAAGTGACTGCACCTTGGCATACTTATAGATGCTTTTGCAGTATTCCAATTTCCTATTAAATTCAACTTGTACTTGATAGTGAGTCTGGTAGTGAGCCACCATTAGGGTTTAACAACCCTCACTATAATCTTTCTAGGTTTAGGGTTGAGGCAGTGAGCCTGCTAGACCTAGTTGTACTTCATGGCAATGAGCCAACATGTTCTAGGCCCATGGAGTGACCAAGCCTGAACATCATCTTTTGTAAAAGATTGCAATAAATATATTGAGAGCTAATCCTCTGCGTGGTTTTTCCCCACCTTGGGGTTTTCCACATAAAATCCTGGTGTTCATGTGTTATGTCTTTGTGGTTGCTATTCATTTGCATATTGTGCTTTTGTTTAATTAATTTTCAAAAATGGTTAAAAGTGAAAGGGGATGAAAGAATTTATGGAACATTGATTCACCCCCCCTCTCAGTGTTCCTTATATTCAACAATTGGTATCAGAGCAAGGCTCCTTTCTAGAGGCCTAATAGCCTGAGGAAGATCTAGGAAGGTACACTCATGGTAGCACTAAGGCATATTACTTATCCTAAAACAAATCCTCCTGGCAGCATTAAGATTGGCAATCAAGTATACATCAATAATGAGCAATTTGAAGCATCTCTAGAAGATCTTGACAACTCTAAGGTAGATATCAAGGGTTTAGAGGAGAATATCAAAGAAGCTGATGATTGCATTCTAAAATTAAAAGAGCAGTTTAGTAAATCTTAGGAAAGAAGGAAAGAATTGTGTGAGCAACTAAAACAAGCAAGTGAATTCACAGAGATTCTTCTTAGGGTGATTGAAGAAAAGACCAAGAATGAGGAATATCTGAATCAAGTTGTGAAGGACAAGTCAGAGGAATGTGAAAAACTAGGAAAAGAAGTTCTGCTCTTAAAATTTGATTTGAAAGCAGCCAAGAGCTATGAAGAAAAGTTCAAGCTAAGATTTGCAAATCTTGATGAAATGATTGTTGGCCAAAAGAGTACTGATGACAAGCAAGGTTTGGGATTTGAAAAGGGAGAAAGTTCAAAATTTAGTCAAGAAAATTATGAGGTAAAGCAAAACAAGGGAAACCAATTCAGAAATCAAAGAAGAAGACCTAGAAGACCCCCAGTTAGATAACCAAATGCTCAAAGGTACCCATCTTTCAATGGTCATTACTTTCATTGCAATAAGTATGGTCATAAGGCTACTCAGTGTAGAGGTAGAATGAATCAAAATGTTCCATCTTTCTCTAGTCAATTCTTCAATTGCAAGAAGATTGGTTATAAAGCAAATGAGTGTAGAAGTGTGTCAAGGAATGTGCCAAACTATTCAAGGAATGGTCAATCCTTCAATGGGAAGTGTTTTGCATGCAATAGGTTTGGACATATGGCTAACTAGTGTAGATCAAGGCCAAATTTAAATGTCGGAAGAAATCAAGGTCAAAGAAATATTATATGCTTCAATTGCAACAAGTCCAGACACTTTGCTAGATTCTATAGAACTAGAAATGTGAAAAGAAACTATAATATAGAATATAGGAAAACAGAGCAAAAGAATGACAAAGGGAAGGAAAAGGTTGATCCGGTGGAAACCAAGAAAGAAATGAGCAAAATTTGGATAAAAAAGGATGTGATTAAAGTCAAGAAGGAATCTGCATCATCATCTGGTGTAGATACTTCCTTTGGGAAGTAAATTGAGAGCTCTGGCTTAGGGGGAGCAGTGTTAAAAATCTAAATCCCCCAGCTAGAAAGTTGGTGCTAGAATCCAACAAAGAGATATATTGTAGAATTTGACATGACAGATCGCTTGAGAGAAATTCCAGAAGAAAAAGTTCTAATGCAGAGTATTGTAGAGCAATCCTAATCGACTGTATTCTACAGTGAAGAATTGAATAGCTTTTTGGAACAAGCATTTATGATGATTAGGTTAAGCCATGCAGAGGATAAAAGGGAACTAGTTTAGTCTCAAAATCACTTTGCACCCAAAGCTGTCAAGTGTTTAGAGAGATTGAAGCAAAATCTAAGCAACAACAACCAAGATTTGAAGCGTTTGGAGAAATTTGAAGAAAGGAAACCCTAACACAATGAAACGAGGTATTTTCATTGAAACCCTATTTGTGTATCTATTAAAATTCTACAATGGCAACTCCGCAAGTCATAGACTTCACTGAATGACCTCGGCCTAAGTTTAAGAACACCCCTACAAGGCTACCAAAGTTGATCCAATGGGTGCATTCTCAAAAATACCATATAGAGTTTTGTATGTGGAAGATGTTAGGGCATACATCCATGTGGCCCTAGATGAGCTCGGTGGTGACAAATTCTCAGAAGTATTTTTGAAACATTTAAGTAATGATCAATTTGACCTAAATGAAGACTACAAAGCCTTAAAGGAGCAAAAATTCATCCAGTATGCAGAGTTTCCTAAATTTATAGAGGATGAATGGGTCTGGTACATCTTAAGTCAAATTCACAAAGAATTCATGTGGTTAGGGAAGGGGCAACCCTTTAAGATAACAAAAGAGGTAATTCAGGTAGTCACTAGATTAAACTCCACTGGAGGTGTGCCATTATTGAAGGCAGTCAAGAATCAAATGGTTACAGATGCCACCAGAGCCTAATTTGACAAAAGGGTGTTGATAATAAATGATAGTATTGATCCTACAGTAAAGTTTACCTCAATGGTCATAGGTTACAAGGTTTACTTCTCAAACTGGGAAAACTCTGTTTCTGGTACTACAATATACACTACCTATCAAATGGTTGAATAGAATGCAGATTATGATTTGTGCGAGCTGTTGTGAATCCAACTACTGGAAAATCTAAAGAAGATAAGGGAAAGCAAGAACTATCCATTCAAGTATGGTACATTGGTTATCTATTTATTCTTCTATTTTCTGAATGAATTCCCAAATCATAAGGGATTTGATTTGGTTGAGTGATAAACCAGTCGCTGTTCAAATTAGAAATTGTCTTAACAACTTGGGTAGTCACAATGAGCAAAAAGTAGCCCTATGGGGATTCTTCAAGAACTTCCAAAGTATGATGCACTCAAGAGAAATAATTCTTGAGGAAATTGTTGACAAGTACAAGGACATAATTTTCTTCATGGTCACTAAAGATCAATACTTAATGGAAGCTATGGAACCCAAAACTATATGGGTAATGCCCATGCGATATGAGGTAGATGGATAGATTTTGGAAAACTATGCCCAACATCTACTTAGCAAACCTAAAGACACTAAAGAGAGGTTGGAACATATGAGAAGTTATTTGTGAAACTCCATGTTGAACTCAAACAAACAAAATCTACCAGAAAGGTGTGAAAAGAGGTAGAAGAAATTGTTGCAAGGTATGGCATCACCAAAGAGCAACTTAAGGAATCAAGAGAAAAAGTAGAGAAAGCAAAGAAAGAAAAACAAGAAAGTGAACAGGTTAAGGCTCCAGAAAAGTCTATTAAGAAGAAAAAAGGGCCTGAAGCAGTTCAAAGGACCACCAGAAGCTCTGCTACTTCATCCAGTACCACACCATCAAAGAAACCCTTTGTCAAAGATACAAAGAGGAAGAAGATGAAGGGAAGAAGACTATATGTCAGTGTGGGAGAAAAGGATGAAGAAATAGAATAAGATGAGGAGATAAAGAAGATGAAGGCTAAGGATGTCAAAGCTACAGGAAAGTCCTTTGGAAAGGACATATCAAGCAAAAGACAAAAAGTAGATGAGCCTCAAGCCACAATAACATTTGCAGATGTACTAAAATCAGACATTGTTGATGGAAATCTAAAACCTATGGCTCAATTTTATGATGACTACAATGAAGCTGACAAAAGAGTTTTAGAAGATGCTACTATAGAGTATCTCAACATATACAATAGAGCCCGCATTGAAATTATTTATGATCTTCTTAACACTTTGGGTAGCATATTGACTGCCAAAAAAGAAACTGCTATGGTCAAAGACATTGATCTTAGACAACATGCACTAACAAGGTTAAGTCTTGATATCACCCATGAAGAAGAAGCCAAAATTTCTAAGGAACTCAAGGATGCCTTCAGGACCAAGAAAAGGATGAACTCATTAATGATAGGTGAAATCAACAAAGTGGTTAATGAGATAGAGGAAACCATTTTGGAAATATTAAAGAAATATAATATTCCCACCATCTATGACAATGAAGTAACAGATGGTGATAATATATCTATTCCAGAAGTTAACATTGGAAAGGAGATAGCTGAGGAAAAGGGGACTCTTGCCTCTCTGAAACATCAAAGAATTGAAAGTACCATTGGAGAGAAGACTACAGAAAAAGAAATACCAACTACTCAAACCAGTTCCTCTCTGACACATCAGATTGAAAAGGATCTGACATGAGATGAACAAAAGGAGGATTCAAACAAGGCCATGGATATTGATCCTTCAGAGCTGAAATAGAAAGATGTGGTCTCTAGTACAGCAAGAGACACTACAAAAATAGTAAAGGAGTTTTTGGAAAAAGAAGAATTAATTCTAGATGAGCCTGAATCAATCCAAGGTCCAATAAAATTGGACATAATGTCTCTTGCTCAAATGTTCAAGTTGGCTTCAATTGTCCAAGCCAAAGAAAGAAAAGAGATTTTGAAGTCCCACATCAAGGATAGTGAACTCATAAATGATGCATCTAGCATTTTGGAAAAGTTGGTGCCAACATACCAGAAGGATACCTCTCTATCTGCCTCTTATCAACTCAGGGGACTAATTCATTCTGTAAGTACACACTTTGAATCTCTTGAAAAATCTACTGAAACTAAAGTTAGACAAGAGTTTAATGAGAAAAGGCTAGATGAGGTGACAAAGTTGATAGCCCATGATAAGGCTCAGCTAGATAATAGGATACAAAATATTCAGAGTGCTATTGTAGAAGCTGGTGATGTATATAAATTTTTCCTATCATGGCCGGAAGTTACAAAGAAGATAGAAGAAAAGATCAAGGAATTGGAAGAAAAACTGATGAATATCTCTAAGAATTTTGATCCGGTACATGAATCAACCAGCAACAAAGAAGCTCAAGTCATCAATATCCATAATGACTTGAATGATTTAATAAATCAAAGGTATTAAATAAAGAGTAGAATGGGATAGTTGAGAAGACTGATTAGTCCCAAATTAGATTCAATGACTAAGCTTATGGCTGAAGCATAGCTTACTGGACAAACTGCCACACCATAAGATTTACAAAAGGCAAAAACTCTAGTTTTTCTACTTAGTGGACACATTCAGATTTTGGATAATGCAAAAGAAAGGTTGGGATGGTGAGTTGGCATAGTTCAAGAACAAATTCAATGATGTTCTCCAACATATGTAATATAAAGATGAAGATTGTACTTGTAAATATGCGGTAGAGTACATAAAATTTTGAAAACTTGACAATTTTTTAGTTCTGGAATACACCTTTGCCATTAATGTCAAAGGGGGAGAAGAAGATCAATGAAAATAGATAAGCATCTTAGGAGGAGTAGGAGAATAGAGTATATATAGTAAGGGGGAGTAGTCAAGCATTTTTTCACTAAATGTTGCCATCAATGCCAAAGGGGGAGATTGTTGGCAAGAGACATTGCTCTGGTATGGACTTGTATGTTGTCATTGATCGCAACAAGGCTCATAGATCCCTTCAGCATGACAAGAAGACATAACTCTAGAAGGTCATATTGAAATTCAAATCTGGTTGGCAGAAATGACTAAGTATAGGCAAGAAATAGAGTTAGGGATAGAAAGTGGATCAGTATGCTTCCGCATATGAAGACTTGGAAATGCGGCTCAGGTATAATGCTCATAATTGTTTGGTGTTGTTATATTCCAGTGATCAAGTCCTAACTTCCTTTGGAAGTCACTTGGAAGAAATATCTAAGTCTAGATGAACAAAGGTATAACAGAGATAGTGAACAGGGTATAGTATAATGGTCCACATTTCTCCGCATGTGAATATTTTGTTATACGGTTATAGGGTGTTGTAAAAACTTGTATGAAGTGTCTAAATCTAGAGTTGTGAGATCTGAAGTCCACCGTAAAGATAGTTGCAAGCTGCTAAGTATCACTACAGTATTTAATAAAGTCTAACTGTGACTGAGTCTAAGTTTTGATAGTCCGTATCTTGTTGCAAGAATAATATCATGCTTTGTGGTTCTGAAGGTATGTCAAGTTGTCAATAATGAACATTGGATATGAATTGTGAGATCCCATTTGGTCTGCAGTGCGAGTTGTGATGTGATAGATGAAATTGTCAAGTATGTTCTTAAAGAATAGGTCAATTGGTATGTTAGATCCTTATGCGGAGAAGATATCGCATCTGGATAATCAATCTAATTGTTCATATGATTGAGGATGACCTATGTGAAGACTTATACTCATTTGTCTAAGTCCGCATTGTAGACTATTCACAAGAACAAGCTGATAACGTACAACTATTTGTTTATACGTTTCATATTTTGGATGCCTACTTGATTATGGATCAAATCATGATGCGAATATATAAGAGTGATGAATTTTGGTTGAGGCAATGAGGATGATGGTGGTTAAAAATGCAAGCATGAAAATAGCAGTGCAAAGATAGAAGATCAACAAGGATGAAGACTTAAGATACAATATTCAGTTTCTAAGTGACTACACCCTGGTATACTTATAGATGCTTTTGTAGTATTCCAATTTCTTGTTAAATTCAACTTGTACTTGACAGTGAGTCTGGTAGCGAGCCACCATTAGGGTTTAACAACCCTCACTGTAATCTTTCTAGGTTTAGGGTTGAGGCAGTGAGCCTGCTAGACCTAGTTGTACTTCATGGCAGTGAGCCAACATGTTCTAGGCCCATGGAATGACCAAGCCTGAACATCATCTTTTATAAGAGATTGCAACATATATATTGAGAGCTAATTGATGAGGAGCGCACAACGGAAGGGACAAAAGATCAAAAATTGAACCTTTGAACTCTTGAACCTTTTGGAACCGTTTCTAGTCTCGGCAAACAGGTCTTTGAACCTTTGAACCTTTGAACCTTTTGAACCTTTTGTTTTTGGCAACACTTTGTCCATCGGCCATTTTACAACTTATGTCTCTAAATTCTTAGTCACTCCAGATCACTCATCAGCCAAACGAATGCTATCGGCCAAACCTTAAGATCTCTTGCCGCTAACTGATTTCTCCCAATGGATCTCTGTCGGTATTACTTATCCTCATCACCCTGATATGCCTTGATCGGTAAGACCAATACTGTCAGTTCAACACCAAGTTATCTACCTGATGACATTATCATCCCAATATGAATCTTTAGACCGTGACTTCCATTCAACAGCTTGAACCTCTCTTCGGCGACTGCGGTGTTATTAAGCCGATACACCAAGAGTCTTCCCGCACTCGTCTTCGGCAAGACTGCTAGACTTCGGCAGACTTGATTTGAGTCCTAGCGATACGTCAATGCATAATTTACTTTCTCCCTCTTCAACCAAACCCTAGCACATGGAGATGCTAGGTCAACCTACTATGCAAAACACTCTGTCTGGATCCTCTCAACCGTCGAACACAAAAACAAAACAAGAAACAAAATAGAAAACAAAAATGAATACTTGTACAATGAAGCCATTCCACTAATTTTGACAGAAATCATACTAGTGGAATGCTTCACATCGACATACTGCAACAATGGAAAGCACAAAAAGAATAGAAATCTATAGTTATACTACTTGCAGTTATAGGGAATGGAAATCAAATTGATGGAATAGAATAGTTTTATTTCTCCTTAGAACAATACACACTCACACGCTTCTCCTTCTCCTCTCTTCTGATGGTTCCTTCATCTAGTTGTTATCAACTCAAGCTGTTAGCAGTTGGAAAACCAACCAATGCAAACAGTTGGGAGACCAACTGATCCAAAACGGCTTCAAACTGTCTTATTGCCCTGTTTTGGCACTATATGATTACAATATGACAAAAGTGTGTTTTAAGTCACCTAGGACTTACAAAATGGGTTCTAGGTCCTGAAGGACCTAGAGACAAACTGAAATGAAAATGCATTGGTCAAATAGACCTTATTACAAAATAAAATAGGATTTTCTAGGTGCTCTTGCACCATACTCCCCGGGTGAAAGTTGTCTCAAGTCCTCTTAGAGACTAATTACTGCAAATCACCACCCTGCTTTTTTTTTATGTCTTCTTCTAGCATCCCTGTGGCTTCTGAGTCTGGAAGTCCTTGCCATTTGACTAAGTGCTCAAAATAGGTCTGATTTCTGGTCTTCTTGGCTATCCTTCTATCCAAGATGCACTCCAGTTTTGGTGGTTCCTTAGGTGGTAAATGCTGCACCCACTTTTCATTGTCCTGGGTAGAATTTGCTGCACCTTTATCCTTTGTTGCCTCATGGCTTCCCCATGATCTCTGGACTACAACTTGCTTCCATGGAATCAAAAACTCATGCCTAGCATTGTAGGCCCTACTCACACCTTTCCATGAGTGAGTGTTTGCAATCAAACTTGGATGTTGCATGCCATGATTGCTTACTATCATATCTGCCTAAACACCTACATTCAAAACCTTGGTTGATGCCTCTTGTACTGCTGCTATGGTAGAATATGTTTTCTTTCAACTCTTGTGGACTCTAGAGGACAAACAATGGTTCCTACTATGATAACATCTCCTTCTTTCCAACCACCTTGTGGCTGCTTGTAGACTTGCTCCTTGACCTTCCTCTGATCCATCTCAGCCATCACCATATGATCTCCATCATTCAAAACTAAAATCACCTTCAAACTTGGATCTTTGGCAACCCCACTCCTTGAGGTATCCTCAACTTTCCTTGTCTCTTCTTCATTGATCTTCACAAACTCTTTCTTACCCACCAAGATGACCTTGGCTGCCTTCTTTGCTTTAGCATCCTCTTGCAATGGTGTCATCAAAAAAGTCCTCCCATCTTTCTTTGGGGCTAAAACAATAGGGACTACACACAGGCTAAGACTCTTTCTTATCAGTCCTTTATTTAGGAGTTCTTGAACCTGATTTGCTATCTCTTCATTCTGCTGAAGGGTCATTTTATATGCTGCCTTAATTAGGGAGTACTACTCTGGGTATGAGGTCTATCTGATGGCTAATGTCTCTGACAAGTGGTAGGGAATCAGGTATATCTTTTGCAATCACTCCTTTGTAACTCTCAAGCAAATCTCTAACCTCCCTAGGCCCTACTTCTCTCACATTTTCCTTTAATGTGTCCATGAATTCTTTTTCTCCTACTAGCATTACACTAGATCCTACAGGCTGTGGATCCCCTTCTATCAATGACTATATCCTATAAGTGACACCATCCTTTTGGAATGAGTAAGCATTCTTTTCCCCATCATGATGAGCCTTTCTGTCAAACTACCATGGTCAGCCTAGCAGAAGATGGCAAGCATCGATTGGAAGGATGTCATACAAAATCTTGTTTCTATACCCCCCAATACTGAATTCTACCCATGCTTGTTCATTGATGACTATATGTTGTCCCTTGTTTAACCAACTAGCCCTATATGGACAGCTATGGGGTATCTTTTCTAATTTCAATTTATCTACTACTTCCAAAGATATAATATTGTTAGTAGAACCAGAGTCAATAATAACTTTACAAACCCTACCTTGGATCTTGTAGTTGATTCTAGACAAAGCTCTTCTTTGTGACAGTTCAGTCTACACTGGTTCTTTGAGCAGTGTCCACTTGATCATCAAATTTTCTCCCATCTCTGATGTCAAATTCACTTCAGGAGATGTCACACTCCCTACATCCTCTTGAGTCAATGTGGTTCTTCTCTCATTACCATGAGAAGTTGATGCCTTCTCTGGACACTCATAAGCTGGGTGCCCTATCTGATCACAGATATAACATCTCATATTGGAGAACTTGCATCCTCTACCTGATCCATCTATCCCACCTCTTCCATTAGGCCTTCTTCCTCAGTAGCCTCCTCTGCTACTTGAGTCCCCATCTTGCTCTCCTTAGCTAGACTCACCATTAGACATCTGGTTAGGACTTCTTCCTCCAAAACTACCTCTGCCTCTAAAATTTTTGCCACCTCTTCCTCTACCTTGCTGCTCACCTTTCCTCTTCAGCTTCTCTTTAGCTCTTAATGCTACTTGAAAGCATTTTTCCATGGTTTCATGGGTCAACAAGCTTATCTCATCTTGAATATTGAGCCTCAGACCATTTAGATACCTTGCCACCTTAGCTTTTTCATCCTCCATGTACCCATAGCAAAGAGTGCATTTGTGAAACTCCTTGGTGTAAGTAGCCACATCCAAATCTCTTTCCTTGAGATTTTGCATCCTCTTGTAGATCTACACCTCATAGTCTGATGGAAGAAATTGGGACTTGATCCTCTCCAACATTCTGCTCCATGAAGAGATCATACTCTTCCCATTCTTTACCCTCTCACCCTGGGTGTAATTCCACCATGTAAGGGCAGCACCTTTGAGTTTAGTTTTTGCAAACTTAACCCTCTTACTTTCAACAACTTCTTTGTATTCAAAGTAGTTGTTTAGAGCCTCAATCCACTCCACAACCTCCTCAGCATCCATCTTCCCACTAAACATTGGGATCTCCATCTTGGCCTCTGAAGAGTCTTTCCCAATTGCCTTAATGGCTTCAAGAAAGCATTTTTGATCAATAGGTATCTCTACCTCCTACCCTTGGGGTTCTTCTCCTTCTTCCCCTTCTTCATCTTCTCCATCAGATTTGTCATCTGATTTCTTTCCTATCTTCAGTGCCTTCAACTCAGCCTGGAGTGCTTCCTTGACTCTAATCTTGATCATCTCTTCCATCTCTTGGAACTTCTTAAGCACTTCTGTTGTCATCCCCTTTGGAGGTATGATGCTAGCCTCTCCTTCACTTTCTTCTGCTAACATACACAAAATTTCTTTCACAACCCAATAGAACCTTTTGTGGCTCTGATACCAATATGATGAGGAGCATACAACGAAAGGGACAAAAGATCAAAAATTGAACCTTTGAACTCTTGAACCTTTTGATCTCTTGAACCTTTAAACTCTTGAACCTTTTGGAACCATTTCTAGTCTTGGTGAATAGGTCTTTGAACCTTTGAACCTTTTGTTTTCAGCAACACTTTGTCTGTTGGCCATTTTACAACTTATCTCTCTGAAGTCTTAGTCACTCCAGATCACTCATCGGCCAGACGAATGCTATCAGCCAAACCTTAAGATCTCTTGCCACTAGCTAATTTCTCCCAATGGATCTCCGTCAGTATCACTTATCCTCATCACCCTGATACGCCTCGATCGGTAAGACCAATACTGTCAGTTCAACACCAAGTTATCTACCCGATGACATTATCACCCCGATATGAATCTTTAGATCGTAACTTCCATTCAACAACTTGAACCTCTCTTTGGCAACTATGGTGTTATTAAGTCGATACACCAAGAGTCTTCCTGCACTCGTCTTCGGCAAGACTGCTAGACTTTGGTAGACTTGATTTGAGTCCCAGCGATACGCCGATAAACCAGTTTACTTTCTCCCTCTTCAATGAACCCTAGCACATGGAGATGCTAGGTCAACCTACTGTGCAAAACACTCTGTCTGGATCCTCTGCACCGTCAAACACAAAAACAAAATAAGAAACAAAATAGAAAACAAAAATGAATACTTGTACAATGAATCCATTCCATTGATTTCGACAAAAATCGTACCAGTGGAATGCTTCACATTGACAGAAAGAATAGAAATCTACAGTTATACTAATTGCAGTTACAGGGAATGGAAATCAAATTGACGGAACAAAATAGTTTTATTTCTCCTTAGAACAATACACAGTCACATGCTTTGCCTTCTCCTCTCTTCTAATGGTTCCTTCCTCTGGTTGTTATCAA
The DNA here is from genome assembly GCA_027924645.1 of Cunninghamia lanceolata. Classification (NCBI taxonomy): domain Eukaryota; kingdom Viridiplantae; phylum Streptophyta; class Pinopsida; order Cupressales; family Cupressaceae; genus Cunninghamia; species Cunninghamia lanceolata. Next base: position 2,482,621 of record BSBN01000831.1, read on the forward strand.
CTCAAGCTGCCAGTAGTTGGAAAACCAACCGATGCAAACAGTTGGGAGACCAACTGATCCAAAATGGCTTCAAACTGTCCTACTGCCCTGTTTTGGCACTATGTGATTACAATATGACAAAAGTGTGTTTTAAGTCACTTAGGACTTACAAAATGGGTTCTAGGTCTTGAAGGACCTAGAGACAAACTGAAATGAAAATGCATTGGTCAAATAGACCTTATTACAAAAGAAAACATGATTTTCTAGGTGCTCCTGCACCACTCATCCTCTCCGTGGTTTTTCCCCACCTTGGGGTTTTCCATGTAAAATCCTGGTGTTCATGTGTTATGTCTTTATGGTTGCTCTTCATTTGCATATTGTGCTTTTGTTTAATTAATTTTGGAAAATGGTTAAAAGTGAAAGTGCATGATAGAATTTATGGAACACTGATTCACCCCCCCTCTCAGTGTTCCTGATATTCAACAACTTTCCTATGTAACCTTCTATCCTTAAAAACTACTAAACCATATGGATGAATAATAAGTCTATCCAAGAAAATAAGCCAAAACCCCCAAGTCTTACAATATTATCTAGCACTTAGGGCTTATCACTTATGGCTCTAACTAATAAGATTACCAAATCACATATACAAGGACTCAAGGTTTAGACTTAAGCTTAACTAGGAGATACTCATCTTCAAATTCTTTTCATTACTAAGACAACATCACTATCTTCTTGTTCAACCAATTACAAAGATTATAAGAATTTAAAGGGTTTAACTCATTCCATTTTCATTAGGAATGTAGTAATCAATATACATCTAGTCATAAGGTGAAAGTTTTAGAAACGTGTCACCTTTTTATAAAGGGAATGGACAACACAAGTCCAATTTTTTTAACTTGAAGCACCTGAAAGTGACATATGTTTTGAATTTTAAAATGGTATAAAGTAATGAATATATAATTCTTAGTGCATTTTTTGTTTATATATTTTTTAAAATTATTTGAATATAATTTTTTATATAATTGATACTAAAATTTAATTGTTGAAAAATAGTTCAAATAATGAGATTGATATTCCTCCACTTTTAATATAATAAATTTATTTTTTCCCTTGATTTTTTCCCCACTTAGCTAACTTGAATATCTATTGCATTAAAAAAGTTGATAAATATTTATATTAGTTTGCTCAAAATGTAATAGTTTTAATGGTCCTCCACTTTATGTCTTAAGTATTTATCATTTAAACAAAAACAAATTATTCCCTTTTGGAGAGGATTCTCTCTTCTAGTGCACCATATTTTTCTTAAATTTTTAAAATAAATTCTAATATAATTTTTTGAATTTTCAATCAACCTTATGTTTGATTATAATGACCTACTTGTAAATTTTTTTAAAATAAAGTAATTAAAATATTAAAAATATATATTTTTAAATTCTATGCTTTAAGACCTAACAAAGAGTACTTTTAATTTTTTTTGAAAATGTTCCCAATTTGAAAAAACCTAAGTGAAAGATAGGGTTTGAAAATGTTCCCAATAACATTTCATACTAATAACAATCTCTTCCTCTCTATTGATAGAGCTAAAACAAAAAACATGAGCTACCTCGACAACCTTGGCACCCCAATCACATCCATATGATGTCTAAATACCTTCTATGCTGACCACCATTCAACTCACTTCTTTATTTTTTTGTAGGATAATTTATTTTTGAATGTCAAATCTTTATTTTTGGTTGGTTTGTTATGGAGGAGAAATTGCCTTCTTTCTTTATATTTGTGGCCTGTTATAACATTTTATACAACTCCATCAGTTGTGTATGTGAAGCTAGTTGTATCTATGGCTTGTAATGCTAATTATTACAACATCATCTATATGTCTTGGAAGAGCTTCAAGATAGTTCTCTTTTAGTATAGAACACAATTATTGTCTTCCAAAGTGTGTTAGTAGAATTTTGGGGTATACTTCCATAATATAGTTGTGATGAAAATAAATGCTCCTACCACAAGTTTACTTAGACAAATAATTAAATAATAATATAAGTTTAGTATTTTAGAATTCAAACTTAAATAATAAATATAAATTGGGTTTTATGGAATTTGAATAATTAAATTTGATATTTAGCTTGAAATTTGGATGGAAGATTATGTATTGTAATAGATGTCGGGAATCAATTTGTTGAAGTGTAGAGAAATACAGCCTTATGAAATGAACGATTTAGAATATGTAAACTAAATTTATCTTACTCTTTTTGAAATGACACTTGTGAAACTAAACTTTGTGCCTATAGAAGTGAATCTAGCGTGCATAATTTAACCTGATTTATAGAAGTGAATTGGAAGAAAAATTATGATTATTGTGGATGCATAATGGCTATTGCACTCATGTTTGAAGTAGGGCAGTTAATAGTATTTAGGAACTTTCTAGACAAGAATATGTTCTCCTTTGATCAAGCCCCTAGGCAAATTGATTTAACAATAATGAATAAATATTGAAGCCAATATGCATATATGTAGTATGCCTAAGATGATGATGCAAGTTAATAATGCAATTAGGGTGCTCGATGATGTTGCTATATAAATGTTTACCTCTTCTAGGGCTTAGGAATAATGGAAGCATTCAAATGGATAAAGAATGTCCCCAAATACAAAAACATAGCATACAAATCCACATAAACATGTTAGAAATGAAGGTGAACAACTATAGAATAGAAATCTGATTACAACTGTAACAATTAATCTAGTGCATAACCAAATGGAGATTATAGGAAATCAAATCAGTAATACAAAGAAATAAAGGAATAGAATAACTAAAAACATAACACAGTGTTTACATGGAGAAACCCTTTCAAGAAAAGAACTCCACACAAGAAGAGATGCACCAATTTGTATTAACTTCAATAGAGTTTACAATACAACACTATCAACCTCCTCTTTAGTCTTTAATCCAGAAACACAAATTTTTCTACTCTCTCTACTCTTCTCCTACATAGCCATAATACAATATCCTCATAAAGGGGTTGCCTTCTAGGGAAAGAAAAGACAATATAACCTCTACCATCAAAACTGTGAACTAATGATGAATGTGTTGCAAGTATGGGTCTAACTGGTGTTGTCATTGATGTCAACATACTCCTGTTGCATTGATGAAAAGGATTGGATGAACTAAGTGCTGAGGATATTGAGAAAATTAGTCCTAATCAAGAACAAAGAAGAACAGTGAAGACAGTAAGGTAAAAGTCCAAGATAAGATGAGGATCAGAGGATGTGGTTTAAAGGGTTTGAAGATATGTGTCTTAAAGTGATCTAGTAAAGATTTCAGAGGTCCGCATGAAGATCTGAACAAGTTGTGGTTGTTCAAGTAAAACTGGTTCTGGCAGGTGTTCAGAGGTGACAGAGTGACACAGATAGGTCTGGTGAGACCCAGAAATGCATTATCCTATTCTGTGGATTTGAGGGAGTGTTGAGGAAGTCTTTGTAAAGTATCAACTCGATAGGTCTGGTTTGAAGGTCCGCAAGCATCTATTCCTTTGTGACAGTAGTGACAGACTGTGTTCTTGAGGTTCTGGATGAAGGAGAGAAGGATTTCAGTAAGCAGATGAAGTGTGGATGTTCTTGGTGATTCAGGCAATCTTGTGGAGGTCTTTGGATCGTGTCCAGTTCGTGTTGGTGGTCTGCATTGGAGTTGGAGCTCGCAATTGAAGAATATCTTCCAAATGATGGTGTTCTTCCTAAGACTGGCCGACCGGATGTATTACACATCTTGTGGATGTTCTTGGAGATGTTTGCCAACTTAGATGATTATTCCTAAGTTGATGCCTTGTATAAATAAGGGATTGTAAAATTATTTCAAAGTGTGTCTTGTGGAGATGTAAGTGTGGTAGTGAGGAAGAGAGCGAAAGGTAGAGCAGAAGTTTTGGGCTTAAATGGAACTAATTCAAGCATGGTGAAGATGCTATTCTCCAGTTCAAGTATGTGATACTTATTATTCTGTAGACAGTGAGTCTATTGTAGGTAGTGAGCCTCTTGTGAGTAGTGTGCTTGGGCAGTGAGCCCTAATTGGCATGTGCCATTTTGTTCTTTCTATTCTTCTAACAGAGAATACAATCTTGGGTTAATCACCCCATGGTTTTTCCCTTAACTGGGTTTTCCACGTCAAAATCTTGGTGTCTTATGTGTTGATGTGTTTCTACTCTTGATTCAATGCATTATGTTTTCATGATTGATTTATTGATATGCTGCTAAGTCACAAAAGGATTTAAGTCTATAATTGGAAAGAAAGTTTTTGACAACTGATTCACCCCCCCTCTCAGTTGTCTATCCTGAATCTAACAATTGGTGTCAGAACCAAGTTCCTCTAAAAGGAGCTTAACCGCTTGAGGAGATCTAGGATGTCGTCCTACAAGAAGGATAGTCTAAAGTTTGATGGAACCAATTTTAGTTGCATGAAATGTCATTTGCAATGTATGGGAATGCAATACTGGACCATGGCTTCAACAAAGTATACTCCTCCACAAGGTGGCTCGAAAGCCCCAAATGAAATCACAGATACTGAAAACAATTTGCAGACAATAGAAGCTCTTCTAAGCACATTATCTGATTCAAAGATTTCAAATGTTGTTAACCTACCAACTGCCTTTGAGATTTGGGAAAAACTGGAACTTCTGCATGAAGGAGACAAGTATGTTAAATGTGCAAGGCTACAAAGTCTGAAAGGAAATTTGAAAATCTGAAGATGAGAGAAGATAAAAATATCACTAATTTTATGCCAAGAGTAAATGAGCTTGTTTGTGGAATTAGATGTGCTGGTGGAGTCCTGGATGAAGATGAGATTGTTGGCAAAATTCTCAGATCCCTTCCTACTTCTTATAAAATCAAGGTTGTTACCATTGAAGAATTCAGAGCCCATACAACTGTCACAAGAGATCAATTGGCTGGTAAATTGGCTGCATTTGAAATGACTGAGTTTGGAGATGCCCGCCTCAAGACTGAATCTGCATTTAGAGCTAGTGCTTCTATAAAAGGTAAACAAAGGTTTGATCTAGGAGAGAACTCTTCAAGGAAACTTTCATGGTATGAAAAAACAAGAAAAGATCTGGAAGAAGAAGAAACTAAAACTGCTCAGCTTGAAGCCCTTATTGCAAAAAGACTACCAAGAGGATCCGGTAAGTATGAAGGGAAATTGCCTTTTAAGTGTTTCAACTGCAATAAGATTGGTCATTTTGCCTCAAAGTGTCCGGAAAGATTTTCAAAACCAAATCCTAACAGATCAAGGTTCCAAAAGAATTGTTACTATGTTCATGAAGAGGATGATAATGAAGGAGTAACAGATGATGAATTAGAGACAAGAAACAAATCTGAAAGTGATTGGGTGTTTATTTCCATCAAGGAAGAAGATCCAATGCCCTCTGAATCTATCAATCATAAAGTTGTAGAAAGAGCTCTGGCTGCCTAGGTTGAAGAAAAGGATGATTGGGTCATTGATAGTGGATTCTCTCACCATATGACAGGTGACAAAAATAAGTTCTTAGATTTGGAAAGGTATGAAGGAGGAGTGGTAAAGTTTGGTGATAATTTTGCTAGTAGAATTAGAGGTAGAGGAACTATTTCTTTTGATGGAAAGAATAAAACCGGTAATGTACTGTATGTTGAAGGATTGAAGCACATTCTTCTCAGTGTTGGATAGTTGGTGGACAAAGGCTATGATCTCCAATTCAAGAATGGAAAATGCAAGATCTTTGAAAGTTTCAGAACAAAGATTGCATCCGGTACTCAGACAAAAGGTAATATCTTCCATTTAGTTGGTACTGGTAAAAGTTGTCTATTTGTGCAAGTTGATCAGAGTTGGCTATGGTATAGGAGGATGTGTCATGTGAATTTTGATAATATCATCAAGATAAACAACACTTAGGCTGTAAGAGATCTTCCAAAACTGGTGAAACCTACAAATAGTTTGTGCAAAGAATGTCAGTTGGGAAAACAAAGCAAAGTCTCATTTAAAAGCAAAGAACAATCTTCTACTGGAATATTGGACTTAGTTCACACTGATCTATGCAGTCCGACAAGAATCAGGAGTGTGCAAGGTGATAGATACTTCATGTTACTAATTGATGACTACTCCCGAATGATGTGGGTAACTTTTCTGAAAGAGAAATTAGAAGCTTTTGAGAAATTCAAAATATTCAAGGCTATGGTTGTAGACATCCTAAAATGACCAAGTCGTCACATCACTTGCATTTCATCATTTCTTCCTAATCACCTGCATTTCAACGTTAATTAAATAATCTAATTATTTAATTAATTTCATCAAATTCTTCTAAATCATATACTTTCAACATTAATTAAATAAATTCTCTTTATTTAATTAATTAAATTAAATTCCTCTATATTCTTCCACAATTAAATAATTTTAATTATTTAATTAGATCATTATCCTCTCTCCAAAAATTCAAGTCCACATTAATTAAATTAATTATTTAATTAATTCAACAAATTCCCTCTTATCTAAAATTAAATAATTCTTAAATTATTTAATTAAATCAAAATTTGTTCTTCCAAAATCATGCACAACAATTAAATAAATTTATTTATTTAATTTGCTTTCAAATCTTCTAAATTAAATAATTCTAATTATTTAATTATTTCTTCCAAAATATCTTCTCTAAATTTAAATAAATCAATTATTTATTTAAGTTGCTTTTTCTTCTAATTTGAGTTATCTCTAAAATAACTCAAGCTTTCTATATTTAATAAAGCAAAATATCTGCTTTTCTCATGCAAATCCCTTCTTGTTTTAAATCACTTAACTGATTGATTTATTCTTTTAATTGATTTATCTCTTCAGTTAACTCATTCTTCTATTTTTGATAACTCCTCTCATGCAAAAGAAAGCAAGACACATGTCTTCTTCTTATTCGTTGCACATTCCTCAACTGTTCTCCTCCATTGATTCTTCTGAATTATCTGGACCATTGATCGATCTCTGTTGAAACCTATATAAACCCCCCTCATCTCCTTCATTAAGCCTCTCTCTCTTTGATCGTATTCTCAGGCATACTTAACAGCGCTTTGAGCATACAAAAATGCGTCGATTGAGCACTCTCACGATCTCTTGACATTGATCTTTGAGCACATTGAGCACACTACTTGCTTGTTGCAGCTATGGCTTTGCAACTCCATTGAGCAATCCACATTCAATCCAAAGGAAACAACACAGATTTCGGTAAAAGTCTTTATTTCATTGATTATTTGTCATGGCTTTTATTTAAATTCGTTTTCTTTATGTTGTTGGGTTTTTGGTTTTATTAAGTTTTTGATTTAATCAATTTTTCCTCATACACAATGGTAGAGAATGAAACTAGATTAAAATTAAAGTGTTTGAGGTCTGATAGAGGTGGAGAATTCACATCCGGTGAGTTCATAGAATTCTGTGAGAAACATGGAATAAAGAGACAGTTGTCTGCTCCTAGGACTCCACAACAGAATGGAGTAGTGGAGAGAAAGAACTGGACTATCCAAGAAGCATCTAGGACAATGATGATGGAAGCAAAGGTTCCTCAGATCTATTGGAGAGAAGTTGTCAACACTGTAGTCTATACTCTAAATCGAGTTCAAATCAGAAGCAATATCGGTAAGACTCCTTATGAACTTTGGTTTGACATCACTCCTACTGTGAGGTATTTAAGAGTTTTTGGTAGCAAATGTTACATCAAAAGAGATGAAGATCCAGGCAAGTTTGATGCAAGAAGTGATGAAGGAATATTCTTGGGTTACTCTACTCAAAGTAAAGCATACTGGTGTTATAACAAGAGACTGAGAAAGATTATAGAAAGTACAAATGTGAAGGTTGACGAAGGAATTGAAAAACCCTCAAGGTTTTATGAATATGATGAAGATGATCAGAATGATGTTCTAATTCAAGGAGCCCAAGCCCCTTCTGAAATTTAGATTCAAACTGATCCGGTAAATCAAGAAGAAGAGATGAGTTTCAATTATCAAGAATCAACAGTACAAGATACTCCCAAAGTTCCCAAGTATGTAAGACTGAATCACTCTGAAGATCAGATCATAGGTGATAAAAGCAAAGGTGTACAAACAAGAAGGAGAATTGCTCAAGATTCAGATGAGTATTGTCTGATTTCAAAGATTGAACCTAAGACAATAATTGAAGCTTGCAATGATGAAAACTGTACTAAAGCAATGGAGGAAGAGCTGATGCAAATTGAGAAAAATCACACTTGGGATCTTGTTCCCAGACCTAGAAACAAGAATGTGATTGGAACAAAATGGGTCTTCCGGAACAAACTGAATGAAGTTGGTGAAGTAATTAGAAATAAAGCCAGATTGGTTTGCAAGGGTTACTCTCAAGTAGAAGGAGTTGATTTTGAAGAAGCTTTTGCTCGGTGGCAAGAATTGAAGCAATCAGATTATTTCTTGCTTTTGCTGCCTTCAAGGACTTCAAAGTATATTAGATGGATGTCAAGTCTGCCTTCCTAAATGGTGACTTGGAAGAAGTATACATTGAGCAACCGGATGGATTTCAATTGTCTAATCATGGTGATATGGTTTGTAAGTTGAAGAAAGCTCTATATGGACTAAAGCAAGCCCCAAGAGCCTGGTATGAAAGATTGGATAAGCATCTTTTGAAGATTGGTTTCAATAAAGGTACTGCTGACAGTAATTTGTATTTCAAAATTGATCATGAAAACATCTTGATTGTTGAAGTGTTTTTTGATGATATCATTTTTGGAGGAAGAGATAGCATGTGTAAAACTTTTGCAAATCAAATGAAAAGTGAATTTGAGATGTCCATGCTTGGGGAAATGAATTTCTTCTTGGGTCTACAAATCACTCAAACAAAGAAAGGAATCTTCATTTCTCAAACCAAATATGTGAAAGAATTGTTGAAGAAATTTGGGATGGAAGACTCAAAACCAATGAATACTCCCATGGCAACTGGATGTAAATTAGGCAAAGATGATGACTCTCCTAAGGCTGATCAGAAAAGGTACAGGTCAATGATTGGAGGATTGTTGTATCTCACTCAAACTAGACCTAACATTATGAATGTTGTGGGTCTTGTTGCTAGATTTCAAGCTGATCCTAGAGAATCTCATGTCATGGCAATCAAGAGGATTTTTAGATATCTAAAAGGAACAATTGAGTATGGATTGTGGTATCCCAGAGATCATAATTTCTCTCTTCATGCATATATAGATGCGGATTGGGCAGGAGATGTGGATGACCGGAAGAGTACCAGTGGTGGAGCATTCTTTTTGGAGAAGAGATCGGTTTCTTGGCTGAGCAAGAAACAAGAGGCAATATCTTTGTCCATTGCAGAAGTAGAATATATTGCAGCAACAAGTAGTTGCACTCAAGTTTTGTGGATGAAGCAAATGCTAAGAGACATAATAGTGGAGTATGAGAGCCTATCACAATCTTCTGTGATAATTCAAGTGCAATAAATATATCTAAGAATTCCGTGTTGCATTCAAAGACTAAGCATATATCTATCAAGTTTCACTTTCTGAGAGAGCAAGTGAACAAGAATGAAGTCAGATTAGAGTTTGTGCCTTCCAAGGATCAGATTGCAGATATCTTTACTAAACCTCTACCTAAGGACTCTTTTGAGTATCTCAGGGAGAAATTAAGGGTTATTGCCCCTCTGGTGATGAACTAAGGTGCACTGGAGTGCATCAGTCCGGTAGATATCACAATCATATCTTGTGGTCCGGATTGATGATAGGGAGCTGCCACTCAGGGTGAGCAGCTGGTATGATTCTGAAGTGTTTGAGTTGCAAGTATGAGCCCTTTGCCATTGATGTCAAAGGGGGAGAGAAGACATGTGAAAAACAAGTGGTTGATGATCAAAGGGGGAGCAGTAAAGGAAGAGAAGACATGTGAATGGTTGTTGCTGATAGGGGGAGTTGTGACAGTAAGGAGAAGTTTTTGTCTTGATGGTTAAAATAGTTTTTCACATCATATGTTGCCATTAATGACAAAGGGGGAGATTGTTGCAAGTATGGGTCTAACTGGTGTTGTCATTGATGTCAACATACTCCTGTTGCATTGATGAAAAGGATTGGATGAACTAAGTGCTGAGGATATTGAGAAAATTAGTCCTAATCAGGAACAGAGAAGAACAATGAAGACAGTAAGGTAAAAGTCCAAGATAAGATGAGGATCTGAGGATGTGGTTTAAAGGGTTTGTAGATATGTGTCTTAAAGTAATCTAGTAAAGATTTCAGAGGTCCGCATGAAGATCTGTAGAAGTTGTAGCCATTCAAGTAAAACTAGTTATGGCAGGTGTTCAGAGGTGACAGAGTGACACAGATAGGTCTGGTGAGATCCGAAAATGCATTATCCTATTCTATGGATTTGAGGGAGTGTTGAGGAAGTCTTTGTGAAGTATCAATTCAATTGGATCATGGTTTGAAGGTCTGCAAGCATCTATTCCTTTGTGACAGTAGTGATAAACTGTGTTCTTGAGGTTCCAGATGAAGGAGAGAAGGATTTCAGTAAGCAGATGAAGTGTGGATGTTCTTGGTGATTTAGGCAGTCTTGTGGAGGTCTTCGGATTGTGTCCAGTTTGTGTTGGTGGTCTGCATTGGAGTTGGAGCTCGCAATTGAAGAATATCTTCTGAATGATGGTGTTCTTCCTGAGACTGGCTGACCAGATGTATTACACATCTTGTAGATGTTCTTGGAGATGTTTGCTGACTTAGATGATTATTCCTAAGTCGATGCCTTGTATAAATAAGGGATTGTAAAGTCATTTCAAAGTGTGTGTTGTAGAGATGTGAGTGTGGTAGCGAGGAAGAGAGTGAAAGGCAGAGCAGAAGTTTTGGGCTTAAATGGAATTGATTCAAGCATGGTGAAGATTATATTCTCTAGTTCAAGTATGTGATACTTATTATTCTGTAGATAGTGAGTCTATTGTAGGTAGTGAGCCTCTTGTGAGCAGTGTGCTCGAGTAGTGAGCCCTAATTGGTATGTGCCATTTTGTTCTTTCTATTCTTCTAACAGAGAATACAATCTTGGGTTAATCACCTCGTGGTTTTTCCCTTAACCAAGTTTTCCACGTCAAAATCTTGGTGTCTTATGTGTTGATGTGTTTCTACTCTTGATTCAATGCATTATGTTTTCATGATTGATTTATTGATATGCTGCTAAGTCACAAAAGGATTTAAGTGTGTAATTGGAAAGAAAGTTTTTGACAACTGATTCACCCCCCCTCTAAGTTGTCTGTCCTGAATCTAACAGAATGGTCTAGATTTACAATGAAATATATATATATATATATATATATATAATGTGGCTTTCGTGGGTGCTGCCCTTGAATCCTTGTCAGGGTGCCCAACCCCTAGACCCCCCACCAGGGGATGGTCCCCCAGACCCTGCAGGGGGAGGGGTACCCCCTGCACCCCTTAGATAACCATCATCTGTCAGGTACTAAGATCAAACATGCAGCTAAAACAAGATCGCTACTTGGTGAAATCTTTCATCCCTTATAGGCAATTTACAAACTATAATAGGAATAATAAATTATATAGAATTTACAAGATTGATGACACATTAATCCTAACATTCTCCCACTTGACATCATACATTGTAAATACACCCATAGAAAACATAAAGAAACTAAGTACTAGGAACAAGGCCCATGGCCTTCTTGCACCACATAAACTTTTCTATGCTCACATGTTTAGTAAGTGAATATGCAACATTCTCCTGAGTGTCAATATTCTTCAGCTCAATCTGACCATTAGCAATCATTTCATGAACAAAATGGTATTGAACATCCACATTCTTAGTTTGTGCATGATACATGGGGTTCTTGGCTAAACATATTGCACTCTGGCTATCACAACCAATCTGAATAATTTTGCAATCAAAACCAATACTTGTACACAATATCCATAACCAATCTACCTCCTTAGAGACATGAGTAGTAGCAATATACTCTACTTCAGTGGTGGATAAAGTAACGGTGGGCTACCTTTTACTCATACAACTCATAGCTCCTCCAAACAAAGTAAATACATAGCCACTAGTGGACCTTCGACTATCCAAGTCACCTACCCAATCTGCATCAACAAAACCTTGTATGTCCAATGTCTTATCCACACTGTTAGTATTAGAATAAACCAAACAGTAATCATAAGTACCATGCAAATATCTTAACACCCTCTTTGCATAATTCCAATGTTGTCTACCAAGGTTAGACATAAACCTGTTCAAAACTCCCACTACTTGGGCAATATTTGGTCTAGTGCAAACCATTGCATAAATTAAAGTTCATACAACATTGGCATATGGCACATCAAACATATCCTCTAAATCATCTTGATTCTTAGGACACATATCTAATTAAATCTTAGTACCAACCAGTAAAGGCATTCTAACTGGATTGCAATCCTGCATGATAAATTTGTCTAAAATAGTATTCACATACTTAGTGATAACCAAAGTTTTATGTTACCTTGATCCCTTTTGATCTCCATTCCTAGAATATACCTAGCTACCCCTAGATCCTTCATGTCAAATGCACCTGAAAGTTGAGATTTCAACTCAGTGATCATACCCTTGGTGTTACTAAAAATAACATATCATCCACATACAAGGTAATAATCAGAATATCATCATCAATACATCGATTGTAGACACAATGATCCTCTTCACTTCTAACAAAGCCCAATTTCAAAACAAATTGTAGACACCTAATTTGACTTTTTCCTTATGACATCACCTAGACACCATCTTGTGACGTCTTGCGACACTTTCATCCTAGGCACCTTTCATTATCCAATTAATTAAATAAATTATCTTTATTTATTTAATTAATTTAGTCCATCCTTTAGACATATTAATTAAATTAATTAATTTATTTATTTCTCCCACTTTGTCCTATAATTAATTAAATAATTTTATTATTTAATTAATTATCTTTCACTTATCCTAATCCTTATACACTTTTATCTATAAGTCTTAGCTGACCTCATCCAAATAGGTCTTATCTTTCCCACATCCTAGATCATATAAATATCACTATGAATCAAGTCATTTCTCCAAGAACATATGTAACCTAAATCAATCCTAGAGCATTCTGAGGTCCATCTAGCTTAATTGAGTATTGTTATGCTACTAGTGTCAGCAATCAACATTATTGATATCAAATATCATTATCAAGTATCATTGGAGCACATCCATCATTCACCATGATGCATCAAGGGTTATTGTGGTAACATTGTTTCATTATTTTCATTTGATTTCTTTATTCCTTTTATCATTCATTCGAGGTGATGTAGATTGTGAATAGGAGTTCTCATTATGATTAATTTATGTTATTATTGCATATTTCTACATCATACATTTGACACACCTGATGGGACCCACGTCCCTTGATTAACCTTGGAATCAAGTTTTTGCTAGTTTTTTTGTTGTAGATCCAGAGGTGAGCTTTTATAGGAAGAGCCATACACCAAAATCAACCTCACCATTGCATTTGGGAGGTCCAAAAACCCTAGGATTCATATATAGTAAACAGAAAAATTTTGAAATTTTTTTAATTTTTTTTTACACAGATCCTATTGTACAGATCTATACAAGTATGGACCTGCCATACAATTTTTCTATGCATTGGCAATAGATTTGCTTTATCTCAGGTTGCCTCTTTCATTAAGGATTGGAAATCATTTATTTATTTATTAAAAAAAGAGATGTTTTGGAGATTGCAGGTGGCGTTGTTTTATTCATTAGTTTATAGCAGGGGGCATTATTTTATTCACATGTTTCTATTTTGGTTTAGTCTGCAGGTTAAAGGCTGAGTTGCAATTCTCCCATGCAGCACTTTGAAAATCCTTGTTGGCCAAGCTTTTAGCCCCTGACTTGAGGCAGCCAATCTCTGGTTTATTCGGGACCTGCAACTGAAAACTTAACTACCAAGGGTGCTAGGTGACTATCGTGGTTTTATAACCAGGGTTTGGACACTAACACTTATCATTCAGAATAACTATGGTCTAGACCCTAACATATATCATTCAAACTTTGGATGCTAACAATTATCATACAGAGTTTAGTTTGGGAGGTTAAAGGTTGGTTTTAACACCCCTAATATTTTTAGATGGAGTTTATTGCTCAAGTTTTTTAGAGGAACTTTCGATAGCCGAGAGGGTTAATCTGGAGCATAGGAGCATGGGTAGTTAGTGTAAGCATTAGATATTCCTAACTATGAGCTTCACATTTGATATTGGTTTGTCATTTTTAATAACTACCAAACAACATTGCCTTCGGCTCACATCTTAACGTATTAATCTTGCCAACAATTTCCACATTTAAATCTTGCGGTTTATAGTGTTAAAATTTATTGGTCAAATTTTACGATTACAAGGTTAAAGTCAACAGATTGAAGGTTTAAAGTTGGCGGGTTTAATGTTTAAAGTTGGCAGAGATTAAAAATTTAAAGTCTCCTATTATAAGTTAGCTGCAGCCATAATTTTAAGACTAACCTTATTTATTTAAAGTTTACAGTTCCAAGCTTAAGGCTCAAAAGCTATCTTTGTTCATTTAAAGTTTCCTATTAACCGTTTGAAGTTGAATGTTACCAGTGACAATGAAGGTTTGATGGGAGGTCACAGTATGATGTAAGTGAGCATTTGGTGTTAAATGTTAATATTTCTCCTAAGCGCTAGCTATACATGTGAATAGGAATAGTGAATGTTAGATGTTACTTCCAAATTGGCAATTTTAAACCTAACCGCTAGCATCTACATGTGATCAAGAGGATCTAAACTGCCATAGTTTACCAGACATTGTATGCTAACAATTTTTGTAACAAAAGGAACTGACATCTATATGTGATCAAAATACACAGATTGCTAGTGGTCAGATCTTAACCGTCAGGGAGTACCTCTTGCCTTCTACTTAGCAAAATAGGCATTTTTTTCTTTTTCTCTTAAAATGGTCAATCGTATTAGATTTTTACAAATTTAGTCATTGGAAATCTGATTTAGTGTACTTTGCATTGGTGTATGTCTCATCATCAAATCTGACATGGATTTCCAAGTGCACTTGTTTAAATTCAACTTTTCTTTGCAATCTTCAATTGAGCATAACTTTTGCATTTTAAATTGAAATTTAACGATTTTTTTTAAATTGCTTAGAAAATCATAAGGAATCTATTGGTGGAATTTATCTTTTTGTACACAGTCCTATATTTTTAAGTTTTATCAGATCTATCATTTTGAGAAAGTACTTGTTTGTGACATCACATTTGGATTTGGGCATAAAAAGAACTTGTGTTTGCTTTGTTTGGTGAGATTGATTGTTGTTGGAGGTGTGTGTATGTTCTTCCCTCACATTGCAAAATGATCTTGGGAATCAAAAATACCCTTTGAGCACCTTCATATTCACATCACAATTTCAATTTCTAAGGGTTAATTAACATTGCTTATGTGGGTCAAGTGTGTATGTATGCTCTCTCCTTGTGCCACAAGGTGATCGTGGAGATCAAAAACACCATTTGATTCACTTTTGTCACCGTTTCTTAGGAGGCCTACCTTGGAGATACATGCACTCCAAGGGGATGACCTCAACTCTAGTATTTTGACAGAGTATAAAGAGTGGGGAGTGAATCTAAAGACACACCTCTTGGAAGCTAGAATTTTATCATTCAGGATAAGCCCCCCAAAACTTTATACCTTGGGGAAGTGAAGGTGAAGGGTGGGTTACCCTCTTCTCCTGGTTGTTTGGCATTGTTTCACTTTCATTTCACGGGTTTGGACCTCACGTACCTTGTGTATATCAAGGACTCCCTTAGAGGCTTGTGCATCCTAGTTTAAGACCTCTTGGCCACACCCGATTGATTAATATTAGTCTTGTTCATGTGTCTTTTATGTCTTCATATATTATAACAATCAATTTTATCACTTTTAAAAGTAAAGTTTTCCATTGTGTCTTCTTGTGTGTTGGATAAAATTCTTGCCAAAGTATCCAAACATTTTCAAACATCCAACCATCCTAAGGTCTGGATAGTTCAACATTTTGAGAGTCCTTTTCACACTTTAGCTTTAGGTTGATTCATTTGCAATCCACATCCATAGTCCACATTGTTTCCATCCATTTCACCTACTTTATCTTCCATCCACATCAAAATTGGGGTGAGTGTGAGATCATGATGGACCAAAAAGTGGCAATGGAGAAAAAACTTGCTGGATGAAAAAGTGCTAACATTTAGACTAATATTTAGATTTGGATGGAAAGGGTGTTAATATTTCTAGCTAAAATATGGATTCCCTCCAAAAATGCATTGAGATTACCTCATATTTAGGTAAGTGGGAGTCCCAAAACTTGCCAAAGAAATTTACAAAACACCCATTTAGTGTATCCTAAAATTTTCCACAATTTCATCCTTGAAGCTGATAGAATTTTTTGTAACTAAATTTAATCAAATGAAAAGGGTTTATAGAGGAGGCTATCAAGACTCTAAAAATATAATATATGCCTCATGATAATTTTAATAGGTAATTATTATTAATTTTCTACATACACTATGTTTGATTTCCTTATAGATATACATATTGAAAAACATCCATAACTTTCAACATATTAATCCTTTTTTAAATCCAAAAGATGCATCACATTCTAGGATTTATTGGGTATACATTAAAATTTAAAATTTGTGATTTTCATATATTTTTGACCAAGTTAGGTTGGCTGGAAAATTAATTTTTAATATTTTTAAAAAGTCATAGTAAAAAAATCATAAATAATTATTTATTTACTTTAAAAATTCAAAAAAATATGTGTCACATCTGTTCATGTGTCCTTCACTTAAATGCAAATCATGGAGGAAAAATATTATCTTTTTCTCATAGTTAGGTTGGCTGGAATGACACATACTTTTTTATGTTTTTCTAAAAAATTTAGTAGTGCTTCATTGAAATATCCAATTTTTACCAAACTATTTTAATTTTTTTTTTTTTAAAAGTAGTAGCCCATAAACTACATTCAATTTATTACAACTTTTATTACTACCTTATTTCTAGATTGTGTAGATAACTCATTCAATTTTTGACATGAAGTTACTTAAGTCTATTTTTCACATTTACATTGCCACTTAGGGGTAGTGTTTGGCCCATCATGATCCTGCACTCACCCATTGATTTATACATTGAATTGAGATTTATCCCTTGATCAAGACCCTCATATTTTAATCTATTATCCAATCATTTAATCTTAATCAATCCTTGTGTAGTTCTTGGGATATATCATTCCCAAAACATGATCCTTAAATCATCAAATCAAATCTAATAGGGTCTTACATCTTGATCTTAATCCCAAACCTAGTCCAAGTATCATCATCTCTCTAGTCATCTCAATCCACATCATATATAATCTCGTTGATATCTAATACCTCATCATACCCAATCCAATCCAAGATCTCTAACAAATCAACCTTTAGTCACATCATCAAGATTTATCGTTTTATTCCCCCCATAACTTGGTCACAAGTCAAGAAAATTATAGATTCGAACCAAGACAATCTACCCAATCCACTTCATACCACAAGTACATATGATGATCAAATTAGATATTCACTTGGCTTTATGTCAACTTTTGGAAATGAAGAAACTTGCCCTATAATACCTCAAATTATGATATCTGAATCAAACAACACACATGAACATGACACTGATTTTGATCAACCTGAGGTCTCACCCAAATTTGTTGATTTCATCAAAGGAATTACTTGGACTTGATCATGAAAATTCTAGGGGATGATTCCACAAAACTCAAAGATTCCATTCAACCCACTTCTTCATCACAACCCATCATAAAACCTTCTAATGCCCATAAAAAAATAGGTGATATGACATTCTTGCCTCCACCCTTTCATGATCCTAATTCCACCTATGCCTTTCAACTAGGTCCACCCTCATCACTCATGCCACAAATTTCCAAGCCACCTAAGACATCTCATCAACATATCCCTATACTTTCTATTCCATTTCAAAATCCATCTCTATCTCTTTCTATTCCTCCACATACACTTGCTATCCCATCTACATTATCATATCATATTCCATCCCAACTAATCTCTTATTATGTACCACAAACTTATCCACAACCCATATATTCAAATGCTTCACCTCAACCCACTACATTTCCTCTCAATTCATCACATACTACCTATCAACCTAATCATTTGGCCTCTCATCCTATGACTTCATATCAATCCACTATACATTCAGACATTCCACCTCCAAACACATATCAACAAACCACAACCAATCCTATGATATCACAACCTTTGTTATCCTCCACCCCTCTTGGGATTTCCTCTCAAACAATTCAAGACCAAATAAGGGATGCCCTTAAAGGATTAGAAGTTGGGACACAACACAAATATTACAAATTTGAAGAGTTTTGTTGTTACCTCTTATTAATCCATCATGATGACTCCTTTTCCTCCAAACTTTGAAGTTCCCAAATTTAAAAAATACAAGGGAAAAGGAGATCCTAGAGACCACGTCAATCAATTTTACATGGCTTGTCAATAAGTGGCCTATAGTGATATTTATCTAATGAAACGTTTCCTACAAAATTTAGCGGGTCAAGCCTTGGATTGGTTTCAACATCTTACTCCTAGGTCAATCAAAACATTTCCATAACTGGCCAAGACATTTGTCACACATTTCTCCTATAATGTAGAACATGAGACTACCATGCTAGATATTTGTAATACCAAACAAAACATTGGAGAAAAAATTTCCACTTACCTACAAAGGTGGAGAGGGCTTGCAAGTTGAATCCCATGGCTAATCCTTGAAAAATAATTCGTAAATGTTTTCATTTAAAATATTCATCCAAAAATGACCTTTCATCTCCAAGCCCATTGTCTATCTACTTTTGGTGAGATCATTGAAAAAGGTACCTTTATTGAAAAAACTCTTATCGTTGAAGGTTCACTCAAGACTTATACCAAGGACAATAATCAAGCGAGTGATAAATTTAAAACTTGGGCCAATAATAAACATGTGGCTAGTGATGGTGTTACTGATCCAAAACATATTCAAACCACACAATTTTCTAATGTGCAAAATGTCTATGACTAATACCATTTCACTTCTTGAGAGACAATTTAAACCCCCTTCTAATCCAAAATGTCATTTTATTGACTTAGGGGAACCTATTGAAATGGTATTTCAAAAGTTGTTGCAAGCTAATATGATTACATTGCCTTTTACTAGACCATATGGTGAAAATGAGTCTAAAATTGCATGGTACAATGAGAAGGACTATTGTGGTTATCATTGTGTCCATGGACATCCTACAAACAAGTGTATGAGGCTCAAATGTTACATTCAAGATCTTATTGTTGAAACAAAATTAGAAGTAACTCCCAACTCCTCATCCAATGACCAATTGGGTATTTATCAAGATCCTTTTTCCAAAGCATGGTCAATCCACTTCATCCTCTCCTTCCACTTCAAACCAATCCCAAAATAATGATGCCAATAATGTTCGCTATAATAAGACCCCTCACAACTATGACTCCATTATAGGGTGTATTGATCATGATCCTTCACAATTTGCCACCATAACCATAAAAGCTCCATCTCATAACCAACTTTTCTTTAGCCAACATGACATGCCTCCCATTGATCCATCTCATAATAAAGCCCTTCACATAGATGTCTTGATTTTTAGACGTAAAGTTAAGTGTGTCCTTTTGGAAAAAGGATCTAGCTTGAATTTATGTACCTCAAGGTTAATAAAACAAATATTCATCAGATGACTTGGAGCCATGTACTTGTACCATCAAAGCCTATGATTATGTTGAGAGAGAATCTGAAGGCATTGTATGTCTTCCTATACAAGTGGGCCTTGTTCTACATCATACTACATGTCATGTCTTTGATCTTGACCTTCCATATAACATCTTACTTGGTCACCCATGGATCCATGTTATGCAAGCTATCCCTTCCACTTACCATCAATGCTTGAAGTTCCCTCATAATGGTGAAGAAGTCACCATCCATGTAGACCCCAAACAATTTGAATATTGTCAAGCCATGGAAGTTGTCTCTCATAAAGAAAACCTTTGTCCTATTAATGATATCTCCACAAGATCTAGGGTTACCTCTTCTGCATCTTATGTCCATCCTAATGACCTTGCTTCCACTTCATCATCCTCCCAAGATCCCCAAGTCACAAAGGTCAAGATCATCGACAAGGGTTGTGGAGAATATGAGCTACATAACATCTTTCATGTAGAACAATAGCCTTTATCACTACAGCTTATGGCTTAGGATATATGCCCCCTAGCTTGGTAACTAAGGATCCTCATGGTCTCCATCCCATCTATACCAGATAATGTCACTAATTTCCAAGTTTTTTATTATGACCAACATATCCCGAATTTCATTGCTAACCGAGATGTTTTTGAATCACAAGTAATTGATGAGAAATATCAGGAAGATCCTGAGTGGGAGGAAGAATTCATCATTGATCTACAAGATAACAAAATTTCCAAGGGGATGATTGAACTAGAAATATTGTTTGATCTGGATAAAATCATCAAACAAAAAGATATTCCTAAAACGGATGGGGGTGATTATGGACTGATAAATTTAAGCGAAGGTCCAGAACTTAGAAAAGTTTTGATTGGAAAGGTTTGCACTTAGGTAGAATTAGAGAAAATAACCCAAGCCCTGAAGGATTACATACATGTGATCACCTAGTCATATGATGAGCTCAAAACATATGACACTTCAATTATTACACACACTATCCCACTTAAACCAGATGTGAAGCCATTCAGAAAGAAACAAAGGTTGATTAATGCCTTACTAGCTCCCCTAATTTTTGAAGAATTTAAGAAATTATTAGCAATGTGCATCATCTTCCCCATTAGGAATTCAACATGGGTTGCAAACCTAGTACCGTTCAAAAGGAAAAATGGAGACATCTGGTTATGCGTAGACTTTTAGAATTTGAACAAAGTGTCCAAAAAGGACAATTATTCTCTCCCCTCATTGGATGAGGTACTTCAAATGGACAATGGAGCCCATATGATGTCCTTCCTAGATGGATTCTTAGGGTATAACCAAGTCATGGTTGATAAACTAGATAGGTTGAAAACTTCTTTCACTACTAAGTGGGGAATTTTCACCTACAGGAGGATGCTGTTTGGCTTGATTAATCCTAGTGCGACATTTCAGTGCACCATGGATAGAGCCTTTACAGGTCTGGTTGGCCAATGCATTATCATTTACATGGATGACCTCGCCGTGTTTCCCAAAAATAGAGGAGATCACATCATATATTTAAGGATATTCCTATAGAGATGTGAATAATATGGCATCTCTCTTAATCCAAAGAGTGCATATTTGGAGTCACTATTAGAAAATTGCTTGGACATGTCATATCAGAGAATGGAATATCTATTTATCTAGATCAGGTCAATTCCATTATGAAACTCCAATTGCCTAGGAGTAAAAAGGAATTAAAGTCATACATTGGCAAAATTAACTTCATCAGGAAGTTTATAACTAGTTTTACTGAGATAGTAAGACCACTCAACGTGATGTTGAAAAAAGATGCAAAGATAGAATAAACACTTGAAGCTAAAGCTGCATTTGAGGACATCAAGAAGGCCATTGTGAATGCTCCTATCTTGAACAATCTTGATTACACCAGATCATTCTACATATATTCATTCAAGCCTGAGCACACATATGCCACGGTCCTATCACATAGAAGTGATACAAAAGAGGAAACCCCATAGCATTCATGAGTAGTCCATTCAAGGATGTTGATTTGAAATACTTAGATTTTGAAAGACAAGCTCTAGCCTTGGTTAGAGTAGTTAAGAAATTTTGACATTACATTTTGAGAAGTCATGTGACCACTGTAGTACCAGATTCAATAGTTAGAATGCCCTTGATGCAAAATGAGCCAGGGGAATGATGAGATAAATGGATCACTACTTTATAGGAATATGATCTGGATATCACCCTAATGAAGTTAGTTAGAGGGCAAGCTTTGATGTAGATGATTGCAGAAATAGATCCTAGTTTGGTAAGACAACAATACATTGGTAGTTCAGGTGAATAAGGTGATTGGTACTCAAACATCACCATTACCTGATCACAAATAGATGTCCCTCACGCTTGAGAGCATCCCAAAGAAGAGCCTCGAGGTTCAAAGCTCAAGGATACATGATCAAAGGAGGAATCCTCTTTCAAAAGAACCATGAAGGCATATATCTGAGATGCCTCAATCGACAGGAAGTAGATAAGGTCCTGCATGAATTACATGATAAATTTAGAATGACCCACAAGTCGCATTTAGCCACTACACACCAAATTTTGAGAGCTAGGTACTACTGTTCGACTATATTCAAATAAATTGTTGAACACATAAAACACTGTCATACAAGTCAGGTTGCCGTAAATAGAGAAATATATGCATCTCACTATTGCAACCGGTAATGGAGATGCATCTGTTCGCACAATGGGGACTTGATTTCATCAAGATGATTAATCCTCCATCATCAGCTAGACATAGGTATGTATTGATGGTTACTCACTATTATACCAGGTGGACTAAAGCTACGTGCAACAAGTTATGCAAAACCGACATCGTGATTAAGTTCCTAGAAGAAAATATGATCACCACATTCGACATTCCATATGCACTGATATGTGACAATGGCCCCACTTTTACTTCACTAAAATTCTCCAATTGACCATTTGAATATGGCATTACTTTGAAGTTCGCATCTAACTATTATCCCCAGGGTAATGGCCTTGTTGAATCCACTAATAAAAACTTATTAGATATCATCAAGAAACTGGTGGACAAGAATCCTAGTGTGATTGATAATTTGAAACAACTGTAAGAACCTAATAAGATACCACAAATACTCTATAATTCCTGCTCAAATTCAATTCACCAATGAAACTAAGAAAAATACAGAAAACATAAATTATACCTTGCAAATTGATTTATCCTTTTCATTCCATTGTTTCCTATCTTCTAAATGATCTTGTTGATAATGATGTTGCTCTCAAAATTGTACTTCTTTGCTTTTCAAGATGACAATGAGATGAATGGAATTTGTGGATTCAAATGTGATGTAAAAGGATTTCTACTATGTTGATTATGCTAATGATGATGATATTGAGCTAATGATAAAAGCCATTGATAATGATAATGATATGAAGCTAATGATAATGCAACAATGGATATTACGATAAATGAGGGGCCAACGGCACACTTGGATACTTGATGGAATTTCTATAGCATGTAAGTACTATAGCTCTTGTGATTGCAAAACGAAGGTGAGGAGCTTGCTTTTATAGGCCAAGAAGGGCTCAAATACAAGTGTCAAAAGATCCATAGTGGAAGAATAAGTCTTGTCACATGTATGGTCAAGATCAAATTGGACGGGATGAGGGAGATAGAGGTGGAAGATGTTCCTACTATGATTACAAGGTGGAGGAATACATGGAACAATAAGCCACATGGCATGATGCTCACAAAGACCATTGAGACAAAGGTGGAAGACCATGAGAAGAACATGGAAGGAGTATTTGGTTGTTGAAATGTGAGAGGGAATATAGGATTTAGAAGACAAGTGTCTTTGACCATGTTTGATGGTTGAGAAGAAATAGGGCACATGTTTGAGAGGATAAATGACTAATTAAATATTAATAATATTTAATTATTGGAGCAACATGGTGAGATGACCAATGATGTGGATTTGACAAGGATGAGATGATGTGGATTTTAGACATAGGACTTTGTCTTAGAGGAAATAATTAAATAATATAGGATTATTTAATTTGATATGACATTAGAGGAATTTAGGATACTTAATTATTAGAAGAATATGATGAACATGAAGCAATAAATAAATTAAGATATTTATTTATTGATAGAAGAACAAGAATAAAATAAATATTAAATATTTATTTAATTCGACTCGAGACATTTTTATGTGTATACATTTTGCCCCTCTTTGAGACAATGTGTTTTATAATGTTGTTTCAAAGAATAAAAAATTTCTGAGTATGATACATGCCCTAGTTTGCCCCGAGTACAAGTTTAATGATGGTAGGATACCCCCTCGGGAGATCAGTCAGGTTGGATTTTTATGGAGAAAAAATGGATGATCTCACGATGAAGAAGAATTGACGACACGATCCACAGGTGAAAAATTTGGGTGATGGAGAATGAGAAATGGATGAAAAATATGGTATGCATGTGCAAGGTCAAACACCTCTAATTAGGGTTCACTTGGCTATAAATATGATGTGGGGTCTCTTTTCTACTCATTTGCACACTTGTCATTTGAAGAGAGATTATAGGGAGCCCTAGAGCATAGCAGAGCAGAGCAGTCAGCGAAGATGTAGCAAATTCTGATAGAGAACCACAAGTTCGAGAGGATCTGGCGATTCGGGCATCCAGCAGAGTACAAACCTCTAGTATGTATGCCTTTAATTTCGATCGAAGTGCATTTATGACGGTGATAATTTAGGGTCAAAGTCGTTGGTTTTGCATGTGCAATAGGAGTTTTCCTGCGCATTTGATAATTATGCCTGCGTATATACCTCGATTTTGCGCATATGAGCGCTGAATCGACACATCTACAATTTTTTTTGCATGTGCTAAACAGTCTTGTGCATATGAGTTAATCTTGCACATACAACTAGGGGTTCGACGCATATGTGTAATTTAGCGCATTCAGTTTAAATCTACATATATGACGCTAAGATTTGTGCATATAAATGAAATCACAGATTTGATTAGGGATTCTATGCATATGCTTGAATTTGTGCAAATGATAGGGGCTTCTACGCATATGACATAAAGATTCTCTTTTGACAAATAGAGCTATGTAACTGAGTTAATTGGTCAAATTACTTAGCTAAATTGATTAAGTCAACATCTTGACCGACGTTGGCCAACTGATAGGTTATCTTCGAGATTGATAGAATCTCAGAAGAGATGATAGGATAGGTTTAACGATAGGATAGCTAAGTAAGTGTTTGATAGATTTGATAGATATGCAACTTAGTTGGTTGCTTGATTAATGCACATGTGTTATTGATTGCAAGAGGAGCTAGATGATGTTTTGATGTCATGGGAGAGATTTCCGGTTACATAGCTGCTACGACCGTATTTGACCAAGACTGATCACTTGGTTCTTGGATCAATTGGACTATGGTATGTTTTCTTTATGCTCAAGATTTAGATGAATCTGAGGCTATTGACTGCACTGGCAGAGAGATTTCATAGTGAGCATGACACATTTCACTTGCCGACTGGAGAAATTGTGGTGACATTGGAGGATGTACATCAGATTCTGTAGATTCTGATATAGGGAAAGCTAGTGGAGTATGAGCCACATATGGGAGCAGGATTGGAGGAGTGTCGTAGAGTATTTGATGATGCAAATATTGAGGGGACATAGATCAACTGGGCTAAAATGGTTGTCTACCATGAGCCCTTGCCAGCTATACTAGCAGGGTTGATTAGAGGTGTGGTTTGCCCAGATAGGAGATCACATGGATTTTTGATTGGATGGGGGAGGACTCTAGAGAGGATGGTGACTGAGGGGACATGCTTCGCCTTGGGTGTGTGCCTACTTGTGCATTTATATCATTATCTTCATCATTTTATGTATGATGGAGCTGTGAGTCTATCGGTTGGAGTGTCCTTGTTACAGATTTGGGCATGGTGCCACATAGCTATTACACGACTGATAGGGATGGGAGTTAGAGGCAAAGATAGACCTAACTCCTACATGTTTCAAGAGAGCCTTTCCCAGCCCAAGCTGGGAAAGCTTGAGTATTGGAGACATGTATTGGATAATATGGACACAGTTGAGTGGCGGCCTTATTTGGACTATGAGGCCTGGGATGAGCATGTTCTCAAGCTACCATATTGTTTTTAGACGTGGTGGTTGATAGGGAGGACCCCCTATATTTTAGAGCGACATATTGTTTATCATGTGTACTAATAGTTTGGCAGGGTCCAGGGGATGCCCCAGGGTATTGCTATATTTGCTCGGACGCACAAGGACTGTCCACTGTGGGGTCCTGTTGCCTCTTATGAGCAAGAAAGAGCTAATTTTTTACAGATTCCATACCAGGCCTGGGATTTGCGGTGACACATTGTGGATGCGGGGATGATGACTGATTATGCGGCACACTTCACAGCTCATCCCTTTCCTAGATACTCTGGACCTGGGGAGTAGGATTCTAGAGTGGGGGACAGAGATGAGAAGGATGATACGCTCCATGATAGAGGAGGTGACAGTGAGGTGGGAGAGGTGGTAGAGGTGACCAAGGTGGAGGGGATGACGGTGGAGGAGATGATGGAGATGATGGGGGAGATGATGGAGGACAGAGGAGAGTGAGACAAAGAGTTGAGGGGGGACCACATGTAGAGGCTTAGTCTCAGGTGCAGGCACAGGTACAGGCTTAGGTACAGGCATAGGCTCAGGTGCAGGTAGAGGTGTAGGATGATGGGGCGATGGCAGCATTGCAAGCCCAGGTGGCTTAGCTTTAGGGCTAGGTTGGACAAATACACAAGAAGATTACCCAGCTATAGGGAGATGTGAGGACTGCAATACTAGAGCAGGATACCGCTATATAGAGATATACTAGGGAAGAGGCCCTACTTCAGTAGGTATAGTAGACTCCAGCATAAGGTCCTACTGGATAGACTATTTTAGAGATGGTTCGAGCAGGTCAGGAGATTTTCTATTGGAGATCTCTATATGAGCAGGAAATACCCTTGGAGCAGAGAGCAGGTAGCTTTCATCTGAGTTCACATAGTAGATCCAAGTAGACATTGTCTGAGAGTGGAGGAGTTATGGGACCACCACCTCCTTGAGCGCCACCATGGACAGGGCCTTCAGGTCCTCTGCCTCACCAGCCAGCACCTTCTGGAGGTAGTACTGCATAGACATTTTTAAGACATGTGTCACTTTGTATCATCTGTATACACATTATTTTTTAAAGCTCGAGATACACTTTCATGATATCACTGTATACTTGGACATTTATTTTTTTGATGATATATATATATGTGTGTGTGTGTGTGTGTGTGTGTGTGTGTGTGTGTGAGTTCGATGGACTATATGCATGTGTACTTATGGATGGATGCTATTTATATGATGGATGTTATCTATATGATGTATGTTATTATTATGCTTATATTTGATGCTTCTAACCTGTTGATTCTATGATGCACCTGGTATTTATGATATGACGCTTCTATGATTCACATGATTACTAATATCTATATGCAATGTTATGAGTAATGATCCTATATGCTTATAATTTTGTGATGACCTAATGCATATTTTGATGATTTTTACATGCAATACATGGTGTTTTAAGTTTTCTATGTGTGATGATCTAATGTGCAGATCCTATGACAATGATATCTATGTTTTTGATTTTTTTTATAATAAATGTTATGCATGAGACCTATGAGGATAAATGACATCACTATCATGATCTAAATGCTTAATGTAACTAATGCACTTAAAATTATATGAACCTATGATGGACATGCCTATGATTTGTTTTTGTTATGCCAAGTATACTCAATCATGAATGAAAGATCTCTTAGAAGAATTAGACTAATGATTTGGATATAGTGAATAACTTAGAAGAATAATTTGGATGAAAGAAAGAAATGATTTGGATCTTAAGCCACTTGGAAAATGATAATTATGGAATGCTTATTAATGAAATGAAATCCAACCCTAATATGTACAAATGAGATTTAGTCATCTTGTATACAAATATTTGAAATACTTTTTTCATCATTGAGCTTTTAAAATGTTGTAAGGAAATACAAGAATCTAGGTATAATTAAACCATGATGACCTGAGTATCTCTTACATGGAATTTGATTTAGCAAGTTACTACAAGCATCTAAGCAAAATTGACCCAAGATGACCTGAGTATTGCTTTCATGTATCAACAGACAAGGATTCCACTCTTTCATGCTTAGACCCATAATGTCCTCGATGATCTTTTGCTGATCATGTTGTTAGACAAGTCATCACATTACTAAAGATTAATCCACAAACATCAAACAAATGAAAATAATCATGTCCCATCATAGCTCCTTGAGTCTTTGACATCCTTGAGTAGCATAAGAAACATGATAACAAAAATCAAGACCTAAGACTTAAACTTATAACTACCGTCAAATCTTCTTGCCATAGATATGTTTTCTTGCCATGATAATAGATATAATCATCCTAATAGTTTAGGCACATTGTTGTCTAATATAGGTTAATGTCTTGCGTCAAGTTTTTATTGAAAAGGTTTGTTTGTAGTGCTGCATGTATGGAGATAGTATCGTGATCTGGTTTGTTATCCTTTGAGATTGCGACATTCAAGAATCCAATTCTATAACTAGGTCAAGGATTTTTCCCCTAATCAAGTAAAGGATCTATTTATTATGGACGAAACATATGAACTGAATGGATGTGAAACTCGATGTGACAGGCCCTAAGGGACTAACCTAGTGCCTTAGGGGCTCATCGATTATGGCAATGCCTATGTGACAACGCATAGGCAACATAGTTTGACTATGTGGACCATGTGGACCTAAGACCTAGGGGGTGGGAAGCCTCAGGGGCTCATCAACAATGGCCTTGCCTATGTGATAGCTTATAGGTGATATAGTTCGACCATGGAGGATGACACTGGTGATGGATGAATGGATGGAATGTAACAGATTATGGTAAGATGAGAAGTATGGATGGATGGGAAGCCTTGGGGGCTCATCAATGATGGCCTTGCCTACGTGATAGCTCAGAGGTGACATAGTTCAACTATGATACTGACATTGGAAGTTGCAATAGATGACAAGATGGATAAAGGATTGGATGGATGACCTTATTTGATAAGGCAATAAAGGTGAGCAAACAACAAGCCATGATAAGTATCTTTATGTGCTTTTGATGAATGTAGAAGGAAAGATGGATAAAAATTGATGAAATCCTACAAGATGGAGGAAGCAGTTTATCACAAATAGTGCCTATTTCCAGGTTTTCACCACTTGCTTTTATTGCACCATTTTTTTAAAATGTTTTAGATTCCCTTGCATTGGGGTTTTTAGGTATAAAACTTGCGAAGATGCATACTATTGATGGGATCATCGAATAGATGACCTTTCAATGTTGCTAACTGGTATGCTCTTGATCCATAGGTAGCAATGATTACATAAGGACCAAGCCAATTGGGTTCAAACTTTCCTTTCTTGTCCCTATCCTACTGATTTCAGGGATTTTCCTTGAGAACTAGGTCACCGACTTGAAAGACTCTGGGTTTTACTCTGTGGTTGTAGCTTCCTGACATCCTTTATTGATAGGCTTTGAGATTATTAAAGGCATTTTGTAATCTTTCCTCCAACAACTCTAACTCTTGAAGTCTGTATACCTGATACTCTTCATTAGTTATTAGACCTTTTAACGTTACTCGCAAGGATGGTAACTCGACCTCTATGGGCAAGATTTCTTTGGAGCCATAGACTAGGGTGTAGAGTGTTGCACCTGTGGGTGTGCAGATGCTTGTAAGGTAGGCCCATAAAGTAGGATTTAGTTGTATATGCCAATCACTGTTGGCATCATTGACAGTCTTGTTCAAGATTTTCAAGATTGTTTTATTAGATGCCTCTACCTGATCGTTTCCTTGGGGATAGTACAGGGTAGAGAAATGGTGTTGGATATGGAATTTGTCACAGAATTCTTTGACATCCTAATTTTTGAAAGGTCTTCCATTATCAGTGATAATGGAATAAGGAATGTCATAGTGGCAAATGATATAGTTCAGGATGAATGAGGCAATTTGCTTGCCAGTGACAGTGGTTAAGGGTACGGCTTTGATCCACTTAGTAAAGTACTCAGTGGTGGTTAATATGAATTTATGACCATTAGAGGATGGGCAATGAATCTTTCCCACAAAGTTGAGTCCCCATTGGAAAAAAGGCCAAGGAGTCGTTAAAGGCTGCAACTCTTGTGCTAGTGCTTGTATTAGATTTCCATGAATTTAACATTTCTTGCACCTTTTCACAAAATGATAAGAGTCTATTTCCATACAAGGCCAATAGTATCCCATACACATAAGTTTCTTAGCCAAGGTAGGACCACTAGAGTACATTCCACAAATACATTCATGCACTTCTCTTCAGGTGGTTTGATAGTCCTCACTTTCTAGACACCTAAGGAGAGTACCATCAAGACCTCATCAATAAAGGGTATCAGCAATTATGGTATAGAGAGTGGCTTGCCAGATGGAGATTCTTCATTGATTATTGGATAAACTAGGTGGTAATGTATTCTCTTTTAGATAGGTATAGACATTTCTGTACAGGGGGGAATTAGATCCTACTATGTGGCATATGATTCTTGTTTCAGGGATATCATATGTAGGATTAGACCCTGGCTCCACTAAGAACTCATAGCGTGACTGATTTTTTGGTATATCGAGGAGTGATGCAATGGTTGCCATGGCATCTACAGCTTTGTTCTCATGTCTTGGTATTTGTTCAAAGGAAGTCACAACAAATATACTCTTTGAAGTCATCTACCATATGCTTATACGGTATTAACTTCTCATCCTTGGTTTGATAGTCATCATTTTCCTGATTAATGACTAGTTGTGAATCTTCATACACATGAAGCTCTCAGACTTTCCATTCTATAGCCATTTTGAGACTAATGACCAATGTCTCATATTCTACCATGTTGTTGGTGCAAGGGAACTGGAGTCTATATGATTTTGGGATTGTATCTCCTTGAGGTGTGACCAACAAAATGCCTTCTCCTAACCCATGTCGTACATAGTATCCATTAAAATAGAGTTTCCATGCTTGGGTTGTTATGTTGAAGATGGCTTCATCTAGAAACTTAAAATTTAATGGATTATCATCATTCAATGGTGCATCCACTAATTGATCTGCAATCACTTGGCCTTTTATTGCTCTTCTATCCACATATTCAATGTTGAACTCACTGAGAATTATTACCCACTTTGATAGTCTGCCTGTCAGGGTAGCCTTACTAAGCAAATAATTCAATGGATCTATCTTTTCTACCAACTTGATTGAATGTGTGAGCATATAATGCCATAGTTTTTAGGATGCAAAGACTATGGCAAGGCATGTTCATTCAATAGGCATGTATTGTATCTCATAGCCTACCAATGTTTGAATGATGTAGTAAATAGCTTGTCCCTTTCCTTCATAGTCCTGTTGTGCTAGTGGAGCTCCTAGAGTAGTTGGTATAGCTAAAATATAGAGCAAAAGTGGTTTGCCTTGGATTGGTGGCATCAAGATTGGTGGATTCATCGGATAATCTTTTAGAAGTTGAAATGCCTGTTCACAAATCTCATCTCATCTGAAAGGAATGTTCTTGTGAAGGAGATGTGTGAATGGATGATATTTGTCGGCTAATTGTGAGATAAACCGACAGATAGATTGCAACTTTCCTTGCAATGACCTCAGTTGAATGATGTTTTGAAGTGGTGGCATGTCCATTATTGCTTTCTCTTTGGCTGGATCCACCTCAATTCCATTGGTTAAAACTATATATCCTAAAAGTTTGTCAGATGTAACTTCGAACACACACTTCTTTGGATTTAAGCAGATGTTGAATTGCTCTAGTCTTTGAAAGATTTTATCTAATACTTGCAGATGTTCTTCTCTTGTGAGTGATTTGCCTAAAATTTCATCTACATAATATTCCATGATGGTGTGCATCATATCATGGAAAATTGTGGTCATTGCTCTCTAGTATGTTGCTCCTACATTTTTCAGTCCAAATGGCATCATGTTCCAGCAATATGTACCCTATGGACATGTAAACGTAGTCTTGTGTTGGTCTTCTAGCGCTATTTTGATCTGATTGTAGCCAGAGAATCCATCCATGAGAGATAGCATAGTATGAACTACTATCAGGTCCACAATGATGTTGATATTAGGCAAAGGAAAGTCATCCTTGGGGCAAGCTTTATTCAAATCTTTGAAATCATTACAAATTCTGATCCTTTTATCTGGTTTTGAGATAGGAACAATATTGGAAATCCATTTTGGATAGTCAATTGATCTGATAAACCCAACATCTAATAGCTTCTTCAATTCTTCTTTTACTAATAATGCTAAATACGGATGCATCTTCCTTAGCTTTTGTTTAACTAGTTTAGCTCCTGGAGCTAGTGATAAATGATGCATTATGAGATCTGGATCAAGTCCAGACATATCTACATAGGACGAAGCAAAATTTATCTATCTCTGTTTGAAGAATTTGATGAATTCTATCTTTTCTTACTTAGATAAAGATTCTTCTAGATGGATTATCTTTGGATTGTCTTCTGTACCAATGTTGATAGGTTCTGCTGGTTCTATCAAAACTGATGATCTCTCCTAATGTATAGGGTTTGGGAGAGTGTCAAGCCTTTTATCCTTTGGTGCCTCAGAGAGGTTTTCACTATCAAATTCATCTTTTATTTTGTTTTTTTCTTGATCTAGTACTGCTGCAGAGAGATTTTCACCAGTAGATCTATTTTTTGTTTTTACATTTTTGTGACAAAGGCTTGGCACTCTCTCCAAAATAAGCCACGCTATTGAGTTCTATAGTAAAACTAACTTTATGATCCCCTGATGGTAAGTGACCCCTTAGTTCTAGATAGTCAATAATAGCATCATCATTTTGAAAGGTATCTAGTTTTGGGGCCTCTTATAGTTCCCAATCTATAAGTTTGGGATGTACTAATGGAAGAGGATCATCAGGTTGGTTTGAATTAAGGGTAATGATAGTTAGGATGAAGGAGTTGTCTAGGTTTGAGGGGGTATTTACAAGGTCTAAAATAGTACTGTCCTCAGTATTATCTATTAAGTGTGACATCTAACCTGCCTCTTGGGACTCACTCTCGGTATTATGCAAATCGAACTCTAGAGGTCTAGACCTCAAACTTTATCCCTCATGGTATGAGTTTGTAGAGCTGTATGTTTGGACTACATCAATGCCTTTGTCTTCACAAGATAGCTCATAAAGACTATCCCATTCCCATTCATTAGAGTCCGTCTCACTTCCTTCATGTAATTTGTGAATTTGCTCCACTAAGTTGGTAATAGCCTTCTTTGTTTTCCTTTATACCCTAGCCCTGTAGGGTCTCAGGTCGATAAGGAAGAAGGTTGTATGGGTTCCATGATACCTTATTTTCTCAAGCCTATGGGACTATGACCATCATATCTCATTCTCTGCAAGATAGTGAAACTTGGGCCATATTGATCAGTTTGTATTTGGGGTAGTTGACCTTGTGGTTTGGATTCCATATCTTCATCTTTGTATAGCCATTGAAGGACATCTTTCTCATTACTTTCATCTGATAGATTACCCCATTTGATAAAAGGACCTTTAGGAGTCTTCAAAGATTATTGTTTGATCATAGATGGTTTGCCATAAGACTTGGGTGATAGGGGTGGTTGTGCAAGACAAAAGGTTTGTTCAATGGACATTAGGGGAAATTTACATAAAAAATGGGCCTCCTAAGGATGACATCATCATCTTTTTGAGTTATCAAAAATCAACTAAAAGATGACATCAACCTATATGGGTGACATCATCCAATATAAAAATAAAATTATTTATTTTATAAACTAAAATTTCTAAAATCCTATGAATTAACTCATGATGGTTAATTTAACTCTACATATCATATTCCATCTCATTCATCTTTCTAAATATAATTTTTTTTTTCTTTTTTTTTAGATTTATATTCTTAAGATCTATTATAGAAATTATTACATATCATATTCTATCTCATTAATCTTTCTAAATAAAAAATATTCTTTTTATTTTTTAGATTTATATTCTTAAGTTCTATTATAGAAATTATTATATTTTAAAAAAAATATTTTCATTCTTAAAAAAAATAAAAAGCATTTCAAAAATATTTCAACAAATCTTTTCTTAAAAATATTTTCTTATTCTTTAATAACATTAAAAATCATAAAAACTAAATAAATTTAAAATAATATTGAATCATAATAAAAAAATATGTAGTTATGAAAGTTGTTAAGAATTAAAATTCTAAATAGTAACAATAAAATATCTTTATTATATAGCAAGTTGTTCATAATTATAGAAATTAAAAAAGAAAGAATAAATATGAGATAAAAGAAAGATTTAAATACAATAAACCTTTAAAGCTAAAAAAATTAAAAATAATAAATCTCAATTTATTGATGAGTTTATTGAAAAATGATATTTGAAAGACAATTGCTACAACATTTTTTATTTAAAATTTTAATTATATAAACATATAAAAAATAGTAAATTTAAATATATAAAATTATAATTATATATATAGATCTAATTACTAGATAAATATTTTAATTTCTTCTCACTTTTCCTTCCAAAATTATTCTTAAAATAAGAAAAAAAATATATTTTGAGAAAGAAAAATTAAAAAATAATAAATACTTATAAAAAGGTTATTTTGTGAAAGAAAAATAAAAAAGCTAAAAAAATACTAAAGAGAAATATTTCAAAGTTATTTTGTGAAAAAAAAAAATTAAAAACTAACAAATACTCATTAAAAAAGTTATTTTGTGAAAGAAAAATAAAGAGCTAAGAAATACTAAAGAGAAAAATATTTAAAAGTTATTTTGTGAAAAAAAAAATTAAAAACTAACAAATACTCATAAAAAAATTATTTTATGAAAGAAAAATAAAACGCTAAGAAATACTAAAGAAAAAAATATTTAAAATTTATTTTGTGAAAAAAATAAAAAGGTAAGAAATACTAAAAAGAAAAACATTTATATTTATATCTTAAAAGAAAAATAAAAAATCTATTGTAATTAAAGCATGAAGTGTTTTTTAAAATTTAAAAGGTTTTGCTTTTAGAAACATAAGTTTAAAATAAAATATTTTTTAAAGAGAAAATAAAACAAAAAAAGAAATAATATAAAAAGAAAAGTGAACTTGAGTTCTTAAAATATTTATAATAGAAATATGTGATTCCCTTTTTTATTTATTTATAATTAAGTAATTTATATTATTTGAGATATGTTTTGTTTTTTAAGAGTTTCTTAGGAAGCCCATTTTATATGCAAATTTCCCCTAATGATACTCTCCTATCCCTTTATCTTTGAGATTGACTTTTAGTTCAGTGATTTTAGATGTAGAAGGTATTGAACTTGGGTCAACAAGGGTTGTAGAGGATGAGCTTGCACGGTTGGTAGGTATGACAACTTCAGGCTTTGGTTTGATGGTTTTGCAATATTGAAATAGATCTGAATCGCCTTGGATAGTAATCTCTTGGCTGTTGTAGGGGAACTTTATACATTGATGACAGGTGGATGGGACGGCCTTCATCGTGTGCATCCAAGGTCAACCAAGGAAGATATTATAGGCTAGTTCCATGTCAAGGACTTGGCAAACCACGTCTTTCTCTATTGGTCCAAATCGTATTGGCAAAACAACAGTGCCTTTAGATGTCCTTTCTTCTTCATCATATGCCTTTATTGTGATCTTCTTCTTTGGATCAACAACATTCTTGGAGAACCCCAATGCAAGGATTAATTTTAGTGTGCATATATTTAAACTTGCGCCTCCATCTATAAGGATCCATTTTATTCTATGTTTATGAATGAGGGTTTCAATGTGAAGAGATACATTGTGAGGTTGAGTAATGGACATGTCATCTTTTTCGATAAAAAATAGGAAAAGGGGTGTAGTAAGATGTCCTACCATGGCTTGAAATTGCTCTTGGTCAAGATTTGTTAGCACGATGGTTACCAATAGAGCTTATTCTGGGATAGCTTTATGGGATGGTGAAAGATGCAAGAGCTCCAATATAGATATATGTGTAGGTGTCTTTTGCAGTTGGTCTAAGACATTATATTGGTTGGATACAGAAGATGGTTTAGGTGGAGCCCCTTGGAGTGTGATCTTTCCATGATGAGTGGTAATATTACAATCGGGCTTGTTATTTATAGTGATCACATTTACATGTGAATCACTTTTTGAGATATGGTTAACAGTGTATTCATATGATGCATTTGTGTAATTGGCATTGTTACCACCGTTATTGTTTTGTTTAGAGGAACCTCCCTTTTCATAGTTAGGGAGCGGATTCTTGAATGCCACATGTTCATCATTGGATGTATGTCCATCAATTGATATATCTCTACGATCTATCAAGTCTTGGTTGGTGTTTTTCAGTCATTGGCAATCATTGGTTTTATGACCTTTGCTTTTATGGAATTCACAAAAGTCAAAATTTTTCAACCAAGAGGGTTTGAACTTGGGTTCATATTCTCTTACCATAGGAAGCATTACGAGGTTGTTTGCTATGAGATTCCTTAGGGCAGATTCAATTGATTCACCCAATGGTGTAAATTTTCTGCAAGGAGGAAAGTTTGTTGGTCTTGGTTCATTGTTTGTGGATTTGTTTGGAGTAGTATTATTGTGTGGACTTGATAGATTTAGAATAGGTTTTTTTGGTCTCACACATTTTGCGTCTACAACTCCATCATGTATAATGTTCTTGTTCTTAGTCCAATACCTCGATTTATCCATGTTGTTGCTTGAACTAGGGACATCCTTATATATTTTTATTTGTCCTTTATCTATCAAAGATTTCTCTATAATTAATCCCATTTTAATGACCTTACTAAAAGAAATAGGACATTGGATTTGGATTTGATAGCTTATTTGGTGTTCAAGT
Source organism: Cunninghamia lanceolata (assembly GCA_027924645.1). Lineage (NCBI taxonomy): Eukaryota > Viridiplantae > Streptophyta > Pinopsida > Cupressales > Cupressaceae > Cunninghamia > Cunninghamia lanceolata. Next base: position 2,519,376 of record BSBN01000831.1, read on the forward strand.
TATGGACAAACATTTCAATCATTTGCTTCTTGGGGATGTGATAAGGACATTTACTTGCAAGTTGTCTCCATCTTTGCAAGAAAGTGGCAAAGGATTCTCCACCCTTTTGTTTGTTGTTGCATAGATCTAACATTGAAATTCCGTGTTCAATGTTATAGGAGAAGTGTGTCCCAAACTTGTCCACTAGTTCATTGAATGTTCCGATTCTGGGAGGTAGACGGGAGAACCATTCCATAGCTTGACCTCCTAGGCTGCATGGAAAGAGTTGCATAAGAAATGTCTCATTATGGGCAACTTTTAAGCATGCAGCACTAAATTCTCTAATGTGGTCAGGTGATCACCTTTCCCCCTATATTTGTCAAATTTAGGGACTTCGAATCTTGAAGGGAAAGGTACCATGACCAAGATTTTGTCAAAAGGATATGGATATATATCCTCTAATGAGTAATGTTTTGTGGAAGTTCCCATTTGTAAGTCCACAAATTGTTGTTGTAAGGCTTGGATTTGTTGTGTGAGTGTATCCAAAGGATTTGACATATCCTTAGCCTTTTCATTTTTGGGAGCTTCTTTTTCATTTTTGGAAGCTTCTATTTCATTTGATGAGGTTTTTTCTCTCAATTTTGAAATGTCAAAATCAATGGGTAGTTTAGTTCCTTGTTGTGCAAGAAAAAGGAAGTATTTGTGAGGGTATGTTGTTATGACCTTATCCATCAATTTTTGGAATTTTGGATCTTGTAAGGCATTAACAAGTTCTTCTTGGTCGATTTCTTCCTCTCCATCACTAGAAGAGTGTACACTATTGTTTGTGTAATTGATTTCTTTTCTTTTATTGGTTTGAGATCTAGTTTCAACCATGCAAAGTTTGATGTGAATGAGTTGGATGAGAGATTTGTATGTAATAAGTGATGTTTTGGTGGGTATGGGTTGGGTGAAAGTTTGGATTGAATGTGTTGGTGACAAGATTTTCTAAAGGTGATGTTTTGATCTTTTGTTCAAACAATAGTCCTGAGCTATGGTGTATTAGCTATCAAAGTGTTGATCCAAAGTAAGCCAAATAGGAATTATTGAAACCACTATTGTTATAGACTAACCTTGTCAAGATGTTTAGTGTAGTTTCTAGATAGAGGATGATTGATCCTGATAGGGAAACTAACCAAATTGTTTGTTTGAATAGGGCGATCTCAATGGCACCTTTGAGAAAATTTGTTTTTGTTTGATTTTGGGAAGGTTAGATATGGGATGTAAGGTGGAATGTTTGAAATGGGTATGGGATGTATTTGTATGGTTCAAATGACTTCACCAATGGATTCTAAGTAGAAATGGGTATCCAAAACTAATTTTGTTATTTTTGAAAACCTCGAGAATAGCTCACGGTTATGGATGTGCAGGTTCAGATGTGCATGTACAAAGTGCAAATGTGCAGCTCTGTTGATTATGCGTAGTTCTTTTGTTTGTATGTGCAGGAATTTTGTATGCACAACAAGACTATTTAAATGCGCAACAGGATGTTTCAAATGCACCACAAAAGTATATGCACAACAGGAAGTTGCAAATGCATAGGTTTGCTAAAATGATTGGATTTTGTTCAAGTTTGAGTGTTTTTGGCACATTTTTCAAGATAACCTAATGTTTTTCTTGTGATGATTTTCTTTGTTCTTAGGCAAGAAAACACAGCAAACAGTACAATTTGATGTTTGTTTGTGACTTTTAGTGTTTAACACAATTTTGAAGACATGTACAATCCTAGGCGAGAAAGGATACTACTTGTTGAATCCCAACTTGGATTTCTCCAGCCACTTAAACAAGGCAGACAACTAGAAACTTGGTGGCACTAGCTCCCCCTTACATGGCACACACTTCTCGGGCACACCAAGTTTCAGTCACCCAAAGAGGAATTTCTGCCTCTACACATGAATAGTGAAGATGTTGGGTGGCTTCGGAGGTCTGACCTCCTGCATCAACAAGTAAAAGGATTTTGGTCTCTAAAAAAAATAGTTCTTAGTAACTTTGAGGGACTAACGCCTTGCGAGCATGCGGTAAGCTACTAAAAGCCTTGACCAATCCTACTAAGAGTATCAAATACTTCACATAATGCAAAAATCATTTCCACAAACTGCTAGTACACCTCTTTTTGATTTGGCACCAAAAGGCAAGGCTAATGCTGGTTAGGACTTGGCTTTTGCCTTATCCCATTTATATAGTGGGTCAAAGAAAAGCTCTGCTTAAGGTCATCCCTCTTGGATGAAGCACAATCCAAGGGCAGGCCTTTCTAAGGGCAAACAAGAAATGGTAGATGAGTCTGGCTTTTTGATCACCCAAGATGTTGTAAGGGGAGAGCATATGCCTATCACCTTTGCAAGCACAAAAAACACTTGTTTATTGACCACCTAGATTAAGCTAAGTGTGATTAATCTAACAACACAAAATGCCATATTTGCATGATAGAATAAAAGGAAAGATAGTCAAATTTAGCCCCTTAATTAAACTATGTGATGGTTTGTATGCAAGATTGGATGAAATTACTTCCCCCTATTTATGCTATGTTTGGATTGTATGCACGATTTGTATGCAAGATTTGTCCATTTAACCTCCTAATTTAGACTATGTGATGATTTGTATGCAAGATTGTATGCAAAATTTGTCCAATTAACCTCCTAATTTAGACTATGTGATGATTTGTATGCAAGATTATATGATTACTCTTATTTTGAACTAGGTGCCACTAGATTAGCAATGCAAGAGTAAATGATGCCTAAACCAAAGCCCTAAACCTGCAAAACTAATTGTCAGTAGTTTGAATATACTTCTTTGATGATCAATGATAGTTGCAACAAGAGTTAGCATAAAAAATTATCAAAAAGACATACTAAAACTAACTAATTTTAAATGCGCAAAAATAGACAACATATGTGCAGCAAGATGATTTATATGCGTAGAAAGACAAATGTGTAGCATAAAGTGTCAAATGTACAATAGAAAGTGGCATATGCATAGGACTGGTATTTTTCTTCACAGATGCACATCACTGGAACTCGAATGCGCAGGAACGACCTATTATGACTGTAAGGACACCAAAAACTTAAATTTGGAAGTTAAAAATGGGGCAAGGCCCCACAGTGGGCACCAATATGTGATTTATCATTTGAAACAACTATAAGAACCTAATAAGATACCACAAATACTCTAGAATTCCTACTCAAATTCAATTCACCAATGAAACTAAGAAAAATATAGAAAACATAAGTTATACCTTGCAAACTGATTTATCCTTTTCATTCCATTGTCTTCTATCTTCTCAATGATCTTGTTGATAATGATGTTGCTCTTAGAATTGTACTTCTTTACTTTTCAAGATGACAATGAGATGAATGGAATTTGTGGATTCAAATGCAATGTAAAAGGATTGAACTACTATGCAAATTATGCTAATGATGATGATATTGAGCTAATGATAAAAGCCATTGATAGCGATAATGATATGAAGATAATGATAATGCAACAATGGAGATTATGATAAATGGGGGGCCAAAGGCACGCTTGGATACTTGATGGAATTTATACAGCATGTAAGTACTATAGCTCTTATGATTGCAAAATGAAGGTGAGGAGCTTGCTTTTATAGGCCAAGAAGGGCTCAAATCCAAGTGTCAAAAGATCCATGGTGGAAGAATAAGTCTTGTCACATGTATGGTCAAGATCAAATTGGTTGGGATGAGGGAGATAAAGGTGGAAGATGTTCTTACTATGATTCCAAGGTGGAGGAATACGTGAAATCATAAGCCACATTTCATGATGCTCACAAAGACCATTGAGACAAAGGTGGAAGACCGTGAGAAGAACATGGAGGAAGGAATCTTTGGTTGTTGAAATGTGAGAAGGAATATAGGATTTAGAAGACAAATGTCTTTGACCATGTTTGATGGTTGAGAAGAAATAGGGCACATGTTTGAGAGTATAAATGACTAATTAAGTATTAAGAATATTTAATTATTGGAGCAACATGGTGAGATGTCTAATGATGTGGATTTGACAAGGATGAGATGATCAGTGATTTTTTTAGTGGCTAATATTTGCCAATTGGCTAATAGTTGAAATTGGGAATTCAAAATTTGGCTAATAGTACAAGCTATAAGGTGACTTGAATCGCCACATTTTTACAAAATTTTATTTTAGTCCTAGTTAAATCACTAGAATATTTATTTTATTAAAAATTTAAACTAAAAAATTCACCACAATATTTGATACCTAATTAGATCAGATTTGCCTAAATTTTATAAGTTTTACTAGAAAATAAAATTAATTCACCAATAATATTATATAATTATTGGTTACTTTAGGGCCATATCACCAATTTTTAACCACCATCATTGATTTTATTTATAATATAACAAGTGCAGTTGTATTCTATGGGTTAAAATGTACCCATGGAGCTCTAATGCCCATCGAGCTCAAAATTGTATTTGGGCCATTGAACTCAATTTAAAATCTATCATCTAGGGTTAAATTCCATGGGTCAAAATGTACCCATAGAGCTCCAATGCCCACGGGGTCCAAAATTGCATTTGGGTCATTAATCTCCATTAAGATCAACGTCCCAAATGCAATTTCGGGTCCCATGGGAATTGGAACTCTATAGGTACATTTTGGTCCACAGAATAGAACCCAAACCATTAGATTATAACTAAAATCAATGGCGGTGAAAAATATTTTAGGGCCAATTTAAATATTCATTGTTTGATTTAAAATATTATGGCGAGAACTACACCTTAAACTAGTTAATTACTGCCACCTTCAGGTCTTTAATTTTCCATAGGAATTTAATTTATTTATTAGGAAGGATTCACCATGGTAATTAATGCATTTTCCTATTTTTTGTCAAGATTTGCCAGGATTTTCTACAAATTTCTAGTGATTTAAAAATTCACCAATAAAATTAAATATTTTTTTCAAAAAAAGGAAAGATTCGCTAATAGAAATTAATTTTTTTTCCAAAAAAATGGAAGATTTGCCAAGATTTTATATCTTTTTTCAGGAGGGGTTTCTTAAAGTTATCACTGGAGATGATGTGGATATTAGACATAGGACTTTGTTTTAGAGGAAATAATTAAATAATTTAGGATTATTTAATTTGATATGACATTAGAGGAATTTACTTAATTATTAGAAGAATATGATGAACATGAACCAAATAAATAAATTAAGATATTTATTTACTAATAGAAGAATAAGAATAAAATAAATATTAAATACTTATTTAATTTGACTCGAGCCATTTTTATGTGTATACACCTAGAGAATGGAATACTCTACTGAAATATGCTCTGTCAACTCTAGGGAATTCACCATATCAGCTAGTCTATGGAGTGGACCCCATCCTACCTATAAACCTGAAAATTCCCACTTTGCAATTATCTCAAGAATACCTAGGTCTAAAGGACAAACTAGAAGTCAAATTATTACAACTCTTACACCTAGAAGAAAAGAGGAATCGAACCATCGATCTTTCTCTAAACATCAGGCTACATTCAAATGCTGGTTTGACAAAAGAGCCAAGATCAAGGCCTTTCAAATATTAGATCTTGTCCTATCCTAGGATAAAGCCCATGAGGATAAGGGAGACCATGGAAAATTTGATAAACTTTAGATTGGTCCCTTTCAAATTGCTAAGATACTAGGCGAAGGTACCTATAGGCTAAAGACCTTAACAGGTGAGGATGTCCCATTGCCTATCAATGGATAGTTCTTAAAATATTACTTTCAAGCCTAATTATCCAAAGAGGAGGAACAAAAGCTTGTATATATGTAAATATTATTGTAAAGTTTCTTTTCTTGTTTTCTTTGTTTTTTTTTATTTTTTTGTTTAGTCTTTATTTTGGTTAAGTGCAATAAGGAGTGAGTTCTACAACAGTTAGGTGATGACTTTCCTAAGGAGTTGCCCCTAATTCCTATATGCTACTAATCTGTCCAGGAGATGAGCAAGGTTGGGCAAAGGCCTGTTGTTTGGACTCCTTTGAATCCTGGGGTTTTGATTACCAAAACATCTAGGACCCTGAGAGGTGGATAGAGGGAAGGGAGAGGAGCTCCTTCCCGAGGACTTATTGTTGTGGATGACTCAGATTCTACTGACAAGGACTATGTCCTAGAATGAGATGATTTGTCAGATGAGGGAGTAGCAGGAGGTGCATAGGAGATTGATTCTGATGAGAGGGAAATACCAAAGGCTTCTTCTTCTTCTAGGCCTAGACCTCCTCATTCTAATGAGGCGATGTAGGATTTTGATCCTTCATAGTAGCCTGGTGATCCTCATAAGTCTTCTTTTGTTTTCTAATTTTGCATTATCCTTCTTTACTTAAAGTTTATGAATTGTCACTTCTTTTACCTTTGCTTTTTAGGTAGCATCAAGGAGTGGAGGGGTTTTATTCGCAAGGTTAATGTTGATTTGATGAGTCCCTTCGTTGGTCTGACACAAGAGAGGCTTCTAGTCGATCTTGGTGTGCCTCCTAGAGCTGGTCAACACACTAACATTTTTGCTCCTGCCTACCATGGCTGCCAAAAGAATGCTTCATTGAGGTCAGAGGTTCTCATCCTTAGGGGTGAGAATGTCGTTCTTTGTGAGAGGGCCTACCTTGGGATTCGACATCTAGAGTCTAGCACTACATGTCCTTCCCATTCTTGAACTTAGAGTAGGGTTCCTCATTCTCATAGATCTCATGGAGACACTAGTGCCATTCAGAGGTAGAGTAGGAGGCCTGATGGTTCTATTAGAGGGAATCATCCCTGAGGTTTTTGTGTATTTGTTTGAAATCGTGCCCTCTTGCATGGGGAGCCTTACTTCCCTTTTGAGAGCATTTTGTCCTAGCTCTTGTACTCTTGAACTTTTGATTTATCTATGAACTCTTTTTCTGATTTTGGTATAAATGAATTATGGAACAAACAATATGGTTGTTCTTTAGTATGATTTTCAATCTAGGGGATTGCAAGTTATCCTGGTATAAGAGACCTATTCAAATTTGCAACATAGGGATTTGAAACTCAAGTGGGGAACATGAAGGAGATGAAGTGCTTCTGAATTTAAGGCTTTGCTAAAGGCTAAACACTGATCCTTATCTAGATAAGACAATTTGACAACCTTTCAACTTAGACAAGTAACAAATTTTATTGATGTTTGCTAGACTTAGATCATAGATGGCAAGCAAGATAGACTCGAGGTAAAGGATAAATGGGAACAAACAATAGTCCCTAGATAGAAAATAATCCTAAAAACTATTAGACTCTTGTCTTTTCTTGCCTAGTGCATGTGTGTGCTTTGTAACTTTCTCTTTTATTTTCTCTGATAGAATGTCACCCTTGAAGCTTTGAGCTTTGACTAATCTCCACCCAAGGGTACGGACATTCAACAATCTTCTCTCTATCACTCTTTTTTTGTAACTCCCTTTTTTTTGCTTTTTCTCTTTTTTTTTTGTATTTTCTAGAATGCCTCACTTGATTTTCTCTTTTTTTTTTGGATTTTTTACTTTTATGAAATTGAATGCTTTTGGATCTTTGGATATGCAATAATTTGATCTCTTGGTTCTCACCTTTCTTATCACTCTTATTTTGATCACTCATTTTTTATTCACTCATATTTTAGATTGCTTCCTTTAGAGTTTTGATCCTCCTAACGCTTTTGGCCAAGGAAGATAAGGGGCTAAGCGCCACCAAAAGCTTTCATAGTCCAGTTGGACTTCTTTTCTACTAGGGAAGAATTAGGAAGGTCTACTTGAAAGCTTCCTTTGAACACTATAGGTTTGAATACTGACTTTGTTTAGACCTAACATCATGGCTCATTAAGACTAGGATCAATGTAAGGCTAAGAGCTAGGCTTTGATTAGAATCAATGGGAATGAAGGGGGAGAATGGCAATTGTGAAAATAGGGAATCTCAGAACCTAAAAGAATCACTTATACCTAGGCAACCTTAGACTCCTTATTGAAATGAAAATAGTATAAGAGAGAGTCATTCATTATAATGCAAATGAAAAAATGATACTGAAATGCAAGAAACAAAATTATTTTTGACAATTTTTTTTGTAATTTTTGGAATATTTTATTTTTTTGTGTTTTTATGTTTTATGATTTTTATGATGTTTTAGACATAGTATTTCTTGAGGTCAAAGGCATTGACTGTCTCGCCAAATTCCTCACCTTCCATTGTGCACAAGAGATAGGCACTATTTCTGACATTTTCTTTAACCATGTAGGGACCTATCCAGTCCTCAGTGAATTATCTTTCATCTTCTCTTCTTATTTTTTGTGCTACCTCTTCTTAGGATGAGTTCTCCTATTCTATAGGGTTTCATGATATCGCTAGGCTCTAACCTTTCTAACTCCATGGTTTCTCTTGTTAACGTTAGATAGAATAAATCCTAGAAATCTTGTTGATGGGAGGGAGTCCAATACAAGACTCCATCACACCTTAGCAATTCCATAAGTGTATCAAACTAATCTTGCATGTAAATATTTACTTCTTGTCGATCTTAAATATTTTGAAGGAATTGGAATAAATCAAAGGGAGTTTGGGGTTCCCTTTGCTCATCAAGAGGAACAAAGCTTATACTCATCCTTCCATTGGGCTTAGGTCTCAAATCCATGGAATATCCTATATACCTTTCTAATAACTCAAAGATGACAAGATCATCAGTCCCGAATGACACTCACATTTTCCACTCTTTATTAAATGTTCCTTCACTTTCTTCATCTTCATCTAGAGGTCTCTCAACCATTTTGATTTGTACTAAGGGTGCTTCCCATTTGCCTAGCTTACTAGATTGTACCGAAGTAGAAGTAGTGGGTTGCATGTTAGGTTGAGAGACCATGAACATCTTTGCGAGAATTCCTATCACATTGGTCGGTTCGTTGTCCATAGAATTTATGTCTTCGATTGGTGTCATTGGTCTATAAGAACCCTTCGAGGGTGTGAGTGGTTCATACAACTCACTTTCTTCTAGTGTCTCAGGGATACATGACTCACTTAGTGGTGACAAAGGAGTGTAATCTTCTATCAAGTCTTTCTTAGGATCTAAGAAAGCATGAGGGTCTACATTTCTCAAATCTAGCGTAGCTATTCTAAACATTGGTCCTTTAATTGTATGAGGTTTTCCCCTATGCAAGGAAAGAGTTTATAACCTAGATGCACATTGATCATAAGTATTTCTAAAGCAAATTGGAGAGGTCCATCCTTTTCTATCCATTCCATGATTTTTATTATCTTTTCCTTGGCGATAACCTCTTTCTATTTCGATGGTGCCTCATTTTCCAAGGCCTTCATTTCTACATTATATATTGTCTTTTCTAGATTTTCTATCCTTTTGATACATATCGATTGTGGAGTAGGACTAGGAACAGAAAGATTATTCATGGGAAGCTCGTAATCTATGGGGATGCCTATCTTTTTGTTTGTTGTATTAGATTTTATCATGCTAAAAGGATCAGGATCCCCTTTTGCAACATACACCTTCCCAAGATGTAGGAATCGAGCTTCTTGGAACAAGGTAGATGGCACAACTTTCATTCTGTGTATCCAGGGTCTTCCAAGAAGTAGATTATATCCTGTGTCTTTATCAAGGACATAGATTGTGGTTATGACTATCTTTGGTCCTAAAGTCATTGGGAGTGTGATCTTCCCTATTCTGGCAGCCTTCAAAATTGTCGTATCCTCTTAACGTGTCTCTAGAGGTGGTGATGTTGGTCTACCCATAACCCATTCTTTCTAAGAGAGAAAATAGAACTATGTTCACTACTGCCTTATCGTCGATTAGCATTCTCTTGATGCAGGTGTCATAAATCCACACTTGCAAGTATAGTGTGGGATCTCCTTTCTTTTTTAGTTTTGCCTTAGAGGGCATCTGCTTTAAATCAAAGAAGAATCCTGGGTCTTTAAGTTTAGAGTTTGGTGGGTTTACGTCAAAATCCACATGATTGATTTGTTCACTAGGTGGAGGTGTGATTTGATCAAGGTATTTCAATCCTATCTCTTTTAACAGTGTTGAGTGATGTGAGGGAGAGTTCTTGAGGAGGTCAATGAATGAAATATGTGCGTAAGTTTTCTTAAAATCCTCAATGAGTTCATAGGGTCCAATCGGGACTGGTATTGGTTCCACCATTAAGACCATGCTTTCATGTATTTCTTCTCATTCCTTTTTGTGCTTTCCTTCTTCTTCTTCATGTAATATTTTGACCAATCCCAACATCCTAGCTTCTCCTTTTTGTCCTAATTTTGGTGGCATATTTGCGTTGTTACCTTGGGCTACATTGTTTTGATTATTCATTTATGTATCTTTGTGTGCAAGAAATGGGTCCTGATAGATTCTCATGTCCACGTTTTGCAAAGCTATTGGTGCTTGAGTTTACCTTAGATCCTTTTTATCTGGTGTGACCTCTTGCGGATTTAGGAACATTTTTATGAATAGCTAATGTTGGTCTTCCAAGAACCTTGCTATGAACCTGTTGTATTCTCTATAGGACTTTGTGTTGTGCCCCTAGTCATATGAAAAGAGCATAATTGATTATATCTGTAGGGGGCCTTTCGTATCTTCCATCATTGCCATTTCCATTCTGATTCCAAGATTGGTAGTTGTCCCCTGGGTAATATGCGTTGTTTCTGGTCATTTGAATTAGACTTCCATTTTACCGCTACGAGAAGGAGTTTATTACGGTCAGTGCAGTGAGATCCACGGGACCAATCATGCCTTTATGCCTATTGCCGTAGAAGCAGTCTCTTTCAAAGATTATATCTCTTGGGTGCTAGCCAATGTGCACAATCTCTTTGCCAGAAACACTGATATAGATCTTCCTACTGTCCCTAATCCTTGCCTCAGGTTTATTATCCATTCCCCAAAGGAATGCCAGGGTTGGATCTAAATATGCGTCCTGCGGAGGTGGATCCGTGGGATCTTTTGATTGGCGAGAGAGGGGAGGCCCCGAGATGAGCAATTGCATTAACATTTGTAGGATAGTAATATCTTCGATTGTAATCATCCCTCACTTTCCTGACTGGGGGTTGATCTATTACCCCGTCTGTCATTGTATTCCTATTTATTAACAACATTCTCCCACTTGACATTCATATCACAATGACATAGATAGGAACATAATCAATCAAGCTCTTGCAAAGGAGAGACCCATGGCCTCTCTACACAAACCAAAATTCCTTGTGCTTACTAGCTTAAAGTGAGAGAATTTGCAACATTATTTGAGCTATCCACTTTTTGTAACATGTCTCTACCACCCTCAATAATTTCTTAAACAAAGTGATACTGAACATCAATGCACTTTTTGTGAGCATGATACATTATGGTTTTAGCCAAACAAATAGAACTCTAATTGTCACATCCAATTCTAACATGTCTACATTGAAAGCTAATACCTAAACACAACCTTTGTAACCACACTACCTCCCTGTAGGCATGTGTCGTAACCATGTACTCTACTTTTGTAGTAGACAATGCAGTTGTAGGTTATCATTTTCTCATCCAACTAATTGTACCTAAAAATAAAGTAAAGACAACCAACCATATACCTCCTACAATCTAGATTGACCATCCCAATCAAAATTAATAAAGCCCTATAAATCAACCATCCTACCCACATCATTAGTCCCATGATACAAAATACAATGGTTGGAAGTTCCACGTAAATATTTGAAAACCCTTTTAACATAAGTCTAGTGTTCTTTACCAAGGTTCGACATAAAACTACTCAAAAATCCCACTACTTAGATAATATTAAGTCTTGTGTAGACCATAGCATACATAAGGCTTCCTACAACACTAGCATATAGACCCTTTTGTATCTCTTCAAGTTCATCATCTGTTTTAGGTCACTATTGTAGAGAGGGCCTAATACCAACTAGTAAGGGAATGCTAACTGGTTTACAATTATTCATGGCAAAAAATTCTATAAAATAGTGTCAAGTTACTTCTTATAATTTAATCAAAGTTTCCTATTAACTTGATCCCTGCAGATTTCTATACCCAAAATATATTTTGTAGCCCATAAATCCTTCATATCAAAAGTACCAAATAATTGGCTCTTAAGTTCCCTAATCATTCCCTTGTCATTCCCAATAAATAACATATCATACACATTTAGGACAATGATTAGCAATCAATCATCAATTAATTTAAATAAACATAGTGATTAGCCTCACTTCTATCACCGTCATGATCCAATGTAAAAGCATCAAATTATTGATAGCACATTCTTGGTGACAAATTCAAACCATACAAAGATCACCTCAACCTACAAACCAAGTGCTCTTGTCCCTTCACCAAAAAAATGTTAGGTTGTTTCATAAATATTTCCTCATCAAGATCCCCATGTAGAAATGTTGTTTTCACACCCATTTCTCTATCTCTAAATTATAAGTAATATCAATAGATAATTTAGGAATCTAATAGAGGTTAGTTTAGCCACAAGAGTAGATATCTCATTGAATTCCACTCCCTCAACCTAAAAGTAACCCTTATCCACTAAACAGCCCTTGTACATCCAATGGCTTTCCTTCCCTCAGGAAGCTCAACTAGATCCCATGTGTCACATTTGTCCAAAGCTTTTATTTCATCTTTCATGGCTTCTAACCAAGATTCATGCTCATCGGAAGATAAAGCTTCCTTCATAGATCTACGTTCATTTTCAGTATATAATAAAGCAAATGCACAACTATAATAAGGACTAAACTAATCAATTCGATTAGGTTGTCAAGTGGACCTTGTAAGAGGTGTAACAAGATGCTCTTGTTATTTCTCATTTGAATTGGAAGTTGAACCTTCTCCTTCTTCATTCTATCCATTTTGATGCTATTTTGTATGTGCATCTTCATGAACATCACTCTTAATATCAAAACATAGAGATAAGAAAATTTTATTGATATAATTCATTGTTTGAAGATTAATACAACCTTGGGTCTTTTTGGTGGCGGAGTTTTTTCCTACAAGGGTTTCTCCATGTATATCCCGTGTGTATTGCAAAGTGTTAATGTTTAATTTTTTCTCTATGCAATCGAATATTACACCAATACCCACACTATATGTATACATTCTCTCTACCCTTCCTCACTTTGTACTAAGTTTTCTCACTCCCCTCTTCTCTCTTGCACATGCTCCTATTTTCCTCCAAAGCTCCATGCTAGCTTTTTGAGATCTCAATTGCAAAAACTCCCTTTCTACATATTAGCCATCTAAGTGATACTCTCACAAAGCCCTTTCACAAAACTTATGATTCTCCATCACCCTACTCTCTCCTCCAAAGCAAAAACTCCCTTTCTACATATTAGCCATCTAAGTGATACTCTCACGAAGCCCTTTCACACAACTTATGATTCTCCATCACCCTACTCCCTCCTCCAAAGCACTATACGTGCCACTACTCCCCTAAAAAATCGCCCACCGTAAAGAGCCCACATAGTATGTGTTGAATGTTTTTCAAAAAATTTGACTGTCAGAGATCAATTCATTCGACTCCTCTCCACATTGTCAACCATCTGTTTTGTCAATTGATTTCGACCATCAGCCGCTCTTTTGTTCTCTCGATAGTTTGAATGGAGATTATTCTTGGTAAGTCTGCGCATAAAATCTTGTCTGTTGGGGATAAGTCTGTATTCAACGCAAGGAAATTCAATGGTCCAGATGCAGAATTTATAGGCGATACCATGGCTCTAGTCTTCTCTTTGACTGGCAAACAGTCCTTCCTTTCGATTTTTCAAGGCGGATATATTGACTTGTGTAACAAAGCAAATCCTGCTATGTCTGTATTTGTTCTTTCACGTGCAGCAGATGGTCGTGGGCATTGTGGAGCAACGGTCATGGCAGCCGTCACAAAAACATGCTCTTATTGACGTTGAAGCTTCAGCTCTTCACAATGTCAGACGGATATCCATCTGTTACCAGTCGACCAATGTTAAAATTTAGTTTGAGATTATGAGTCCTTTAAGAACTCTTGAATTTTCTTAGATAACTATGGCCTGAATGACCTAACCTTTTCAGTATAGAGGTGACAAAGTGATTTTTAAACACATAATATTGAACTTGGGTGTTATGGTTATTTAGATGAGGAGTCCACATTGGGATCATCTTGATTGTGCCTTTAGGCACATCATCTAACACTAATTGAATTCCCAGTTTCCCCTTCCATTCTTTTGATAAAACATGTAGATAAATATGATAGAGAAGTGAGTACCATCTAAATGATTTATTAGACAATTTCTATTTTAGATTGGGAAGGTCTTCTTGAATATGTTCAACTAAGAAGCTTCCTTAATCAAAGAGTTTTTTTAGATGCATATATTGGATATGTGAACCTTAGTTCATGGCTCATCAATTTCCATGACTTCACAAACACCCAAGTATGTTTCTTTCAAATATCCCTCAATTTTATTTTTTTTTATGTCAAAGGGCTTCAATTCATCATTTGGGATTTATTGAAACTTATGATTCTCCCATTTCAACTTATACTTGGGTGACCATTTAACTCTATAGTAGCTATATCCTTGTATTAGATGGCCAATGTCTATGTGTTTGGTATTTCCCTTGTACTATGATTTAGACCAAAAATATTTTGAAACAATGTTGTATTGATAGTGAATATCTTGTTTCCTTATGCATGTCTTACTGAGTTAGTTTTGGGATCATATAGTTTTATTATCTACTCAACTAGTTTGGGTCTACAAAATAATCGAGCATGCCCACCTTTCCCAAATCTCTTGTTCATGCTTTACACAAAGGGATTTTCTCAAATGATTTTGGGAAGAAAATTCCAAACAAATTCCATCTCATCCCAAAAATTAAGGGATATCTAATAGTATCCTTCATTTCTTATAGATGATCTATGTAGACACCCTTACCAGTTAACTTCTTGTACTTGTTTGAATCCTAGAGGAGTAATTTAGCCTTATCCTAACTAGAGCTTCATTTTGAAGACATTGTAATAAGTTGAACTAACTTAGGGTCTATGGTTTTTGAGTTCTGAGAATTTTTGGTACAACAACCCAATAATGGTGCATATTAATCAATTTATATGCATGACAAGATAAACCCTAGGCACTTATAAATTTGGAAAAAATAAAACCTAAACAACTTGTAACCTTTAGTGTCAAACAATAATGTATAATGGACACAACACAAGGGATTAATTTTGTCTTCTGATAACTATAGAAGCTTGAATAAATTATCGAAGGTCATATTCACATGATGCAGGAAACATCAATGCTTTCCCTTCACACAATTTATCAATTTCAATGAATTTTATCCTTTGTAACACCCCCTTTGAAATAGATCTCTTAGCACTGGCATTTCTATTGTTATGTAGACTATTGCAATTCACTATAGGTTATGGAAATTAAAATTACAAGAGTTCACATTTTTTTGGTTTGCAAGTAGTGCTTTTATGAAAAGTGAGTGCATATATATATATATATATTAATGGCTTGTTTATGTAGATGTGGAGGATAGTTGAGAAAAGCAATGATTAAGTGTTTTAAAAATGGATTATATGTGACCATTAATCTCTATTACCAATTTAATCAATGGCTCAACTCATTGTGCTCAGTGAAAAGGTGTAGGAATTGATGACTTGCTAATGCAAAGAGGTGGTTCAATGCAACAAGCATCAACCATGTGTATCCATCTTCATAAGCGAGAATAAAAACACATGATTTTATTTTATTGGATTTGGAAATGACCAATGGAGATATGGTGGGACACCTAAGAGCACCTCATATTGTGACCCTTGGAAAATGACTCTAGCAAGTGCTAAATTAGATGTAGAGTGAGATAATAAAAATTGGAATTTGGCATTGGTGTTAATAATGAGTGTGATGGGGTGTAGTATTCCAAAATGGCAAGTTGTTAAAGATATTGTGGGAGTGACTCACTGATGCATAAAGGCCTTATGATTCAATAGGGAATTGTCACATGGATGAGGATATAGAAAAAATTGGCATAGCTTCAATTTCATTGGTTATGTTGAAAGATACATGAAGTTACTTGAGTAAGCTTTAAATGCTTCCATGTGGGTGGTTTCAACAAAGGGGTCAACTCCATTGGTTTCATAAGTAGATTAGACCAATAGAAAACATGGCATTTCATTATTTTTATAATGCTGTAGGATGCCAATGGGAAGGATAGTAAACAATGACAAGTGAACTAGGTTTATTGGCCAACATGACTCACTTTAGCGATGGCTTGCTATCAAGAAAAATCAATGCAAGTATATTCTCTTAAATTGAGTGCAGTTGGGGTTAATAAGTTGATGGAAGATTAAAACAAAAGTTCAATGTGATAGGATTAAGATTTTGATCAAATAGATTTTTAGGGCTTTTAGAAGGGTTTAACATGGAGAATCCAAAACTTTCAGTTAACACACTATACTAAAACATGGTAATGAAAAATCTTGGACATTATTGGTATAGGCCAACATGTTCCATAAACTATAATAGAGAGACATCATGGTTACTCAGTAGAAGACCATTTCCTTGAGTAACTTCAATTTATGGATTAACTTCATGATGAAAAGCTTCTCATAAATAGGTTCTTTAGGGAATTGAAAATTGACTTTACTAGCACCATGCACATGTTCTCTCCCATGACTTTGGTAGTTATTGTGGAGAAGGCCTAGATTATAGAGAGAAAAATAGGGAAAGACCTAGGAGGCACAAGAGAGATTACACATTTTCATTCAAATACATTTGGGTTCTATGTTTTGGTGATCGAATCCCCCATCTAGAAGAGGATTTATATAACAGTCACTTGTGTGTAACCTTTGTTGAAAATAGACTGAAATGATACAACAAGATATGTTGAACTTTAGTGCATTCAAATTCATAAACAATGATCTAGATCATATGAAAATGGAAATCAATCATGAAAGAAAATGTAAACCATAACACAATGTTTACGTGGATAAATTCTTGTATGAAACAAATCCACACCCAAAGAGACCTAAGTTTGTATTAATCATGTAAATAGTTACACTCTACTTATCTCTCTAAATTCTAGTAGCATAACAGTGGTTGAATGACTTGCAAAACAATCTCATAATACTCCCATCTCAAGGCACCGATATATAGGAGATATGAATACAAGATACAATGAATGATATTCTAAAACAAGTGGCCAATACCATTCACCCAAATCTAGGTGTCCACCTCCTTCATGGGGATTCTCAACTCATAAAAATTAGTCAATTGTCCTAAATAGTATCTCCTCTTACACACCTTACATCCACCTTACATGTCATAAGCATCATATTTTTTTTATCATAGTAGTCAAATTAATGAAGATCCCAATCCTAGGTGTTCCATGGGAAGATCGATCAAATCTATCATAAGATCCACTAGTAGAAGATCATCTTACATCCTCTTACACATCCCAATCCTTACCTGATTTCTAATATATTCCCAAATATAATTCCTAACTTAAATGCCACTACAATTACATGTGAGAATAAATAGTAATAAATTATTTTTCATACCACATAGAGAGATGTCCAAGTCTACCCTCTCCATGATCCTTGGAGATATAACCATTATTTATCAACAACATTAATTAAAACAATTAAAACATGTCTAGGGATTTGCAAGGTGAATGGCACCTTATCACAACATTCTCCCACTTGACATTTGTATTGCAATGATGTAGATAGGAACATAATCAATCAAGCTCTTGCAAAAGAGAGACCCATGGCCTCTCTACATTAACCAAAATTCCTTGTGCTTACTAGCTTAAAGTGAGAGAATTTGCAACATTACTTGAGCTTTCCACTTTCTGTAACATGTCTCTACCACCCTCAATATTTTCTTAAACAAAGTGATACTTGACATCAATGTACTTTTTGTGAGCATGATACATTGTGGTTTTAGCTAAACAAATGGCACTCTAATTGTCACAACCAATTCTAACCTGTCTACACTAAAAGTTAATACTTGAACACAACCTTTGTAACCACATTGCCTCCTTATAGGCATGTTTCGCAACCATGTACTTTACTTTTGTAGTAGACAATGCAGTTGTAGGTTATCATTTTCTCATCCAACTAATTGTACCTACAAATAAAGTAAAGACAACCAACCATATACCTCCTACAATCTAGATTGACTATCCCAATCAAAATCAATAAAACCCTATATAAATCAACCATCCTACCCACATCATTAGTCCCATGATACAAAATACAATGGTTAGAAGTTCCACGTAAATATTTGAAAACCCTTTTAACATAAGTCCAATGTTCTTTACCAAGGTTTGACATAAAACTACTCAAAACTCCCACTACTTAGGTAATATTAAGTCTTGTGTAGACCATGGCATACATAAGGCTTCCTACAACACTAGCATATAGAACCTTTTGCATCTCTTCAAGTTCATTATCTGTTTTAGGTCACTATTCTAGAGAGAGCCTAATACCAACTAGTAAGGGAATGCTAACTGGTTTACAGTTATTCATGGCAAAAAATGCTATAAAATAGTGTCAAGGTACTTCTTATAATTTAACCAAAGTTTCCTATTAACTTGATCCCTGCAGATTTCTATACCCAAAATATATTTTGTAGCCTGTAAATCCTTCTTATCAAAAGTACCAAATAATTGGCTCTTAAGTTCCCTAATCGTTCCCTTATCATTCCCAATAAATAACATATCACACACATATAGGACAGTGATTAGCAATCAGCCATAAATCAATTTAAAATAAACATAGTGATTAGCCTCACTTCAATCAAAGTCATGATCCAATGTAAAAGCATAAATTTTTTTTTTTACTAGAAAAAGGTGTGAGGACACCCATAGATTGAAAGTTTTTATAAAAAATATTACAGATATAACAGCCAAAGCCAAGTCTTAAAAAACTGAAACGAGATCGAGGGCCCTTGAAAGGCCTGATAAAACAATCATTACCATACAAAACATAAAATAGAGATAGAGAAACCACCCCAGAGAGGCACGACTTATGACAACCATGGCGCAAGACAGAGAAAACCCGAGAGACTCGTCATAACAAAAAGGAACCCCTTACCACCAACTTCACAGGCAGAGATTGAACACATGCGGACAATAGAGAGCACGACCCGACGCCACCTTTCATGCCGCTGCCGGAGCAGCTGGTAAGGCCTGTTCATCCAAATCCACATCCACACGAGGCTGAGTTGCTTCATCAGGGTCCTCCAATGCATACTGGGGCATTCTTGGAGCTAAATCGGGGGCGGGAATCCTTAGAAACTAGATGGCCATGAACACATCCTTTATCCTGTCCACTTTTTTCTTAGAGATGAGAAAGCAATGAGAGCTCAATGCCTCGTCAATTTCAACACTACTCAAGGATTTTAAGCTAGCTTGCAAGGCCCTGTATATAGCTTGTTGTGGGGGAGATGTGTGTAGGGAAGTAAGATTAAATAGCCCCCCGATTAAGGCATCGCCTTGGTCCATTCTGTACACTGAGACCGTTGTTTCCCACCTTTGAACTATGCAAAGTTTTTTATAAAACAAACCTGTCACTAGGGCATGCACATACTCGCCATCCATTACCAGATCCATGATGTTGGATAAGAGTTGGGAAACAACATTTGAGTAATTTAGCACGCGCCCTTCATGCCTCTTATCCAAGCATGACTAGCTATGTTCCTCGTTGCAAACTAGATGAGAGTACAATCCGAGTCGAGCAGAGTCATCAAATCTGCTGCCTTGACCCTCCCTCTAATCTTCAGCTCCCACTCGAGGGCTGGGAAAAACATTCTCTGATTGAGGCGTATGTCGGCCATGTAGGCTTCCCGCTAGAAATTTGTAGAATACAAAGGCAAGAAAACTACAAGGAAGTTGATATGACAATGGGAAGTGGTGATGAGAGAAGTGCATACGATAACACAGAAATAGAAAGAATACAAGATCCTTTATCAAAACAACACCGCCATATATAATAATAGTATAATCCCATGTCAACTTGGTGGAGACAAGCTGGCGAAGTACATCAAAGACGTCATTGGGTCAGAGACCGCAAAAGACAATATGTGAGATACACAATTCACTGGAGGCTACCATCTGAAAAATGCAACGTGCCTTCTGCTAGTGCATCCCTTCAAAAAGATGAAGCCGTTACACTTCCCAGTGAAAACTCATTAAGACCAAGCATTTAAGGCTAGGCATATTCTTTTAATCTGGGTTATTATGAGGATGGATTTGCAATCCCCGCCTGCCCACCAACACATCTGAAACGGCTTGACAAGTCTCAATTCAGTGAATCTCATGAGAACTAAACATCCTATTCCACGGATTTGTCAGAAATTGAAAGAAAAAATTAATGCCACTTTTAATAGAATGTACCAAACTTGTCAGAGGAGGTAAGATAGCCCAATCCATATTCAAACCAAAATGAAGCCTGTCACCAACTACAAATCAATCACTAGGAAAGTTGATACGATGAAAGCCATCAAGATGAAAATTTTGAGTGAGAGTCTTAACTATGCCAAAAAGATGAGTCCTGACCAAAGTAAAGTCAAACCAATCTACTCCCCGTGGCTTCTTCCATTTCATGTGATAGGAGGTTTGTCAGAAGGGTTGAGTGAAATTGATCTCCAGGAGGAAATAAGATAGTTGTGCTCTCCATCGAAATGGCTATATTTGCTAACAAGTCCACCACCCTGTTACCTTCCCTAAAAGTGTGAGAAATAAGAAAATTATCTAACCTGCTCAATAGAAAGTCAGCCTGCTAAAGAATATAATTGAGTTTCCAGTTGTCTAAACCTCTTCCTTTAATAGCATTTATTACTATCAGACAGTCCCCCTCAATCCACACATTTTTAATCCCTTTTTCAACCACCAGTTGCAATCCATGGACTAGCACCCATGCTTCCGCCTCATTATTGGTTCCAGTGGGTAATTTAGCCAATTTGGCTGCAATCATAGACCCCTCTTCATTTCTGATAATACATCCTATGCCTGACGGACCTGGATTCCCTCGGCATGCACCATCAAAGTTTAATTTAAAGAAAGGAGGGGACGGAGGAATCCACTTTATTTGATCTCTTTTTGGAGCGATTTTGGATAACCCTTGGACGCAACCAAAGTTTAACTTACTAACTGCCGGCCAGAGTGGAACAGTTGCTGCATCCCATTTGGACCATACTGAGTTATTGTTTGTGCATCTAAGACAAGCCATTAACAGGTCAGATATTGCCACTTCTAATTTGACATAAACCTGATTCACAGACCTTGCTTCCCTTCTAAATATGTGAAGGTTTATTTCCCACCATAAGTGCCAAATGATCATCGATGGGCCTATATCCCATAAACAGGCTAAATAAGAATTAGCAAATGGATGGGGCTAATTCCTAAACATTAAGAGCAAAGATTTGGATATAGGGCTAATCCAATTTATCTTTCTAAAAAACCATTGCCAGCATTCTCTGCTGAAGGGGCATAGAAGAAGGAGATGATCTGTGGACTCATCCTCACCTCCACATAAGACACAAGAAAAGTTGGAGCCAAAACCCAACCTTTTGATTCGATCTCCTGTCAAAATTTTGTTATGGAGCGCACACCAAGGAAAAGCTCTAGCTTTAGGAAGTAAAGTGTTTCCCCAACACAGATTTGAAGTCCATTCTGAGGTGGCTTTAAGCATGCAGGATCTGTACCCTTCTCTTAACGAAAATTTGCCTGACTTTGACCCCGTCCAAATCACTTCATCCTCCCCACTGGAAACAATTACCAACTTCTTCCTTAAAAGCTAAGAGAGCAACACTTTCTGATTTCTTGGGAACTTATAGTCACGAGTGCTCTTCCAAGCTATTGAAACTAAAGACCCTACCCTTGACACAAGCCAATAATCTTTGACTTTGTTCCCCCAACTCAACTGAAGGAAGAGCCTTGCTTCTGTCAACTCCTTCCTTGCTGCCAAAGTCGGTCCACCTCCCCATGAGTCATACCAGAAATCTATCTTTTCTCCATTATGGATTGTCCATGTTAGATTAGGCTAAAGAATATCTCTACTTCTTACTAGGAAATTCCAAATTGTTGATCCTTTGGGAAGGTTCTGCATTGTGAAAATTCTCTCAATATCCAAGGAGTCTAGATATTTTGCTTTCATAAGTCTTACCCATATAGAATTGGGTTTGGCATACATATTCCATGCCAATTTAGCCCCGAAAGCTTGGTTTTGGATTTCAATATTCAAACTTCCAGTCCCTCCTATCTCTTTAGGTTTACACACTTTGTCCTAGGCCAATAAATGGATTTTCTTCTCTTGAAGATAGCCTTGCCATAAAAAATTCCTGCAGATCCCATCTATTTTGGTGATGATGCCTTTCGGTATGTTGAAGACCGACATCATATACACTGGCATAGCCGAAAGAACTGCTTTTATCATCACAATTCGGCCTGCCAAGGACAATTTGCGACCTTTCCAACTAGCAAGTTTTGAGCTTAGTTTTCTCAGAACTTTACTCCATAATCCATTTCTATATCTTCCATTGAAGAGAGGGAGACCCAGGTAATTCCCAGGGAGAGTCTGTATGTCTAGATTTAGAATGCCCCGGATCTCATCCTAAAGATGGAGCGGCACATTTTGAGAGAAGACCATAGACTTATTAAAATTAACCAACTGTCCCGAGGCCTGACAATACATCTTAATTGTGTTCATCATGATTCTGGCTTCTTGTGGCGAGACATGACCAAAGAGTAAAGTATCATCTACAAAAAGAGCGTGGGTGAATGACTCTTGAATCCCATTGAGTTTGATACCTTTCCATTTTGATCTTTCCTTAGCTTCTTTTATTGCCCATGTAAGTACCTCTATCATCAGAATAAAAAGGTAAGGGGATAAAGGATCCCCTTGCCTTAGCCCTCACGATGGCTCAAAGGAAGCCAACTCCTTGCCGTTTATAAGCACTGATATTTAAAAACCTGAAATACAAGAAGCAATCCATTTTATCACTTCTTTGGCGAATCCTAAATGCAGTAAAATATCTAATAGGAAACTCCACTCTACTCTGTCATATGCCTTAGACATGTCTAATTTAACCACCATTGCTGTCCTTTTGTCTTTATTAACAGAATGTAGAATTTCGTGCGTTAATATAGCACCCTCCATAGTCTCTTTCCCTAGTACAAATCCTCCCTACTCAGGTGAAATTAAATCCAGCATGAGTTTAGAAAGCTGGTACGCCAAAGCCTTGGAGATTATTTTATAGATGAAGTCACATAGCGAGATTGGCCTGAAATCTTCAAATGATTGGGGAGAGCTAATTTTTGGAATAAGCATTAGACAAGTGGTCTTAATTTCTTTGAGCACATTTCTGTATTTCCTAGATTCTTCCATTGCCAAAAAAATGTCTCTACCGACCATGTCCCAGCATTTCTGAAAGAAAATTCTAGTCCACCCATCCGGGCCCGAGGCTTTCTCACCCGCTAGGGAAAAGACTATTGCCTTAACTTCTTCTAAAGAAAATTCTTTCAATAGATCTAGGTTATGATTATTTTTAACTAGCTTGGGAATGAACTTATAGACATTCTGAGACTCTATCACTTTAGGAATCGAACTGGATAGGAGATTCCCAAAGAAGTCTTTTGTTGTAGGTAGAATTCCTGTCTGATCAGTGCAAACCTGCCCATTTCCCAATTTGATTGAATTGATAAAGTTTGTGCCCTCCCGCACCTTGGCTGATAGATGGAAGAAAGAGGTATTTTTGTCTCCTTCTTTGAGCCATAATTCTTTCTATCTTTGCCTCCAGAAAATCTCTTCTCTTTTCAAAATTTCTTCCAGCTCATCTTTGAGTTGCTTCTCCTTCTGAAAAGAGGATAGATCCATACCATTTTTTATTATTAGGTCTGCTAGATCTCGCATTTCTTTCTGAATTCTGATCTTTTCTACGAAGACATTGAGAAACTGAGACTTATTCCATTCCATCACCTTATGTCTTAGACACTTTAATTTGCTTACAAGTTGGAACATACGAGAACCTCTCACAAATGGGATTTGCTTCCACCAGTTCTTAATTTTTTCAATGAAGGAATCATCTCGGAACCACATTGTTTGAAATCTAAACTTCTTCTTGCTAGGGAAGGAATTGCCTCCTATTCTTAATCTGACCAGGAAATGATCAGAGCCCATCAGAGGCCGGATCTCTGTCTCAAATTTAGCTGGGAGATTGAAGCATTCCGAAGATAACAAGAATTTGTCCAGGCATTCCACAATTTTTAAAAAACCTTTCCTTCTGTTCGTCCAGGTAAAAATTCCATTTTTGGGAATGCAATCTAAAAGAAGATTTTTGTTGATAAAATCTTTAAAATTGTGCTGAAATCTAGCCGGGTGAGAGATGCCCCCTGATTTTTCAGATTCATCCATAATGGAATTGAAATCGCCCCCTAATAAAAATACATTTCTTTTCAACAAAACTAGCCATACTGACAAATTTTTCCATACTTGTCTTTTCTGAACTATGTCGATTGGGGCATAGACATTTACTAACCAAAGATCTGCACCATGAAGAAGCGAAGGAAACTTACCTATTAGAAAATGGTCACTCTTTTCCATAACCTCCAGTGGTTGTATATGCTTTCTCTACCCTATTGTAAGCCCGCCAGAAGCTCCCCTAGCAGCCACTACCTCAAAGGACCAGCCTCTCCAACTTTTGAAGGCATAAACATTCGAATCAACAGACAGTTTTGTTTCTTGTAACATTATGATGTCAAGTTTCTCCTCATCAATCCGGGATTTGATGAGTTTTCTTTTGTTAGGGGCGTTAAGACCCCTAACATTCCATGTAAGAATCTTCATGTCTTCCGAGGAGAGTAGTTCACTCTCCTCTTGCTTGAACTTTGATTGGCCTGAAGATTTTGCTCACTTGAATGAGCTTTGTTCTTTTTCATCTGTTTCTGTCTAGAGCTTTCCCTGATACCACATTATGCTTTACCTGATAAAGCATAAAAATTTTGATACCACATTCTTAGTGACAGCTTCAAACCATACAAAGATCACCTCAACTTACAAACCAAATGCTCATCCCTTCACCAAAAAAAAATACAAAATTGGGTCTTTTTAGCGGTGGAGTTTTTTCCTAAGGGGTAAGTCCTGCAAGGGTTTCGTAGGTGGTTTTTGGTGGTGGAGTTGGTGAGTCTGCGAATAAAATATTGTTTGTTAGGGATAAGTCTGTATTCAACACGAGGAAATTCAATGGTCCAGATGCAGAATTTATAGGCTCTAGTCTTCTCTTTGACTAGCAAACAGTGCTTCCTTTCAAAGCCGATATGTCTGTGTTTGTTCTTTCACGTGCAACAGATGGTCATGGGCATTGTGGAGCAACGATCACAAAAACATGCTCTTATTGACGTTAGACCCCTGAAACTTCAGCTCTTCACTAAAACACGCTCTTATTGACGTTGGACAATTTTTGGAAGCAACCCTGAAACTTGAGCTCTTCACTTGCTCTCACCCAAGTGCCTATAAAAACACTCACAATGTCAGAGAATCAGGTGCCTATTTAATAGAAAATGGGATTCAGACATGTTATTAGACTTGTGTTTAGCAAAGCTATAAAATAATGCCATTGCTTTTTAAAATATCTTGCAACTTTCATACGATTTAATAGAAAAATGGCTAAGAGAACACCCAGAGTCTTCCATTTGCGCGCAGGAGGGCATTTCCAGCTTTGAGGAGATTGCCAATTATCAAGATTATCATGGCCTCCCCGCGATGAGAGAGGTATAAGTTATCCGCAGCAAATTAGTATCTATACCATTCAACTTCTGTTAAAAGTAATGACAAGTAGAAAGTATTTTTGGCAGTATGTTATTCAGTCAAACTCATAAAACCATTAATGTAGGGTACTCCATTATTTATGGAGGAAGTGGGAGGAAGAAGAGCCAATTTTGATAAAGATAGAATAGTCCTCATTGGCGGAGTGACTGCGGCTCATGAGGTGCTAACATTTTGTGTGGCAAATCTAGGAGAGGCTTTCCTTGTTCCATCCCCATATTATCCTGGGTAACTAAAGTTATCACCTACTGCTTTTGGAATCTCCACCTGAAAAATATTCAAAACTCCATAACATTGTTACTCTTTGAATCAATTCAACCAAGAGCTATAAATCTAATGTATATGTACATGTTGACAAGCAGTTTTGACAGAGATCTAAAGTGGTGAACTGGAGTAGAGCTGATAGTAGTAGAGTGTAGCAATTCCAAAAAAATTTAGGTGACAGTGAGCGCACTTGAAGAAGCATACAGGCAGGCGGAGTGTGGAAAGATAAGAGTGAAGCGCGTTCTGATAACAAATTCATCCAACCCGCTGGGCACCACACTGGATGAGCAGACACTGAGAAGTATTGTACGCTTTGCAAGAGAGAAGAAGATTCATCTCATTTGCAATGAGATCTATGCGGGGTCAGTGTTTTCCGGTCCAAGGTTTGTGAGTGTTGCAGAGGTGATGCAGAGTGAGAGGGAGCGCGAGCATGTTCACATTATTTATAGTCTGTCAAAGGACATGGGACTACATGGATTAAGAGTGGAAGTCATCTATTCGTATAACAACATGGTTTGTACGACGGCTCTTAGAATGTCAAGTTTTTGCATGGTTTCTTCATAGATGCAATACTTGATGGGTGCAATGCTGAGTGATAAGGCATTTGTGAGAGAATATGTTGAAGAGAATAAGAGGAGGCTACAAGAGACACATAGCATGTTTGTTCAGGGGTTGCGTGAGGCAGACATTGATTTTTTGGCTAGCAGCAATGCAGGGCTTTTCTGTTGGGTAGACCTTCGCCATCTTCTCCACAGACAATCGGAGCTTGCACTTTGGAAGACACTCATCAAAGATATTATGCTGAATGTATCACCTGGGTTGTCATGCCATTACAATGAGGGTGGATGGTTCAGGTTCTGCTTTGCTAACATGACACTAGCCACCATGCAAGAATCGCTCTCCAGAATTAAGTGTTTTACAGAAAGGAGGAGCAAGATGTCCATGTCCATGTCCTTGCCACCATATGAACAATGATGTAAAAACTCCTCCTCAATCCCTCAAATGTTCCGTACAGCTCGTCCTAATAACAATCTCTTCCTCTCTATTGAAAGAGCTCAGAAAACAAACTTGAGCGGCCTTGACAGTCCTGGCACCCCAATCGCATCCATGTGATGTGCAAATGCTTCCTTTTCGGAAGTCAATTCTTTATTCTTTTGTTGGTTTATTAAAGGGAAAAGCAATTGCTTATTACACGAGATAAAACACACCCATCTCTGTTTTCAAGTAACAATGCGAAGGCCATTCCATTGCATCTCTACACAAGTTTTTGATTACAGCTTCTTTAATGATTGCTGCTCAACAAGAGCACGCTGGTTATTTTTGTAGATAGAGCTTAAATAATGCATTTGAATTTTCATTTTATACACACAAGTCAAAGGGACATGATCGTAAGGCAAACTAGTCAAAATTGGAGGTCGCACTCGCATGGTTGAAATAATGCTCTACTTAAATACCACACTTTCCAATGGTCAAACAGTCAATAGGAACTTCACACCCCATCCTAAAAAAAAGTGGTAAATACGTGTCTTACTTTTATTGGCCAAATTTTACCTTTAACCAGTGAATTGGGTGATATTTAAATTTTAGAGAGCTTCGTCTGTTGTGTATGCAAATTGCAAAAACTCCACCTCTCTTAAATTCTAACATAAGAGCATATTTTACAGAAATTCTAACAATTTCCAATGGTCTCATGGCCTTTCAACAATAACTTAAATAGGTCACACTTATGTATAATTTGTCTTATTAATTATTCATTGAGTTGTTGGCATCCTCATAATATCCATGTATGGCATGGAGCACATATTTCCCAAGATTAGTTTACTATAGATCTTGAGATAACCTTAGGTTTTATAGTTTACCAACCTTCACTATGTGTTACTAGGTTCCATGTATAAGTTCAATTCTAAATGTTATACATTCGATATTTAGAAGAGGTGTTCATTTGTAACATATGCTAATAATAATTAGCTTGAATAGTTCAATATATTTAATACAATAGTATAATTATATTTATTTGTCCTTATGAGACCACACATCAATTAAATTACTTCCACTAGATACCATGAAGTATAAGCTACAAGCTAAGAGTGCATAAATAAAATGAATGATTGATTTATTTTACTTCAAATGTGTTATAGTAGTAACAATACTATATTTTCTCCTAAGCAAATATCTTAATGTTTTGATGATTATTATTGAAATCTTAAAAAATCAATATTAGGTATAGGCATAGTCTTCTTCATAGCTAGGTCATAATCATGCAATCAACATATGTTTCTCATTGCATGTAACTAACTATAATAGTGCCTTCTTGTTTCAACAAATGTAATAATCTTAATTTATATAAATTCACTAAGTAAGAATTTAAAACTTCACAATAACTCATAAGGTGCCCTCAATTAAGTTAATATAGTCATGAAGTCAAATTAAGACATGTACTAACTAACCATACACCTAGATTGCTTTTCCCCAATCAAGATATCACTGGAATTTTTTTTTTATAGATCCCTATATCAACAGTAGGGTATATTCAATCCTTTAAGCTAAGACTTATTATGGTCCATTTTACTCAAATCAAATATTACAATACAATTGGCCTGATGTTTCTAAGTGTTAGTGATACAAATTCATAGTTTCTCGACAACATTTTTAAGATTTTCAACTTGCAAATCTCCTTTGAAGACAAACCTTAGAAAAACTCCAAATTTTAACTAAGAAAATACAACATTCTCCTAATCACATTTAGGGATGTTGAATGATACAATATGAGCCCAAACTAGGATCACCACCCAACCCCCAACCCTAGGCTAAATAGTTTATTACTACCCTTACCACAATATTGGAAAGATCTCTATTATAACATAATCCACAATCCTCACATTTATGTGTCATACATATATACTCTAGAGTATTTTTGAACCTCTTAGGTTCATTAATGACCATTCACCTTAAAGATCATAAATGATACTTAGTGTCAATGTTTACATTCAATTGAACCTTGGGTGAACCCTCACACTCTAGGGTTGTTCATTGCCGTAGAATGCATTTAGAACACAACATGTGGAAACATATTAGATACTATAAATCCTATAAAACTTCATAAAACTAAGATGTAAGTAAATAAGTACTAAGGTAGCATTGTTACATTATTGCAAGGAACCAAATTCATCCAATACTCTTCCTATGTAGGTACAAATAGATAATAGAATGTTAAAGTGTTGGTGTCATCCACCTCCCAGGAGTACCATCTGCAACAAAACACCTTCACGAGAAGTGAGAGAAGCAAAAGCTATTTCACTAGAAGAGAAAAATGTATTAAGATGCTATTGAAATACATAATGTATAGAGTGCCTTCAATTTCATAAAACCATGCAACTTTCCTGAAGAGCAACCTCCAATTTGATTGTTTGGTCTTCTAGCATCTTTATCATTGTTTTAATTTCTTTAATTTTCTTAAGACTAGTAAAGATCACGCACCTTAGTTCAACCATTGCCTCACTAATCCTATTAATGTATAGAGTTGGTCCTATGTCAAGACCTTGTGTCAAATAGTCATTCTTAATTTTGTTTTTATGTTCCAAGTTAGACATACTAGGGTCACATTAAATAATGGTATTCAATAATTCACATCTTGTTTCACATAAGAGTATATTTTACTTAAATTCTAACAATTTCCAATGGTCTCATGGCCTTTTGACAATAACTTCAATAGGTCACACTTATGTATAATTTGTCTTATTAATTATTCATTGAGTTGTTGGCATCCTCATAATATCCTTGTATGGCACGTAGCATATATTTCCCAAGATTAGTTTACTATATATCTTAAGATACCCTTAGGTTTTATAGTTTACTAGCCTTCAATATGTGTTACTAGGTTCCATGTGTAAGTTCAATTCTAAATGTTATGCATTCAAGACTTAGAATAGGTATTCATTTGTAACATATGCTAATAATTATTAGCTTGAATAGTTCAATATATTTAATACAATAGTATAATTATATTTATTTGTCCTTATGAGACCACACATCAATTAAATTACTTCCACTAGATACCATGAAGTATAATCTACAAGCTAAGAGTGCATAAATAAAATGAATGATTGATTTATTTTACTTCAAATGTGCTATAGTAGTAACAATACTATCTATATTTTCTCCTAAGCAAATATCTTAATGTTTTGATGATTATTAATGAAATCTTAAAAAATCAATATTAGGTATAGGCATAGTCTTCTTCATAGCTAGGTCATAATCATGCTATCAACATATGTTTCTCATTGCATCTAACTAACTATAATAATGCCTTCTTGTTTCAACAAATGTAATAATCTTAATTTATATAAATTCACTATGTAAGAATTTAAACCTTCACAATAACTCATAAGCTACCCTTAATTAAGTTAATACAGTCATGAAGTCAAATCAAGACATCTACTAATTAACCATAGACCTAGATTGCTTTTCCCCAATCAAGATATCACTTGAAAATTTTAACTTTATATTGATCCCTATATCAATAGTAGGATATATTCAATCCTTTAAGCTAAGACTTATTATGGTCCATTTTACTTGAAAATCAAATATTACAATACAATTGCTCTCATGTTTTTGAGTGTCAATGATACAAATTCATAGTTTTTGAACAAAACTTTTAAGATTTTCAACTTGTAAATCTCCTTTGAAGACAAACCTTAGGAAAACTCCAAATTTCAACTAAGAAAATCACGACATTCTTCTAATCACATTTAGGGATGTTGAATGATACAATATGAAGCCAACCTAGGATCACCACCCAGCCCCCAACCCTAGGATAAATAGTTTAATACCACCCTTACCATGATATTGGAAAGATCTCTATAATAACATAATCCATAATCCTCACATTTATGTGTCGTACATATATACTCTAGAGTATAGTTGGACCTCTTAGGTTCATTTATGACCATTCACCTTAACGATCGTAAATGATTCTTAACTATGTCAATATTTACATTCAATTGAACCTAGGGTGAAGCCTCACACTCTAGGGTTGTTCATTGCCTTAGAATTCATTTAGAACACAACATGTTGAAACATACTAGATACTATGAATCCTATAAAACTTCATAAAAAAAAGATGTAAGTAAATAAGGACTAAGGTATCATTGTTATTGTAAGCACCAAAATCATGCACAGCCTCCACGAGGACTCCCAATGATGACTCAATCCTTGTCACATACATGTAAGCGTGAAACAATGACTTCTCAACATCAACTCTCTTGGTAGCATGTGGTTTCTTCTTCCTTGTGTTGTTTCCCCTTTGTCATTCTACCTCTTTCCTTGCTTTCGACACTTTTTGACACTTGTTGATTTGGGTGTCCTATGCTTGTGACTTCGTTCCTAAGCCTTGTATTCATCCATTTATTATGTTTTCACCTTTCCCTAGTGTTCTTCATCCATTCCCACCTCTAGAAGCCCTCTAGAGGACCTCCCAAGCCATCTCCAACTTTTGGTTTAAAGTTTCAGTCAACCATTATAGTTGCAAGTGGAGATTTAGTTTTTGACCCCTGTTTGACCTGTTTCTGGAGGCAGATCCCCTTCTTTTCTCCTCCTTTTCCATCTCCCATCTTGAGCTTTCACTGAGTACCCCTACTCTAAGGGTTGCCCATGGGTCACCCCTAAGAGACCCTGACTAGTGAAAGGAGCACCCAGGTGGCGACCCTGCCATCTTTTCTAGTCGTGAATTAACTCAAGTTTTTGACCAAAAATAGCTTTATTTTTTCCCGTTTTTCTTCCTATTGGCATGGAACTTTGTCCCAAAGATAGAGTTAAATATTTCATGCATCCATGTATGGGGTGTGTGCGAGATCATGATGGGCCAAATAGTGGCAATGGAGAAAAAAATCCCATGAAAGTGTTAGCCAAAATTGTGAAACACTTTTTGAGTCTGGGATTTAGGCTTGGGAAGTTTTCTCAAAATGGATATCCATTTTGGGAAAATGGATATCTATTTTGGAAACGGATTATCCGTTTTGGAAATAGATATGCATTTCTCCATTTTGAAAATGGATATCCATTGTGGAAAAATGCTTTTTAAAAAAAAATTTCCATAAAGGATATTCATTTTGGAAATGAATATCTGTTTCTTCAAAACAAATATCCATTTCTTCTATTTTCATTTAAAAAAATTTCCCTCCAAAATTTAGGCTTGGGAATCCAAACCTGCCTTTTCAACGTGAATGAAGAATTCATATGTTTTTATAGATTTTCCTTGACTTCACCCTTAATGTTGATGGACTTTTTTAATCCAAATTTGATAAATCAAAAGGGTATATTCGGGACACTGTCAGGATTCTAAAAATATAATATGTCTGATTATAATTTTAATAGGTAATTATTAATAATTTTCTACCTACACTATGTCTGAATTCCTGAGAGACACATTGATTGAAAAACATCCATAACTTTCAAACTGTTTGACCTTTTTCAAATCTGAAAGTTGCGTCACACTCTACACTTCATTAGCTAAAGGTCTAAAAAAAATTTAAATTTCATATTTTTTGACCAAGTTAGGTTGGTTGGAAAATTACCTTTTAATATTTTTTAAAAGTTGTAGTAAAAAATTCATAACTAATTATTTACTTACAAAAAAAATTCATAAAAATATGTGTCACATCCAGGCATGTGTCCTCTACTTGTATCTAAAGATTCAAAAATTACTTTTTTTCTCATAATTAGGTTGGCCGAAATGACACCTACTTTTTATTTTTTTTTTCAAAAATTTAAGTAGTGCCTCATTGAAATATCCAATTTTCACAAAATAATTTTTTTTTTCAAAAAAAAATAGTAGCCCATAAACTACATTCAATTTCCTAAAAATTTTATTACTACATATTTTTCAAATTATGTAGGTAACCCATTTGAATTTTCTCGTGAAGTTGTTTAAGTCTACTTTTTAGCATTTTCATTGCCACTCAGAGGTATTATTTGGCCCATCATGATCTTGCACTCACCCCATGCATATGTAGCTTATTTTTATCTTTAATTATCAACCCATGCATTATCTTTCTTCACTTCTTCTTGAGTGATAAGTTATAATTGGTTAGATCACTCCAATTTTAGCCCACATCACTCTTGTGTCTTCTAAGTTAACTCTTCAATCAAAGAGAGTTAACTCTTCATCCTCTCCACCTCTCATCCCTTTTTCAAACCTATAAATACCCCCATCCCTCAAGCATAAAGGGATGCAATTTCATTTGTGCACACAGTTCTTGTAGGTTATTTCTCTCCAAATCAAGCATCTATATGCTCACACTAGACATTAGAGCCTTTTGCTTTTATTAGTTGTCTCATCTAGCTCTGCTAAAAGCTCGTTTTACATTGATACGCTGCTCACATCACAAGCCACAGCGCTCTTGAAGCTCTCATTGAGCTCATTTCAAAGCTTCAAAAGCTTCTTTTTCTTCTCTTTCCTTATTGTTTCCAAGAGGATCACCCCATTGTTGCAAGAGGATTAGAGGTTGCGTGGAGGCTCATGCGTCTCTTTATTCCAAGTTCCTTCATGATTTTTATTTCGTAGTAATTAGATAATCAAACTTTGTTCTTGGGAATAGTAAATGCATGATGCTTTTTCCTTGATAGGCTAACTAGATTTGCATTGTTAAAGTAGTTTCCCTTTCAAAAGTTCATAGTTTAAAAGCAATTTCCCTTTTCTAGAGTAAATCATTCCACTTATTTAGAACATCAAACCAAAAACATAGATTCAATTGCACTAGGTAATCTCATACTAGTTTGCATACATTTTCTAATTCTTAGAATAGAAAAAAGCACTTTCATTTCTATAAATAGAAAAAGCACAAAAAAATGTTTTGCACTCATATAAAGCTTGCATGCATACAAAAACTAAAAAGAACAAAAACATTAGCAACGTAGAAGGTTTACAAGCCCTTGATCCCAACACAAGGTCAAATTTAGTCAACATTAGTCAAAACCCTTGATTTCATCACAAAGTCAAACCTTAGGTCACACAAACCCTAAGTCAAAACCCTAGGTTTAGTCAAGGTTAGGTTTAACCATCTCTCTCTTGTTTAGGCTCACGAATGTACCCTAGACTTAGAGGTGAGTGGGTGAAGGCAATCCTTGACGAGATAAAGGAGATCCAGCCTAGACAACATCAAGATCAACAAGTAATTCAACAATAAAAAGAAAGATTCAAAGAACTTCAAATACAAGTAGTCATCCAATAATACGAACAACAACGATAACTTGAACAAAACATCAACAAAAACAACAGTCAACCCACACAACGTTGGAACATTAGAAACCCAAACAAAAGAACATTGACTAGTGGCCCTTTGGGTCATATAGTTATCTTTACAACAATGGTCATAGAACACTGCATTCAAAAAAATGCACAAAAAAAGGCCCCAGGACTAGTCAACCACTCTTCGCAAAGTCTAGCTCTCAAATGAGCCAAACCGCCCTCGTGTCTCACCTCCTCTCAATTGGCTACTTCCATGATAGTGAGAGTGATGTGGAGGTTCACCTCATGGCAAGGAGAGAGGGTCCTTGTGTGCGCCAAAGCTTACTCGACTACCCTAGGCCACCCATTCATGTATTTGAGTGTACAATTACATTGTTGCAAGGCACCAAATTCATCCCATACCCTTCCTATATATGTACAAATAGATAATATAATGTTAAAGAAGTGACTACAAGTGCTAATTCCATCTAATATGATCTTACAACAAAAATTCATACATGTGAAATCCTCAGTCCACATATATGTGCATCTCAATGATTAAGAAGTTGGAGTAAGAGCCAACATATCATCAGAAATAGTCCTCAACTCCTAAGGTGATGTTCATTTCTCTAGCTTAATGTTACAAGTTTAGTCTATAATGCTAGTCTTGAACCTTGCTAATAGTAACACAATCATCATATGCTTAAAGTTAAAGAAAGATAGCAATAACTAGACTAAAATATAAATATTTCCATAGATTAGTTTACTATAGATTTTGAGATACCATTAGGTTTAATAGTTTACCAACCTTCAATATTTTTTACTAGGTTCCATGTATAAGTTCAATTTAGGAAACCTCCTTAGTAGTCCATGTTGATGCGAGGGGTTTTGACACACCAATAGGTTGGAACGACAAAGGTGCCCCTACTTAGAAGGTGGCTAGCCTCAAGATTGTGGCTAGCCTCAAGATTGTGGCTAGCCTCAAGAGTCTTCACTGATTTATTTCATGAGGTTTACAAAAATATTCTAGTTGGAGAGCACTTTGGCTAGTCTATTCAAGGGGCTACATAGTTCATATTAAGAGTCACTCATGTGAAAAGAGGTCTACGTAGTGTAACTTGATCACTATTTTTCAGCATAAAATTTCTATTTAACTTTTGAATATATTCACTATTTTCATCTCAGTTTGTTAGACTTACCACAAGTGATTTTCAACATTAAATTTGGATTAAAAGTTATTAAAACCCTTAAAACAATAATATGCCCTTCAAAATCAAGATTTTGTGGGGTGGAATACAAAAGGCTACTAATGAAAATTTGTTCCAATTTTCATTAGTAGCCTCAATTTTGGTTTTTAGGACAATGAATGATATGCTAAGATGTGCAAGTTTTCAACATATGGGAGTCAAAAAGTCATTTTAGATTTCTACCTTTTATGAATGAAATTTATCATCAAAAACCTAGAACGAAACTATTCTAACATCAATATGAAAAAATATCAAGAAGGACATGGATAAAGAGAAAAGAAAAGAATCTGAACTTATCTTCAATACTCCTACACACAATTCTATGAATGAATGAATTCAACATAAAACTAATCCCATCGAACTGTTACCCGTAATCCAAATGTGAGGTGGTGTGATCTTCAAAGGAACAAGGAAACACATGCATAATTATTGTAAAGTTTCAATGCACACAAATGTGCTCATGTGACAACACAAAACACCTCACCAATTAGCATGCATATGCTCGCTGTAGGACATAGGTTCCTTTTGTTTATTGTTGTTATTTTTCCTAAGACTTCAAAGGCTTCAGAGCATCATTCACTCACCAATTATCAAGCCATAGTTATCTTAGCTCACATTGAGTGCATTCAAAGTTTTCTAAAGCTCATTCAATTGTTTTCCCTTCCCACTTGCCGCCAAGAGGACAACCCTGCTGTTGTAGGAGGATGAAGAGGTTCCCATACATAGGGATTCCTGAGGGTAGTGAACGCTCAGGCATCTCCATATTCCAAGTTTTTCATTGTTTCTAGTAGTAATTAAATCACAAATCTTGCTAGATTACTATTCCAAGAGCAAGATTAGCTTAGATTAGCTTGTTTAAAACAAGTTGCTTAGATTAGCTTGTTTTAAATAGTTAAATTACAATTTTAGATTAGTTCCATTTCATGTACTTTTGGATTCTTAGCTTAATTCAAAATCGATCTTGAAAATAAAAAAACATAGAATAATTGCATCAGGTAACTTCATAGTAGTTTGCACACATCTTTCAATTTCTAGATTAATTTAATTCATTTTATTTCAAAAAGTTGGAGAAAAGAACAAAAAAGTTGTTTGCATGCATTGAAAAACCCACAAAATACCAAAAACACTAAAAAACTTCAAAAAGAAAAACAAGTACACACAAACCCTTGATTTCATCATGAAGTCAACATAAAGTGAACACAAGTTGAAACTCCTCAATTTCATCACGAGGTCAACAAGCTCAAGAAAACACCTAGAAAACCTTAGTTCACATCACTAAGTCAAAGAGCCAACTCTTGGTCAACTTGAATTCACTCTCTAAAATCCAAGCATTCAAATGTGCCCTAGAGTCAGAGGTGAATGCATGAGGGGAGTCCTTGAAGAGATTGAAGAATTAAACCCCATGACCACAACTCACGCAAGAACAACAACACTTCATCAGGGTCATAGAAAAAGATGTTGGGAATTAAGGTGTCTCAACCTTTGCAAATTCCTAATGTTGTATTTATTTATCCCATGTTGAGTTGGCATAGTCAACACCTTGTGTATATGCAGCAGGGTAAATTTTGGTGACTTTGGTAGCCGTGGTTTCCCCCTTGAATAATTAATGGGGGTTTGGGGGCAGCGCCCTCGTGGGGGCTCGGGGGCAACACCCTGAAACCTTAACTATTTTTTAATTAATGACAAGTGTCGGTGAGCATCTTTGCACGAGAGAAAGGCATCTTTGGGCTGTCAAGGGAGGTTATGACATGTAAGAGGAATATGATATTTTTAGTTAGTGTATGACGGATTCTCTGACAGCTGTAAGGTGCGTAAGAGCATCTGTCGTAACCTATCTTGGGACCAGGTGCCCACTTCAGGATGGGGTGTTGGACAAGTGTCCTTAGGCGTGGGTTTTGGGGCATGAGTCCAAGATGGACACCCATCTCTAGAAGGTTCTGTATTTGCCTTGTAAACTCTATATAAACAGGTGCTTGGATGGGAGATATAGAACTTTGGTACAAGTACTGTTATGCTACCGAAATATCTCTAGAGTCGACATTCGAAGACTCCTGAAAGAGAATTAGCTTTGAAACTGTATTGTAATCTGTTATTGTTTACTATAATACATTTGAGCTGTGTTTTGGAGTGTGGGGTTTTTCACCCGTAAGGGTTTTCCCCACATATATCTTGTCTCTCTCTCTTCTGTCTACTTTCTGTGTGTATGTGTATTGCTGCAATATCTCTGTTAGATGTTCTATGTTGTTGTAGTTGTAAGAATTAAATTGAATTTGCATACATCTCTCCTCATTAGATTAGTGTAGGAAGCGATTTCCGCACACCTAGCTTCCTTTCAAAAGAATGACAAATTCAACAACACATACAAGCATTCAAAGATATATTACAATGTAATAGAAGCATAAACAAAGAAAATCAAGATCCATCTAGGCATTGGAATCTTAGAAACACCAATAGGAGACAAACCACAAGTGACCCTTCAGGTCATATAGTCATCTCAACAACAACCACCATAGAAA
Organism: Cunninghamia lanceolata; assembly: GCA_027924645.1. Taxonomy (NCBI): domain Eukaryota; kingdom Viridiplantae; phylum Streptophyta; class Pinopsida; order Cupressales; family Cupressaceae; genus Cunninghamia; species Cunninghamia lanceolata. Next base: position 2,557,399 of record BSBN01000831.1, read on the forward strand.
GAACAAGACAAATCCAAAACAACAATAGACCCTGATCAAGCTAGTTGCTCTTCGTGAGGTCCTACTCCCAAGTGAATAGGACAGTCCCCATGTCTCACCTTGCTCAATTGGCTTTTTCCACAATAGTGAAAGTGACTTGGAGGTCACCAAAAGCAAGGAGAGGGTCTATGTACTACTTCGGAGCTAAATCATCCACGATTATGCTTGTGTCACATTTCAAAGAGTATAGATCCCTGTAGTTTTCTATACCCAAAATATATTATGTAGCCCCTAAATCCTTCATATCAAAAGTACCATATAATTGACTCTTAAGTTCCCCAATCATTCCCAATAAATAACATATCATTCACATATAGGACAATGATTAGCAATCAATCATCAATTAATTTAAAATAGACATAGTGATCATCCTAACTTCTATCAAAGTCATAATCCAATGCAAAAGCATTAAATTTTCTTATACCACATTCTTGATGATTTCTTCAAACCATACAAATGTCACTTGAACCTACAAACTAAGTGCTCCCATCTTTTCACCAAAAAATTGTCATGTTGTTTCATAAATATTTCCTCATCAAGATCTCCATGTAGAAATGTCGTTTTCACATCCATTTTCTCTACTTCTAAATAAAAATCAGAAGTAATAGATAAAAGGAATATATCTAGATTAGTTTAAACATAGGATAAGATACCTCACAAAAATCCATTTTGTCAACTTGAGAGTAACCCTTAGCCACTAAATAGGCCTTGTACTACCCCAACTTACCATTTACTTCAAATTTATTTTTAAATACCCATTTACATTCAGTGGATTTCCTCCCCTTAGGAAGCTCAACTAGATCCCATGTGTCACATTTGTCAAAATATTTTATTTCATCTTTCATGGCTTCTAACCAGGATTAATGCTCATTAGAAGATAAAGCTTCCTTCACAAATTTAATTTCATTGTTAGTATATAATAAAGAAAATGCACAACTACAATAAGGACTATACTTGTCAATTGGATTAGGTTGTCTAGTGGGCCTTGTAAGAGGTGTAACAAGATGATCATGTTGTTCCTCATCAAAATTGGAATTTGAACCTTCTCCTTCCTCATTTTATCCATCTCATTGCTATTCTATATGTGCATCTTCTTGTGGATCACTCTTACTATCAAAACATAGAGATAAGAAAATTTTATTGATGTACTTCATTGTTCTAATTTTAATACAAGCTTGAGTCTTTTCAGTGGTGGAGTTTTTCCCCACAAGGGTTTCTCCATGTATATCTTGTGTATATTACAAAGTGTTAATGTTTGAATTTTTCTCTATTATAGTGTTATTATTTCCATTTCCTACATGATTTATCAATGTTAATGAATTTGAATGAACTAAGAAACAATAAGTTTTAACTATATTTTTCACTCAGTTATCAACATTTGATAACCTCCTATCATAGATGACACATGTCATTACTAGCTATGTAGGAGAGAAAAAATTTCCTTAGTAAACTTAATAAAATAATAGATTTCTCTATGCAATAGAATATTACACCAGTACTCACACCATATCTATACTCTCTCTACCTTCCCTCACTTTGTAATAAGTTTTCTTGATCCCCTCTTCTCTCTTGCACATGCTCCTGTTTTCCTCCAAAGCTCCATACTAGGTTTTTGAGACCTCCATTACAAAACTCCCTTTTTCATATTATCCATCTAAGTGATACTCTTACAAATCCCTTTCACACAACTTATGATCCTCCATCACCCTACTCTCTCCTTCAAAGCACTATACATGCCAAAACTCCCCTAAAAAATCTCTTAGGGTGTCCTTCCTCACTCTAAGCATACACCATTTTTAGCATTGCACAATAGGCATCATGCACTATTCCAACTTACCATACTCTAAGATGAAACATGTTGAATAGGGGGCTTATTGAAGCTACATCCAAAGCAACATAACCTATTTTTTCCCCTTTGACTTTGACAAGTGATATCGTAGTGCTAACAACACTTTTCAATGATTTGCATGCACTAAAGGGAGGATGAAAATAAAGGAAACAACTCATGAAAGTTGGTAGAGGAATGAAATATAAGGTCACTATCACCTAGTAAGGGTTACTAGAGCATCCCTAAGGTCATTACCATGTCTAGAAATTCAAGAGAGCATCTCCTTGGTCACAAGAGTGTCCAAGAGGCTATTAGATTCTTTCACTTTTTAAAAATCATTATAACTATCCAAATCACTTCTAGAGCACCTCCTTATCATCCTCCAATCTCTTGCTGCCTTCTAATTTTCCACAAAATTGAAACAACACATGCTTTAAATCTTAACCCATGCTCTCCAATTTGCTAGTTCCTAGTTTCTGTTCAATTGTAAATCTATAAGTGTTATTTGATTATTGAAAAATAGATTTAGTAAGTAGAATTAAGCATGCACTATATTTATTGAAAGTAAATTAATATCTTAAACACATATAAGATACATGTACTTTCATTTCATATGCTTCCAACTAATTTGCTGGAGTGGACATCCCTTAATCTTATTCGTGTACTTGAGTAATGAGGCATTGACAAAGTCCAAGTGTAGACACCCTAAAATGACTGTGTTGTCAAATCACTTGCATTTCAGCATTTCTGTTGCATCACCTGCATTTCACACATTAATTAAATAATCTAATTATTTAATTAATTTCACCAACTTCTTCTACATCACATAATTTCGACATTAATTAAATAAATTCTCTTTATTTAATTAATTTAATTAAATTCTTCTACTATTCTTCCACAATTAAATAATTTTAATTATTTAATTAAATCATTATCCTTTTTCAAAATTCAAATCCACATTAATTAGATAAACCCAATTATTTAATTAATTCCCTCTTATCTAAAATTAAATAATTCTTAAATTATTTAATTAAATCAAAATCATTCTTCTAAAAACATGCACAACAATTAAATAAATTTATTTATTTAATTTGCTTTCAAATCTTCTAAATTAAATAATTCTAATTATTTAATTATTTCTTCCAAAATATCTTCTCTAAATTTAAATAAATCAAATATTTATTTAAATTACTTTTTCTTCTAATTTGAGTTATCTCTAATATAACTCAAGCTTTCTATATTTAATAAAGCAAAATATCTTCTTATTCTCATGCAAATCCCTTCTTCTTGTTTTAAATCACTTAACTGACTATTACATTCTGTTAATTGCTTTAACTCATTCTTCTATTCTTGATAACTCCTCTCATGCAAAAGAAAGCAAGACACTTGGCTTCTTCTCATTCGTTGCACGTTCCTCAACTATTCTCCTCCATTGATTCTTCTGAATTATCTGGACCGTTGATCGATCTTCCTTGAAATCTATATAAACCCCCCTCATCTCCTTCATTACCTCTCTCTTCGATCGTATTCTCAGGCATACTTAACAGAGCTTTGAGCATACAAAACGCGTCAATTGAACAACCTTACGATCTTTTGGCATTGATCTCTTGAGCACACTACTTGCTTGTTGCAGCTATGGTTTCGCAACTTCATTGAGCAATCCACATTCAATCCAAAGGAAACAATACAGATTTCGGTAAAAGTCTTTATTTCATTGATTATTAGTCATGGCTTTTATTTAAATTCATTTTCTTTATGTTATTGGGTTCTTTGATTTAATTAGTTTGATTTAATCAATTTTTCCTCATACACATTCTGGCATGCCCGGTGGGACCCACTAATCCCTTTGTTTCTTTGAGAAATTATTTTTTTGAAGTCACAGTACGGCACAGCGCAAACGACATTTCACAGCGCTTCTGGTAGTATCTTTAAGCACTATTGGAGGTACAGTTCAGTGCCCCTGGGGGCACTACGGTGCTTCTGGCAGCACAGAGAGGCACTCTCGGTACCACAGAACAGCACGACTGGTAGCATCATTCGGCGCTTTTGGCTAAATTAAGTTTTGACTTCATTCGGGGTTTTTGCAGGGTTTTCTCATTTCATATCCTGTGGATTTGTCTAACAAGCTATTGTATTTGTCTTCCAAACCTACTTTTTGATACTTCCTAAGCTGATTTATTTAGGAGTATCTTCGGTAGTTGCGTTAATCTATTGTGTTGTTACACTTTCTGAGTTTTTTGGATTTCACGATTCAGATCTATCAAATATTATTGCTCAGAATAGTAGATCAACCATGAAATCCCATTTTGATTTGGTTCTTTTGACAAAAGCTAATTTTTCATGATCTGAGACCATGCAGCGCATTCGGCATAACAGTATTGCACTTTCGGATACACACTAAATCGCTTCTGGACTTTTTTTAGCGCTTTTGGTATTATCTTTCGACGCTTCCGATAACAATCGCAGTGCTTTTGGCATAACAGTATCGCGCTTCTGGATGCACAGTACAGTGCTTCTGGTTATTTGTCAGCGCTTCTGGTAATATTCTGAGATGCTTCTGGTCTGTGATACAGTGCTTTTGGTCAAAGTTGATTTATTTTTGCTAACTTATGAATTTTTGGTGGAACTAACTCACTTGTTGCAGCTTCTTATTACTCACACAGAGCCAATAGGTTTTTTTTAACATGTTCATGCAGGATGAGCATTGAAGGCCTCTTGATTTATCTCACTAAGTCTTAGAAACACATTGCATGCTTAAAGGGATAATTGAACAAATCTTTTCTTTGCAATCTAAGTCTTAGGAACATACTACTTTTCTTAAGGGACAATGGACATGTATGAACAAAACACCTCAATTTCCTAAGGGACAATGGACATGTATGAATAAAACACCTCAATTTTCTAAGGGATAATGGACATGAATGCCAAACACTTCAATTTCATAAAGGACAATTTACAACTACAAACGTGTGTGTGCCTAGTATAGTTCCACCTTATTTTTCTTATAACGGGACAATTGAACCTTTGTTTGACGTGCTTGCTCTTACTTTTCTGTACTTCCTTTAGAAGGGCCTGCTTTTGGATTGTGCTTCATCCAAAAGGGACGACCCTAAGCGGAGTTTTCCTTTGAACCACTATATAAGAGGGATAAGGCGAAAGCCAAGTCCTAACCGATGTCAGCCTTACCTTGTGGTGCCAAACTAAAAAGAGGTGTACTAGCTCTTTGTGGAAACGATTTTCACATTGAGCGAAGTGTTTGATACTCTTAGTAGGATTGGTTAAAGCTTTTAGTAGCTTGTCGCATTGCTCGTAAGGCGTTGGTCCCTCAAAGTCACTAAGAACCATTTTAGATAGAGACTACCCGACCTACCTTCGAACATTGCGGTAATCATCAGTGCAAGGGGAATCGATTTAAGCCCTTAAGATACTCACCATTGGCTCCCTTGAGAAGAGATAATATTCCCTTGGACATAAAGCTCTTGTGACCTACTTGAGCTTTCCAAGGGGAGGGTGAGATATCCCTACCTATCGTCTCTCGCAAAGATACTAAATATCCGACACCTTTATGGAATGATATTTTTATCGATGGAGTATTAAGCTGTGAGCTGATCTACTGCAATGAAACCTTGTCTCTAGGGATAAAAAATGCTTGTTATTGATTGCAATTGTCTTATACCTGTGGAAACATTGGGCTTGTTTGGAGCCTTGAACATACACTATCTGTTGTGTCAGTCCCTTGTTTGTGCCAACTTTGTTTGCTGTGTTTTCTCTTGCCAACAAATCCAATCAGAAACAGAAACAATCCATCAAAATTTTGCCTTTTAGAAACATGAGATACTACTTCAGCGCCCCTGGTATTACAGCAGCTCGCCTTTGGTAGTACAGTAGATCACCTTTGGCATAGCAGTAACTCGCCTCTGGCTAAACTCTACTTCAGCGCCTTTGGTATAACAGTAGCTCGCTTTTGGTCATTGTAGCTCACCTTTGGCATAGCAGTAACTCGCTTCTCGTAGCTCAGTCCATCGCCTTTGGCATCACAGTAGCACGCTTTTGGTTGCACAGTCCTGCACCTCTGGTCAAACAGTATAGTGCTTTTGGTCCAGTACTTTGTGCATCAGAGTTTGTCCGTTTCTCAAAGCATCTCACAGAAACCCAACATTACCTATCTTGTCCTAGTGTATTCCATGGTAACCACTAGGCTCCAGCAAACTATGAAGTCCAAGCAAGTTGTCCCTAAGAAGCGCAAGTCGCCTCCTCGCACACCACAATCAGGTCATCTCAACATTACTTCCAAGGTTACTCCTAGTACACCCGTGGCAAAACCAATCAGCTCTCCGAACATGCCGCACATTGACGAACCAAGCAATCCTCAAGAGGGTAGGGTTCCTTTGGAAAGCATTTCCCTATACACCACCGGCTTGCCTCCGGATTTTGTCCCTCAAAAATTATACTGTAGATTTAGTCCCATCTCAAGAAGAGCGACACTTTGAAATAGGTCAATCCTCTCAAGCAGATGAGCAAGACCTTGATGAATTCATACAAGAGCCTAGAGTCGTGGCCGCCTTTGACAAAATCCTTAGTGAGAACTAGGATCATTTCTTTCGCTTACTTGCAGAGCAAGGAGCCAAGTTACCTCAAGATTTTGATTTATCCACTCTCAAGGAGAACAACAATGCCCAAGATACCATACAAGCGGTGCAAACCATGTCAACAGTGACTACGCGCTTGCCTACACAAGGCTCGCAGTATAGGAATCCCCTTTTTCAAAATCCAATAGGGGAGAGACCCATATCACCGCTACTGACTCCTATGGAGATCTATAAAAACCAACAAGAAACTCTCCAACGTCAAGCAGAGTTAGCTAAGCAAGCCACCTTAGCTCAATCGAATATGCAACCACCTCCTAAAGTGTCCACACTGGTCGCAAGTGGAATCTTGTTTACCCCATCACGCGAAGGTTTCCCACCAAATTACAATCCAGGGAACAATTATGTAGCCATGCAACAAGGGTCTCAACAAATGCCACCTCCTATATCATCACACCTTCATGTCTCTCAACCAATTAGAGTCATGCAACCCCAACCACAACATTCTTCCACTCTCGTCCTTAAGCAACCCCAACCACAACATTCTTCTACTCTCATCCTCAATCAACCCCAACCATCGCAAATCACGTCTACCTATATCCCTCCTCCACAACGTTCATCCTCGCTCAACTTCTTTCACACATTGCCTAGCCACTCTCAACATTTCCAACATCAAGTTTCCCAAAGCTATGTGCCGCCATCACAACCTAATCAAACGCACTTTAGCTTTCCTCCACCCAATTCTTTTCTTCAACCATTACAAAGCCAACATTCTTACCTAGCACCACCTCCACCTCTTCCAAATCAAAGCCTCCAATTCCAACCCAATCTGAACCAAACGTACAACCCGTATGATCCCAACCAATCTTATGACCCTTATAACACCAGTGTGCATGGCTTACATTATAATCTTCTGTATGGGCAACATCAACCACTTTTTGGACAACAGGAGATGTTACCAACCCCTCCCACGACTATGGAGCTAAAGATCGCAGAAGTGCAACAGCAGCTATCTGATCTTACATTTGGCCACACCAAAATGACCTTCTCTTTAGAGGAAGTGTGTCCTTATCCTTTTGATCGGTCATTACCAATGATCCCTTTTCCTCAAAATTTCACTATTCCCAAGTTCGATAAATACAAAGGAAAAGGTGACCCAAAAGACCATCTTCGGGAATTCTATCTTGCTTGCTTCGAGGTCTCAGACAATGACACATATCTTATGCGTCTCTTTCCTCACAGTCTTGGAGGTCAAGCAATAGAATGGTTCTCACACTTACCCACGGGTATCAAGTCTTTCGATGAGCTAGCAGAGAAGTTTGCCACCCATTTTTATTACAACGCAGAGCATGAGATTTCTATGACTGATCTATGCAATAATAAATAGAAAAATGGTGAAACTTTCATTTCTTTCCTCCAACGATGGAGACAAATGGCTAGCAAATTCCCTTTCAAGATTCCAGAGAAACAGCTTGTTAGCATATTTGTGCAGAACCTCAACCAAGAGTTAGGCTTCCATTTGCAAATTCTTAGTGCTACAACCTTCGATGAAATCACATACAAGGGAATCAATATTGAGAAGGCCCTCATTGCTAAGGGTGTGGTCAAAATCTTTAAAGAAATGAAAGATAGCACTCCTCATCAACAATCAAACGATAAACCCAAATATTGGAACAAAAACAAAAATGTGATCAACGATGGGGTGGTCGATACTAAACATGTCCAAACATTGCAAACACCACTGCAGCTTTCCAAACCAAGTCAAGCTCCACCTTAACAACAGCAGCAACAAAGGCAGCCTTATCAAAACCAACAACAGTGACAACAAGAGCGGCCCCAACACGATTACCCTCCGCGACGTCAATTCACTCCCTTGGGAGTGCCCATCGAATTGGTCTTATAGCAAGCTTTGCAGAAAGGGCTCATCACCTTACCTGATGCTTCCCCATATGGAGAACCTGTCTACAAAACTACACGTTACAGAGACAATGAATATTGTGAGTTCCATAGGAGCAAAGGTCATAGAACTGCGTCGTGCATGAAGCTCAAGCACCTTATCCAAAACCTCATCGACGGTAATCAAATCACTTTTGAGGATGAACAAGCGGCTCAACACATGAACAAGGATCTAGAAATGTACAAAGAACCATTCCCTCATCATGGTCCACCTCCTCTGCAGGATAGAGGTAAAGGTATCAATCATGCTTCAACATCCTTCGATTCCATTGTAGGTCATTTTGAAGAGAGTCGAGTGTCTACCCTCACAATCAAAGGCAAATCTACGGATTGTGCTGTTACTACTCGCCGTGGTCATGTCACCATTCGTGGTCCTACACCTAGGCTTTTGGTTCAGTCTGATTATAGTCTTCTCGAACATCTAGGGAGAACACCAGCACAAATCTCTATCTTGGACCTTCTACGGTCATCACCTGCACATAGAGTGGTGCTAGAAAAAGCCCTCCAAGAGTCTTCCGTTCCTAACAACATAGCGGTCGTGAATTTCCAAGCTATAGTAGGTAACATTGCTTCACCCTATAATGTGGTCTTCTCTGAGAAAGATCTCCCATCCCATGATCCTTGTCACAATGATGCCCTTCATATTGAAGTTCTCATCCATAAGCGCAAAATCAAACGTATACTCATAGATGGTGGTGCCGGTCTCAACATCTGTTCTTTAAAGTTACTAAAGCAATTGGGATACTCTGAGGATCACATCAACACTGATCATAGTATTACAATTAAGCGGTATGATGATGCAGAACGCCGTTCAGAAGGTGTTATTCACTTGCCTATACAACTGGGCCTTGTCATGCTTGAAACTAGGTGTCAAGTCCTTGATATTGAGCTGCCTTACAACATTATCCTAGGCCGCCCATGGATCCATGTAATGAAAGTTGTTCCCTCCACGTACCATCAATCTCTAAAGTTCCCATACAATGGTATGGAGATCACCATCCCAGGAGATCCTAATCCTTTTGAATTCTGTCGTGTCTTGCAAGGCAGCTATAAAAATTGCAACCAAGTGCCTAAAAATGACAAAGCCCTTGAATCCCCACTATATGTTGATCCTGAACTCTAACGCAAGCCTCTACAAGTGAATCTACACCCCTCCCCAAAATCACAGCTCGCATCTGAGATATAGGCTTTGGCACTTACGATATCTCAGAATCTTGTTGTGTAGGGTGGATGCTTCTATCTCCAAAATCTTACGGCCAACCACCCATTGCCAAAGTAACCAAAAAAGTAGCTATTCCTCCCCCAACATTCCTAACCCAGTTCCAACATGGATGGTTATTGGAAGAGGAAACTATTGAGGACATCTCTTCTTGGCTCTATAAGGAGAAAGAACTAGTCACAATACCAGTCAAGCAATACGGCAATGGCTTAAGGATAGTAAAAAACATGGGCTATAAAGGCAAAGGTGGCCTTGGGAAACAGAATCAAGGAACTATGTAACCCATTGTTGTAACAAAGAAGCTAGACAAGAAGGGATTAGGATTTGGTAAGAAGGTACCACGTGCCTTAGACATCAAGTATATCCTCGATAAGGTAGCTGACACTTTTCCTACCGATTCGATGTCTACAAAGGATATCATCGATGACTCTTCCCTCCACATGACCAACCTATTCGCAGAATCCTCCATTTTTATGCTATCCTCCGTATCTTTAACCTCCACTACCAGCACCCAGAATGTAACACTTGTCTACCCTGAACTTATCGATTGGGACCAACAAGGGTCCCAAGTTATAGATGTATTTCAGAATGACGAAGCTTTAGCTGAGTTCATGGGACTTCAGGAAGGTATCCCTCTTGGCGATCATAAAATAGGTTTTGTAATGGAACTAGAGCCAACAGCTTATTTTGGTGAGAATGCCAAATCCTCCAGTCGCAAAAGTACAAATAAAGAAAGATTTCTAGGTGAAAACCACACTGTGGCACCTCCTGATCACAAAATAGTAAAAACAAAGGACGTATCCAAAGGTGAAAACCCAACTGTGGCACCTAAGGATGGAGGATTTGACCTTCCCCTACCATCTAAGTATCAAGAGAAGTCAGCTCTCCTAGTGGAAGATTCTACAGAGATAAATCTGGGCACAGAACAAAATCCAAAGACCACATTCCTAGTGGCATCATTATCTGAAATAGAGCACAGAAACCTTAACAACTTCTTCTTGCAACGAACCATCAACTTTGCATGGACCTATGCTGATATACCAGGGCTAGACCCTAAGCTAGTAGTTCATTATCTCATAGTTGATCCTAAAGTGAAACCAGTCAAGCAAAAGTTGAGAAAGATGCACCCTCAGATAGCTCTCTTGGTAAAAGTGGAAATACAAAAGCTGTTAGATGCCAAGTTCATACAACCAATTGACTATTCAGATTGGGTCTCAAACATTGTACCTATGTCTAAACCTAATGGGCGCATCCGCATGTGTAATGATTTCAGAGATCTCAACAAAACATGTCCTAAAGATGACTTTCCACTACCAAACATTAACATTATAGTGGACTTGACAGCAGGTCACGAGATGCTTTCTCTCATGGACAGATTTTCTGGCTACAATCAGATAAGGATAGCAGAAGAAGACCAACATAAAACAACCTTTACTTGTCCTTGGGGCAATTATTGTTGGTGTGTCATGCCATTTGGTCTGAAGAATGCAGGAGCAACCTATCAGAGAGCAATGAATGTGATCTTCCACGATCTCTTTCATCATATCATGGAAGACTATGTTGATGATATATTGGCTAAATCTTCTAGGGTGGATCACATACAGGTTCTAGGACAGATCTTCGACAGGCTTGAAAAATACCAAGTAAGACTCAATCCAAAGAAGTGTGTATTCAGTGTAACATCAGGAAAGCTGTTGGGATATATTGTATCTCGTAGAGGCATCGAAGTACATCCAGCAAAAGAAAAGGCTATAGTGGAGATGCCTCCACCCAAGAACCTTAAAGCACTAAGGAGCCTTCAAGGAAGGTTGCAGTCCATTCGATGTTTCATATCACAGCTAGCAGATAAATGTAAACCCTTTCAACACTTGCTCCGAAAGGATGTCTCATTTTGATGGGACAACAAGTGTCAGGCAGCGTTTGATCAGCTTAAAGAGTATTTGGACACACCTCCTGTATTGGTTCCACCAGTTGTGGATAGACCGTTGATATTATACATCTCTACTACAAACTCGGCCTTGGGGGCCCAACTAGCACAGAATGATGACACAGGAAAGGAGCATGCAATTTATTACATTAGTAGAACCTTGGTGGGATATGAGCTCAATTATTCACCAATGGAAAGGGCTTGTTTAGCAGTAGTATTCACCTCCCAAAAGTTGCGGCATTACATGTTGAACCAACACACAATTCTTATAGCTAAGATTGATCCCTTGAAATATCTACTAGCAAAAGCAGCTCTCACAAGCAGACTAGCTAAGTGGGTCATGATCCTTAGTGAGTTCGATATTGAGTACATGGATCGTAAAGCCATCAAAGGACAAGCCCTCGCGGATCAACTAGCAGAAGCACCTATGAAAGATACACATCCTATGGTAGCAGACTTTCCAGATGAGAATCTCTTTACTCTTTCCAACTCCATAATGTGGAAGTTATACTTTGATGGTTCTTATACTCAGCATGGATCAGGGGACGGCATCTTGTTTGTCACACCTCAAAATGACTACATTCCAAAGTCATATCGGCTTGCATTCCCTTGCACCAACAATATAGCCGAGTATGAAGCACTCCTTATAGGTCTCAATACAGTAGTTCAATGGGACATCACACAATTACAAGTATATGGAGACTCACAGCTAGTCATTCGCCAAGTCACAGATGAATACCAAACAAAGGATGAAAAGTTGGTCCCCTACAAGCAACTAGTGGATGCCTACAAACCACACTTTTCTAGCATCACATTTGAGCAAATTCCAAGAGAGCATAACAAAGATGCAGATTCTATGGCTTCTGTAGGGTCATTGATTGACATGCCTGCAAATACACAGAAGTGTGAATTCTTGATCGAGCAATTGTTGATACCAGCCGTCGATGTTCCCATTACTAAAATCATCTGCGAACTTGTTGGTCCCAATTCCCCATGGTATGAAGATATCTATGAATACCTCAAGAACAAAACCTTTCCCCCTGACCTATCATCCACCCAATGCAAAACCTTTATCCGTCGATGCTCCTGTTACATCATTCTGGGTGATACACTATATCACCGGAGTCTCGATGGTATCCTCTTACGATGTCTTAACACGGAAGAAGCTGAAGCTACCTTACGAGACATACACGAAGGTGTCTATGGCACACATTCTACCAGTCCTAATCTTGCTAAGAAGATACTTAGAATAGGTTATTACTGGCCTACAATAGAGCAAGATGCTGCACAGTTTGCTAAGAAGTGTCTACAATGCCAGCAGCATGGAGATTTGATTCACGCACCAGCTCATGAATTACAACCTGTGACAACTCCATGGCCTTTTTCTCAATGGGGTCTCGACCTTGTAGGACAAATCCACCCATCCTCATCCAATGGCCACAAGTTTATCATTACTGCCACTGAGTATTTCACGAAGTGGGTGGAAGCCATTCCTATGACCTATATCACCGGTAAGCAAATAGCCAAGTTTATCCTAAACTACCTCATATGCCGGTATGGTATTCCCCAAGCCATTGTCACTGATAATGGGAGACCATTCAAGAACCAAGATGTCCATGCCTTGTGCACACAATACAATATCCAACATCACTTTTCAACTCCCTACTATCCATAGAGTAACGGCCAAGCTGAGGCTTCCAATAAGACCATTCTCAAAATCCTCAAGAAAACAGTTAATGAAGCTGGTCGTGATTGGCACTTGCAACTCAATCCTGCCCTATGGGCCTACCGCACTAGTATCAGAACACCAACGGGTGCCACACCCTATGCCTTGGTCTTTGGCTTTGAAGCCATCCTACCTATAGAGGTCGAGATCCCATCCCTCCGAGTATCCATGTAGGACCTGATTGGCGGAGATGAGTATCGCACTTCCAGATTAGCTGAGCTAGAACTCTTAGATGAGAGGCGCCTTGCCGCACTTAATCATCTCCATGTCTACCAAAACTGCCTCTGGCGTAATTACAACAAAAAGATCAAAGAAAGACGGTTTCAAGTTGGTGATCTTGTACTTAAAGAGAATTAGAGAAATCAAGAAGATCAAGAAAAGAAGGGCAAGTTTGAGCCTAATTGGTTAGGCCCCTTTATTGTGACAGCAGCATATGGATCAGGAGCTTATACTTTAGCTACACCTGACGGCATTCCTCTAGATGAGCCACTTAACAGTGTCCATCTCAAGAAGTTCTATACCTAATCCTCAGAGTATTCCAAAAAAAAAAATCCAAAAAAATCCATCCTCTGGTGAAAACTTGGCAAACAGGCACCTTAGATAAGTACCATAGTGAAAACCTGGCAAACAAGTGCTATGTGTAGAGTCAGCATCCATCGTCTATCGAGTCCTATCCACTCCTTGTCCAGTTCACAGCACACTTTCCATTCATCCATAATAAAAACCATTGACCTTGTTTGCATTTCCATCTCCCTATCTAGTATAGCTTGGAAATTTGTCAATGTCCCTCGTCGTCATCCCATGTCTTGATCTGTGTCTACAGTTAACACTGTCTTGTCCTAGGTCAAAGCTCTCGATGTCTTCTTTGGTAGTCACCTGCATAGTTTCCTCTACCAGAATGGGGGCAACTCTTTCCTTAACTTAGGTCTAGGATTGGTTCCTTGTTCGTGGTTCGCAGCGCATACTTCAATCTCTTTCTCCTTTCTGCAGGTAACACCCTTTAACGGACACATCGTTCCTACGATAAGGATGTTATCTTATCAACACTTTTCCCACATCATCACATCACCCAGAACTACATATTATCATCATTCCAATCTTAAGGTACCTTGATCCCATGGATATGGGTATGTAGGCAGTCTAGAATACGAAGGAAGTTTCCAGTACTCAGGTACATAAGATCCCCTCCTCTTCATCTTGACCCATCTCATCACTCTGTCCAGAACTACATATTTATCACTTTCGTCTTTTCATCGTTGTGTGCCTTGATCCCGTGGATACAAGGTATGTAGGCAGTCTAGAATACGAAGGATGTATCCAGTACTCAGGCACACACGATCCATCATTCTCCACCCACCCCAATCCATCGACCTGTCACCTTTCTAATCTTCCATTTTATCAAAATCCATTCACCTTGATTTGACTAACTCAAGCATCAAGCTAGTGCCCTTTCAAAGCAAAAGTCCTTAACAAACCTGAAGCAAAGAGCAACATCCTTCCAGAGTCAACTACTGTCCTGCATACCGATTGCCAAACATCAGCTAAGTCCTGCTTAACCAAGGCCCTAGATCCACAGGCTTGTCTTCTGCGAAGTGTTCCATGATCAAGACCAACACACGCGTCTCCTGCGACATGTGGCATTTCCTGCAGCGAGACATTGTCTTTTTAGGTAGATAGTACCCTTTAACGGACACAGAGTTCCTACGATAAGGCTGTTATCTTTCCTATCCAATCTATCCTGAGCAACCTCTTTGACAAAAGAATATGTTGGCTGTATGTTTACTTTGTAAGTTAGTCAATTTATTTTTTTGGTTTATCTTTTGTTCCTTTTCCAATACATATTCAAGGCTACCTTGATTTATCTATAATCTTGGTATGTTGCGATGCAGTGCGGATTGGGGGCATCGTCATTACTTTCTGTGTGCCGTGTTTGAGGAATGATCTTTAGTATCTTTCTTAGCATTCTATTTATCTTGTGTGTGTTAGGACCTAGCATCTTACATATTAATAATTCTTCTTGCATTTACATGTATTGAAGTTTATTTTATGTTCAAGACTATGGCTTATTCACATGTTCCAACAAGGTTATATTATGTCTAAAGGGATCTAAGTTCAAACTGCTTGCTTGCAGATTCAACGTCCACGCACTCGGATATTACTGCACCTTGGTCTTTTATACCTTGGTGGTGAACTATCCACGTGCTATATCAAAAATAAGGATTGCTCTTTATAAACATTTGTGAAGCCATTGCAACAAGCTCATCCATTTACACCATCCATTTTTCCATGGCCTTATATAGTTTTTCAAGCAAAGATCGATCAACTATCTTCATCTCATGTTCTCTTTTATCTCCTTTCTTCTATTTATCATCAACCCAACCTCGTCTGTCTCCAACAATATCTTCTAGTTGAGCGTCAACACAGTTCTTCTATCGCTTCCCTATCTTTCCTCTCGAGGGGGCACCCTACGCTGGCTACGCTGGGGCAACTAGCTACACTAGGGCATCAATAAAATTGTATCACATCTTCAACAATCGTTTTCTTTGACGCAACGCTACATGCTCCATTGCATCAAAGAGGGGCAAAATGTAGACACCCTAAAATTACCGTGTCGTCAAATCACTCACATTTCAGCATTTCTGTTGCATCACCTGCATTTCACACATTAATTAAATAATCTAATTATTTAATTAATTTCACCAACTTCTTCTACATCACATAATTTCGACATTAATTAAATAAATTCTCTTTATTTAATTAATTTAATTAAATTCTTCTACTATTCTTCCACAATTAAATAATTTTAATTATTTAATTAAATCATTATCCTTTTTCAAAATTCAAATCCACATTAATTAGATAAACCCAATTATTTAATTAATTCCCTCTTATCTAAAATTAAATAATTCTTAAATTATTTAATTAAATCAAAATCATTCTTCTAAAAACATGCACAACAATTAAATAAATTTATTTATTTAATTTGCTTTCAAATCTTCTAAATTAAATAATTCTAATTATTTAATTATTTCTTCCAAAATATCTTCTCTAAATTTAAATAAATCAAATATTTATTTAAATTGCTTTTTCTTCTAATTTGAGTTATCTCTAATATAACTCAAGCTTTCTATATTTAATAAAGCAAAATATCTTCTTATTCTCATGCGAATCCCTTCTTCTTGTTTTAAATCATTTAACTGACTATTACATTCTGTTAATTGCTTTAACTCATTCTTCTATTCTTGATAACTCCTCTCATGCAAAAGAAAGCAAAACACTTGGCTTCTTCTCATTCGTTGCACGTTCCTCAACTATTCTCCTCCATTGATTCTTCTGAGTTATCTGGACCGTTGATCGATCTTCCTTGAAATCTATATAAACCCCCCTCATCTCCTTCATTACCTCTCTCTTCGATTGTATTCTCAGGCATACTTAACAGAGCTTTGAGCATACAAAACGCGTTGATTGAGCAACCTTATGATCTTTTGACATTGATCTCTTGAGCACACTACTTGCTTGTTACAGCTATGGTTTCGCAACTTCATTGAGCAATCCACATTCAATCCAAAGGAAACAATACAGATTTCGGTAAAAGTCTTTATTTCATTGATTATTAGTCATGGCTTTTATTTAAATTCGTTTTCTTTATGTTATTGGGTTCTTTGATTTAATTAGTTTGATTTAATTGATTTTTCCTCATACACACCAAGTATGCTCAAATCATTCATGAATATTATAACATAATTTAACAAAGTTCATTGGTAAAACATAGTATATATTGACTTTTAAAATATCCATTTGATAAGGGGCCTCTTTAGATGAATTTCTACAAACATTAAGACACGATTTGACAATATTATATCAAAATACCCTACGATTAATTTAGATGTCTAAACAATGATAAAGAAATCAACATGAAATTACTTAGTGTAGTATTTCACGTCAACCCATCTCTCATGAATATGAATGGTCCATTTAACACTCATTGTATCTGTGGATGAGGAAAAGTGCGTGAAAGATAAACAATCGAAAGATAACATAAACAATGAAAATTATACCTTATTTACCTCAATGGAACTCTCAACACTTGATAGAGCGGAAGTGGATGCACTTGTGAGATCCACCTAGCTATGCTCTTGAAAGATTTGTAGTATTTGATATTTGTTCATTGCTCTTTTCTTCAATAGCATAACCTTGATTGCAATGGATGATAATGAATGCTCAATGATAGTGGATATGAATGCTTAAAACTCAATATGAATGCTCAAAGCTCAATGATCGTGGAGGGTTAATGACTTTGGAGATGAACATATTTATAGCTTTCACATGATGTTGGTCAATGGTGGAGAATAATTGAATGAATCAATGACTGAGGTTAATCGAGAGAACATGAAGAATGTGCATGTGACATGTGTTCATGCAAAAAAACTTAATTAATGAGTTAACTGCTTGCATGGATAATGAAATTGATTTGATTTTCATAAATAGAATTACTTTTTTCTATTTAATGAATTGATTTGATAATGATAAAAATTTGAAGAATTAGTTAACTCGAATTGTGATTTACTTTTTTTTCACATGCAGATGGATAGAGAAAATAATTAAAAAAATAATTTAATTCATGTGCATGAGAGGATAATCTTGAAGATGGGAGGATTTTATTAGAATTAAACAAATAAATTTATTAATTCATGTGTATGATGAAAGAAATAGAAGATAAATAAATTATTAATTTTATTTATTTTGTCAGAGAGGAAAATAGAAAATTCAACTAAATAAATTATTTTAATTTATTTAATTGTGGAAGAAATATTAACTAATTAAATTGTGGATAAGAGGATGATAAAAAATAAATTAATTATTTCTTCATGTGAGGTGGTTACCATTGTTGTTCATGCCTTTTGAACATGCATAAATACCTGTCTTTCAAATGGATAAGATAGGCAAAGAATCAAGCATACATCTCTCAATGTGATTGCCAGACGACTCCAAACCAATTGTTACTAGTTTCTACAACATTGCAGGTGACCTACTCACCAGGTGTTGTCCTCTTGATCTCCAACCAGATTTAGCTAAGTGATATTAGAGCCTTAAGATGATCTTGTGTTGTCTTATGTTGCATGTGACCATGAAGAAGAAAATATGTATGTGAATCCCATGTGGAAAAATAGATGCAGAGAGAGATAGAGGATGAATCTTTTTTTTATATACGACTGGATCATTCATTGTCCTTTGTTATTCTTCTCATCTTTGGTGTAAATATGTTCCATTTCTATTAGTAGTAGTGCACAAACAACCCTAAAACTATAGAATGTGAGGAATATTTGCATAAACATATGTTCGTATTCAGGCACCAACCCACTTTATTCATAAGATATATTTAACATTATTTCTTCACCTTCACTATTCTGTTTAGTGCGGGCCCATCCCACTTATATAGGGATTTTCACCAATCTCTCCTAATCCTGCATTGGCCATGGGGTTCATTTTTATCACGTAGTCCCATTGGCAACTAATGCAACTACTCTCATAACTGTCAAAGCTACAAATGTGTCTTCCCGTTCCCATGTCTCAAACCATTTTGAAACTCCACACCAACCTTTGGATGAACAAGTAGCATTACTATTTTCCTTAGCATATTCAATGCTCTTACTAGTGGGCTTCATATCCAACTCATTGGATCATACATTGTCTTCAGGCTTCAGGTGTAAAATTTTGACAACAATTACTAGTGTTGCCGCCTTGGCAACAACCTATCACATCATTCTGGATACCATTTATTGCATCACTATTTTTAGTATTCAATCCACTTAATTTCTCATCTTTCTCCAACCCAACTAGACATTATCACCTTTCTCAGAAAAGCTCTTCTTCATTTGGCCTAAGTCTTTCTTATTGTGTTTTCTATTGTTCGCCTTCATTCAAGCTCATCTAACCTCTCTACAGCTAATCTGTTGAACACACCAGGATATTGAGAGGGGGAGTGAATCAGTATCTAAACAAACTTCAACTCCCTGAAGACTTTGTTTTAGGGTCACTCCCAAGGAAACAACTACTCCCTGAACTGAGAACAAACTAAGAAATGATTACAGTATGATAGTACATCTACTGCCTGAAAACTAGCATTGAAGCTCACACCTTTGATGATTGCAATTTTGCTTCTTTTGGTGATTGGATAAATTAGGCACACTCTTCACTTCCATTCTACCACAAAAATGTCTTCAAGATGAATCAGCACAGCCTCTCACACTTCTTCTCTTTCTCCTTCAGTTGCACATCACAATGCATATGATATTCATACTCTGCTCTTCACACTTTCATATATTCATTTTCGCAATCATGCTACACCTAGACCAACTACGTTTACAATATATATATGACATCACATTGATTTCATTACAGGTCATCCAATACAACAAGAATATTACATTTTACAAGTCAACCAGACATCACAACATGAAACATGCATAGGGCAAGCCCTATCATAAACAACACGCTACTCCAGAAGGTAACACGTGCCTTCTAGATCCCAATACATAGTCTGGTACTAAACATCCTTCATAGCATCATTCTTCAAGGAATAACATCTGCACACTACACAAATTTGAATTAGGTCACCCTTTTAGCAAGAAAACATAAGACATGTAGCACATCGGTCTTCACAATCTTGGTGGTACTCATGAATGATTAAACATTGCTTGTTCTTCTTCTAGGTGAGTCGGCAGGACCTATACACTATCTCCAAATCTTCCTTGAACTCCGTACAGCAAGAACTTTGTGGCACATACCTTCAACTTTCTTTAGTCAGCCAAACAGAGGCATAGCTTGGCAATATCATCATTCTGGACCTCAGCCAGTTCCAGAGAGAGTAGAAAAACACCTTGCAAAGAAATTGGAGTGATGCAGCACACAACATACACTCAACAGAATTGTGCCATTAAACATGAGAGACAAAAATTTGGAAGTTGAAACATAACAAAATTTCTATTCCTCAACTCTGCTGCTACAATGAGAGAAAACTCTCTTATATCTAAGAAAACCAAAAAAAAAAAAATTACCTTTTTTGGCAGATTTCGACAATTGTTAGATTTTGCCATTTTAGGTAATTTTACAATCATATCTTGAGAATCCAGTTTTTTCCCAAAAAGCTCATAAAGCTAAGGTAGGATGAAAAACCAACTAACATCCTAAATTCGAAACATGAGTTTCGAGTTATTAAAAAAAGCAACTTTTAAAAAACTAGAAAAAAAACACTAATTTGCCATTTTGAGGGCCAAGATGAAAGTTTGAAGCCCCGAAAAAGTGCCAAGACGAGGTCCAACCCGCTAGGGCGGTTGGGAAACCACTGGCCACCTCATAACGCATCCACCTGTAAAATTTCGTAGAAAACCCACATCCGAGTCAAAAGTTATGACCTCCGGAAGTCCCTGCATCATTCTCCTCTGGTTGAAAAGAACGCAGCTCCTGCAAGTGAGTGTCTTCAAACTGCTGCCATTGGATGGGATCTAACCTCTGCATTTCCCACTCTGTAATCCATGTGCTATCTGTTGGTGGCAATCCTTCCCACTATACTAAATACTTGTTGTAACGCCCGTGCCGAGTGGAGATAGTGTTCTTATCAAGAATCTGTGCAATCTTTTCCTTCTTCTTATGGGGAATGTGGTTGTGCCATGACACCTCTGGTTGACTATCTTCAGCATCATCCTCACCATGGAATGCATATAAATCAGAAATATTAAACACGGGAGAAATAGCGAGATCATCTGGTAAACTGACCTCATATGCATTATCATTGATCTTCTTTGTAATTCTGCAAGGACCAATTTTCTTGTACTTCAACTTGTGATATGTTCCAGTAGGAAACCGCTCTTTTCTCAAATATACCATCACTAAGTCACCTTCACTGAATGTCTGATGTCATCGACTAGGATCCACTGAATTCTTATACCTCTCATTACTGTCCTGCAACTTCTGTCTCACTTCTTGCTGCAACTGTTGAAGGTGTTCTGCAAATGCTTCCCCATAATCACTGACCCGATCTTTCATTGGTAGCTGTACCAAATCTAGAACACCCTGAGGATTCCTGCCATACACAATCTGGAAAGGGGACTTTCCTGTTGATCGCTTAATAGAACTATTATAGGCAAATTCGGCCTGGGGTAATGCCAAATCCCATTGTTTTAGCTTTTCTCCAACAATACACCTCAGCAAATTTCCCAAACTTCGATTAACTACCTCTGTTTGCCCATCTATTTGAGGATGATAGGCACTACTAAACTGTAACTTGGTCCCCATTTTCTTCCATAAAGTCCTCCAGAAATGACTGAGGAATTTGGTATCCCTATCAGAGGTAATAGTCTTTGGAACACCATGTAGTCTAACAACTTATGAGAAAAATAACTCTGCTACCCTCATTGCATCATTAGTCTTCTTACAGGCAATAAAATGAACCATCTTGGAGAACCTATCAACAACTACAAAAATGGAATCATTACCTCGTTGAGTATGTGGAAGTCCCAACACAAAGTCCATGCTCAAAGCTGTCCATGGTGCAGCTGGTACTGGTAAGGGCATATACAATCCTATATTCTGTGAATGTCCCTTAGCCACTTGGTAGATTCTACACCTTGTTACATACTTAGTTATATCCCTTTTCATCTTTGGCCAGTAATATTTATCTTCTATCAAGGCTATTGTCTTGTCCTTGCCAAAATGTCCAGCCAACCCACTACTATGAAATTCCCTGATAATGTTGTCCCTCATAGAGCCAGCAGATATGCATAGTTGTTTTCCTTTAAATAGATACCCATCTTGCATAAAATATTCACCCCTAAAGTGATCCAAGTTACCAGATATTGGTGCCTTCAATTGTTCCACAATCTCCCAAAAATCATCATCAGACTCATACAAATTTTTGATGGCATCAAAACCAATCACCTCAACTTCCATTGTGGTCAAAAGTGCAACACGCCTACTTAACGCATCTGCAACCTGATTTTGTTTTCCAAACTTATGCTTCAACACAAAGTTGTAACCCTGCAAGAAAGAGACCCACTTGGCATGCCTACTATTCAACTTTTTCTGTGTGTTCAAGTACCTCAGTGCAATATGATCTGTAAACAATACAAACTCCTGGGGAACTAGATAATGTCTCCAATGCCTCAATGCTTGGACAATTGCATAAAATTCCAAATCATAAGTAGAATAATTCTTTCTCACTGCATTCAGCTTTTCACTAAAGAAAGCTATAGGTTTGCTAGCTTGGCTAAGTACAGCACCTATTCCTACATGGGAGGCATCACATTCTACTTCAAATACTTTATCAAAATTTGGCAATGCAAGTATAGGTGCTTCTGTTACCTTTTTCTTCAAGTACTTAAAGCTCTCCTCAACATCCTTGGTCCATACAAACTCCCTCCCTTTGGTGCAATCTGTTATAGGAGCTACAATACTACTGAAATTGCGAATGAACTTTCGATAGAAAGTGGCCAAGCCATGAAAACTTTTTACCGCTGTGATGCTGCTTGGACTAGGCCATTCTAGGATTGCCCTGACCTTTTCTGGATCCATTCTGACACCGTCTTTAGAAATGACAAAGCCTAAAAAAACCAAACTGTCCTGCATGAACCTACACTTTTTCAAATTGGCATAGAGCTTCTCCTTCCTTAACACACCAAAGATGATCCTCAAGTGTTGTAGATGCTCTTCTCTTCTATTACTAAATACTAAAATATCATCAAAATAAACTACCACAAACTTACCAATGTAAGGGCATAGTATAGCATTCATCAATCTCATAAATGTGCTAGGTGCATTTGATAACCCGAATGGCATAACCATCCACTCATATAATCCATCTCCAGTCTTAAAGGCTGTCTTCCACTCATCCCCTTCTCGAATCCGGATTTGGTGGTAGCCACTTCGTAGGTCGATCTTGCTGAAATATTTAGCCCCTGCAAGGACATCCATCATGTCCTCCATACGAGGTATAGGAAACCGATACTTGATGGTAATCTTATTAATTGCTCTACTATCAGTGCACATCCTCCATGTTCCATCTTTTTTTGGGGTTAACAATGCAGGTATAGCACATGGGCTCATGCTCTCTCTCACCACACCTTTACTTAGGAGTTCTGTTACTTGCTTATTCATCTCTGCATGTTGTGTTGGATTCATCCTATAAGCTGCTTGGCTGGGTAGAGTTGCTCTTGGAATCAAATCAATATGATGCTGAATATCTCTCTTTGGCGGTAGACCATCAGGCAATTCATTAGGTAAAACATCAACAAATTCTTTCAACAGCTCGGCTACTTCTAGGGGAACTGAAATGTCTTCCTCTTCACCTTTTTTCACTACTAATGCATAGCAACACCCTGTCACCTTCATTTCTTTAACAAGATCTCTTTCAGACAACATGGTCTCACCTTTTCCTTCATCCTTGAGAGGCAATAAAATCACCTTAGCGCCATCTTTCCAAAAGGTGTATGTGTTTTTCTCTCCATCATGCATAACTTTTCTATCATACTGCCATGGCCTTCCCAATAACACATGACAGGCATCCATTGGGACAACATCACACCATATCTCATCCTGATAGATCTTCGCTATGCTAAACTTAATTAGGCATCATGGATGAGGATGTTTTTCACAGTGTAAATTCAATTTGTCTACCATTTCTTTAGAAACCATATTTTCACAACTACCTCCATCAACAATGACTTGACATACCTTGCCACCCGAAGTGCATCTGGTTCTGAAGATATTGGTTCGAAGCCATGAACCATCAGAGCTTTTGGCTTGTGTTTTCTCCTTCTCTAGAATCACCATTGCTCTTCTCATCATGAGACTTTCTCCCACATCTGGTGGAACCTCCAGTTCTGTCCCTTCCACTTCATGCTGCATTTGAATCATGTTCACCCTAGGTTGTCCTCCTTGATTTCTTTCTTGCATGTTATAATTGGAGCATTCAAATGCCCTATGACCTTCTTCTCCACATCTGAAACAAGTGAAAGGCCTTCTCTAGTTTTCCCATCCTCTACCACTACCATAACCTCTACCTCTTTGAAATCCCCTTCCTCGTTCTTGATTCGGAGGATCTTGCCGAGTGTCTACTTGTTTTTCCACACCATGGGATGACTCTCCCCTGCCATAATTTGAACCTCCTCGAAATGGGGTTGATGTACCCCTTCTTCCTCCTCTATTCCTCTGATGATACTGTCTGTTTTGTTTTTCTTCAGCCTTTAGAGCCAATTGGTAAGCCTCTTCCATATTGTTGAGTCGATGCATGCTCAATTCATCTTGAATAGAAAATTTCAGGCCATTCACATATCTAGCAGCCATTTGTGCATCAGTTTCTTGATGCTCTATACGTATAGACAGTGTATAAAACTCATTTGTATAATCTTGCATAGAAGAGAGGTTCTGCTTTAAATTTTGAAACCTACGAAAAAGGGTTTGCGCATAATCTATGGGCAAAAATTTTTCTCTCAACTTCTTCTCCATTTTATTCCATGTCCTGATCTTATCCTTACCTTTCCTTGTTCGTTCCTTTTGAAGATGATCCCACCAAATCATTGCATGACCCTTTAATTTGGTGCATGCAAATTTTACCTTCTTCTCCTCTGTCATAGATTTCCATTCAAAAAAATTTCTCATGCCATTCAACCAGTCTATCAACTCCTCTGGTTTAAGACTACCTGCATAATCTGAAACATCTACCTTGATCCCTTCATTTTTCCCTTCTAAGGCCCTGAGCATCCTCTCTTCAAAACTCATGCCTTCTAATTCTTCTTCTTCATGTTCTGTATCTTGATTTGCACCTCCTTGACCTATCTCTTCATCAGATTCATCTCCTCCTCTACCCAGTCTTTGGGTTTCCATCCGTGTTGTAAGTTCTGCTATTTGCCTTTGTAGATTTTGCATTTCTCTATGCATCTGGGCAAGACCGCCTCTTCCTCTTCCTCTCCCAGCCATCTTCCTGCTCTGATACCAAATGATGCAGCACACAACATACACTCAACAGAATTGTGCCATTAAACATGAGAGACAAAAATTTGGAAGCTGAAACATAACAAAATTTCTATTCCTCAACTCTGCTGCTACAATGAGAGAAAACTCTCTTATATCTAAGAAAACAAAAACAAAAACAAAAAAATAACCTCTTTTGGCAGATTTTGACAATTGTCAGATTTTGCCATTTTAGGTAATTTTACAATCATATCTTGAGAATCCAGTTTTTTCCCAAAAAGCTCATAAAGCTAAGGTAGGACGAAAAACCAACTAACATCCTAAATTCGAAACATGAGTTTCGAGTTATTAAAAAAAGCAACTTTTAAAAAACTAGAAAAAAACACTAATTTGCCATTTTGAGGGCTAAGATGAAAGTTTGAAGCCCCAAAAAAGTGCCAAGACGAGGTCCAACCCGCTAGGGCAGGTTGGGAAACCATTGGCCACCTCATAACGCATCCACCTATAAAATTTCGTAGAAAACCCACATCTGAATCAAAAGTTATGACCTCCGGAAGTCCCTGCATCATGGAGACAACACAAGATCATTAAGACCATCTTCCATTAGTCTATGTACAATTTCATGCCACACCAAGTTGGTGCACATCATCAACTTATGTCCTGAAAACAACTAGGCATCGGAAACTGTTTGTATCACAACTGTCATTTGAAAACTAAGCTTGCGGACCTCCAAAACACTTGAAACTTGTATGGATGCACTCATACATAGCTATGAATATATCCTCAAAACCACATAGCCATATCTATCACTGCAGAGGAATGTGGACCATTCTAAATAGTCTCCATCTTCACTTAATTCTGCCAAAGCACTGACCGAAACTATGTCTCTCATAACTTTAACTGGGGAGTAACAAATGATCTAAAACTTTGGATTTAGCATCTTTACATCATGTTGAGCTTAACTTCTAAACCACATGACCATATCTTCAAATGCGGAGGAATGCAGAGCATTTTACCAAGTAGTCTTTTAGGCAATTCTCTTCAACATAAACCTTCACCAACTTCTGGAGGCCAAAACCTTTATATAACAGCACATACATCCTTAGGAACAATAGGGAGGATCACAAAACATGCCATAGGCCATCAGTAACATCTTCTCATCTTTACCATAGATTAATGTATCATTAGTCATCTTAGTGCTTCTAATTCCCATCTTAATATTTCATCATTCATCTTAGTGCTTCTAATTCTCATCTTAATAGTTCATCATGAAATCATCTTTGCTAACCATAAGCATGC
The DNA here is from genome assembly GCA_027924645.1 of Cunninghamia lanceolata. Taxonomy (NCBI): domain Eukaryota; kingdom Viridiplantae; phylum Streptophyta; class Pinopsida; order Cupressales; family Cupressaceae; genus Cunninghamia; species Cunninghamia lanceolata. Next base: position 2,583,946 of record BSBN01000831.1, read on the forward strand.
TCAAAACAACTTGACTTGACACTAATTAGGATATAACATCCAACCATGAACATCAGCAACCCGCTATGAACATTAGGAACATCACTGCATCTCACTGTTTTGTTGACCTCACTCTAAGTGTTGACATCAATGACAACACATATTGCCAACAATCTCCACCTTTGTCATTGATGGAAACACATACTCTCCCTTAGATGTACATTTCTCTCTCTCCCCCTTTGACATCAAGGACAAAGGGTAACTACTCCTTTCCCTTAGGGCATAAACTTTTTCCCCTTAAGGTTCACATTTTCTTAACTTTCTCCTCCTTTGATATTCATACATTTTTTCTTGAAACAACTCAAGGCTCCCCCTGTCAGCAACAACCACTACCTACTCCCCCTGAGAGGTATCCACCATCAGTCTAGGAAAAAAAGATATAGCATGAACTCCCCTTGGATAGATGCAACACTATGCATCTAATAAGGAGGGGCAATTACCCCTAACCTTTGGTGGAGATCTTCAAAAGTGTCCTTTGCAAGAGCCTTTGTGTTCAGATATCTGCAATCTAATTCTTTGATGGAACATATTCCAACTTTACTTCCTTATTTGCAACCTTCTCTGTCAAAAAGTGATACCTAATTACTATATGCTTGGTTCTAGAATGCATCACTAGATTTTTTTGAAATATTAATTGCAATTGTATTATCACACAAACTAGGAATAGGCTCATCATATAATACCTTCATATCCTTCAGGGTTTGCTTCATCCACAAAACTTGTATACAATAGGATGTTGTTGCAATATAATCTACATCTGTAGAGATAAGGACACTAAATCTTGCTTCTTGCTCTACCATGAAACCAATCCGCTTCCTAAAAAGAAAGCACCACCACTTGTACTTCTTCTATCATCAACACAACCAACCCAATCAGCAGCAGTGTAGGCACTCCAATCAAAGTCATTACCTCTTGGTTACCATAAACCATAATCTGGAGTTCCCTTCAAGTATCTAAATATTATTTTAACTGCCTTCTCATGTGTTTTCTTGGGATTAGCTTGATATTTGGCAACCACACATACTGCATGCATAATATCAGGTCTAGAAGCAGTCAAGTACAACAAATCCTCCAATCATAGATCTATAGGAAGTCTGATCAACCTTCAGAGACTCATCATCTTTGCTCAAGTGACATCTAGTGACCATAGGAGTACTCACTGGTTTAGAGTCCTCCATACCAAATTTCTTCACAATCTCTTTAACATACTTATCTTGAGAAATAAAGATACCAACATCTAGTTAAGCAATTTGAAGTCCAAGGAAGAAAGACATCTCACCAATCATAGACATCTCAAACTCTTTTTGCATCTCCTCTGCAAATCTCTTACACATATCATCATCTCCACCAAAGATGATATCATCAACATATACTGCAACTATCAATATCATATCTCCTTCTTCCTTGATGTAAGATTACTATTTGTAGTACCTTTCTTGAAGCCTTGTTGAAGTAAGTACTTATCCAACCTAGCATACCAAGTTCTAGGTGCTTGCTTGAGACCATACAAAGCTTTCTTGAGTATGCACACCATGTCTAGATCTTCTGATATCTGGAAACCACCTGGTTACACAATGTAAACCTCTTCCTTTAGATCACCATTCAGAAATGTTGACTTGACATCCATCTGATAAACCTTGAAGTTCTTATGAGAAGAAAGGGTAAGAAACATCCTAATTGCCTCCATCTTGGCTAATGGAGCAAAAGTCTCTTCAAAACCAATGCCTTCAACTTGAGAATAGCCCTTACACACCAATCTTGCTTTGTTCCTCACAACTTCACAATCTTCATTCAACTTATTTCAGAACACCTACTTTGTACCTATAACATTCTTATTGGCTAGTCTGGGAACCAATTTCCAAGTCTGATTTTTCTCTATCTAATTCAATTCTTCTTCCATTATTTTTATCCATCCATCATCTTTGCTAGCATCAACAAAGGTTTTGGGCTCTACCTTTGATAATAAACACAAATTTACTTGCTCATGTGCCTTTTCAAACCTTCTCCTAGTCTACACACCTTCATTCTTATCTTGAATGATCTGATATGTTGAATGGTTCTTCTAAACATACTTTGTTGGATTCTTAGATAGCTGCTCCAGTTCTTGTTCCTTTTCTTCTTTCTCTTCTTCTTCTTCATCTTCAATGCATGGAAAGATGTCAGATCCAAAATCCTCTAATTCTTTTGAGATCTAGTACAAATCTTCATCTACTTTGACATTTGTGTTTTCAATCATCTTTCCCAATCTCTTGTTGTAGCATCTGTAGGCCTTGCTTCTAGTTGAGTAACCAAGAAAGATCCTTTCATCACTTCTTGAATCATACTTTCCCAGGTCTTCTTCATCTCTTCTGATATAGCATTTGTTACACAAAAGATCCTAAAGTATCTGGCAGTGGGTGGTCTTCCATACCATAGCTCATAAGAAGTCTTAGTGCTATTGACCCTCAATTGCACTCTATTAATTAGATAGACAACAGTGTGAACTGCTTCCTTCTAGTACATATTAGGTGGGTCTGCATATTTCAACATTGCCCTAGCCATCTCTTGCATAGTCCTATTCTTCCTTTCCACTACCCCATTTTGTTGAGGGGTCCTAGGAGCTGACAGATGTCTCCTAATACCATGATCTTCACAAAACTTTTCAAATTCATTTGAAGTAAACTCACCTACTCTATCAGACCTTAAACATTTGATCTTAGTATCCATTTCATTCTCAACCATTGATTTGAAAACCTTAAACTTATCAAGGGCATCTGATTTTTCTCTTAAGAAAGTAACTAAGTCATTCTAGAGTAATCATCAATAAGTAGCATGGAATACCTTTCACCTTGTTGACTCTTTACTCTTGTAGGACCACATAGGTCAGTGTGAATCAGCTCCAATGGTATTGAAGAAGAGTACTCCTTGCTCTTGAAATTTGTCTGTCTCCTTTCCCATTTGAGATTCCTTGCATAATGTGTTTGCAGGCTTGGTTATCTTGGGCATGTCTCTCACCACATGAATAGAGTTGATCTTTACCATATTGTCAAAGTCGGTGTGTCCCATTCACTTGTACCATAGCCAACACTTATTAGATTGATCCAATAAGTAGGTTCTTCCTTTTACCTCCTTCAGATGATAAATATCACCATATGACTTGATGCCATGTACAACTAGCTTTCCGGACCTTGCCTTCCTTTGGCATGAAAGGTAAGGTTGTACCCTTTACTACACATTTGACTGACACTGAGAAGATTATGATTTAACCCTGTGACATAGAGGACATCCTCAGTCATGTTCTTCCCATCAATAGTTATAGCACCCTTTCCATAGATTTATGTTGACTCGTCACCACCAAACTTGACAGGTCCATCATTCCACTTCTCAAGGTTGATAAACTTCTCTTTGTCACTGGTCATATGATTAGAGCAACCACTATCAATTACCCAAGCCTTGACTTCTTCTCTTGTATGAAAGGCAATCCATACAACCATTGATCTATCATTGTTTTGGTTATCTTGCAAGGCATCAATCTTTACATATTTTCTAACATCATCCTTTTTGTCACCAACATTCAAGGCCATGAAAAGTGTTTCATCATTTGAATCATCATGATCCTCATCTTCTGAAGAACAACTACTTTCTATGGAATACAAGCTTCTTTTGAACCTGTCTTTCTTGTTACCACCCCTTGATTCTTTAAAGGGACATTTAGAAGCAAAATGACCAATCTTTCCACAATTGAAACATTTGAAAGGTAACTTACCTCTGTATTTGCCTATGCCTTTCTTCAAGGTTCTTACAAAGTTTGCTTCTACTTCGTCAAGGTCATCATCTTGATCAGCTGCTTCATCTTTTGTCTTCTTACTTGCTTTGAATGCAACTTCCTTCTTTGGATCACCTTTGTCAAGTTCTCTCATTTCAAAGGCTGTGAGAGAGTCAAACAATTTATCTATTGTGTATTTATCTAAGTCCTAAGATTCCTCAATGGTAGATACCTTATTACTGTAAGATTTAGGAAGAGATCTCAAAACCTTCTTCACAATCTCATCTTCTTTCACTTCCCCACCAACACCTCTGATGCCATTGACTATTTCATCTACCTAGAGCATGTAACCAGCAATGTCTTCATCTTCTGTCATCCTCAGGGTCTCAAATTTGTATCTTGTCTTACTTCACTTTACTATCTCCTTCATAAATACTTTCAAGTTTGTTCCAGACATCCTGAGCAGATGTAGAACCCATTACCTTCACAAGTTTTAAATCAGCTATTCCACTCATGATAGCATTCTTTGCCTTGGCATTGTTATCATGCAACTTAATTGCATCTGTATCTATAGGATCACTAGTAGGAACAATGTAACCCTTCTTGACTGATTGCCAAATGCCATACACTAGAGAAGATAGATAGTTCTCCATCCTTAGTTTCCAAAAGGAATAATTTGTTCCATCAAACATAAGTACCTTGAGAGATCCATTATTAGCCATCCCAGATCATCCTTAAGTGGTTAAGCTTCTTCTAAGTAATTGGGCTTTGATACAAATTGTTGAACACTCCAGGATACTGAGAGCAGGGATGAATTAGTATCTAAACAAGCTTCAAATCCTTTGGAGCATATTAAAACTTAAGCAAATTACAGCATCAACATAAACATGAAAGATCAACACATAACACAATATATACATGGAAAACCCAAGAAGGGAAAACCATAGTGAGGACTAACTCACAATATATGAAGATCAAAATTACAACTTTGTTTTAGGGCTATAACCCAAGGAAGCTACTACTCCATGTTGACTTTGTTTTAGGGCTCCAAACCAAGGAAGCTACTACTCCCTGAAGACTTTGGTTTAGGGTCACTCCCAAGGAAGCTACAACTCCCTGAAGACTTTGTTCTAGGGTCACTCCCAAGGAAGCATCTACTCCCTGAACAGAGAACAAACTCGGAAATGATTACAGTATGACAATCCTTCTACTGCTTGAAAACTAACATTGAAGCTCACACCTTTGATGATTGCAATTCTACTTCTTCTGATGATTGGATCAATTAGGCACACTCTTCACTTCCCTCCTATCACAAAAATGTCTTCAAGATGAATCAAGATAGCCTCTCACACTTCTACTCTTTCTCCTTCAGTCGTACATCACAATGCATATGATATTCATACTCTAATCTTCATACTTTCATATATTCATTTTTGTAGTCATACTACACCTAGACCAACTAGGTTTATAACATATACATGACATTACATTGGTTTCATTATAGGTCAACCAATACAACAAGAATATTACATTTTACAAGTCAGCTAGAGATCACAACATGAAACATGCATAGGGCAAGCCCTATCATGAACAACACACTACTCTAGAAGGAAACACACACCTTGCAGATCCTAATACATGCTTAGTCCAGTCCTAAAAACTCTTCACAACATCATTCTTCAAGGAATAACATCCGCACGCTACACAAATTTGAATTAGGTCACCCTTAAGCAAGAAAACATAAGACATGTAGCAAATTGGTCTTCACAATCTTGGTGGTGCTCATGAATGATTAAACATTGCTTGTTCTTCTTCTAGATGAGTTAGCAGGACCTATACACTATCTCCAAACCTTCCTTAAACTCTGCATAGCAAGAACTTTGTGCACATACCTTCAACTTTCTTTAGTCAGCTAGACAAAGGCATAGCCTAGCAATATCATCATTCTAGACCTCAGCCAATTCCGGAGAGAGTAGAAAAACACCTTGTAGAGCAATTGGAGACAACACAAGATCATTGGGACCATCTTCCATCATTCTATGTACCATTTCATGCCACACCAAGTTGATGCACATCATCAGCATATGTCCTGAAAACAACTAGGCATTCGGATCTGTTTGTATCACAATTGTTATTTGAAAACTAAGCTTGCAGAGCTCCAAAATGTCTAAAATTCATATGGATGCACTCATACATAGTTGTGAACATATCCTCAAAATTGCACAACCATATCTATCACTACGGAGGAATGTAGAGCATTCCAAATAGTCTCCATCATCACTTAATTTTGCCAGAGCATTGATCGAAACTCGGTCTCTCATAAAATTCACTATGGAGGGACAAATGATCTGAAACTTTGGATTTAGCACCTTTACATCATACTGATCTTAACTTCTGAACCACAGGACCATATCTTCAAATGCAAAGGAATGCAGAGCATTTTACCAAGCAGTCTTTCAGGCAATTCTTTGCAGCAGAAACCTTCACCAACTTTCGAAGGCCAAAACCTTTATATAACAACAAATACATCCTTAGGAACAATAGGAAGGATCATTAAATATGCCACATGCCATCAACAACATCTTCTCATCTTTAGCATAGCCTAATGTATCATCAGTCATCTTAGTGTGTCTAATTCTCATCTTAATATTTCATCATTCATCTTAGTGCTTCTAATTCCCATCTTAATACTTCATCATGAAATCATCTTTGTTGACCATAAGTATGCTCAAAACAACTTGACTTGACACTAATCAGGATATGACATCCAACCATGAACATCAGCAACCCACTATGAACATCAGGAACATCATTGCATCTCACTGCTTTGTTGACCTCACTCTAAGTGTTGACATCAATGACAACACATATTGCCAACACGATCTACTATTTCATTCTTCCCAATGTGTTGATCTATTAGAAATGGCACATCATCTAGAGTAACATAGCCATACCAATGACCAGTAACTTGTCCATCAATATTTAGCCCATAAATTATATGTTTCCAACATATTTGTGACCACCAATGTGTGAGCATGGACTCATAGAAACATGACCTCTAAGGCCTCAATAGTCTATCTCTTCTTTAAACCTCTAAATAAGTACAGGTCCACAAACACTACACCTTCAATCTTGACTAGCATGCACACACACAAATATGTGACTTCCAATAAGTATCTCAGAATTTCCTGAAATCCCCTCCGTATCTTTGACAAGCACCTCTTCCACAAATGTATCAACATCAAAGTGTGTCAATCCCTTGTATCTGATCATGTCTAAAAATATTAAAACATCTCCATTTGAAGTTTCTATTCCATATCACACTTCACATATTGTCAAGCGTGTTTTTTATGCAATCTCATTCTTGCACACTTTAAGAGTAGTGGCAAGGAGCCAGGGAAGGCGATCGAATTCGGTGACCTCCACCTGAGGTGACCAACTCTCAACATTCTTATACCAAAGAAACATGTGGTGGTCATAGACCTTTACAAATCCCACAAGAGGCTTTAAGTACATTTTAGGCCATGTAAAGCTGTGCTCTACATCGCTACTATTGCCCACTCTCTGAAGGATCATTATCTATGGCTCCCCCAATTGTAGCACATGTAAAATCTCAAGTATCTCAAGTACTTAGTTGCTCTGTATCGATGCCTTTGCTAAATAATATTCTCAGCAGTCACATCTGACATTGGAATCTCCACCTGATAAACAATCTCAATAGAATCAATTTAGAGGGTCAATTTTGGGAGGAAATTTTGACATACCTCTCACCCGCTGAGATTGTCAAATTTTATGAACTCTCCAAAATGTAGTCTCTAGGGCATACATCTCTTCCATGATATTGCCCAAATTCCATGATGAATGAGCTATCACCACATGCCGAGAAGGAGGTAGACAAGGCATCCAAGTTTGTTGACAAGATTCATCATCTTCAACAAGTTCATGAGATGTTGTAGCACACCACCACAAGTACTGGGAGTGACATGACAACCATCGTATGCCTCATCAAGACAAATGGTTTACTAGGGTGTACATTGCCCAACACTTTCCTCATTGTTACAAACAATCGATGCAATGGGGCCCATTGGCTCTCAAGGGGGGAGGAATGATTAGAAATAAATTAGTTATTTGTTAATTATTTATTTTTTCATGGGAGGTGGTGACCATTGTTGTTCGTGCCTTTTGAACATGCATAAATACTCCTTCTTTCAAATAGATAAGACGGGTAGAGAATCAGGCATACATCTCTCAACAAGATTGCCAAACAACTCCAAACCAATTGTTACTAGTTTCTACAACTCTACAGGTGACCTGCTCACCAAGTGTTGTCCTCTAGATCTCCAGCTAGATTTAGATTAGAGGAATAAGATAAATGAATTAATTAAATAATAAAAGTTATTTAATTAATATGAAATTGAGGATTGAAATGCATGAATTAATTAAATAATTAAAATTATTTAATTAATGTGGATTAAAAATTTAGATGAAATGTTAGATTTAATTAAATAAATAGAAATTATTTAATTAATATTTGAAGGAGAATTAAATTGATGAAATGATGAATTTAATTAAATAATTAGAAATTATTTAATTAATCTTGATTAGAAGAATTAATGAGAAAATGATGTGAATAATGATACGTAATTAGTCATTTTTAGTTGTCTATAGTATATGACTTACAAGAATAAAACATAACATAGACTTTCTTCTAGAAGATCATTCATTCTTATACAATTCAAAATTAAACACACTTATCATAAAATCTACTCTTTTCCATTAACTGCCTTGTTTTTCTCCGATGGGTTGAATGGAGATTATTCTTGGTAAGTCTAGGAAATTCAACAAATTAGAGTCCAGATGCAGAATGACGCAATGACCACAGCTGTAGTCTTCACTTTGACTGGTAAACAGTCCTTCCTTGTGGTATGGGTTTCCATTTTTCAAAGTTGATATATTGACTTGTGTAACAAAGCAAATCCTTCCGTAACTTTGGATTTTTCAAAGCCGATAGGACATGGATATATTGACTTGTGTAACAAAGCAAATCTTTACCAATTTACCTGCTATGTCTATGTCTGTGTTTCTTCTTTCACGTGCACCAGATGGTCATCATGGGCATTGCCTATAAAAATAGAGCACAATGTCAGACAATTTTTTGAAGCAACCCTGAAACTTGAGCTTTTCACCTGCAATTAAAGCACTGTCCGGAGAAGGATGAATTAATCTGATTCATTCTTCTTCTACACTGATTTGCTTTATGACCAAAGTTATTCCAATTGTGGTAGTATCCATTGAAGGAAGGATATCTTTGAGCATTTGGTTGCCTTATCGGAGGTCTTCTAGGCATGTTTCTTGGATTTTCTGATCTAGAGTTCTTCTAACCAGATCCGGAGCTTTCACCTTTTTCATACCCCAAGCCTTGCTTGTCATCTACCCTCTTTTGGCTTTGAAGAAGAACTTCAAGTTGGGCAAAGCTTATCTTTAATTTCTCTTTGTATTCATTTGTTGTTTGAAGATCCCTTTTAAGAGTGTCAATCTGATTCTCAAGTTGTTCTTCATTATCCCTAGCTTCTTCAAGATTAGATTCAAGATGCCTGATTATTCTATCCATTTTGTGGCAATCTTCTAATTTCTCTTTGAGATATTGTCTTAGATCATCTTCAGTTTTTCTTTTCTCTTCAATTTCTCAGGTAAATTTCATAACTCCTGATTCTATTTCATGTCTTACCATAATGACCTCTTTTGATAACTTTTCACATAACTTGGGTTTCTCCTTCAGATCTTCATTTGTATCATTGTCTTCACCTTGACTTGCCAATTGCTGAAGTAGATCCTTTCTCTTTTTCATAGAGATACTCAGTTTCCCTTTTAGTTCATTTATGAAATCATCAGCCTATTTGAGTCTTTCCTTCAATTCATTGACTTTAGAGTTAGATTGCTCAAGATCATCTAAGGCATACTGAAGTTGTTCCCTCATACCATACACATCCATTTGAATTCCCAGATCTTCCTCAAGCTGTTAGGCTCTGTTTGGAGGAACTTGGCTCTGATACCAATTGTTGATAACTGAGAGGGGGGGTGAATCAGTTATCTTAATTACTTCAACTTTTTGATCTTCCTTAACAATTAATGCAGCATCAAATCATATAAGCAAACATAACCATGAAATGGAAATAACATCAATACACATGACACAACGATTTTGACGTGAAAAACCCTATTAAGGGAAAAACCACGAGGTGATTAACCCAAGGTTGTATTCTCTATTAGAAGAATAAGATAGTACAAAATGGCACTTGCCAATTAGGGCTCACTGCCCGAGCACACTTCTCACAAGAGGCTCACTGCCTACAATAGTTTATACAAGGAAACTAGATACTTGAACTGATGAGAAGCATCCACATATGCTAAGGTTCAGTTCCGGTAGGTTCACTACACTGATTTGCTGCACTTCATTCTTCTTCTTCTTGGTGCTGCTGTCATGTCACATATCAGACCTGCCTTGCTACTTCCACACTACTCTTCTGCTTTTATTCGCACACTTCAACACACACACACCTTCATACTGAAATCAATCTGGTATATATATCCGCACCAAGGATTTCATCCACTTTCTAGTCGGCATCCAAAATACTTACTATTTTCCCAAACTCTTGGTCTGTCAGCTGAATCCTTGCCTATCAAGTGATGTGTATCAAAGAGATGCTTATAGAAGTCATCAATCATGTCGGCCAATCATGAATGATACCTTAAGAAACTTGATCACCATCAATAACTCATCCGGATTAAGGTCTGATGCTTTGCCGGTCAGTTCTTCCTCTGTTTACTCTGCCAAACAAGAACCCAATACTTAGGTGCTTATATCTCTTCACTCTTTCATCACCAGAGGCTCAATCCCTAGAATCTATCAGTCAAGGTACTCCTCTTGACTTCCCCAAGTCCTCACTTCACATAGATACTTCCTCTGAGAGATCCGGACCTGATTGTCAGACCTTGTTGCATACTCTGTTCTTGGTCACCAAACCACAACACTCTTCAATCTGACTTCCGGTATGAGCACACCATGTGCTGCGGATGGGTCAGATGAACTTTGTTGCCATCAATGACAACACTCATGAAGCTACAATGTGTCTCTTGCAAACAGGAATTATTTGATTGTTTTGGCAGATTCAAGATTTGTCTCATCCATATTCTATGCAATAATTCACATGTGATGTGCTTGTGCCCTTTACTAGGAAAATCTTTCAAATTGCATCTTTTGGCTTGATACTGTGTGTATGCTAATTGCTAAGTTGAGCTGTGAGAGAAGGGAACAAAGAGAAAAACAAATACAAGACTTAGAGATACACAGATAAAATGAAACAAATTGAAACAAAAAGTCCTTCAATAGAAAATTTGTGATCTAAAATTTTGTAAAAGCAACCCACCTTTATTGAATTATAAAAGCAAATTGTCTATAACTTTTGCAAACTGTCTTTCCAGCCCTTGGCAGAAATTTTTAACATAATCTTATTAACATGTATGTCAAGTATAGAAATAGGCAGCCACATGTTTCTCCAAATGCAACAAACAGGCCTCCAACCCCATCAATCCACATTTGCCAGCATACTCCCAGCCTATGCCAAAATGGGAGTTTTAGAACAAGGTATGGACTTCCATCAAACTATAAAGAATAGAGGACTTTCATCAGATGTCATAGTTGCCACTATCCTAGTAGACATGTATGCAAAATGTAGGAACATGCACAAGGCACATTAGCTATTTTGTACCTTTTCACATTTAGAAGTTTGTGCAACTTTAAGGAGTTCTCAAGAAATGTGGTCTCATGGAATACAATGATTGAACAAGATACACACAAAATGGTTTTGTTGAAAAGGCTTTAGAATCTTTGAAGCATATGTAATTGGCAGGTACAAGACCAAACTTTACAACCTTTGCCAGCATCTTTGCAGCCTGTGCGAAAATGGGATCTTTGGAACAGGGTATGGACATCCATCAAAGCATAATGGAAGGGCGATTTTTGTCACATAATGTCATTGCAAGTGCCATAGTGGACATGTATGCAAAATGTAGAAGCATAGACAAGGCATGTGATCAATTTGACACAATGCCTCAAAGAAATGTGGTGTCACAAAATGCCATGATTGCAAGATAAGTTCAACATGGGTTTGCTGAAAAGGCCTTAGAAACTTTTAAGTAGGGTATGGACATCCATTCAAGCATAATTGAAAGTGGATTTTTGTAAGATGTAGCAGTTGTAAGTGCCACTTTTGATTACCACAACCTTTACAAGAACTCATCCACAAAATTTAATAAAGAAAAATTTATGCAAAAATTCTCTCTTGAATAATTTCAAATTGTGATTAATTTTCTTTGTAGCTTGTATTGTGTTGATGAGATTTGAAGATCCTTATAGTTTCCTATGGCTTTAGAAACTCTCAAGCAAATGCAATTGACAGGTGTAAAACCAAGCTCTGCAACCATTGCCAGCATCCTCCAGCCTGTACAAAAATGGGAGCGTTGAAACAAGGTATACATCTATCAAAACAAGGGGGGTTTTTGCCAGATGTAGTTATAGGTGCCTAAGTAGACATATATGCAAAATCTAGAACTTATGCACAAAATTCAATAAAGAAGAATTTATCTAGAAATCCTTTCTTGAATGATCTCAAATTATGATTAATTTTCTTTGTAGCTTATATTGTGTGGATGAGATATGAAGTTTCTTGCATTTTTAGATTTCCAAAAATGTAAAGGTTAAAAATCATTTCAGAGAGCTTGGAGTGCAGGAGTCATACACAATATGTTTGATAGATGGCTTTAGGCAATTCTTAAATATATTTGTACACATACACAACTTCTTTGTAAGGATAAGGTAATTATAACAATTAATATTTTCTTGTCTTTAACTAATTATTGTCTTCTTTTTTCATGTCTGTGTTCAGAGAACAACAGAGTGGAAAAAAACACTGGACATAGCTTTAACAAAAACTGTTGTAACTTCAGCAAATTGTGCTCGTTAAAATTTTAGTGTGATTGATTTATGTTTGAACAAATTTTAGTCTGCTAATCACAAGCTGGATTCGTAAAGGGACACTAGATTTTTGATGGCACAATAACTGCCCAAAAAATCTTGCAGACTCCAACAACAAAGGCTTGTGGAGCAACGGCTAAGTTAGATGTGCATATCTTTTACAATGGACTTACAACTGTCTCTCCACAACCATTTTCTCATTATTCATCAATGGTATACTTTGACATGTATTTTTATTGAGTTTGAGAGTCCCGATCCTGGTGAACAGCAAGAAGTTTTGTTGCTATGGCTGGGAAAAAACTCATTAAATTCATAATTTTATTTTTGTTCTCTTTTATTCCTTACTAGCCTCCAACCTTCATCTTCTAAAAAATCAGTCTCTTCAACCCTAGCTGCACTGTTCCAATTAAACTTGTATACATTTATATTACTATGTGTTTGTGTATACATTTATATTACTATGTGTTTGCCACAGAGGGAATATATGTTCCAGTTAAACTTATAGACATCTATGTTACTATGTGTTTGTGGCCATGAAAAATTAGGGCCTCTTGCTGTCAAAACTTTGTAACTGCCCTCTTAGTTTTGTAGAGCCAATTATTGTCATTCTAGAGGTAAAGGTAAAGATTACTATAGTATCCATTTAGATAGACAACATTTGAGTTGAACCATTTGAAAGGATTGCAATTACAGGCAGATTGCCTATTATTTTGGATAACCTATGCAATTTTTCTTCCCAATAAAGAAGTATATTAGGAGCATTAGGCTTTCACAGTCCATATTAGTGGATTGTGAAGTAGTAAAGCTTTTGGAGAAATTCTTCAATTCAAGGACTACTTCGTATTTACTAATATGATAAAGACTTATTTCTAGAGTTTACTCATTACTTATTTCTGTTTTGAATAATAAGCAGGTAGCATTTTTTCAATTATTATTTTGTTATTGCAATTCTAATAGGGCTACCATTCTGCATGCCTTATCACCTTTTGGCAGGGACTGCAGCTGCAGTGTAACCCTTGTTATGGAAATTGGAGTAGCTGTTAACAATTGGATCCCAACATATATGTTACAAATGGATTTCTTCTTTCCTGTTACAAATGTTGGGCAATTAGTTTAACATTTTGTATAATTGGAATAATATAATAATTGCTTCAAGTTTTGGGTGATTTTGATGTCTATAAGGTACACACAAGATATTACTCTAGCACCACTCGTTGTAGCTGCTATTCTTCATTTGTACAAGAAGAAAGCACAGATGAAGCTCAAGCAAAACCATGGCATTGCTTACTGCTTACATATCTCATATTCTAATGATAATAATTTACTATAGACTTGTTTATTTACCATGTATTCTTATTTTAGAGCTTTTTTATTTCTTTTGTATATTCGATTCAAAATGTTCAAGAAATAAAATGTGGGAAGTATTTTAATGTACTTGGGCTACTTTACTCTATTTTGCACAAAATATATCGCATGTAATTAAATCTTACATTTAATTCTTTGGACAACTCTAATGCACCAGCAAATGGTATCAGAAAAGAACATAGCTTTTAGAGTTTGAAAGTTCATGTATTAACAAATATTCCACTATACTTATGCTTGAAAAAGACAATACAATGTAAAATAAATTTTAAATTATTTCTAAAATTTATGTAAACTATAATTTATCTCAATATGAAGACTTGTTTAAAAGTTTTGTTCTTAGTTTTATAAATATGTTTATAACCTTAATGCTCACAATGACATCAAAATAAGTGTGCATCAACTGCATTTTCTATCTTCTATGATTGTGGGGAATTTATAATAGCTAAGAGTTGTTTTAATTTTTTTCCCATCTAACATTGATGTCTAGATATAAATTTTCAATATTGATATTTGGCCACAATGCACTGCTCTATTAAACATGTATGCAAGATGTTGAAGTAATTAGAACACACTTGAATTGTTTGACATAATGCATAAATCATATGTGATCTCCATGGAAATAAGTGAATAAAGGTTATGCACACAAAGTGGTTTTGAAAGAGAAGATGACGGTGGAAAATATGGAATCATTAACCTCAATCATTATATATAGTTGTGTTTTAACATTATCTTGTTTAGCAGTCAAATGTAATTTTTCCATTTAAAAAAACTATAAATAAAAGAAATAATCAATTATAAAAAGGATACAATTTTTTATTCTAGAAGCTATGGTAATTGTAAAAAACAAGTGCTCCCTTTATTTTTATAAATATGTGTATATATATGCATTTATTGAAAGAAAATATGATTAGTTCCTCCTTAATTCAAATAGAGAAACAATTCAAATAAACTAGATTTAAAATAATTTCAATAGAGTAGTGACAATAAAAAAGAGATATACCCTTGGAAAACTCTTGTTTGAGCCTTCAAAGCACGCTCAATTGTATTACTTTTCAAAGAGGTTACAATAGGTTACAATATACTCTTTGATTTGTTTTTTCTCCAGTAGAGGTCAACACTATGTTTCTAGAAGATTTGACATCATAACCATACATGAAACTAAATATATAGTCTTGATTCCAAGCCCTTAATATATAGGCCAAGAAGATCTTAGAAAACCATAAATGGTTTCCCAAAACCATGAGGCAAGTCTTCATCCAAGTCTTCGGTTGTGTGAATAGTAGGTGGAGCCTACGTACATGGTTCTTCATAGGTTTGGTA
Source organism: Cunninghamia lanceolata (assembly GCA_027924645.1). NCBI lineage: Eukaryota > Viridiplantae > Streptophyta > Pinopsida > Cupressales > Cupressaceae > Cunninghamia > Cunninghamia lanceolata. Next base: position 2,599,449 of record BSBN01000831.1, read on the forward strand.
ACACCTCCAATATCATGGTAGTGTTTTCTCACTTTTCTATTTTCTTTTTCACTTATTGAGACATCTTCAAGTATTTGGTTGTGAGGCATATGCACATGTGCCTAGGGAGAAGAGGTCAAAGTTGGAGAACAAGGCAGTGAAGTGTATCTTCATTGGTTATTGCTTCAGTGTGAAAGGCTAGAGAAAGAAAAGAAGAAAGATGATGTGGTTTAGCTCCCTTCTACCCTTAATAAAGTTGAACCGAAAACACTTGTTGGACCTGATGATGAGGAGAGCTCTAGTAGTTCTAAAAGTTTAGAAGAAGAAGAACCTCATCCTCAGATTTTGAGGAAGTCCACTCAAATAAGATGGCAACATGATAGGTTTGGATATTCATTACATGATTCTAGTTGTATTTTTTCTTTGATTCTAACGAGCTTAGAACCATAAGGGAGGCTATGGGTATGAGTGATGTCATGGAAGAAGAGATGGCTGCATTGAAGAAAAATAATACTTGGGATTTAGTGCCCTTTCCTGATGGACATAAACTTGTTGGATGCAAATGGGTGTTCAAGAAGAAATTTGGTTTAGATGGTAGTGTTGAGAAGTATAAGACAAGGTTGGTCGCGAAGGGTTATTCCTAGGTTGAGGGAGTTGTTATGGTGATATTTTCTCTTATGTTGCAAAGCTAACATCCATTAGATTTTTGTTATCACTTGTTTCTGCATACGATTTAGAACTTGAACAGGTGGATGTGAAGATAACTTTCCTTCATGTTGACTTGGAGGAAGAGATTTGCATGTCATAGCTAAGGCATTACATTGAGAAAGGTATGGATAATTTGGTTTGCAAGTTGAAAAAGTCTTTGTATGGTTTGAAACAGTCTCCTAAGATGTGGTACTAGAAGTTTGATGCTTTTGTGTTGAGTTTGGGATTTTTGAGATCAAAATTAGATCATTGTATTTGCTTTAACATGGATAATGATCACATTCTCATTATTGCATTATATGGTGATGATATGACGTTCATTGGGAATGGTAAAAGTGTGATTTCTGATTTGAAGTCTTAGCTTTCAGCAAAATTTGAAATGAAAGATTTAGGGGTAGCTAGATACATTATAGGAATGGAAATCAGAAGGGACAAAGCAAACCAAAAACTTAATGGTTAGGCTAGATTGAGTATGTGAGTATAGTGTTGGAGAGATTTAGCATGGTAACTTGTAGACCAAATGTGTTTGTTCCTGTTATGATGGGGACTAAGTTATCTATTGCAAATTATCCAAAATCTTCTATTGAGATGGAGGATATGATGAGAGTACCTTATACTAGTGTTTTTGGTAGTTTGATGTATGCCATGGTCTGTACAAGACCAGACATTGCCCAAGCAGTGGGAGTCCTTAGTCAATTTATGGCTAATGCTGGATGAGTACATTGGGATGTGGTAAAGAGAGTGTTTAGATACTTGCAGGGTACTTCCAAGTATTCCTTATGTTATCATGGTCATCCTACAAGATCTTTGCATTCATTTTGTATTCGTGTATTCAAATTGGGCAGGTGACATTGACAGCAGAAGATCCACCAGTGCTTATGTGTTCACGATGTTTGGTGGTACTATTAGTTGGATGAGTGAGTGGCAAGCTATAGTCGCTTTGTCCACTACAAAAGAAGAGTACATGGCAACAAGTCATACTCGTAAGGAAGCCATTTGGCTTAAGAGATTTTGTTCAAATGTTGGTCTTGATGTAGGGAAAATTACTATTTGATGTAACAGTCAAAGTGTTATTTTTTTGGCAAAGAACCCAACCTTCCATGCTAGAACGAATAATATTGATGTTTAGTTCCATTTTTCCATGATATGGTGGAAGATGGAAAGGTGAAACTTGAGAAAGTTTCTACTTTGACGAATGTTACAAATGCCTTGATGAAGCCTATGAGCATAGATAAGTTCAGATGGTGTTTGTAGTTTATGGGCCTCTTGGCCCCTAGCAGTTAACTTGCTATTCAGATTGGTTCTAGCAAGGTGTTCTACAAGTGGGAGTATGTTGGGAATTAAGGTGTCTCAACCTTGTTATTTCCTAATATTAATTTATTTAATGTATATTTATTTTATGCCTAAGTTGTATTTTCTTGATCATCATATTTTGCTATCTAGTGTGACATGGCACGGTGAGGTCATCACATTGGCAAGTGACATGGAAGGTGACAAGGATGAATTTATTCCTACATTGGAATGTAGGTGTCCCACTTTGTGGTAGAGATTCTTTGTCATGTGTCAGCATCTTGAAATATGTGTAAGTCAATATTCTCTGACAGGTTATGACATGTAAGAACCATGGATTTTATGACAGGATGGACAAGTGTTACAAATAATCTTGCATGGGGAATCTACTTGTGCCCAAGTTTGGTTGTGACAAGTTGTAAGAGAATTAACTATTATTTGGTTATGATGGATTCTCTTACAGCTGTAAGTGTTGTCATATATGACAATTTAATGATTGTGTTAGAGCATTTGTCATACCTATTTCAGGTAAATTTAGGGCACCAAAGTTTGGAGGGTTGTAAGAGGTATAAGGGAATCTTGTACAAGTGTCATTTGCATGCTAAGAGGTGTTTGAATATTTACCATGTGGATTTGGACACCCACCTCTTGCATCTTCCTTTAGAAGCTTCCTTCATGCTTGATACTGGGCCAATGCATAAAGTTGAGGGACTAAAAAGTGGCCACAACCACTTTTTGGTCCCAATAAACTATAACGCGAGTGTGTTAGAAATCACTCATGTTTTAAGTTTGCAAAAAACAAAATAAAAGGGGCAAAAAGTGAAACCCGTAACTCATTTACAAAAACTGGCCACAGGCTTCACTTTTGCTAACATAAGCGCATTATAGGAGACTTAGCAACAGTAATTTCAAAGAGAAATTGACAATTTCACCATGCCACCTTACCAATCCCCCTCTCAAGGATGTCGTGGATGAAGTGTAGAGGGTGTAGCAGCTGAACAAGGTAGGGTTTGATTGTTTTTTGTGAATTTGAAAAGAATTGTTTAATTTTGCAATGTTTTGATTATATTTTTATCTTAAATTTTCAACCAATGAGCCACCAGAAAACCCTAATCCAGTAGAGGAGGCTCAAAACAACCCCCCTCAAAACCCCCCACCTTCACGTCCTCACCATCAAAGAGACACACAAAGAAACTATTTAGGGCAAATTGAAGAAAACAAAAAACATCCTGGAACCCTAATTGAAACATTAAATACTCCAAATGCAAGCACCGAATCTAGGAGAGCCCTTGTCAAGTCATTAGAGGTCATTATTTCTCATATTGAGTCGGTGACAAACCAAATCACCAAATGGAATGACTATAGGGAGAGGAGTTGGCAATACTATGCTGAAAAATTGTCTCACAAACAAGTTAAGGACAAACAAATTACAAAATCTCAAATATGTTCACATTTTATCAATCCTAAAACTAGTCAAACACTAGTTTAGAGAGTTGCAAATGGTTCCCTATTCATTGGTGTGTGAAAAATGATATATCCCAAAACTTTTAGGATATATGGTACATGGTCTTTGATGAGCGTCCTTGTAATAACAATGAGGTGTGGAAATATTTCTTAAGAAAACTCTATTGTGAGTTTGTCCTCAAGGAGATTCCTAATTACTTCGACATTCGAGAGTTCTAGGGCAGAGGTGGTGGCTCCACCTAAGATGGACAAGGGGCACATCGAGACCAGAACTGTGTACCGAGACCCCTCATGAGGCCAACACATATCTCATTTTCTTTAGCTTTGAAGGAGAGTGTTGAGGTGGAGACATTGCATTCATTGAGTTCTCTCACCCAGTCTCTAGCACATCATGGTGATGATCTTACCTAGGCTGATGAGGGTGAGAGCAGTAGGCATCATTTATCCCCACATCTTTGCAATTCATGTGGGAACTTGTGCGATTATGGGATCCAAGACTCTCATCAGGATGCTGCAATGAAGGGGCAGCAACCAGTGATGGACACATCCGTATCAGATAATATTAGGATAAAAGCACAAACTTGTGTCACACTTTTATAAAGCAAACAACCAACACTAATCTAACTTTTTAACTTGAATCACTACAAAGTGATGTATATATTCTAAATTTTAAAATTATGTAAACTAATAAAATGTAGATTTTTTAGTGTATTTTATGTTTGTATTTTTTTTATAATTTTAAAAAATTGACACTATAATTTAGTTGTTGATAAAATACTAAAAAATAAGGTTGAATGGGACCTCACACTTTATATACTAAATTTCATTTATTTTCCTTCTATATTTTTTGTGTATTCATAACTCAAAACTTTAGAGCATGGATTATTTTCTTCCCCAATTGATAAATATATATTTTTAAATAAATCTTAGAAGTTGTGTGTAATGAAAACACAACTGTTTCGATGGGACATCAACTTTTGTCTTCACTATTTATCCAAAATAGGAAAAAAAAATATGTCATCTTGACAAGGAATCTCTCCTCTAGTGCATCATTTTTTTTTTTAATAAACTTTACTATTTTCTCTTGAGAGGACAATCGACACCATATTTTGGTGCTAATGACCTACTTTTAGTATAAATAAAAAATAAAATATAAACACTAATTGAAATGTTTAAAAATTTATATTTTTACAAAGTAGATTGATTGATCTATAAAAGGGTATTTTTGTATTCTTTTAAAATGATTATTTGTATGAGTAGGAGTTGTTAGAGCATCAAGTTTTTCAAATATAATTTCATTTTTTTGGTAAATGAGCCCCAAAGTGATGCTACATATGTTTTTAATGGATGGTTCCAATTGGAAAAGTTGTGGCCTAGATCTAATTTAGCTAGAAGGAATCCAGATAGAACATAAGTTTCACCAAAATTGACTTTTAGTTGGAAATACTTAAATTTGTTTATGCTGATAAGTTGGCCCAAAGTGTGACACAGCTTTGAACTTCTACTCAATATTATTCTCACAGATGACCTATTACAGTATTGACTCCCATTACAAGGTTCATTTTGATTTAATATATTTGTATTTGAAATTCTTAATTAATTATATGACTATCTATATTATAAGTCAAAATTAATATATGTAATTGTCTGCACTATGAAATTCTAGGGTCAAAGTATTCATCATGCATCTTTTAGCCATCCAGTGTAGGGTTATGAGAGGAGGTCTAGTCAACATGTATGTAATTTATTACAAGATCATAAATATAGTACATATGTCAATGGTAATCTTATTTAGTGACAATTTCATAATTACTAGGGAGCTTCACCACCACCACCATGATTTCCTTGGTCCCTTGGATGCAGAAGCACTTTCATTGAGGTAAATTTTACCACTTGTAATCATTATGCATTTAGATAATGTTATGTATCTATTTTGGTCAAATAACCTTGAACTTTATTTTTAGATGTTGAATATGGAGACTCCTCATCTTCGTTAGTCAGTAGAGGTGGGTATTGCTGCAGTTGTTTTTTTTGCAAATCCTTTGGCTGAGGTATGAACCAGTAACATGTAAATGGTTACAAATATGTGCTAATCGGTGTTGTCATTGATGTCAACATGCTTTTGTTGTCATTGGTGTCAACTGTGTCTTCTGATGAAGTTGTTTTCTAAAGGTAGTTTGGTTGTTGTGTTGAAGTGTTGAAGATGTTAAGAATATGCTTCTAATATTGAGTTTCCAAGTGCTTTTGAGAAAATTCAATTAATACTAGAAACAGTGTGTTGAAGAAGTCTTCTGACTTATAGAGTGTTGTTCGAGTTTTTTCTCTGTGCATTTCTTCTATGTTGGAGATCTGAGTGTGTGATTTGGATATGTTGTCGAGAAGTGTTTGAAGATGCTAAATCTAAAATTTGGTGCTCCGGATTGTTGTGTAGTGAAAGTTATGTTCACCAGTTTGAAGAACAATATTTAATAGTGTTTCTGAGTTGTGCAGAGGTGTTTGGGAGAAAGTATTTTGCTCTGTATTCCCCTATAGAAAGGTTTTAGATTTTGTGGTTCTGCATAAGTGTTCATAAGGATCTTACCTATCTTCCATCCAAAAGGTTTGTGATTTGGTGCTCCAAAAAATAATTTATTGTGTGGCAGAGTTTGACAATGTTGTGTTTAGGTGAAAGTTGTGTTCAAGTGAAAGTTGTTATGGCTGAATTTGTTGGTTCCCAGGTGACTTCAAGATGCTCGTGGATGTTTCTAGATTATGTTAAAGCCCTATGTATGGTCCGCAAGTTATGGTTGTGATCGTGGAAGCATGTGATCAAGAATTCCTTATGTTTACATTGTTTGGCCGACCTTGAATGTTTGCACTGATTGAGGAGTTGATTTGGTGATTATGTGAGTGTTGTGTAGCATGCTTGGATAGATTTGGGTCCAAACTAAGGCATAGAGTGGTTTTCTTTCATTCCCTTGTGTTGTGGAAGGTTTAGGTCCAAACCTAATTCAAATATTGTGTATTTTTTTACCTTGGCGATTGTGTTGCCAACCTTGAAGATTGTTTCAAAGGTACAATGATGGTATAAATAAGTGTCAAGGTTTTGTGGATGCAAGTGTACGAATGGGGGATATGATGTGGTGATGCAAATTTGATCAGGGCAGCAATGGCTTTCATGTGTTAGACTACCAGATGCAATGAGCAGAAGGTGTCTACAATTTTTAGCGATGCTACAAAGGTGTTGTGTATGTTGTGGTGTATAACGAGCTTCATTAGAACTGAACTCCATGCATAGGTTAAATGCAACTATATCAATTCAAAATCAGGTAGTGAGCCATTCTTTTCTTCTTTCTTTCTTTTTCAGTGGGTAGTGAGTCCACTTGGACATTGAGTCCCCTACAGTGAGCATTCTCTCTATGGCAGTGAGCCTTTTGTAATTTAGTATTGTTACTACATTATATTGTGAGATAATCCTCACCGTGGTTTTTCTCTTTAGGGTTTTCCACATAAAAATCTGATGTTCTCTTATGCATGGTGTTGATGTGTTTAAGTTTTCGTTATCTTCTTTTAATGTTTAAACTTCATAATAGATTAAGGGTTTCAGTGAATTGATGTGGATGTGATTATGTTTATGATGGTTTGAAGTTTTTGATACAAATGATTCACCCCCCCCCTGAGTTGTCTTGTGCCTTCAAAAATTGGCATTAGAGCAAGGTTACTTTGAAGAAAGCTTAACAGATTGAGGTAGATCTAGGATGGTGCACAAGAAAGATACTCCCTTGTTTGATAGATTAGATTATGCACTCTGGAAGGTAAGGATGGAAGTCTTTCTAATTTCTCTTGGTTATGAGGTTTGGAAATGTGTCAAGTCTGATTACACTGTACTTGAGAAAGGTGTAAATACTGAAGATAAAATCAAAGATACTGAAATCGACGGTAAGGCAAAACATGCTCTCTTAAGTGGACTTACTAATTATGAGTTGGTGAAAGTTGTGAATTTGAAAACTGGTAATGAGATTTGGAAAAGGTTGGAAAGTGTCTATGAAGGAGATGAGAAGGTTAAACTGGCTAAAATGCAGAATTTGAAGCTCACTTATGAGTCCATGCATATGTCTGAAGATGAAAACATTACAAGCTACTTATAGAAGGTGGACGAAGTTGACAATGGAATCAAGGGACTTGGTGGAAATATAGATGATTAAGAAGTAATATTGAAGGTACTGAGAACCCTTCCTAAAGCTTATAATCATAAGGTTTATGCTATTAAATAATTACAAAACTTGAGTAAATTTACCAAAGATCAGTTGCTTGGCACACTAGAACTACTTTTGAAATAAGAGAGTTTGGCACATCTAGTGGAATTGCAAAAGATGAGACTGCTTTTAAAGCTGGTAAAATAGAGAATCAGAATCGGAAGACTTTGATGAAGTGGAAGGCAACTTTGTGAGAAGGATGAAAAAGGGTACTGGTAAGTTCAATGGTAAGTTGCCTTTTAAATGTTTTAGTTTTGGAAAAATAGGGCATTATGCTTCAAGGTGTCTAGATAGAGTTCTGAGAATTAAGAATAAGGAAAATAGAGGAAGGATGCTCAAGAAAAATTACTATGCAAGCATTTATGATGATGAATCTAACTTTGAGGATGATAATGATGATGAATGCTTATTTATTGCCATAAGAGATGAAACTGGTTCTACTAACTCTGGAAGCTGTGTGAAGGAAAATAATTCGGAAGCATGTACTAACCCTAAAGGCACTATAATATCTTCTTTTCATGCTAGGAGTGAAAAGGATGATGATCATTGACAGTGGATGCTCAAATAATATGATAGGTGATAAGAGTAAGTTTATTAAAATTGAAAATTTTGATGGTCGAGTAGTTAGGTTTGGTGGTGATGAAGCTGCTAAGATTTGTGACAAAGGTTCAATCAGTTTTGATGGAAAGCGTAACACTGATGATGTTCTTGATGTCAAAGGTTTAAAGCATAATCTCTTGAGTGTTGGACATATGTGTAGCAAAGGTTACAATCTTATGTTTCAGAATGATGGATGTGAGATCAGAAAAAGATCTGGAACAGTAATTGCTACTGGAAAGAAGACAGGTGGAAATGTTTATCATCTCAAAGGTGGTGTTAGTTATTGCCTTATGACTCAGATCAATGAGAGTTGGCTATAGCATAGGAGATTGTGTCACATCAACTTTGATATCCTGGTAAGGATAAGTTCAGTCCAAGTTGTGAGTGATCTACCAAAGTTAACAAAGCCTATTACTGTTGTCTGTAAGGAATGCTAGTTTGGAAAGCAAGCAAGAAGAAGATTCAAAAGCAAGGATTAGTCATCTACTAGACTATTGGAGTTTGTGCATACAGACTTGTGTGCTCCTACCAGAGTAAGGAGTTTTCAAGGTGACAGGTATTTCATGTTATTTATTGATGATTGCTCTAGACTGACTTGGGTCACTTTTCTTAAGGAAAAATCAGAAGCCCTAGATAAGTTTAAATCTTTTAAAGCAATGATTGAAAATGAATTGGATATGAAAATCAAATGTTTGAGGTCTGATAGTGGTGGAGAGTTTACTTCTAATGAGTTTAACATGTTTTGTGAGAATCATGGGATAAAGAGGCATCTACCTGCACCTAGAACTCCTTAGCAGAATGGAGTGGTTGAAAGGGAGAACATGACTATTCAAGAATCTGCAAGGACAATGATAAAGAAATCAAACCTACCAGAAGTCTACTAGAGAGAAGTAATTCATACTGTTGTTTACATACAAAATAGAGTACAAGTGAAAGCAAATGACACAAAGACTCCCTATGAGATATGGTATGGAAGGACTCCCACTGCTAAATATTTCAAATTTTTTGGAAGCAAATGTTATATAAGAAGAGATGAAGAACTAGGAAAGTTTGATGCAAGATTTGATGAAGGTATTTTCCTTGGATACTCTAACAAAAGCAAAGCTTACCGTTTCTATAATAAGAGACTAAGAAAGATTGTTGAAAGTGCTAATGTTAAGGTTGATGAAAATATACAAAAGTTTTTAGAGATTAATGGATATGAATCAGATGAGTCTTCTTGTGGAGAAAAATAATAAACTAAATAAAAAGAAGTATAGGTTGAAGAACAAGAAGCTCCAAAAATAGAAGTACAAGTTGAAGAACAAGAAGCTCTAGAAAAAGTTCCTAAAACTCCTAAATTTGTGCAGAGGCATCACACTAAAGATTAGATCATTGGTGATAAGAGCAAAGGTATATTGACAAGAAGTAGAGCTGCTGAAGAATAGGTAAATCTATGTTTACTTTCCAAAGTTGAACCTAAAACAGTGGTTGAGGCATGCAAGGATGAGTATTGGATTAAGGCTATGGAAGAACTAATGCAGATTGAGGAGAATCAGACTTGGGAACTTGTCCCAAGACTAGAGAATAAGAATGTGATTGGAACTAAGTGGGTATATAGGAATAAGTTGAATGAGAATGGAGAAGTGTTAAGGAACAAGTCAAGACTTATGTGTAAGGGGTACTCACAAGTGGAAGGAATAGACTATGAGGAAACTTTTGCCCTAGTGGAAAGAATGGAGGCTATTAGGCTATTTCTAGCTTATGCAGTACATATGGATTTCAAGGTATATCAAATGTATGTGAAATCTGCTTTTCTAAATGGTGAGTTGGAAGAGGAAGTATACATAGAGCAACCAGATAGATTTCAGTTGTCAGATAAACTAGATATGGTATGCGGATTAAAGAAAGCATTGTATGGATTGAAGCAAGCTCCCAGAGCTTGGTATTCAAGGTTAGACAAGTATTTGTTGCAGCAGGGATTCAGTAAAGGGTCTGCAGACAGTAATTTGTACATCAAGGTAAGCAAAGATCAAATCATGATTGTTGAGGTCAATGTGGATGACATAATCTTCGGTTGAAATGAAGGTATGTGTAAGGACTTTGCAAATGAAATGCAAAAAGAATATGAGATGTCAATGTGTGGAGAGATGAACTTCTTCCTTGGGCTGCAAATTAATCAGACATATAAGGGCATTTTCATTTCACAATCAAAGTACGTCAAGGAACTATTGAAGAAATTTGGAATGGAAGATTTTGAACCAGTTTGTACCCCCATGACAACTGGTTGCAAGATGAGCAAAAATGATGAATCCCCTAAGGATGATTAGAGCAAATATAGATCAATGATTGGAGGATTGCTATATACCTAACTGCTACCAGACCAGATATCATGCATGCAGTCTGTCTTGTGGCAAGATTTCAAGAAGATCCTAGAGAGTCACATGTCATGGCAGTGAAGAGGATATTCAGGTATTTGAAGGGCACTTTAGATCATGGTTTGTGGTATCCTAAGAACAATGACTATACCCTAAGTGCCTACACAGATGCAGATTGGGCCGGATGTGTAGATGATAGGAAAAGTACAAGTGGTGGTTTATTTTTTCTTGGAGATAGAGTTGTATCGTGGCTAAGCAAGAAGCAAGATTCAATGTCTTTATCTACTATAGAGGTAGAGTACGTTGCAGCTGCATCTTGTTGTACACAGGTGTTATGGATGAGACAAACCTTGAAGGATATCAAAGTTGAGTATGATGATCCAATTCCTATCTTCTGTGATAATACCAGTGCTATTAACATTTCAAAAAATCCAATGTTGCATTCAAGAACAAAGCATATTTCAATTAGGTATCACTTTCTGAGAGAAAAGGTTGTGCAGAGAATGAAGTGAAGCTAGAGTACATGTGCGTACAAAGGATCGAGTTACTGACATATTCACTAAGGCTCTTCCTAAGGATGCATTTGAGTATCTCCGGGAGAATTTAGGGGTTATTGCCCCTCCTTTGAACTAGATGCATAAGGAAATGCATCACTCTAGTGGATTTCAAGATTCATTCTTTTCTGGACTGATGTTAGAAGCTACCTCTCAGGGGGAGCAGGTAGTGGTATTGATAATTGTTATAATCAGGGGGAGTAAGAGTTGGTACAGGTTGGTGTGTACTCTTAAGGGGGAGTATTCAAAGCAGTTGAGAATAGTGCAAGTATGTGCAATTTAGCATAATCAGGGGGAGAAATCTTGAAAAAGATGTGTCACCCTTTGCCATTGATGTCAAAGGGGGAGAGAGTTCATGTGAAAAACAAAGGGAGAGAAAGAGAGTAAGATGTATAAAAGAAAGGGGGAGAGTGAGATTGGTGTAGAGTTGTGTCATGATGGTTTTTCACATCATATGGTGCCATCAATGAAAAAGGGGGAGATTGTTGCAAGTATGTGCTAATTGGTGTTGTCATTGGTGTCAATTGTGTCTTCTGATGAAGTTTATGTTGTTTGATTAAGTTGTCTTGCTAAAGGTGGTTTGGTTTTTCTATTGAACTGCTGAAGATATTAAAAATATGCTTATGATATTGAGTTTCCAAGTACTTTTAAGAAAATTTGATTAATACTAGAAACAATGTGTTGAATAAGTCTTCTGACTTACAGAGTGTTGTTCAAGTTTTTGCTCCGCATCTCTTCTGTGTTGGAGATCTAAGTGTGTTGTTTGGATATTTTGTCAAGAAGTGTTTGAAGATGTTAAATCCAGAATTTGGTGCTCCAGATTGTTATGCAGTGAAAGTTATGTTCATCGGTTTGAAGAACAATATTTGACAGTGTTTCTGAGTTGTGGAGAGGTGTCTGGGAGAAAGTATTTTGCTCCATGTTCCTCCGCAGAAAGGTTTCAGGTTCTGCAGTTCTAGATATGTGTTGACAAGGATCTTACCTATCTTCTATCCAAAAGGTTTGTGATTTGGTGCTCTGAAAAGTAATTTATTGTGTGGCAGAGTTTGACAGCGTTGTTGTGTTCAGGTGAAAGTTGTTGTGGCTGAATTTGTCGGTTCCCAGGTGACTTCAAGATGTTTGTGGATGTTTCTAGATTGTGTTAAAGCCCTATATATAGTCCACAAGTTATGGTTGTGATCGTGGAAGCATGTGATCAAGAATTCCTTATGTTTACACTATTTGGTCAACCTTGAATGTTTGCGTTGATCAAAGAGTTGATTTGGTGATTATGTGAGTGTTGTGTAGCGTGCCTGGATAGATTTGGGTCTAAACTAAGGCATAGAGTGGTTTGCCTTCATTCTCTTGTGCCATGGAATGTTAAGGTCTGGACCTAATTCAAATATTATGTGTTTGCCGACCTTGGAGATTGTGTTACCGACCTTGAAGATTGTTTCAAAGGTAATGATGGTATAAATAAGTGTCAAAGATTCATGGATACAAGTGTGTGAATCAAGGATATGATGTGGTGATGCAAATTTTATCAGGACAGCAAGGGCTTTCATGTGTTAGACTACTAGATGTAGTGCGTAGAAGGTGTCTAAAATTTTTAGTGATGCTGTGAAGGTGTTGTGTATGTTGTGTATGTTGTGGTGTATAATGAGCTTCATTGGAACTAAACTCCATGCATAGGTTAGATGCAACTATATCAGTTCAAAGTCAGATAGTGAACCATTCTTTTCTTCTTTCTTTTTTAGTGGGTAGTGAGTCCACTTGGACAGTGAGTCCCCTGTAGTGAGCATTCTCTCTATGGCAGTGAGCCTTTTGTAATTCGGTATTGTTACTACATTATATTGTGAGCTAATTCTCACTATGGTTGTTCCCTTTTAGGGTTTTCCACGTAAAAATCTGGTGTTCTCTTGTGCATGGTGTTGATGTGTTTAATTTTCTGTTATATGCTTTTAATGTTTAAACTTCATAACAAATTAAGGGTTTAAGTGAATTTATGTGGATATGATTATGTTTATGAGGGTTTGAAGTTTTTGATACAACTAATTCACCCCCCTCTCAGTTGTCTTGTGCCTTTAATAGTAAATGTCATTTTGTATTTCTTGTTTTATCTCATGCCATTTAATGTACATAAATGATATTCATGTTTACTAAAATTTTCTTCTTGATGCTTCTCACAGGAGGTCACAACTCAAACTCGTCCAGCTATGGATGAAGAGAGACAAAAAATGATCAAGAGGGATCATCAGCTAGTGGTAAGTGATTGATTGCATATGCCATGTTATATATTTTATGTTTTCTATATTAATGTGGATATTGTTTAATTATATTAACAAGTGGAGCTTCAAAAATCTCTGTCAAGGAGGTCTAGTCGATGGGGGAGAGAGGATGAGTCATTGATTGACTCTCCATCTTCACAGCCAAGCAAGGGCTGCCAATTATTTGATAGCATTTCATAGGAAATTAGATTTTGGGACATTTTTTGGTATGCCTAGATGGCCTTGTATACATACTTTTGTATGTTACCGATGTATATTTTTGTATATACCTATAAGGTTTTGTTTGTACATGCCTATATGGCTTTATATATAGACTATATGTTATGTTCATGACATTATGTATATGACAATTTACAAATTAAATATAATATGATGATCAATTATGGTTATAGGAATTTGGTTTTACACATGCCAATTACATTTTCTTGAAAGTTTATAAATCCTTTTCAAAAAATACATTTTGTGCATATCTTGCAATCATTGCATTCCATGAGATTGTGCATTTCTTTGAGGCATCATGTCAAATAGTTCACGTGCCTTGTCTATGCTTCCACACTTTGCATACATGTCTACAAGGACAGCTACAAATACAACATGCGATAAAATTCCTATATCCTTTATTCTTTGATGGTTGTCTACACCCTGTTCTGAATATCCCATTTTGCAATAGGTAAGGAGGATGTTGGATAAGGTTGTGGAATTTGGTTTTACATGTGCCAATTGCATTTACTTGAAAGTTTCTTTTGTGCATTTTATTGAAAGTTTCTAAAGCCTTTCTGAAAAAATCCATTTTGTGCATATCTTGCAATCATTGCATTCCATGAGATAACATTTCTTTGAGGCATCATGTCAAATAGTTCATGTGCCTTGTCTATGCTTCCACACTTTGCATACATGTCTCCTAGGGAAGTTGCAACTACAACATATGTCAAAATTCACATAACCTTGATGCTTTGATTGATGCCCATACCATGTTCTGAAGATCCCATTTGGGCATGTAGACAAGGAGGATGCTGCCTAAGGTTGTGGAATTTGACTTTACACCCGCCAATTGCATTTGCTTGAAATTTTCTAAATCCTTATCAAAAAAAACTATTTTGTGCATATCTTGCAATCATTGCATTCCATGAGACAATATTTCTTTGAGGCATCATATCAAACAGTTCACCTGCCTTGTCTATGCTTCATCATTTTGCATACATGTCTCATAGGGCAGTTACAGTTCTACAACATCTAATGAAATTCCCATATCCTTTATGCTTTGATGGATGTCCATACCCTATTCCAAAGATCCCATATGGGCATAGACAAGGAGGATGTTGGCTAAGGTTGTGGAATTTAACTTTACACCCATCAATTGCATTTGGTTGAAAGTTTCTAAAGCCTTTTTGAAAAAAATTCCATTTTGTGCATATCTTGCAATCATTGCATTCCATGAGATAGCATTTCATTGAGGCATCATGTCAAATTGTTCATGTGGCTTTTCTATTCTTCCACACTTTACATACATATCTCCTAGGGTAGTTGCAACTACAGCATCTATCAAAATTCATTTATCCTTTATTCTTTCATGGTTGTCATTACCCTGTTCCAAAGATCCTAATTTGGCACAGGTAGGGAGAATGCTTGCAAAGGTTATGGAATTTGGTTTTACACGATGTTGGTATACAGATTTGTCCTTCGCAAACAACTACAAAAAAATGACTCGAATGCCCAAATAGAAGGACAAATAGCACCAACAGTTGGAGAAGTTGCCATTAAATTGGCAACCTTCCTTTGAATTTCAGAGGTACAACTCCCTCCTAAGATATACTACGAATGAAAACATAGGTTATGCTTTTAACCAAAAAGTAGGAAAGGTATACTAACACCTATTCATAACCATGAGATAGATGCGAAGATTGAATTTGGAATGAGGTGAATGCAAAATGGATGACACAAAGTTTGCTTACCCCACATCCACAATGATAAACAAAAAAAGAAAGAACAACAAATTCCTTTCAACGGATGAATTATTCTAAAAAGAAAGTTCCAGAAATAATCACACACATAGCTTGATATCACAGATAGACAAAGAAAAAGTGATTACAAAGAAGCACAATTCAGCAGTAATCAAAAGAAAATACTGATGAATGCAAAGATTCATAATATCTCTTTATTTCCTCAATGTCCATAAGCAAGTTCAAAGACCCATCTCTCTATACAGCAAACTATGTTGAGAAGAAAAACTTTTCTTTCCCCTGCTTCCCCTGTTAAAAAAATAAAAATAAAAATCTCCTTTAAAAGATCCCCCAAACATGAATTTAAATAGGTTCTTGGGAACGGTTACCCAAACATTCGCTATTCTCACTCCATAACTATTTCTTGAAAGTCAGTTATATTAACAAAACTCCTTTCTTTCTTCCCGTAAAAAGATGACTCTTGATTTCCTATCTAGTTTGAGTAAAGAGGAGTCAAACATTAAGTCACTAAAATGACTTAAATTACTAACCGGGAGTTTCCAATTTCAACCTCATTCATTAAGCAAAATGTTTTAGCTATATTATCTGGGTCATTTGTATCTCATCTCCTTGTGTTCTCCTTTTTAAGAAAGTGCCATGCCTCCTATATTAATTTTTTGGATAATACTCAGCTGAAGTTCCAATGCAGGCACCACATGCTCTAGTACTGGCATCCTCATTTAAAATATACCTTTCCGCCGGTTAGGTCTTCTAATGATTCCTCTTAAACTTTAGATAGAGCTGTAAAAATTTAACAACATGACTTATACCTTCTAACAGATTTCCCATAAGAAGAGATTCTGCACCAGTACTTTAGGCAACATGCCTTGCTAGCCACTGACTTTTCTATGCAAAAGATTTTATAGCATCTTCTGAAGTTTGCTGAGAATTAACAGCATTGTACCAAGTCCCACGAAGTAGATTACAACTTATATAGACTTGTATGGTAAATTTGGACTTTATCCAGTCAAACTGTAAATTGAATCATTTGGAATCTAAATCTATTAACTTAGCAGACCTTTGAAAAGGTTGGGGTTCTTCCTCCATCATTGAATTGTCTGCATCTTCATCACTTGAGTTTGAATCATATGATGCATTCCCTGCTAATGGTCATGTGTTTGAGTGAAAAGTCACTATGTTTCTTTTGTTGTCTAACATATGCAGATTTCTTTGTGCCATGCAAAATATCATCATTAGAGATTTCATCTGAATGCCACTAATAACTTCCCAGCCTCATAATACTTTTCATTGACAATTCATATTCATTATCAATTTCCCCGTCGAAGCAACTAAAGCCAACCTACCAGGTTCACCTGTATCAACAGGTGTAATACACAGATCTCAAATTACTACTGTTCCATCTAATTCACCATAAGAGTCCCTTCATGAACTCCCCAAATCTTGTAATTTCTGCTTGACTCATATCTTTGGTATGCCAGATATATGACAAGGGGAAAAAGTTAATATTGTTATGCACCTTCATGCTTATCTTTGAAGCATTCTATCAAATATTTCCTATGTTTTGACGATGCCTGCGCATTTTGCATACATGTCAATCAAAGCATTTTAAAGCATTTCAAAATATGATCATTACCAAAATTCAAAGCTTTGATGACTGCCTATACTCTACTGAAAAACTTTATTTCGGCATTCAAGAAAGGAGTTACTTCATCATATATATTTATGCCAATCTCCAGCCACAAGGATAAATAAACATCCATAAATTATTGCATTGCATATACTCTAGCCAAGGCAACTACATCAAAGCTTAGTCATGTTTGCTAGAAGGTTTCTAATGCCTTATCAATAAATCCATTTTGTGCATCTTCGGTAATCATTGCATTGAGATGAAGTTGCTTTGTGGCATGCCATCGAACATTTCAGGTGATGTATGAAGAGGATGTTGGTGAAGGCTGTACAATTTACTTAAAAGGTTCTAAAGCATTATAACCAAATCTATCTTCGTGAATGTTTTGTGGCATTAACAGTTTACGGGCCTTGTCTATACGTCCACATTATGCATACATGGTCTACTAGGGCATCTTATGATTGATATTTCCTGCATAGCATTTCATAAATGAGTCAGCAAGCTTTAAGTATACCGCTACTTCAATTTGAAAAGAAATTTGTTTTGAATTGTATCATGTAGCTTTGCATTGTATGAGACAGCATTGGCTTGGAGGATGTATCCATCACGGGTTATCCGTACTTCCACATCTACATATATGTCTTTGCCTTGAACAACTGTAATCCTCATTCCATGATTTACCTCTGTACTCTCCTTTGTCATCTTCAAGCCATATGCATTTGTTTAGAAGGTTTTGTCGTTCTTCAGACAAATCCATTTTGTGTATCCTATTACTAGAGCATCCCGAACTATATATCTGACAAAAACACAATACTCCCTGCGCTTTGAACAGGATACTGATAACATTGAGTAGTTTAGTTTTACATAGGCCAATTACATTTTCTTGAAAATTTCTAAAACCTTTTCAACAGATCCCTGCGTGCTCATCCTCGCTATCTGTGTGATTTGATTTCGGTGCTCCCATCATATTTAGTACCCTCTAGTACTGAACAAGCTTCTACAACGTCTCCATGGCGAGCCCAAAAATGCCATTATGCACAGGTAGTGATAGAATGATTGGGAGATCAAGACAACTTCAATCAGTGAAAAGATGTCAGGCGTCGGTGTTTTTCAAGAATTTAGGACTAATTTTGTGAAGTTCACCTTTTCCATGATAAGCTGACAAGGAAAAGTCGAGTGGTCGTAGTCTGCTTGAACCTTTGAACTTCTGACAATGAGGTTCAACTCGAAAGTTCAAAGATACAAAATGAGTTACACAAAGGGACCAACAACGATTTTTCAAGAAAATATTGAAATTTGAACCATTGAACCATTGAACTCTTGAACCATAAGAAGGGTTCAAGTTCGAAGGTTTAATTTTACAGTAGTTTCGCATATAGGATGACAGGTGAATGAACTTTTAAAGATAGAGCCGATTTCAGAAACAAACATATAACCAAAAAGGAAAGATGGCGGGTTGACTTTTTGTTTAGGGAAGGTTCACGAAAAATTGAATAAGGGTGAAATGAAAGGTAACACATGAGCCAATTGCATTTGCTTGAAAGTTTATAAAGCCTTTTCAAAAAATCCATTTTCTGCATATCATGCAATCATTGAATTTTATGAGATGGCATCTCTTTGAGGTGTCATGCCAAACTATTCACATGCCTTGTCTATGCTTCCACACTTTACATACATGTCTATAAGGGTAGTTGCAAATACAACATCTGACAAAATTCATATATCCTTTATGCTTTGATGGTTGTCTATACCCTATTCTGAAGATCCCATTTTGGCATAGGCAAGGAGGATGGTGGATAAGGTTGTCGAATTTGGATTTACACCCCCCAATTGCATTTGCTTGAAATTTTCTTTCAAGCCTTATCAAAAAATCCATTTTGTGTACATCTTGCAATCATTGCATCCTTCATTTGTGATGTTCATAACATGCTATAATTGTACATGCTTACAACTAGTGATTCATGCTACAATAAAGTAAAACATGATGAAATAAGTAGATGCATATTTACAACACTCAAGAATATGTAGTAGTGTTTCTCATGCCATCAATACATGTTATATCCCTTACTTTCACATACAAATGGATAAACTATGTTTTCATCTTCACATACATGACTTACAACATGTGACAATAAACCGCTACAAGTTGTATATGCGCTTAACAGCATGTATACATGTGATACAACACCCCAAAACATGCATTGACTTAGGTGAGTGGTTCTTTTATTAGTGGTGGTGTTCATTTTAGACATAAAATAATAATGGTTATTTTTATACAAATTATTCATGGAACTTGTAATTTGCAATCTTATTCTTTATGCCTATTCCTTTTGTAATTTGAAATAAAAAATGGAATTCTTACCCCCATTCTATGCACCTACATTAGTGACCAATGTACTTTAACACATAGGGAGAGAGACATAGAAGAGAACCATTGATGAAAACTAAGGTCTTTGATTAGGAATAAGACATCTTCTTGTTGCTACTACAATCTTAGGACTGTCACAATTTTACATGCTTTTGACAGTGATAATGAGGGTTTTGGATTCTCAACAAGGTTACCCTCCACTCATGAAAGATGATCTAATGACTAACTCAATAGGATAACTTCATGGATTCATTAGAAAAAGGCAAGCCCATGATGTAATACTAAAGACAAGAACCCTAGTAGCCATAGGTAATATCCCTACACATAAACATTAATCAAATATGCATGGAAGACCATGAAACCACAATGTAAGTTTGAAAAGATGAAATTTAATCCATTTTGAAACTTTTACCATAGTTGCAATAGTCAAATCAATAGCAAATCCTTTCATTTTTTCCAAAAATCATCATAAACCCTAGTATGATAACCATTTCATGTGATTTTTGTAGCACATTCTTTAAGGTGTGTTTTGCCATTATGTTTTGTCTACTTAAATGCTAGACACGTGCTCGCAAGATTATATTTTGTTATTTTAAATGATGTTATCTATCCCATTATTACATTTTTCTTGTGCTAACATGATCATATCTTTTACATTTTCTTGTGCCAACATGGATTGGAATGAGTTCATCATCTTCAAGACTATTTGAACCTTTGATTAATTGCCTACAACACATTGGATCAAGTGAGAACACCATATCAACCTAAGGAGAGTAGAGGAAACACCTAAAATGGAGATTACAACATAGCTTTTAGTTTAGTTTCATCTACTAGAAAGGTGCTAGGACTAAATTTTTGCATTCGACATCTCCTGGGGTCAAACGAACGGTGTCAAAATGTCTGGGTGGGTGGGTAAATGCTAGGGGAGATGCCTTTTCAGTGGTGAAACCTCCTGGTCATTCTCAGCTACATTAGACGGAGATAGTCTCTTAAGAGCCCTAAGACAAAAAGGTGTCAAACTTTGGATTGGATGTTCCGTCAAACCGTGACACCTAGGAAAATCTTCTTTACATGTATAGGTGGATGTCAAATCCACCTACAAATACCTACCTTAGTTTTTTAAAATCAATTTTATTTGCCTGTGGCGGCAATGAACACGTTCTAAAATGCTTCAGTTTCATGCAGTGGAAAGGTGCTAAGAGTGAAAGTTTGCATTCCACACCTCTTGGTACCCAACGGAATGCACCAACATGTTGGGGTGGGTGGGTTAATGCTAGGGGAGGCCTCTTTTCATGTTCCAAGTGCCCCAGACATTCCAGGCTGTAAGCTACCGACAAAGTCACTTGAGATCCTTAAGAGCAAAAAACTACCAAACTTTGACAGATCGGTTCTTAGAATTCATGGCACTTGGGAATGTTTAGTTTGGACCTACATGTACATGTGGGGTCTGTCCACAATAACCTCTCTTAGTTTTTATCAACTCCAATTCATTTGACCGTGCCGAAATTAAACACATTCTTGCAAAATGCTTCAATGGCATTTAGCACAACCTTGCCATGAGCCACATTTTTTATTTTGTTCATTGTGGGGCCCAATGGACTATGCCAACACATTGGGGTGGGTGCGTAAATGTTAGGGGAGGTCTCTTTTCATGCGTCAAGTGTCCCAGACATTCCGGGCTATAGGCTACTGGCAAAGTCACTTGAGATCCCTAAGAGCAAAAAATTGCCAAATTTTAACGGAGTGGTTCTCAAAATTCGTGGCACCTAGGAATGTTCTGTTCAGGCCTAAAGGTGCATGTGGGGTCTTTCCACAATCACCTCTCTCAGTTTTTGTCAACTCCAATCCATTTGACTATTCCGAAATTAAACGTATTCTTGCAAACTGCTTCAGTGGCATTCAGCACAACATTGCCAGTAGCCACATTTTTCATTCTGCTCGTCGTGGGGCCCAATGGACTACGAAAACACATCAGGGTGGGTGGGTAAACACTATGGGATGTCTCTTTTCATGCAACAAGTGCCCTAGACATTCTAGACTATAGGATACCGACAAAGTCACTTGAGATCCCTGAGAGAAAAAAAACTACCAAACTTTGACAGAGTGGTTCTCGAAATTCGTGGCACTGGGAATGTTCTGTTTGGACCTATAGGTGCACATGGGGTCTATCCACAATAATCTCTCTTAGTTTTTGTCAACTCCAATCTATTCGACCATGCCGAAATTAAACACATTCTTACAAAATGCTTCAGTGGCATTTAGCACAACCTTGTCAAGAGCCACATTTTTTGTTATGCTTATTCTGGGGCCAACAAACTACTCCAACACATTGGGGTGGGTGCGTAAACACTAGGGGAGGTCTATTTTCATGTACCAATTGCCCCAGACATTCTGAGTTGTAGGCTACCGACAAAGTCCATTTTATGGACTTTGTTGGTAGCCTACAGCCCCGGAACGTCTGGAGCACTTGGCACATGAAAAGATACCTCCCCTAATATTTACCCACCCACCTCGATGTGTTGGCACACTCTATTGGGCCCCATGATGAGCATAACGAAAAATGTGTGTAAGGCCCAGCCTTACTGTTACTATTGTAACACCTATCTCTTGGTGAATCTTTTTATTTGTTCTAAATGATATCTCTCTTCCTTTACACCATGTGGTAAATGTGTGTGCTTATGATAGGAATTTGATTTGAAAACATTATATACTGAGATCGATTTAAATGTGGATAGCAATCTTTAAACAAAATAAATATTTATGTAGATGATGTCATAGTAAACTAGAATGAGTGATTCAAGTGACAACCGATAAATCGAAATCATTCTACCATATGATTAATTAATGAATAAGTGTGCTATGCTTAGGGTTTATGATGTTGGTTAGGAATAATTGAGTAGCTCCTTTATATATGATTTTTGTGAGTAAATTGAATATTTAATTTAGTAAATGTGATGTGAGGCCTACCTCCTAGGGGCTCTTTTTATTATCTTATTCAAGACATTTATTTCTCTGCATATGATGAGCATGATTATAGTACTATGTTTGTGGTTGGATTAGTTATTTGGACATGATGATTTCGAACCTTTAGACATAAGTGGGTATTACTTTTATGATGATGTTGCATTGATATGATTTCCTAATGTGACAACTTGGAAATGTGACTATAATGACGTGTTATGTTTTAATATTATTATTATGATGAATTTTAGAAGTTTATTTAAAAGACATGGCATTCCCTTATGTAAAACTAGTAAACCGACTTTAGTCTATATGGAGAGACTAAGGTCCTAAATGTGTGGTCGTGATATATTTTTTTTTATTTGTGTGTCATTGTTGTGATGGATGTGATTGTGATAAATGGTCTTTTAAATGTTAATTTATTTTATGGTTTTAATAGGGTCTAATGTGTGCATTTTATGAAGTTGGAAGTGAAATTAGGGTCCTAGGTCATAGGACCACCCTTGGGACACATTTTGGAGGGATAAGATTTTTTTTTTTATCTTGTTTTAAGGTCATTATTTATGATTTTTGAATGTGGACAAGATTCTTAGTTGGTTGGGATGGTTAGGGGAGGTGGCACTCCCTAAGCTTATCTCATGGGATAAGGCTTTGGTTAGTTGAGAGCCTCCTTGACTCACCTTGGGGTGAGGACACATGGAGACTCCTCATTTTCCAAGTAAGGGACACATGGAGGGTTTAGCCTTTGTTAAATGTCATGTGATGGTGAGGATAAGTCTTGGTGAAGGGTTGTACTACTCGGTTACAATAGATTGAGAAGAGGAAAAAGGGGAATATTGAACTGAAGTAAATATGTGTGTGTCCTTGTTTCCTATTATATTTGGGAAAGTTGTCTATGTTGTTTGTGTCAATTGTGATTGTTCACTTCTAAAATCATAGGCATCATTTATTACCTACAATAATTATCCTATGGTTATGTTCTTTTCTCGGTAATTATTTTACATAAATTGTTCATTTAGTTTGATTTCATTGTGAGATCGAATTTACCTTGACGTTGCACCTAGGTGTGATATTGAGGTTAAGGGTGATGTACTTACCATTCTAAAACACTAAATCTAAGCTTCTAAAAAAATTAAGTTTTAAAGATTGATTGTTAACATCTAAAATTATTTTAAATCCCCAATAGTCTTATTAAGGCTATGACATAAAGTAGAATGACTGAATAAGACTAAAATTGGATTTCGGCTTAAAGGATATCCTTGGGCTACGATTAAGATCTTGGCATGATGATATTAAAAAGTATTATCTATTGTTAAAGAGCATATTTGAATGATTGTTTGATCACTTGAGTTTGAAAAATATTTAGAGGGCATAGGTAAGTTCTTATGTGGATGTTAATTGATACTTACTCACTTGTTGAAAAGTTTGAAGCTTGCTGGGCAAGCTATCTATGATCTTGATTTCTAGCCATGAGTTAGGTTTGAGTTGAAGACTGTTTGGGTTTCATATGATATTACTGTCCCTTTTATATGTGAAGAAAGAATGGTGACAACCATGGCCAAGCCATGCCAGTTTCCAACATGACATATTCATGGATACAGTTGCATTTTGAAGGCAATTCCTATTGCATTAACATATTGGTTAGTTTGATCAAGTTTTTTTTGGGAAGCTATATTTTTTTGGGGATACTCTTTGAGAAGGCGGGTCTCTAGGGTTTTCCCCCTAAAAAGAATTGTTTTAAGAGTTTTTGAAGCAAGGTAAGGGAGAAAAGGAGGGGTGCAGAGGAGTGGCGAGTGGATGTTCAAACCAAGGTAGAGAAAAAGGGGTGCAGGCACGCAGGGAGAATGCTGGTAAAGGCTGCAAAAATTGGTGTCTCACCTGCCTTTCGCATTTGCTTAGAAATAATTTCTTTTCCTCATCGCCCATAGTAGTAAGCATTGTCTTGAGTCTGAAAAATACCCTGCGGCCTTCTTCTTCCATGCTATTTTCTTCAACGCTGCATGGGTTTCCTGGGTCGATGGGTGTGATCTGTCTGCTTCATGAAAAGTGTTTACCATTTTATGGTCTTATCTTTTTAATCCATCCATCTTTCATCAATCTTGTTACCATTTGAACCTCACCGCACTTGCCCACTTTTGCATAGATGTTTAAGAGAAGAACATAAGTTATGCAACATTTTTTTAGGATCCAAATAAAAAAAAAGGCAGCATCACTCTAATTTAGTTCTAAGCCTATATTCATATGTGATCTACAGGCACCAAGAAAACACATCTATGCAACCACTACAGATTTAAAGGCACCAAGAAAACACATCTATGCAACCGCTACAGATTTAATTGGGATCTCAATGATAAAGTTTGGGGTGTCCTCAGAATAGCCAGCACTATCAAGAAGGTCATCCTATTAGTCTATGAATCTACTAAGCTTACCTTCTTATTATAACATCATCTTTGATTTATGCTACGATTTTGTGTTGCTATGCTACTTAACATTTTTTTTATTTGTTCGTGCTTTGTGCTTTTATAATGTATACAATAAGTGACAAAATACTAAGATGCATTTCTTTCTTTTTCTATGTATTGATTGAGTAGGGAGATCACTAATGGCATTGCGGGAAAATGTTCATTAACTACTGTGGTTATAATTTCAATGCTTGTGTTTTATAGTAGTGTAGACTTTCTATATTCTTTATTTGTAGAGGAAATAATAAATTAATCTTGGTCAAGGTCTTTTGTGTGTAATGAATGATTACATTATTTTCATAAGTCATGTATTTAATATGTGGTTAATTGTATTCATAATTGTTTGAACTTGTGAGTAGGTCTTAGTTGTTTTGAGAATAAATGATATTAACAAATGGTGTTAATGTCTTCGTAGCCTATGAGAAGTATAATAATTATTTTATACTTTAAATATATATTATCATGCTAGGCATATGTAAGGATGGATATGATTGAAACTGTAGTATAAAAATATTGTTTCACCACATTCATGTTATCTTAATCTTAGCATCAGGCTGTTATGAACTTAAATTAAGTCTCAAGGGTCTTGATGGAGACCTTATGGATCTTGTGAGGTTGTACCTTGGGAAGATTTCATGGTGGTTAGTTTCCTCTTAAATACCTTCTAATTTACTTCTATGCTTAATGTTACACGTATTAGTTTAAATTCCTCAAATAATGACTTCTCCTTAAGATACTTATTTGAATGTTTTGTCTACCTTGTAAGAAGTCACATGTTTCCTTTGGGAATTGCCTATTTCTCTAGGAGGTTAGATTCATTTAGTAGTGCAAGATATTAATTTATAAAAGCATAAATAGTGAACCTAAGCTAGAGGCTAGACTAGCAAAGAGTTAAGTGAAATAGAGAAACTATTTTTATGATTGATAAGTTGTTTATTTGTTGTGAAATTGCATCTTATATTGTTGGCTACCAAGTTGAGTTGGATAGTCCACGATGTCGAACTACGAAGCCTCTGTGCATTACGTAGGCAAGGCCATCTTGGATGAGCCCCCGAGGCCTAGGTCAGGCCCATAGGACCTAGGTCTTGGCTCTTACATTTAATCATGTCAATTCTTATATTTTATTTCAAACTTTTGATAGCTATGAGCGAGATTTGGAAACAACAAATTGTTATGTATTGTGAAACTTGTTGTTGTGTTATTGATTAATTGCTTGTTAATTATTTGTGCGATGGTTAACTCTTGGGATGTATATTTGGATTGTTTTGCGTCGTGTCCTTAATGGAATACTTTGGGAATGGCATTTCGTGTTTATTGAGTTTTGAATCTTATGTCTTTGGTTTGTTGTGATCCCCTTTTTCTATTTTGTTTGTGTCCTTAAGTAGGCTTGGTTGGTCTCTAATGAGACTTAGGTGAGTTGTCACATCTCCCTTGCAACCAACCACTCATGGCATGTTCATAGGGAGCTTTGGATGTCATGAATCCATTCCTTAGTTTTTTTGTTGTGTCTTAGATGTGAGAAGAGTGAACTTTAGTAATTAATTTAGTTGTTTCCATCCTCTTCTTCTATTTGTGTCAACAGTGTGAGTGGGCACTCTATAATTGGTTAGAAGAGGTTCCATTTCCTCCATTTCTCATTGTGTGGTGTCATTCCACAATGAGTGTGTGTAAATATTCCAATAGTGTTGTTTTGTGTGGCTGTGCATTGACCTTCTATATTCATTAATCGGACACTCGGTTCAAAAGTTATGGCTCCCAGAAGTTGTGCTACCTAGTTTCTCAATTTTAAAATTTTAAAAGTATTTATTGGGCAGGAAAAATGGACACTTGGGTTCATTTTGGTGCCCAAATGGGAGTTACACATTTCAAGCCGACATTAGGGAAATTACACTAACTAGTGTTGATGTGTATTTATAGTCTATTTTCCAAAGGTAGTAAGGGGGAGTTATTGGCAAGTCATGTTCATGCGAATAAGGAGGTCAGGTAGATATCAGAAGGCTCTGTAAGTCAAATATTTCAATTGTAAGACAACCCATATTGTTGTAATAAGTAGGCATATGACCCTGGAAATTGTATTTTAGACTTGTAGCCTTTTACAGGTAAGTTTAATGAAGAAGTTTTGAAACAGTTTACAGATTGCTTAACTAATCTTTCTTGAGATCTTGTTCTTGTCTATTTGAAATCTATAAATTGTTGTTGTGTGTGATTTGGGTGGAATCCACCCTTATCAAGTAGAGTTTTAGCTATGAAGGTGTGTGAAAGGTCAAAAGGGAGCTTTGAAAACACATGATGAAGATTTAATGGTGCCCTTTTAATTGTGGAATGAAAACACAAGCACTTGCATGATAAGAACCAAGAAGTAGAATGGAAAGTGTAGAGAGTGGGATCTTCAAAATAAGGGTGATACTAAGTTTATAAAGAATCCTAAGAAAACACATGTTAGAAAATGTAGTAAGAATTAGGGTTCAAATGGTCATTTACCTAAAATTCAAATTTGAATATGGACACAAGCACCTATAGGTGTTAATGTCCTTGAGGAATAGGTTTCTAGATCTTCTTGGGACATGTTAGGGACAATAATTTTAGTAATCTCAAAATAAATTCGTTGTTACAAAATTTTACCATGCATTCGCATTCAAGCTCAACTAACTTAAATAACCACGAAAAAAGATGCATGTAATCAAATCCTTTCCGAAGAAGGATTTCCAAGAATAGAAGTGTGAGTGGCACTTCCGCATGTTGTACTATCATGGTACTCATCATCGATTACTTTACCAATGCTAGAATAAGATAAATTGACTTCACATACCAACAATAGCAAGAACCTATTGTGGGAATTTATTATCATTCCTTAGAGCAGGCCCCACCCACATTGCTGAGAAGATGTCGAGGAGGGTTGACCACGTAGAGGATGTGGTGACCAACTAGTGTGATATGTAGGAGAAGGAGATCTCTTATTGCTACCTTGAGAATGTTGTTCAACACTATGATTATGTTGTCTCTTCTGACCCCATGGCAATGACAACATATGCCCGCTTGGTGGTGAGATGGGTGGAATCCTAGCCATAACATAGGGGGTTTTACCCTAGTGATCAAGGACCTATAAATGTGCAACTTCTAGCATTAGCTTGTTACCCTAGACTTGGATCTGCAAGAGATCATTGGAAATAATAACTAATTTGTTCTATAAAGAGAAATGTTGAGTCCCAACATAAATATTGGAGAAAAGAGTTGAATTCCTTTCTTTCCAAATCAAAGACATAATTTCCATTCAAAAAACATGTCAAATTTATATAAATTTGGTGAGCAATCTTAACCAATCTCCTAGAAAGACATTATACTAGGAAAAAAATGCAGCCAAAAAGAATTGAAAAAATTAAGTAAAAACTAAATAATAATTAAAAACAAACTACTTTAATTTATAATTTTAAATTAATATTAATATATGCTAACATGTTATAAAACTTGAAAACCAATAAATTGTGAAAATATGAATAAAAAGCATGGAAGAAAAAATTGAAAAGGCTTAAGTTTAAATAATAAAAAAAATTATCAGTAAAGAGAAGAAAATGCTTTTAAAATTCACAGTACCCAGATATCCATACATCAAACATCAAACTCTACTTAAACTGCAGGATAACTTGGACACAAGGTAGTACACACAAATTGTATCAACATAAGTTTTTCCTTTTTCAAAATTCTTCACCTAACTCTGCCATTCCCTCTAAAAACTAATTTCAAAACCTTCCATTCGAAGCTTAAGAAAAGCATCAAGAAAACCATTCCTCCTGAGTCCTGACCTGTTAGAACTGCTGTAATTTCTCCGTGCATGAGGAGAAAAAAAAAACTCTAGTTTGCATGAATATTTTTACAGCAATTAGATCGCATGATTTTAGGAGATTAAGTCTAGTTATTAGATTTTTGCATGGTAAGAAAACCTCTATTAATAGAGGTTGTGTAACGTTTAAAACAGGGAGAAGAAAATTAAAAAAAGATCAGTTTTTTTTGTGCGTTCTATTTTTTGTTTTATTGTGTTGTTTTTTATTCTTATTTCTGCGTCTGCCCCAACAAATTGGTATCAGAGCAAAAAGATCTTCATAGCCAAGTCTGAGCAGTCGATTGAAGAAGGAAGAGGCAAATTTTCTGCAGATTGTAGATTGTTGCTGGTGCAGATCTGTTGCATTTTTTTTAAAATGGAAGAGCCACCAGAAATTGATAGTGATGATGATTTCATTGAAGATGAGGCACTTGTCCTATTTTGAAGAAGCCAACACCTTGAAGATAGGGAAGGATGCAGTAGAAGATAGATAGATGTTCAATAGTCCGAGATGCTTGTGGATCGGAGAAACTATACCTCATTGGAGTTATGAGACATGCATGTGAGAATTGATGTCCAATAGTTCAGGGGAGATCCGGAAATCTAGAAGTTCAGCATCATACCTTTAAGAGGGTAATGAGACATTTCATGTGCAAATGGTGTCCAATGATGTTGGGAACTTGGATTACAGCTAGGAGGCTACTGGAGCAGCTTGAATAAGTTTTACTGGTCCCAAAATGTTTTTTTTGGGAACAGTTTCTGAATAAAAATTTAGGCATTGTAAATGCTGAAGTGATTACTGGTAGAAATTAAGAGGGAGTGTTAGAACTGCTGTAATTTCTCCGTGCATGAGGAGAAAAATAAAACTCTAGTTTGCATGAATATTTTTACAGCAATTAGATCCCATGATTTTAGGAGATTAAGTCTAGTTATTAGATTTTTGCATGGTACGAAAACCTCTATTAATAAAGGTTGTGTAACCGCTTAAAACAGGGAGAAGAAAATTAAAAAGAGATCAGTTTTTTTTGTGCGTTCTGTTTTTTGTTTTACTGTGTTGTTTTTTATTCTTATTTCTGCTTCTGCCCCAACATGACCACTTCAATACAAGTAATAATATACCCATCTAAATGTGTTTGGCCTGCTAACTGTTTTCAATATCATGCATTTCAGTTTTACGTGGTGAAAACAAAAGAAAACAAAAACAAAAACATTATAGAAGTGATAAATTATATTATTGAAGAACTAAGTCATTGTAAGATGACTTTTTGGATTTAATCATACAGTAATACTTTTTTAACAATGTAATACTTTTTAACAATGTCTGTACATACTAGTATTCTTTTACAAACCTAGCTAATAGCTCACTGCTATTCTTTTCCAATGTTTCAAGTCTCCCAATCCCTCATCTTAAGGAAGAATCCTTAGCCTTAAGAACTAATGTTTTTATATCCTATGACTGAGTTACAGTGAATCTTTTACTGCCAGTTGCTGCTAGCGTGCTTTATCAAATTAGCGCTAAACTACTTGTCTCTTTATAATTCAGATTCCAGAGTGTAGTTTGTGCTTCTAACACATATTGATCATCCGTGACATAACCTGCTGTAGTGTATCAGCAGGCTATTCACATATGGGTGCTTTTGAGTTAGTGTTCATGTGAACTTATCAATTGTGATAATAATGCTAGTGGAAGTCGCTGATGAAAATATCCTTAGAACATCATAACAAATTTCTGCTAAACCTTATACAGCTAGTAATAAAGCAAAGATGGATTTCTCATCCATGACAAAACCATCCCATAATCCAAGATGCTAGTGCTGAGATATTGATGCATAGTGGTGTTATGAAAGGGAGACAGGTGAGGCTTGTTCACCAGCATAAATAGAAGCAAAATAATATAAAAAATTGGGAAAAAACAATGGTTTTAAAATGTATTTGCTGATGTTGTAGTAGTATGGATAGTATTAAGTATTGTGTTTTTGGTAGTTATGGAAGGGAGACAGAGTATTCTAATGTAGTGTATGAAGAAATCGAAAAAAAAACAGAAAATAACAAAAGATTATTACAATTTCATGTTTTAATGCTGCTATCTCATGGTTATCTTCCTATAGCGAACTGTTTGGCTAAGTATACTGTTATATTGATATTTTAAGAAGAAACATCTTCTCTAATACAAAGTTTTCCACAGTGATTTCTGACTCCATAAAAAAATACATCAGCATCAGCTATGAATAGAGAACATTATTCTGCATTTCCTGAATGAACTTAAAATACGTATAAAAACATGTAAAATTAAAAAAATCCTAATGAAAAAGAAATATCAGTCATCTCAATAATTGTCAGTTTATTATAAGTTGTCAAACACATGAACATAACAGAAACTCAAAACAATAACTGTGATGGGTGACTAATGTGACATCTGCTTGATAGGCCACAAAGTAGGCCCTACCAAGAAAACATGTATCAAAATCAACTCAGATTGAACATCAGCAATAGCAGTGTAAGAAATGCTGCACTTGCAAAATAAAGACCAAAAATAGCAAACAAGTTTTTTCCCCCAAAAAAATCCAACGAAAAAGCAATATCAGTCTTCTCGGTGACTGTCAATTTATTTCAACTGTCTTATAAATATTTTGTAAGTTGTAGAATATATAACATAACAAAAGATCTGCATTATAGGCCATAGAGGAGGTCCTATCAAGAAAACAGCAAGCAAGATTGCACAGAACTGAGCTGCCTGAGCTGCCTGAAGAAAATGCAGCAAGTAAAGATTTTCAGTCCAAAATACTTGAAATGTAGTACAAAAATAAGTAACCTGCAAAAACACAAGCTTTTTGGATTTAATTGTGTACCTTTTTTCATCAACATTTCCCATCACTCTTATGTGATCTATCATCACGAAGAGGAATATACTTACAAACTGCTTCCTCTAAAAGGCCCGAACCTGCATAGGAACAGCCTCCAGTTTGATGGATTTCATGTTCCTCCTTGGAGCCTATTAGTTTCCCAGAGCTATGTGGATTGAGATGTACCGGAGAAGATCTTTGGTATGAAACAATGTCTTCATTGACCAAAGGCTGATCAAGGATGTTGGGAAAAGGCTGATCAGCCATAGTCATCACCTGTGAAGAAGTTGTTGATGTATAAACTGAGGACCGTTGAAAACTATGAAATAGGTACTGAACAATGAAATCATGTGTTGTGACTAGATTGCTCTCTGGCATGGAAAGTTGAAGGCCAGATGAAGATGAAGATGTAACAGGATTAGGGTCTGCTTGGTCACTCAGAGCAAGGCTATTAGTTGCAGGTAAGGCAATGGTGGCACTGTTACTGTTAACTGCAGGCAAGGGATTGATGAGGTTACTATGCCCCCTGGTTCGTCTCCTTCCTCTTCTACGCTCTCTGCCTCTGCCTCTGCCTCCTCTGCCTCTACCTCTAGGATTTACTGCTGCCTGAATGATATTAGGATTGGGTGGAGCATCACCTATGCCCTGCAGATGTAAGGCTGGTATGGTAGCTCCTCCATGTGATGTAATTGTCTGCCCAACTGAATGGACTTGAGCTCCAGCAATGCTAATGTTGGATGCCTGAGGCTCGTTCTGTGATTTGTCCATTGCAGCCTGAAGTTGTGTGTAAATGCCAAATAATGCCTCTACTTGGAATAGCATTGCTGCAAGCAAATAAATCTTCAAATTACAACAGTTGTATGCAAGAACAAACTTAGGTTGGTTGAGTTCTTGGTCTTCAAAGATCCTGATCTCTCCTAGATATAAATTAAAAAAACAAAAAACAAAAATAAAATTAAAAAAACAAAAATAAAACAAAACATACATACTGTCTCCAGTTCTACTAATGACCATACAAAGTCAGTGAAATGAAAAAAAATAATCTACATTCCAATAATTGCATTGAACTATGCAATAAAATTTAAACACAGTTATAATTTCCATGCATAATTAAATATGATTTTGTTACAAACTATTAACTAGTATATTTATATTTAAAAATATATATTTATAGCATATGGAGCATATCTTCTCGAGTTTTTTAGTGCTTTTTGTGTTTTCCATAGTTTTTTTTTTCCTTCAACCATTTCCAATTTTTTTGTTTTTATTTTTATTTTTCCATATTGTGTCCATGTTTTTTTAATTTTTTCCACCTTTTTTCTTTAACTTTTTTTATTTTTTGCAATTTATTGTTTTTTCATAGTTTTTTTATTTTTTTATTTTTTTATTTTTCCTATATATTTACATACAAGAGTGCTTTCATCTCCATGGGGCTGATGATTTTGAAGAGGTGGACATTTATTTTATAGTAACACATTTGAAAAAGTGCTTACTATATTTTATATTTTACTTTATAAATTTTAAAGAACCCTAATGTCATAAATGTTGGCCAAAACTTGATTTCAATAATTATATTATTTTGTAAAAGTAATAAAACATACTAAATATTTTAATTAAACTCCCAATTATATGATTTTTAGATTTAATTGTGTTTGTTTTTTATGTTAATGTTTTCAATTACATAAAGGGTTAGATGTAAAAAAAAATCACAATTGAATCCAAAAGCTAGAAATTATCTTTTTGAATTAATTGAATTCAACAACTATAAGCTATAATAAATTAGACTCCTAATTATATAAAACTATATTATTTAAAAGGATAAATAATACAATAGCTTCCTTTTAAGAGTAAAACATCACAAACTTAAAAAGTATAATTAGTTTTTTTTAAATTATTTTCTCTATCAGCAATTTTTTGTGATGAAGATGGAGAAATCCTTCTAAGGTCAATGTTTAACTTATAAAAACAATCTATAGTAATATATGAAAATATTTTTCATACTTAATTATGTGATTTTGTGAAAAATTAAAATATTTGTATATTTTATGTTTAAATTAAAAAAGAGAAATGTATAAAAGTTTATATCCATTCAACTCAATGGAAAAAGATACAAGAGCATGAGCTTTAGGCTGAACCTCTTGGGCTGTACCATCTCTAACTCATCTCTTATGGTGTAGGGGCCTTGCAAGGCTTTGATCCCTAGTGGGCTCATTTAAAATCTTTCAACTTCACAAGCAGACCTTTGAAAACGATTAATTTATTGTTAAATTAATATGATTAAATTTTTTTATAAAAATTATATGATTCCATATTGGAATAAAGAATAATAAAATTTAAAAGGATAAATTAGCTTTAGAAATCAATATTTATTAGTAGTCAATTTGTCACTTTCAAAATGATTTGATATATTCCACAATCTAATTTATACCAAAAAATAGTATTTCTATTAAATTTCACAATTTAAAATAAAATAAAATACAATAATAAAATATTAATAACTACAAAAATACTTCTTGAATTTCACAATTCTACAATTAAAATGAATGAAAATGTTACAACTAAAGTGAAATGTTATAATAAAAGAACAATAAACATAAAATATGCTTTTGGATGCCCTTTTCTCTCCTTATCTCTCCCTACCATTTTTGAATTTTATATGGAAAATAGAAGAAGTCCAAAAAAAATTTATCTTCCATATCATATGCTAACAATATTCTTGAAAAGGTTCAATTCTATAAATACCTTAACATTACATTCAAGCCCTATAAAAATTGATTGTAATTTTGAAAATACATGAATATTTAAACTGAGAGAAATTTATTTAATTCTTTATTTTTACTTTGTTATGACTATTTACTAAGATCATTATCTAAATATATAACAGTAAGTAGAAATTTTTTATTTGTTGTTGTAAGAGTTTTATGTATACAAATTTAAGAATTGAAAATTTGAAAGAACAAAAAAAATACAAAGGATTAATGGTACCTTTTGATTTACGTTGTTCGCAGTTTGGTTTGTTTTCTCTAGTTTAATTTGCTCCCAAGTTCGCTTGTCCTCTCTGATCACATCACATCACACCAATACTCTCACATAATATAGAAGAATCCACATTTAACTTAGAACTTTCTAATTTATAGATTCTATTATTATACGATGATAATATATTTTCCCACTCAATACAAAATTTAAATTTAAAATAAATTTGGGATATTATCAAATTTTAATATCGACCCAACCAATCCATTTACCTCTCATGTAATAAGGAACAAAGCTCATAGAATTAATTTGTAATTTGTGTTTTCAAAATATTAAATTAAGTATAAAAATGATATTTTAAAATAAAACTCTAATTATGCCTAGAGGCATAACTACAGTGACAAAGGGTGCAGCGTAATGGTGTGAGTGTGTTAACAAAAACTATGTGGATCTATAATTTAAATGGACATATGATTTAAATGGATCTATGATTTAAATGAAATAGGCACCTCGAGAATGATATCTCTTGGCTTTTTTACATAGCTTTTTCTAAAGATAAGTATGCATGTTGTAGTACCCCTCCATTCTCACCATGGATGTGCAGGTAGTTGGCTTTGGAACTTGGAGGTGAAGGTAAAATAATATGGATATTTAAAGACAGTTAAAATGGACTTTCAGAAAGAAGCCTAATCCTAGTGGGGAGTGTAAGACCCCGTCCCCTGTGGCCTTATTGATCTTGCTAGTCATCAATTTTTTACGTCATATATTTTATGATCTTTTATGTTGAACAATATACATTAGTGATTATTGTTCCTCTACATCAAGTGGCTTATACCTTGATTGTTAACTAACTAACTAGTGGTTGTGATTTCGTGTGATAGCCAAATGAGTTCTATTCCTTACATATGTAAGTATGCAATGATGGTGATGTTTCGTTGTTGGTAATACTATTGTGTATATTAAATGGATTGCATCATGTTAGGCGATTTTATATTATGAGTGTGAGTAAGTGCACATATAAAGGTAATAATTGATATTAAATATTTGCTTGTAGTAGTATTTGTTACAAGTTAACTAGATTATTGATAAGTAGTGATATTTTGATATTAAATAGTATGATCAATCATTGCTTGACTCTAAAATATATTATGCAAGTAGGGAGAGTTAAATTATACTTGTGTAGATTTAATCCTCTATTCAATTATTATTCTTGGAAGGTTATTTTTCATATGCCATTTGTTTCAATTACTATTAGTTATGAGAAGTATTGACACTTTTGGTTGAGTATACAGGTAAAAAAATGGCCAATGTTGATGAAGGGTTCTCATAGCTACTTCCCTTATGTTATTCTTGTGAATGTATTTTATTCTTGTTTTGTAAGGGTTGTGAATGTGTGGAATGTGTTTTATTCTTGTTTCATAAGGGTTGTGAATGTGTGGGAGGTTGTTTCATTAGACCCTTGAGTCACCTTATTAAATGTGATTACTTACTGTATGTTTTATGAAGTCTTTATGTGGTTTTAATTGTATAAAAAATTTCCTAGGTGGTAGGTCTATGGGTTAGGGGTCCTTTTATTCCACAAAACCCCTTAAATAAAGTCTAAAACCTACTCTAGTTACCCACTTATGAAAAGTGGCGAAAATTGGAGTTGGTTGGGTGGTTGGGAAGTTATGGGGAGTTGGTTGCCTTTTTCCTTCTCTATATATATATATATTGAATGTGTGGGAGGTTGTTTCATTAGACCCTTGAGTCACCTTATTAAATGTGATTACTTACTGTATGTTTTATGAAGTCTTTATGTGGTTTTAATTGTATAAAAAATTTCCTAGGTGGTAGGTCTATGGGTTAGGGTCCTTTTATTCCACAAAACCCCTTAAATAAAGTCTAAAACCTACTCTAGTTACCCACTTATGAAAAGTGGCAAAAATTGGAGTTGGTTGGGTGGTTGGGAAGTTATGGGGAGTTGGTTGCCTTTTTCCTTCTATATATATATATATTCCTTCTCTTTGAAAGGACAGGGGGCTTCCCTCTTTTGCCTTGGCTTCTCTCACTTGCTCTTGGTTGTTCTTGTTTTTTCTTCATTTGGGAGGAGATTTCTTGATGAAAGAAAAAGGAAAGGATGAGTGAGGAATAATGGAGGAAAAGGCTTGGAGAAAGTTAGGGTTTCTACCATATTTGGGTTGCCAATTCTCTTGGTAAGATCTACCCTTTTGGATTTGAGTTTTGTTGATATGAAAATGAAAGGTTGGAGTTTTCGTTGGTCTATATATATCTTTGTTGATCCTTGTTTAAATGAGTATTTGTGATTGAAATCTATGTAAAGAGTTAATGTTGGTTTCCTTGTGAGGATGTTGTGTGTGTTGGGGTTTGTGTGGGTAGGAGTTCCATCTTGTTGAGTTGAACATGAATAGCCATTTTGTGTGTTAATGTTAAGCTTGAGTTATGTTAATGAATGATTGATTGTGTCATGTTTGAAAATGTAAGTCATGTAAGTTTGGAAGAGCTATGTGACCCTTAGAGCTTGGGGGTGGATTGAGCATCAATCCTATGGTTGGGAGGAGAGATTGTAGCCATATTGTTGTTTTTGTTGTCCTCTTCTTTCAGGAGATTACTAATGACATTAATATTACATTTTCTATATTAGGTTCTTTTCTATATGCTTTGGGATAATATGTCATTTGCAAATTAAATTGATATAGTTAAACTATAATACTTTGATGATGCAGAGAAATGACTCAAACAAGACTAAATTTACATATTCCAAATAGGGTTTCAATACAAATGATGCAAATATGTGTTCTTGTTCATTCTTGGCAACTTGCTCTTAAAGCCTAAAACAGGAGTGCAACAATTTGGATCTTTTGGTCATAACCTTCAATAAAGACCTGATATTCAGGATCTAAGACCTATTTAGAATACCTTTTTGGCTCTTATTAAACATATTTCAAAATGGGCTAGGGTTTTTTGTCTAGAATAGGGCAAAACAAGGTTGTTCCAAACTAGGAACCCTAGGCAGGGTTCAGATATATTGTTAGTAAAAATACTATAACTCACTCAAAACCTAATGAACTCACATGTAACCAAAATAATTATAAACTAGAAACAAATATCTTTCCATCCATCTATTACATTCCATGATATGAGACCATACCAGGTTGTACCATGCATGTTTTCAGACTGCATTTTTAGAAAATTGAACTTTACAGACAACCCTCAATAAAAATGCCATAACTTATTCAAATCTTCATGAAATTAGATGCAACAAAAAGAAATGGAAAGTAGATTCACTTTTATTTCATGCCCAATTGGTTTTAGACAAGTATAAGTCCATACAGGTCTGTACCATGCACGAGAACAGTAGAACATGTTTGGAAACTACAGAAAATTCAATTCTTCATTCAAAGATTCTTGTTCAACCTACACACCAACCATCCATTTGAATTGGAGGCTCATATTTATGCTTGTACAATCAAGTTATGCCCCCCAACCAACCTACAACTACCACTTAACAACTTTTAATAAATTTTTTAAATAATTAGGGTTTCATGGAAATTAGTTCAATAGAGATGATGGTTTTATTTATTCTTAAATATAATTATTTGTAGTGAATAATGCTTTATTACATGAATGTTTTCATGGTTATAATGTAATGATTAATTGTTGTATTAAATAATGTGTCTTGATCATTGTGTTAAGTGCCTATGTAAGTATATAAAGTTGGGTGTCATCTGTGTAAAGTTTGTGTAAGGCTCTGTACCTTTGGGAGATGTGTTAGTATGTCAGTTGCACGTGTCACCCTATGGGGCCGAGACCTAGTGAGAGGTTACTAGGACAACCATAGATGGGGGTCGGGGTCTAGTGAGAGACGACCAGGACAACCCATGCTAGGACCATGCGATGACACTCCTCCCTATTGAAATCTAGCACTCCCTAGTTGCATTTCCTCTTGATATATGAGTGCCTCTTGTAATGAAGAGAGGGTTGTATGTGTTATTGGTGTTGTTAGAGGTGTTGTGTTGGAGTCATGTATAACCCGTAAGTATGTCAGCCTGTTGTTTTGCTGACTATCTACTAGATGTGGGACTTTGTGTTATCTCCTGGCATGGGGGGTAGACCTCTGGGTTCCACATGGTTGGGAGGTTGGTACTTTTCTCCATTGGGGACTCGTGTTGCATGTTCGTGTGCATAGAGATTGTTCATTGTACTAAGGACTCTAGTTCCTGTTCCAGAACTGTGAAGTCATCCTTTCATGTATTTTTATTAGATTGTATCTCATTTTGTATCTCTTGATGTAATCTAATGTGATCTTCCCACATGTTCTAAGGGAAGCATCGTTGTAAGTATTGTAAGATGTAACAACTATTGATGATCACTTCTTGTAAAGAGTACTGTAAGGTAGTGTATCATTTGTATGTTAGTTAGCTAGAAAATGATTTGTAATGTTTGATTATCAGTTGCCACATTATGGAAGTGAGTAATATCTATAGGATCATTTAACTTGGTGCTTTAAAATGAACCTTGCTTGTGATATCGATCATGTATCTTTTATCATTAATGAAGGTTTCTAGAAATCTTTATGTTAGATTGATTATGTAACCTTTGTCTCTTGTAATCTTGGTTTGTGAGTAGTGCAGTTGAGGAACCTTAGAGGAACTAGGTTTAGATTATTATGTTATGTTATGCATTCTATTGTTATTTGCTTTAAAAAAAATTATTCCATTAATTTGACCTAGTTTAGTGTTGTCCTCTAGGGTTCCTTGGTGGGGATGTTACACCTGGTATCAGAGCCCATGTTCACACACTGTGAGCTCTGGCGTACTTGAGCCTTCTATGTTTCACTGTGTTTGGCATGTGTGGCATGATCTTGTTATATTGTTTTTATAGTCTTGATTGCTTTCATGCCTTAGCATGGCATTAGTGGGTTAAGTTACAACCCCATGCTTAGAAATCATGGAGGAAATAGCCTCCTTGGCCTTACCTTACTCAATGGGACTAAAGTGTTGACCTTGGTTGAGATTCTCCCATGGTTAAGAGTGATCACTCTCCCATGTTATAACATGGGGGTAGGAATGTTTTGCCTTGTGTCTTTGTGGGTTAAAGGTAACCTAGGTTGCCTAGTTACCCTTGCTTGGACATTCTCTTCTTGTGTCTTCCTTTACATTGCTAGTGAATGAGATGACCCTAATTGGTCATAATTACTCTTGTAATTCTTTCTTGTATTATATATGTAAAGGGTAAAAGTGTGTAGATGTTGCGGATGTGGATAGATTAGAATGAATGTTGCATGCTTTCTTGTAAGTGATGTATGGCTGCTAAAATTGGTGTGATGTGACCAAATTTTCTTGTAACCTCTTGATGTGCTAGATTACTACATTTATCATTCTTTAGTTACAAATTGAAGTAATTGGTGCATTAATGGTGCCTTAAACTCCCCCTTAATAGAATTTGCATGTTTGTATGATGAATATTTGTAATGTCTGACTAGGGATGAAATGTATCTTTATCTCCTCTTCTTAGTTGTCAATAGTTGACAAGATGTTAGAATAATGGCATATGGATTTAATTAGTATGTTAAAATTCCAATAAGTAAAGGAGTTAGTGAGATAGGAGTGAAGAAGACCTTATGCTTATTATGGTTATGTGTTGAAGGTGATTATATGTTAATTAGTGCCTCCTTGTTTAATGAGCTTGAATGAGGATGGTAATTGCTAAGGGGATATATCTTGTTGATGAGATTTGATCTCCTCTATTGCATTGTGATTTTAATAAGATCATATAGGTGAACACTTGTACTTTAATGCAAACTGAAAATAGTGAATGCTAAAGTAATAAGAATGTTGCATATCTTACTTTGAGTGAGCAACAGAATGCCATTGACATCACCAAGGTTACTTATGCTTATATGAATGGATGTGAATGTTGAGAGATGACTAGGGGTCCTCAACCAAACTCATATAATTGTGTTGCTAGTTCTCATTTTCTTGTAAATGAATGGTATTATTGTGACTTGTGATATGATGTCGCATTATGTGTTATTATGAGATGAGAGTGTAAGGGGTTTAAAATGAGATGTATATCATTATGTGAATATAGAAGTGAATTTAATGATGACTGTGAAGATGTTACTTATGTTTATGCACTAATGTAAAGATGGTAGTGATGATGCTATACATGTTCATGCACTATTGTATTATGTTGAAAGCATTGCAAGTGAATCTATGATGATTATGTCTTGATGTTTATAAGTGGAAATGGGTGTTAGGAATATTTGAATTTGGTGTTTAAAATGAATTTAGTTTTAGCGATGTTTGCAAGGAGGGTGATTTAGTCTTCTCCTTTGGGTTGTATCTAATAGGTTGTATCTAATAGTTAATGATATGATTTTAGAAAAGCGAATCATATTAGTTATGGAAATAAATGTACTTATGGTATGTGATCTTTTGAAAAGTAATGGAATTGAGTATGTAAATGTAATCCCCCTGTAAATGTGAGAAACTAGTAACTGTGCATTGGTTGAGTGTTGTGAGTACCCCGTACTTGCTTTGTGTGCCCATGGGATGGTG
The DNA here is from genome assembly GCA_027924645.1 of Cunninghamia lanceolata. Classification (NCBI taxonomy): domain Eukaryota; kingdom Viridiplantae; phylum Streptophyta; class Pinopsida; order Cupressales; family Cupressaceae; genus Cunninghamia; species Cunninghamia lanceolata. The sequence continues at coordinate 2,640,481 of BSBN01000831.1, forward strand.
ATACTGGGTACCATCCATTGGGAATATGTTGTATTTCAGGTGTGGGATTAACCATACCATTATGTGTGCTTGCATGTTTGTTACCTAATTGAGAGGGCCAACCCATGTGTGGTTGAAATTTATATATATATATAAGAGTAGCCAAAAGTTGGTTTCGTAGATTCTCTTCTTTTGGTTCTCTAGTCCCTCAGTCTGTGAAGGGGTAGTAGTAGCCACAAAGTTCCTTGGATGGGGTGTGTAGCGTACGCATATTGCAGTGTAGAGCGGTCTTAGCTCAATCGATCCCAAGGAAAGTACTCACTACTTCCCCTTATGATGGATCAAGGTACTTTATCCATATGTGCCAGCCTAATCCCCATAGTTCTTGAGCATATTGATGGTATTTCTTGGATGATCATCTACCTTGTCTTCATGAAAGGTATGAGATGCCACATGAGTTGTCATTGGGGGTCGGGGTCTAGGTCGAAAGGGACCTGCATGGACAACCCAAGTGAGACCATGTGCCCCATGTATGTTTTGAGGTCCAGCATGTGGAAGGAGGTTTGTTACCCATGCTGAGATAGATTCTGTATCTACACATGTTCCAACATGATGCAATAGGTACAATGCCACACCCCATTCATGTTCTGACATAGTGCTGGTGATGATGCCGTGTTGCTAATGGTAGCGAGCTGGGCTTGAGGACATGATGTCATGTGCATAGACACGTGAAGGTGCACTATGAGATTGTGTTATAATATCCTACTTGTGTGATGAGCATAATGGGGCCTCATACACTTGTAGAGGGATACTCATGTTTGCTTTCAATAGTGTTTGGGTTAGTTAGCATATGAGTATGTCCTAGCCATGTATACCTCTGGCTACGATGAGTACTTGTGTGTGCCTTCTCGACGAGGTATCACTATGCAGGGTGTGTTCTGTGCATGCCTACTTTCGTGGAGCCACAGACACACTGCCATGCGGCATGCGACTAGTACGTGCCTTCTTCAGCTGGTGTATGACCATACCACACTGAGATGTGATGTGGGATGTGACTGAGGTGCATATCCCATGCAGGCGGCCAAGGAGTGCATGGGCCACTTGGCTAGTCCATGTCACGTGACGACGCGATGCAGGGTGTAGTCGAGGAGTACACTCTGAGCCATGTGGATGGCGTGTTCACTCTACACCACATGAGGGCTACTACTATAGCCTGACATTGTTCCCTCCTTCCTCATTTGGTGGCTAGTATCTAGTCACACAGTGTTGTACAACGCAATTTTAAAGATTGTGGACTTTCTTTATGGTTGTTGATGATTTTGTATTGATTGTGAAGGCTGACACTTTGTTTATATTTGATTGTGATGGTTTAGCCACACATTGTGATCTTATTTGCACGTAGCCCTCATGGTTACATTTGATTTAGTGTTGAAATTGCACACATTTCTTGCTTTATTTTTGAAATTGAATTTTTATTTGATCTTTCTTTATGACTTTGGTGGCTAAACTAGTTTATCCTTATTGTTTTCAATGTCGGCCATGTGTCATATTGTGATTCCTCTCCAAGGATGTATGAGGCAGACTTGGTGAGTGTATAAGAGGAAGCAAACATAGGGAACCTTGAGGATGGGGTATGTGAGGCTGTTATACAGCTAAGACCACTACCCACCTATGTGTGATAACTATCTCTTGGAGGCTAACCACCTTATACAACAAGAGAGAGGTCATTGTGGTCTTGTTTCGATGGTCTCACCCTATGTGTGTGGCCTAACACCAACAAGCCACTGAGTGTGAGGTATGGATTATGTGAGATGGATATTGGCTCTTAGCTCATGGATTATGTATCATGGATTAATATGCTTCTATCCGGTGTCCAGATAGACCCTTATGTAGCCTTGTGATGTGATTCCCGGTGATGTGAAATTGTGTGTATATGTGAAGAATGTATGTTAAATCATGAATATAGTACTTATGAAATGATAAATTATGTTCCCATGCTTCTAAAAAGGTGAAAAATCATGATCTTTGTTGAATATGTTATGAGATCTAGTGTTGTAAAATGAATAAAGTGGTATGTCTTGATTTAATGAAAAAATGTGCACTTGGTGTGTATAATTATGTTGTGTTTTATGGAACTGTAGCGTTTTGATGTATTGATTGCTTAACAGTGTATTGGAAGAGGAATTGTAATTTAAAGGTAAAGAAAATGAAATGGTAATGCATTTGAAATTGAATACCTTTATATGTTTCTATTATGAGAAATTCTGCCAGTTAGGACTAAAAGGGTGAAATGTTTTCTTTGTTCGGAAAGAAACTGATGGGTGTTAATGTTAATATGTAAGGATTTTGAGTGGTTTATGTGCTATGGAATCATTTTTTATTTGCAAGCCTTTATTGTGTTATTATAGTGACATTAAAAACAAAAAGGATAGGTCATGTTTGAAATGGACTATATAAGTATATATTCTTGTGAGATGAATTATTTTCATAGGCAAAACTAGTGTATATTATTTTGTTGCAATGAATCAACTTTGATGTTGGTAATAGAAATTTGTAGTACCAATGTGAAATGTTTCCACCCTAGTTTGTGACTTCTAGGAGTAAGTCAAGTTTTAGGGGGGGAGGATGTAGTACCCCTCCATTCTCACCGTGGATGTGTAGGTAGTTGGATTTGGAACTTGGAGGTGAAGGTAAAATAATATGGATATTTAAAGATAGTTAAAATGGACTTCCAGGAGGAAGCCTAATCCTAGGGGGGAGAGTGTAAGACCCCATCCCTTGTGGCCTTATTGATCCTGCTAGTCATCAATGGTTTATGTCGTATATTTTATGATCTTTTATGTTGAACAATATACATTAGTGATTATTGTTCCTATACATCAAGTGGCTTATATGTTGATTGTTAACTAACTAACTAGTGGTTGTGATTTCATGTGATAGCCAAATGAGTTCTATTCCTTACTTACGTAAGTATGCAATGATGGAGATGTTTCGTTGTTGGTAATACTATTGTGTATATTAAATGGATTGCATCATGTTAGGCGACTTTATATTATGAGTGTGAGTAAGTGTGAATATAAAGGTAATAATTGATAAGTGGTAATATTTTGATATTAAATAGTATGATCAATCATTACTTGACTCTAAAAGATATTATGCAAGTAGGGAGAGTTAAACTATACTTGTGTAGATTTAATCCTCTATTCGATTATTATCCTTGGAAGGCTATTTTTCATATGCCATTTGTTTCAATTACTATTAATTATGAGAATTATTGACACTTTTGGTTGAGTATACAGGTAAAAAAGAATGGTCAATGTTGATGAAGGGTTCACATAGCTACTTCCCTTATGTTATTCTTGTGAATGTGTTTATTCCTGTTTTGTAAGGGTTGTGAATGTATGGAATGTGTTTTATTCTTGTTTTGTAAGGGTTGTGAATGTGTGGGAGGTTGTTTTATTAGACCCTTGAGTCACCTTTTTAAATGTGATTACTTATTGTATGTTTTATGGAGTCTTTATGTGGTTTTAATTGTATAGAAAGTTTCCTAGGTGGTAGGTCTATGGGTTAGGGGTCATTTTATTCCATAAAACCCCTTAAATAAAGTTTAAAACCCACTCTAATTACCCACTTATGAAAAGTGGCGAAATTGGAGTTGGTTGGGTGGAACTGGGAAGTTATGGGGAGTTGGTTGCCTTTTTCCTTCTATATATATATTCCTTCTCTTTGAAAGGACGGGGGCTTCCCTCTTTTGCCTTGGTTTCTCTCACTTGCTCTTGGTTGCTCTTGTTTTTTTCTCATTTGGGAGGAGATTTCTTGATGAAGAAAAAAGGAAAGGATGGGTGAGGAAGAATGGAGGAAAGGGCTTGGAGAAAGTGAGGGTTTCTACCATATTTGGGTTGCCAATTCTCTTGGTAAGATCTACCCTTTTGGATTTGAGTTTTGTTGATATGAAAATGAATGATTGGAGTTTTCGTTGGTCTATGTATATCTTTGTTTCAATCCTTGTTTAAATGGGTATTTGTGATTGAAATCTATGTAAAGAGTTAATGTTGGTTTCCTTGTGAGGATGTTGTGTGTGTTGGGGTTTGTGTGGGTAGGAGTTCTATCTTGTTGAGTTGAACATGAATAGCCATTTTGTGTGTTAAAGTTAAGCTTGAGTTATGTTAATGAATGATTGATTGTGTCATGTTTGGAAATGTAAGCCATGTAAGTTTGGAAGAGCTATGTGACCTTAGAGCTTGGGGGTGGATTGAGCATCAATCCTATGGTTTGGAGGAGAGCTTGCGGACATATTGTTGTTTTTGTTGTCCTTTTCTTTCAGAAGATTACCAATGACATTAATATTACATTTTCTATATTAGGTTCTTTTCTATATGCTTTGGGATAATATGTCATTTGCAAATTAAATTGATGTAGTTCAACTATAATACTTTTATGATGTAGAGAAAAGACTCAAACAAGACTAAATTGACACATTCCAAATAGGGTTTCAATACAAATGATGCAAATATGTGTTCTTGTTCATTCTTGGCAACTTGCTCTTAAAGCCTAAAACATGGGTGCAACAATTTGGATCTTTTGGTCATAACTTTTAGTAAAGACCTAATATTCAGAATCTAAGACCTGTTTGGAATACCCTTTTGGCCCTTATTAAACATATGTCAAAATGGGCTAGGTTTTTTTTGTATGGAATAGGACAAAACAAGGTTGTTCTAAACTGGGAACCCTAGGCAGGGTTCAGACCTGTTGTTAGTAAAAATGTCATAACTCACTCAAAACCTAATGAAATCACATACAACCAAAAGAATTGTAAACTAGAAATAAATATATTTCCATCCATCTATTAAATTCCCTGATATGAGGCCGTACTAGGCCATATGGTCATGCATTTTTTCAGATTACATTTTCAAAAAATTGAACTTTACAGACCTACCCTCAACAAAAATTCCATAACTTATTCAAATCTCCATGAAATTAGATGAAACAAAAAGAAATGGAATGTACATTCACTTTTATTTCATTCCCAATTGGTTTTAGACAAGTATAAGGTCATACAGGTCTATACCATGTACAGGAATAGCAAAAAATGTTTGGAAACTACAAAAAATTCAAGTCTTCATTCAAAGATTCTTGTTCAACCTACACACCAACCCTCCATTCGACTTGGAGGCTCATATTTATCCTTGTAGAATCAAGTTATGCCCTCCAACCAACCTACAAATACCATTAAACAACTTTTAACAAACTTTTTAAATAATTAGGGTTTCATGGAAATTAGTTCAATAGAGATGATGGTTTTATTTATTCTTAAATATAATTACTTGTACTAAATAATGCTTTATTACATGAATGTTTTCATGGTTATAATGTAATAATTAATTGTTGTATTAAATAATGTGACTTGATCATTGGGTTAAGTGCCTATGTAATTGTTGAAAGTTGGGTGTCATCTATGTAAAGTTTGTGTAAGGCTTTGTACCTTTGGGAGATGTGTTAGTATGTTAGTTCCGTGTGTGTCACCTTATGGGGCTACGACCTAGTGAGAGGTTACCAAGACAACCATAGATGGGGGCTGGGATCTATTGAGAGACTGTCAGGGCAACCCATGCTAGGACCATGCGATGACCTCCTCCCTATTGCTGTCTAGCACTCCCTAGATGCATTTCCTCTTGATGTATGAGTACCTCTTGTAATGAAGGGAGGGTTGTATGTGTTGTTGGTGTTTTTAGAGGTGTTGTGTTGGAGTCATGTATAACCCGTAAGTATGTCAATCTATTGTTTTCCTAATTGTTTGCTAGATGTGGGACCTTGTTTTATCTCCTGGCACAGGGGGTGGACCTCCAGGTTCCACATGGTCAGGAGGTTGGTGCTTTTCTCCATTGGGGATTCTTGTTGCATGTTCATGTGCGTAGAGATTTTTCATCGCACTGAGGACTCCAATTCCTGTTCCAATTGTGAAGTCATCCTTTCATGTATTTGTATTGGATTGTATCTCATTTTGTATCTCTTGATGTAATCTGATGTGATCTTCCCACACATTCTAAGGGAAGCATCATTGTAAGTATTGTAAGATGTAACAACTATTGATGATCTCTTCTTGTAAAGAGTACTGTAAGGTAGTGTATCATTTGTATGTTAGTTAGCTAGAAAATGATTTGTAATGTTTGATTATCAGTTGCCACATTATGGAAGTGAGTAATATAGGATCATTTAACTTGGTGCTTTAAAATGAACCTTGCTTGTGATATCGATCATGTATCTTTTATCATTAATGAAGGTTTCTAGAAATCTTGATGTTAGATCGATTATGTAACCTTTGTCTCTTCTAATCTTGGTTTGTGAGTAGCGTAGTCGAAGAACCTTAGAGGACCTAGGTTTAGATTATTATGTTATATTATTCATTCTATTGTTATTTGCTTTTAAAAAAATTATTCCATTAATTTGACCTAGTTTAGTGTTGTCCTCTAGGGTTCCTTGGCGAGGGTGTTACACATGTATTTAATATTTTATAAAACTAGTTCTACTAATTGACAAAACTTTATAAAATCTCATTATACTTGGTTAAGATCTCCATAAACAAAGTATTAATGATACCTAATAATATATTTTCTTAGTCATTAAAATTTTAAATTAAAAAAAAATTGATATGTATTAAATTTTAAATACTAAAGGAGCCAATCCCTTTGTCTGTCATGCAATGATGAAAAAGCTCATATAATTAATTTATTATTAATGATTTTTAAGTATTAAATTAATTATAATAGTGATATTTTTTAATTTATAAGGTAAGACCCCAAAACTATGATATAGTTGGTTAAAATTTAGATATACAAAGGATTAATTGTACCTTCAAATTTGTTAGTTTTTTCTAATTTAAGTTGCTACAAGGTTCTTTTATCCTCTCTAATCACATCACACCAACACTATATTTTCCTATTCATTACAAAATTTAATATTTAAAATAAAGTTTTGGACATATAAATTTTAAAATTAAATGAGTCAATCCCTTGCTTACCATGCAATAATGAGAAAAGCTCATATAACTAATTTATAATTAATATTTTTCAATATTATTATAATTTATTGATATTTTAAAATAAAACTCTTATAATTAAGATTTTTAAAAATTATTCTCTATTTATAAATTAATCAACAAAATGTTTATAAGATCTCATATACGTGGTTAAGATTTGGACATACAAAACTGTAATGGTACCTTCTAATTTAGTTTCTCCCAATTATGTTAATTTTCTTTAATTTAAATTGCTCTCAAAGTTTTCTTGTCCTCTCTAATCACATCACACCAACACTCTAACACAACATAGAAGAATCTATATTGAGCTTAAAACTTTCAAATATATAGATTTTATTATTTTATATTTTTCTTCTCATCTCAAGTTTTAAATTTTAAAGTAAAATTTGGGACATATCAACTTTTAATACTAAACAAGCCAATATCTTTACTCTTGTGCAATAATAGAGAAAGAGTATATAATTAATGAATTTAAAAAAGTTACTAGTTATAAAAGTGATATTTTAAAATAAAACTCTTATAATTAATATTTTAAAAAATATTCATGGTATATGGGGTAATAAACAAAATTGTTATAAGATATTAATATACTTGGTTAAGACTTCCAATTAAGTTTCTCAAATTGAATTCTGATAGAGTTGCTAGATGTAATCTTGGTGAGCTAGGGTAGGTTATGTCTTGAGGGACAATAAGGGTTCTTTTGTGAAAGGTGCCTTCTTTTTTCTTAGTCATAAACTGTCTAATAATGAAGTGAAATGTGAAATGGTGGTTGAAGGCTTGAAGCTAGTAATTTCTACTAATTGTAGAAAGTTGATTGTGGAAGGGGATTCAATATTAGTTGTGTTTTATTTAGATAAGATGTTTGCTAGATGTTGGAAGTTCAAATCAATCCTAGAAGAAGCTCTCAAATTGAGTAATAATTTTGAAAACTTTTCTCACTCTTTGTTATAGAGAATGTAATAAGGTGGTGGATTTCTTAGCTAATAAAAAATTGATCTTGCCCTTCTAATGGAAGAAATCAGTGATTAGGTTGATCAATTTGAGTGATCTCATTAGTTCAAACCTTGCAGCCTTAAGGCCATAAATGTCTTAATTTCTCATCTTGTTTCTTTTGTTTTTACATTTAGTCATTAACTATTGAGCCTGGGTGAGGCCTCATTCTGAGAGGAAGATCAATACTTCATACATGTGAAGTGGTTGCCTTGCCATATGCTCACCCTATTTATTTATCCCTCCATTTTGTGATGAAATCATTTCCTTTTGAGGCTCTGATGCCCTTAGATGCTTTGTCCTTTGGAGTAATGCTTAGTTCTCTCTTCTAGATATATGTGCTAGCACAACATGCTACCTTTTGGAATGGATTCTTATTGGAAGGATATAGTCTCATACTACCATCTCAAATCCATTTTTACTAGTCTAAATTTGAGTTCACCATGTATGATTAAGAAAATATTGATCCCAGATGCTTTAGTCAATAATAGTAAATTTTAGTCATGGAGCTCTACTATTATAGATTTTGTCATTAAGTGTTTTGGTGTTGGAATATTTACTATAAGGTTGGATTATTTTATTTTTTATTCCTATTTATGATGCTCTGAATGCATCCATGGATGATTTAGATGGGGATTCAAATGGGTGTGAGCTATGCCCTTATCTTCAAGATGCCCTATGTAATTTGAAGGAAAAAATCTAGGGTATCTTTGAGTAGATGAAAGAGGTGGCGACTCTCTAGTTGGATATTTCTATGGTGCCTAAAACCATGCTAGTCACTCAAAGGGATGGTAATATGGTCCTTGTAAACCCCTCCTCTTTACCATATTTTCAAGATGGTATGCTCCACTAGCCTATGCATATGGGGTTTCTTCTCAATTGTGTTGTTTCTCTTAGATTGAGAGGTTGTTACAAAGAGTAAGCTTGTTATTGAAGGTGGTGGTTCTTGGCATGATTATGGGTCATTCCTCAGTTGCATATTCGCATTGGCATGTAACAAATTTGTTGATGTTTCTGGCAGTTTAGGGTGTTGACTTGGCCTCCTTTCCATAAGACTACTATGTTGTAGCTTTTTTTGGCTTTTGGTGAGGCATTTTGGAATTTAGCCTTGATATGGAAATATGTTTTTTTTAATATCTTTTTGCACTTTGCATTGTTATCCTTTAGGCATCTAAGGGTTTAGTCTAATTGAATTTGGCCTTGGTGTTAATTTATGATCATTATAACATAACCTTTTCATGGGTGAGGGCCCAATAAAACCTTCATTATTTGATTAAAAAACATACTTTTAAATATTATTAATGAACAAAAATTGATGTATTTTATAATGCATCTAACTTGCCTATTTAATAGGTCAACACTCAATTTTCTATAGGTTGATGTGTAATAATTTTTATGGCTTAGTTATACTTATGTTTTAAAACTTTGATGCACTATACTAACATGTATGATCATTTTAAAAATATATATATATTATGTTTTAAGCAATGCTTATGTGGTTTGTGGGTCCCTTTTCTTTTGTCTTGTCATTTTTTTAATAAAGACATATATTTCCCTTAAATCATTTACTTATTATATTTTAAAATACATCAATATTTACATTAATATCTATGGTTGTTATTTTATATATCACACATCTTAAATATTGTTAGGAAAAAGGGGTGTTGTACACCTTGTGTAAAAACAAAATGTTTAAATTATGTAAAATAAATAGTTATTTGTGGTGTATCTAGGAGATGTGTTTAGCCATATTAAATATTTATTTGGGGCCACTTGTAAAGTTGTATGTAACATTGGGTTAGCTATTTTATGTGTGGGAGACATAGAATAATTAATTAATTAATTAATTAATTAATTAATTAGAGCATAAAGTGAAAACTTAGTTGCAAGAATTAAATGAGGATTCACTAGTTTTGAGACACATTATTTTACCCAATACCACAAGTTGTATTGTGTGAGCTTGAGTAGATATAAAACCAAGCACATGGCTAGTGGTTTGGGTTGGTTGGTTGAGTGGGTTGTCATTGTATTGAGTTTCTCTTGTTAATGCATATGTGAAGCATGACATGGGATGAGTGGATAGATGCTTGGACACATGGAGGATGCATTGGAGCAACTTGATATTTTAGAAGTTTTCATGCAAATTCTTAAGTTTATTGTAATGTTTCATTGTTGAATAATACATTGAGTGTGGATGCTTTTGGAGGCAGGGTTTTTCCCTCTTGAGGGTTTCCCCAGATATATTTTGTGCGACCTTGTGGTATACTTTACCTATTCTTTTGTATGTTGAATTTTGGTTATCATGCCTATGATTTGTTTGCATTTTATCTCTCATGGGGTTATGTGGAAAATGTTCTTTATTGCTATATTTTTCATTTCAAGTGGTATCAGAGCCTAGTTGCCAAGTTGTGGGAGGAGATCTCCTAGGTTTTATAACCATTGCAATGAGTAGATTATTGTGCATAGTCAAATCCATGGACTTGTAGGTTGGGAATGAAGGAATTTTTAAGGTCACAAGTGTGTTTGCAAACTTGGGTTGTTGTAGATCTAGGGTTTGGTGGAGTTTTAGTTAATAGGTTTCCAATTAGGGCTCTTTGTGTCGGGGTTTTGGAGGTGAGATTTTTCTTAAGGTCTTCTGGGAAAAACAGATCTCACCATTGAGTTTAGAAGGCCCAAAAGCCTATATTTTCATATAAAACTTGACATATTTTGGTGATAGAAAATTTTGCCCATTTTTTGCCTTAGAGAATCTTGTAGGGAATCTTCAAAAAAAAGATTCCATACCACCGTATGGAGTCCATATGATGGTATGGTTGTGTTAGAAATCTTGAATAAGATTGATAACCTAGAAACTTTATAAGAGAGATTCAAAGTTACATAAACTAAAATGTAAAAAGAAGAAAACCAATGATTATGAGAGATGCAAATGTCGATGTGATAGAATTGTATTAAGAGCTCAAATCTTTGTACAAAAGAATGACAAAGTAACAAGACAATGCACTCTTGAAGATGAAAAATACAAGATAGGAGGCATGAGTATAAATAGACTATGAGAGAGGGGAGAGGTGGTAAATATGACTAATGGGAAGAGTCCACCATAATAACCTAAAATAGGCAAGTGTAACTCCCATGGAGGATGCCAACACCTTGCACCCAGTCACACTAATACTCTCTTAGTTAACCTAAGCAATCTTAATAACATGTGTAGGAAAAGCCTTAGAATATAGGAAAATAAAAACCTACATTAACAACCCTTTTAAGTGCAACTTAGGTGGGTGAAAAGATAGGTCTTGAAAAATGAAGCCTGATGAGGTACCCATGTATAGAAAAATTCCCGCAAAGAGAAGAAGCCCCACCCCCTCCAAATAGAGATAGAAGAGACCCCCTAGAACAGAGAGAGTAAGGACTCCAAGTGAGAGGACTTAGAAGCCTCTCTAGAAGATGATGCCTCCTGCACCCCAACAGAGGTCGTAGGTAAAGATACTTGCTTTCTATGAAGGGTTTGGTAAATATATCGACAACTTGATCGAAAGACAGATAGTAACAAGGATCGACATGGCCATGGATGATCTCCTAGATGTAGTGCATGTGGACCTCAATGTGTTCAGTATGTTGATGGTAGACTAGATTCTATGAGATCTGAATGGCACTTTGGTTGTCACAAAATATGACTGATGGCTGTCTGATCTAAATACCAAACTCAATGATAAGTTTTTGAATTCAGATGGCCTTAGTGGTGGCATTTACAACCCCCTATACTCAACTTTAGTAGAAGGTAGAACAATAGCATACTGCTTCTTACTCAACCAACAAATAGAACCTGAACCAAGTGAGAAGTTGTAACCTGAAGTAGGCTTTTGATCCTAAGAATCACCTATCCAATCTAAATCTATGTAGCCCACCAAGTCAAGATCAATGCCTGCTGTGTAGTGAATCCCAAAACTGTGAGTGCCCTGAATGTAGTGAAGTATCCACTTGGCTACTTTCTAGTGTATCTCATAAGGCTCCTACATGAATCAAGAAACCATACCTACAACATATGAAATGTTGGGTCTCATATGATTTAGATAAATGAGACTTCGAACAAGCTTTTGGTACAAATTGGCATCAACAAATGGTGAAGAATACTGAGCCTCAAGTTTGACACCAGAAAGGAAGAGAGTTAGATCAGGCTTATAGTCAACCATATGAAGCCTCAAGAGCAAATCTAGAGCATACTTGGACTGTGTGAGGACGATCCTGAAAGTGGACTAAGAGATCTCAATCCCAAGAAAGTAATGCAACATGCCCAAGGACTAGTCATCAAAAACTTATCATGAAGGGAAATTTTGACTATCCCAATGGTGAATGAAGAACTCCTTGTGATCAACAAGTCATAAACATACAAGACCAGAAATAGGAGTGAATCATCTTGCTGTAAAATGTAGACATTGGGATCAGAGTGGCACCAAGTGAACCCAACTATTAGAAGGAAGGAGTCCATCTTGGCATACCAAGCTCGAGGAGCCTGTTTGAGGCTATAGAGAGACTTCTGAAGGTGACACACAAGTGAAGAATCTTGATTGAGGCCCTATGGCTACTCTAGGTAGATCTCCCCCTAAAGGTCACCATGAAGAAAAGTACTCTTCACATCCATATGATGTACTTCTCAATGATTGGTTGTAGCAATAGCAAGAACAAGTCAAACAGAGTTCATTCTGGTAATTGATGCAAAAGTCTCAGTGTAGTCAATCCTAGGAACCTAGGAGAATCCTTTGGCAACCAGGTGAGCCTTATGCTTATCAATTGACCCATCAAGAAACTATACTCCTCCTAGATAGTTGTATCCCACTCAAGAATACCAAAAGCCTCTCAAAAGGACTATGGATCAGAGGAAGTAGCAATGAAGTGTAGGAATACACACAACACTGAGAGGGGGGGTGAATCAGTGTTGTTAACAATTTTAACACTTTTTACTCCTTTTGATTAATTTAATTTCACAATTATAGAATTCTTCAGATAGAACAAAGAAAATATGCAGAGTATCAACACAAGACTTGACACAAGAAATTTTCGGAGTGGAAAACCCTCCTGGGGTATAAAAACCACTCAACTGCCTCACTGGCTTAACACAAATTTTAGATTACAACTGTCTCACTGACATTACAATTCTGCCTCACTGGCATATTGTACTTCTCTGCATGTCTCAGTGACATTACAACATCAGAAATTTATTGAAAAGAACAAATCAGGGGATTTCCCTATTTCAATAATCACAATACCTTATTTCTCCCTTTAAAAAAATCAAATAAATGTATTTTTCCTCTGCAACACACTTCAAAAACAATTTACAATAATATAAACTCTCTGACTGCAAAATTGAAAAATTAACCTTCTCTGAAAATGATTATCTTTCAAATCTTCAATCTGCTCTGTGACACTTCAACCTTGATTGCATCATCCCATCAACAAGAAATAATACTCTGTTCTTCATTCATAAAAACCTTTCAATCTAGATTGCACCATCATACCTGCAAAAATTCATGTCATAACAAAATCTCTCATCTTCTCAAAATCTCTCTCATCCTCAAAAACCCTCCTCAAAACTCTACAACTCAAAATCAACTTTTTTTCTCATGCTCTGAAAAACCTTTTCACATTCTTCAAGATCATCCTCTTATCTGCAATGATAATTCACCTTCCATACAAAATCTCTCTATATACAAAATAAACTTCCATCAAACAAAATCTTCAAAATCGGTTCATCTTCCAACACCATGTTTTTTATTCATATCACATTCTCTGAAAGAAAATAAAACTAAAAAACAATATCATGAAGATCAACTTCTTTTCATATTCTTTGTCATAGAAAACCTTCCAAATTCCACTCTTACTCTTACCAAAAATTCCAATTTGAAAGTCTCTTCATCCTCGGTGAAAAACCATGAAAATAGCAAGCTTTATTTCCTTTTTAGAACACAGTAGTTGTCAAATTTAATAAGGGAAACTAACCATTTGAGGCAACTCCAAGTTCAAACCTTATCCCTCCGATTTGCGCGGCCCGCCACATGAAGATTCAACGATGATTGTTGATTAACCATTTCCCGCGGAGCACACAAAGTAGTAACCGGTGACTAGGCACCCTAGGCAATGGGGCCGGTAGAAATCACGACCATGTAACCCTTAAGATGTCACTTAAGTGACATGAACCTGCCAAGCCGGTCAACTGCCGATTATAACAAAAAAGTGCAATATTGATGACAGGCAGTATGGTTAGGAAATATAAGTGTTGAGGACAATTTTTAAGACTAGTTAAGTGTTAAGCAAACACAATTATCACTTAAATACTCAAAACCTCAACATATCTTTAGCACTGAATTATAAACTATACATCATCAGATCTGCCACTGTCATGAAGCCAATTTAGATGAAATTAATATAATGCATATTAACTTTTGTCAAATGATACAAACCCTTTCCCTGATTCAATATTGATAATATGCAATGAATGCCACTGATCAATATGACAGACCAACATAAGAGATGCCAATGATTAAGGAATTGTAATCCACTGAAATGACTAAGTCAGAACATCTTCACACAAGATCAAAACTGATGTCATTACCATGAAGACCATGTCACTGATGAAAACCATGTCACTGATGAAGACCATATCACTGATGTCATTACCAAGAAGACCATGTCACTGATGACACTGATTTCATTACCATTTTGACATCAAAGAAAACCACCATCATTTTGACATCAATGAAAAGACAATATGCTCAACTGTGAAATGTGCTACAAAACTCCCCCTTTGTCTTTGACATTGATGGCAAAACTATAACTCATTTCTCCCCCTTTTTGACATAAAATTGTCAAAGGCAAAAAAATACCACAACCAATAGAAGTCATGTTCTTGTAAATGCAATCCTCCAAAAAAAATACTATCAAAAACCGACACTCTACATCACACTGATCAAATGCACAATACTGTAATACTACCAATCACAAAAAAATATGTACAAAAACTATATACATGCTATGTACAAATGAGATTTAGGACATCAAAAATGATCTAGAAGACAACTCCCCCTGAATCTAATATCTCTGTAACTTACTGAAGAGAGACAAGAGACAGAACTCCTAATCTCTGTCTCAGAGTTTCAAATGTCTCCTTTGGCAAAGGCTTTGTGAAGATATCAGCTAATTGATCACTAGTATGCACATATTCCAAAGCAACTTCATTTTCAATCACCTTTTCCCTTAGAAAATGATATCTGATAGCAATGTGCTTAGTTATTGAGTGCATTATAGGATTCTTTGACATATTGATAGAACTTGTGTTATCACAAAGAATAGACACAGGCTTTTTAACCTCAACCTTACTATCAAGAAGTGATTGTACCATCCAAAGTACCTATGTACAACATGATGAAGCAGCAATGTACTCAGCTTCAGCTGTAGATAGAGAAACATAATCTTGTTTCTTACTATGCCATGCAACCAATCTGCCACCCAGAAAGAAAGCTGCCCTACTTGTGCTTTTTCTGTCATCAGGACACCTTGCCCAATCTGCATCTGTATAGGCAAGAAGTGTAAAATCATTGTGTCTAGGATACCATAAACCAAAATCAAGTGTACCCTTAATATATCTAAAGATTCTCTTAACAGCATTCAAATGTGATTGTTTAGGACAAGCTTGAAATCTAGCAACCAAACAAACAGCCTGCATAATATCAGGCCTAGAAGCAGTGAGATATAAAAGACTCCCAATCATAGATCTATATAGAGACTGTTCTACTTCAGGTGATTCATCATTTTTACTTAGCTTATGCCCTGTCTCCATAGGAGTACCCAAAGGTTTGCAATCATCTATTTGAAATCTCTTTAACATCTCTCTGGCATATTTATTTTGTGAGATAAATATTCCCTTTTCAAGCTGAGATACCTGAAGACCAAGAAAGAAAGACAATTCTCCCAACATAGACATTTCAAATTCTAATTTCATGATGTTAGGAAATGAATGACTCATATCATCATTGTTACTACCAAAAATGATATCATCTACATAAATTTCAACAACCAGAATATCCTCACCTTTGATTAGATAGTACAGATTACTGTCCACACCTCCTTTTGTAAACCCCTATTCTTACAGAAACTTATCCAGTCTATAATACCAAGCCCTTGGAGCTTGCTTTAAACCATATAAAGCCTTTTTCAACCTATAAACATGATCTGAATTATCTTTATTCACAAAACCTTCTGGTTGTTCCATGTAGACTTCTTCTTCAAGATCTCCATTTAGAAATGCTGATTTTACATCCATTTGGTAAACTTTGAAATTTTTATAAACTGAAAAAGCTAAAAACATTCTTATAGCTTCTAATCTAGCAACAGGAGCAAATGTTTCTTCAAAGTCAATACCTTCAATTTGTGAATACCCTTTGCAAACTAATCTGGCTTTGTTTCTAACAACTTTACCTTTATCATCAAGCTTATTCCTAAACACCCATTTTGATCCAATAACATTCTTACCTTTTGGTCTTGGAACAAGTTCCCATGTTTTGTTCTTTTCTATTTGACTTAACTCCTCTTCCATGGCTTTAATCCAGGCTTCATCTTTGCTAGCCTCAACATAACTTTTAGGTTCCATTTCAGATATCAAGCATACATGTGCTTGATTATGTGCAGCTGCAAGCTTTCTTCTAGTTACCACACCACTGTCCTTGTCCCCAATGATCAACTCATGAGGATGATCTCTTTGATATGCCTTTGAAGGAGTCTTTGTCTTAACATCAACAGATTTTTTAGGATCTTCTTCCTCTACCTGAATTTCTTCTTCCTTTTGTGAATGATGATCAACTTCATTGTCATGAATCAACTGCATACAGGGCTGCAAAACCTCATCCACCTTAACATTAGTACTTTCAATTATTCTTTTGAGCCTATTGTTAAAACACTTATATGCCTTGCTATGTGTAGAATAACCAAGAAATATGCCTTCATCACATCTAGACTCAAAACCACATAAGCTATCATTATCTTTCTTGATGTAACACTTACTTCCAAAAATTTTAAAATACCCAACATTAGATGACTTACCATACCAAAGTTCATAAGGAGTATAATTTGACTTTACCCTTAATTGAACTCTGTTCAAAGTATATACAGCTGTATGAACAGCTTCTCTCCAATAGACATTAGGTAGATTTGCATCATGTAGTAAGGTTCTTGCCATTTCTTTTACAGTCCTGTTTTTCCTTTCAACCACCCCATTTTGCTGTGGAGTTCTAGGAGTGGAGAATTGCCTTCTTATCCCATGTTTTTCACAATACTCCTCAAATTCCTTTGAAGTGTACTCTCCTCCATTGTCTGACCTTAAACATTTTAGCTTGAAATCAGATTCCTTTTCAACCATCTTCTTGAAGATTTTGAATCTATCAAATGCCTCTGATTTATGCCTTAAGAATGTTACCCATGTCATTCTTGAAAAGTCATCAATGAAAAGCATAAAATATTTTTCTTCTCCCAGAGTTTTAGTCCTTGTAGGACCACACAAATCTGAATGTACCAGCTGCAGAGGTTTTGAAGTAAAATACTCCTTAGGCTTGAAACTAACTTTGGTTTGCTTACCCAACTGACACTCTTTGCATATAGTATTACTTGGTTTTGAAATATGAGGCATATTTCTGACATTGTGATTCCTGTTGATTCTCACAAGATTGTCAAAATTCACATGACCAAGTCTTCTATGCCACAACCAGCTTTCCTCAATTTGACCCATGAAACAAATATGGCTATCAACACTTTTAGTTTCTGAGTTATGAAGATTGTAGATGTTACCACTAGTCCTTAGACCTGCTGCAATAATTTTACCTGATTTCTTTTTGATCTCACATCCATGTGCATCAAAAACCACATTAAAACCATTGTCACATATTTGACTGACACTTAACAGGTTGTGCTTCAGTCCTTCTACAAAATACACATCATGTAGTGGTGTTTCATCATCAAGAAGAATTGTACCTTTGCCTCTGATCATAATGCAATCATTATTTCCAAACATAACAGAACCTTCATTAATGTCTTCAAATTTAACAAACTTATCTTTGTCCCCTGTCATGTGGTTGGAGCAACCACTATCAATCACCCACTGTTCCTTCTTTTTGGCATGAAAAGCAGCTTGTGCAATCATAACATCAAAGCTCTTATTGATTACCTTAGGTTTCCAAACAAGCAACTTCTTTTCAGAACTCAAAGAAGACAAACCTGAAACAGTATTCCTTGTTGTTTGCTGCATTTGCAAAGAAGGTCTACAGAATTTGGCAATATGCCCAAAATTTTTACAATTGTGACACTTCAAACTTCTTAAAAACATGAATGGGTTCCTTGGAAATAAATGCATTTCTCTTCTGACTCCAAATCTGCATTCACTGGCTTTTTGTCCAAACCTGTTGCAACAAAAACAATATCCAGTAAAGTGAGCATTATACCTAAAAGTATCACTCCTGTTGTAGTTTGTTGTCCTTATGATTGATTTGCCTTTTGTACTAGTCTTTTGAGAACATTGTCCCTCTTCAAATCCAAGACCTGATTTATCTTTGAATCCTTTTTGTCTATCAAGAAGATCATCAAGTTTATCACTACTTCTGCACAAATCAAGTCTTCTTCTTAGATCAACAATTTCAGCTTCAAGTGTATGACATTCCTTGTCCTTGTTATTCAACTCTTTGTCTTTATCATCAATAATTTTCTTACTTTCTTCAAGAGAAAGAATTAGACTAGTAATCTGTTTCTCATAACAAGTTAACTTATTATTCATGATATCATTTTCCTTTTGAAACTGACTTCTTTGTGCAATGATTTCCTTTTTAAGTTTCTTGACTTGACTTAATGCACACAGCAATTCTCCTTCAAAGTCAATAACAGCTTCACAACTGTTTGATTGTTCCTCACATTTTTCATTTTGAACTTCATTTAGAATAGTCATAAATAAAGTCTATGCATTTTCATCAAGAAAATCATCTGAATCACTTTCAGTCATATCAACATTTTTTATGAACAAACTTCTTTTCTTTCTGAAATTATTTTTCCTTCTAGAAACAAACTGTTTCTTTTTAAACTGCTTCTTGTTTTCATCTTCATCACTGTCTAGGTCTTTGTAAGGACATTGAGCTGCATAGTGTCCAATCTTTCCACACTCAAAACATTTGAATGGAAGCCTACCTTTGTACTTACCAATAGATCCCTTCTTCAACTTGCTTGCAAGAGATATTTCTTGATCATCATCTAATTCTTTTGAATCGGAAATCTCCTTTTCTTTTCTGACTGATTTGAAAGCAGCTTCTTTGCTTGAAGGTATGTCATTACTAATTCTCATCTCATAAGCTGTGAAAGTGCCATGAAGTTCATCAAAGGTAACTTTGTTTAAGTCTCTTTCTTTAACTGCAGACACTTTGGATTCATATTTTGGATTTAAAGTCCTTAAGACTTTTGTAACAACTGTCTTCTCTTCCAGTGTATCACCAAGTCCTCTGATAGCATTTACAATTTCTTGGACCCTTAGAAGATATTTTGCCACTTTCTCATCATCACTCATTCTGAGACTTTCAAATTTAGCTCTGTAGGATTGCAGTTTTGCTTCTTTGATTTTATCATCTCCTTGATAAATATTAGACAGTTTGTCCCATATTTCCTTGGCTATTTTACACTCCATGATTTTGACAAGTATGTCATTGGTAAGACCACAACATAATGCATTTTTAGCCTTAGCATTATTTTCATATGCCCTTTTCTCATCAGCTGTGCTAGGAGGATTTGTAGCAGTATATGCAGTAACAATGGCAGCATACACATCATACCCCAGAGATGACAAATATGACTCCATCCTGAATTTCCAAAAAGCATAGTTAGAACCATCAAACACAGGTGCTTTATAATTTGAGTAACCTTCTTGACTTGCCATGATAAGTATTCCAGAAATATGATCTACCCAAGCTGATTAAGCTTTGACAGGGTACCAGGCTCTGATACCAATTGTAGGAATACACACAACACTGAGAGGGGGGGTGAATCAGTGTTGTTAACAATTTTAACACTTTTTACTCCTTTTGATTAATTTAATTTCACAATTATAGAATTCTTCAAATAGAACAAAGAAAATATGCAGAGTATCAACACAAGACTTGACACAAGAAATTTCCAGAGTGGAAAACCCTCTTGGGGTATAAAAACCACTCAACTGCCTCACTGGCTTAACACAAATTTTAGATTACAACTGTCTCACTGACATTACAATTCTGCCTCACTGGCATATTGTACTTCTCTGAATGTCTCACTGACATTACAACATCAGAAATTTATTGAAAAGAACAAATCAGGGGATTTCCCTGTTTCAATAATCACAATACCTTATTTCTCCCTTTAAAAAAACCAAATAAATGTATTTTTCCTCTGCAACACACTTCAAAAACAATTTACAATAATATAAACTCTCTGACTGCAAAATTGAAAAATTAACCTTCTCTGAAAATGATTATCTTTCAAATCTTCAATCTACTCTGTGACACTTCAACCTTGATTGCATCATCCCATCAACAAGAAATAATACTCTGTTCTTCATTCATAAAAACCTTTCAATCTAGATTGCACCATCATACCTGCAAAAATTCATCTCATAACAAAATCTCTCATCTTCTCAAAATCTCTCTCATCCTCAAAAACCCTCCTCAAAACTCTACAACTCAAAATCAACTTTTTTTCTCATGCTCTGAAAAACCTTTTCACACTCTTCAAGATCATCCTCTTATTTGCAATGATAATTCACCTTCCATACAAAATCTCTCCATATACAAAATAAACTTCCATCAAACAAAATCTTCAAAATCGATTCATCTTCCAACACCATGTTTTTTATTCATATCACATTCTCTGAAAGAAAATAAAACTAAAAAACAATATCATGAAGATCAACTTCTTTTCATATTCTTTGTCATAGAAAACCTTCCAAATTCCACTCTTACTCTTACCAAAAATTCCAATTTGAAAGTCTCTTCATCCTCGGTGAAAAACCATGAAAATAGCAAGCTTTATTGCCTTTTTAGAACACAGTAGTTGTCAAATTTAATAAGGGAAACTAACCGTTTGAGGCAACTCCAAGTTCAAACCTTATCCCTCTGATTCGTGCAGCTCGCCACATGAAGATTCAACAATGATCGTTGATTAACCATTTCCCGCGGAGCACACAAAGTAGTAACCGGTGACTGGGCACCCTAGGCAACGGGGCCGATAGAAATCATGACCATGTAACCCTTAAGATGTCACTTAAGTAACATGAACCTGCCAAGCCGGTCAACTGCCGATTATAACAAAAAAGTGCAATATTGATGACAGGCAGTATGGTTAGGAAATATAAGTGTTGAGGACAATTTTTAAGACTAGTTAAGTGTTAAGCAAACACAATTATCACTTAAATACTCAAAACCTCAACATATCTTTAGCACTGAATTGTAAACTATACATCATCAGATCTGCCACTGTCATGAAGCCAATTTAGATGAAATTAATATAATGCATATTAACTTTTGTCAAATGATACAAACCCTTGCCCTGATTCAATATTGATAATATGCAATGAATGCCACTGATCAATATGATAGACCAACATAAGAGATGCCAATGATTAAGCAATTGTAATCGACTGAAATGACTAAGTCAGAACATCTTCACACAAGATCAAAATTGATGTCATTACCATGAAGACCATGTCACTGATGAAGACCATATCACTGATGTCATTACCAAGAAGACCATGTCATTGATGACACTGATTTCATTACCATTTTGACATCAAAGAAAACCACCATCATTTTGACATCAATGAAAAGACAATATGCTCAACTATGAAATGTGCTACATGAAGACATGTAGAGCATCCTGGAATTGTGAATGAGTCCTCCTAGTGTCTGATAGATCCCCAACCCAATTGCCTACAAACTGCAAGGTTTGTCTAGCCCAAAGTGGACCAAAAGTTAGAGAATCTGGAGGAGAATCATCACCCTTTGAATGATGAATAGGAGAGGAAGGAGGTAAATCCTATGAATCACTCTCAACATCAAAAGTGGAGTTAGAAGACTCCTCATCATCAAGAATTTGCTCAGGTGAATCTGACTCATCAAAAGATCTGTTATGAAGCACAAGTGACTCCAATGTCAAAGTAGAAGGAGGTGGATAAGTGATAGGAGTTGAGCTTGAAGATTCCTCCTCAAACTAAACACTCCTCTCGCTAAACAACTCATGTGTAGTAGGGTGGAGAAACTGACAACCCTTCACACCATTAGGATAGCCTACAAATATGCAAGGCGAGCTTTGTAGATCTAGGGCCTTAAGTTTCTTTGCAGGAATGTGGGCCCATGCAAGAGAAATAAAAAATCAAAAGTGCTTAAATGATGGTTTCTGACTGTTCTAAGAATCAAAATGAGTGACTCCCTTCAAGGGTCGGCAAGGAATAGGGTTTTGGATATAACAAGCATAGTTAATGGTCTCTGCCCAATACTGTAGTGGAAGAGATCTAGAGTGAATCATGCAGTTCACCATTTCCTTAGAGGACATATCCTTCCATTCTACCACACCATTCTGCTGAGGAATGTATGTAACTAAATTTTGTATATCAATCCCCTCTTAAGTGCAAAACCACTCAAAATGATGGTTGACATATTCACCACCATTATTAGTGCACAAAACTTTGATGGCTTTCCCAAATCACTTCTCTACAAAACTTTTGAAGTCCTAAAAGTGATCAAATACCTTAGACTTTTGTTTGAGGAAGTACACCCAAGTATATCAAGAAATGTCATCAATAAAGTTAGAACAAATCTAGCCTTGCTAAAGGATGGTTGAGGAAATGAACTAGCCAAATCACTCTAAACTAACTCTAGTATCTGTGAAGCTTTCCATGCCTTACCTTTGTCAAATTTATCCTTAGGATGCTCACCAAAAATGCAACCTTGGAAAACATGACTTGAAACTTGAACTCAAGGCAACCCTATGACCATGATCTACTAGTTGATTTGCTGCAAGTAGCAGAAATTAAGATGGCCAAACCACTCATGCCATAATCTACTCACATCATTTGAATGAGTGAGCAAAATGACAAAGGAGGATCAAGAACAAAGTGAGAAAATAAATATAGGTGAGACTGATGATTTACTCTCCCAACTACAACTGTAGAACCACTGTGATACTCATGAATCTCCATTGAATTAGGAGTGAACTCAACCTACTTGCCTAAACTTGTGTGAGTGATTTGATATATTGACAGGTGATTAGTTGATAATGAGGGCACACAAAGAACATCATGTAATGTACCATCACCCACATCAACTGACCCTCTACCACACACCTCAACAGGAGTGTCATCACCCATCAAAATAGAAGTCATAGTACACAAATCCAAAGATGCAAGTTCTTAGATGAATCCATGTGGTGCAAAGCACCCAAATCAAGAACCCAAGTGGATGGTTGTGAAGGAACTGCTACAAGGGCCTTGCCCTTTCCTTTCCCCTTGTTGTTATCCTTTGCCTTGTTAGACCCCTCATTAGAACTCTATTTTATAGATTCAGGAATATTGATATTATTCTTCTCAAGTGATGTAGGAGCATCCCTGGTTCAAGAGAAATCTTGCATCAACCAAAAACATTTGTATTTCAATTTTTTTGCATTTTAGTTTGTTTCTTTTCATTTTCCAGTTCAATTCAGGCAGTTCAATTAGAAGCAGTTTCTACTTTTGGTATGACATTCTACCACAGTTGCATTTCACATCTTGCAGATCTATACTTAACATCTACATTCATTCATCTACATCATATCTAAAATTCAGAGCATTTGGATTAGTTACTAGAAAGTTATCGCTATCAGAAGATCAATTATTTCTTAGAATCCTGATAGTCTCGAACAATCAGCTGTAGGAGAAGACTTGTGGAGCATTCCTTGACTTGTGAAGCCTAATGACACATCACTCAATGATTTTTGGTTTGTGGCCGATCTTCCCTAAAGATCCACACATTATTCCATTCATTTAAGGAAGTGTTCTATGCATTTAGGTCTAACCTATCTGTGTACACACGTTACAGTTCTTCAAGGGAATTTGTAACCTTCCTTGGTCAACACAGAGGAATCTTGTGGTCTAGAGATGATATGTATTGATGTAATAGATCCCTAGGAAGGAAGTGATTCACATAGTGATAATTGATAGCTTAGATTTTGCACGAAGGAGCTTCAAAGCTAATTTTTGTGCATATTCTAATATTCTAAAATCAGACCTTTGAGCCCTAATTGTAAGCATGCATGATGCTGGCCAGATTGTATTTGAATTCCATGATATACAGAACTACTAAATCTGTATTTGCTTTATTTATTTGAGTTGTTTCTGTTGTGTTTACTCTTGTTGTACGGTACAAATAGTTCATTCTACGAACCCTCCTACCGTGACTACACCAAGTGGTATTAGAGCAAAAGTTTGAATCTTTGGGAATGAATTGACTGAAGTTGGCGAGGGAATTCCATAAGATCTTGCTATGGTCAGATCACCAAATTGAGGCAGGTTACTTGTGTTGTAACCAATTGTCGATTGAGAGGTAGTTATCACCTTGTAGCCGATCACTGAACTTGAGGCAGTTTGCACTTGGTCCTAGGAAGAATGCCACCGAGGAGAGTTGGTGATGTTGGAACAATGGCTGGAAGAATGGATGAGATGATGGAGATGATGAGAACAATACAAATTTGATTAGATGTTGTTGAAGAAGATAGGTGAAGAGGGTTGACACTGAGACCTAATGTTGAAAGTGACGATGAAGAAGAATTTCAATCTGTTGAACAAATTGGCAAAACCCTAGGAGGTGATGAAGAAGAAGAATCAGATCAAGTAAAGATGTTGTGAGCTATTTCAAAGCTTGGAAAGAGACCTAGAGTTGATGTGCCAAATTATATTGGTAATTTGAACCCTAAAGAATTGATTGACTAGATAAATGACATGGAAGAATACTTTGAATATGAGGAAATTAAAGATTCGGAGAAGGTGAAATTTGCAAAGACAAAGTTGAAAGGTGATGCAGACATAACAACACAAATACCACAAAGGATCACAACCAACAACACGAGAGGAAGAGGATACAGGGGATGGCAGGGAAAACAACTCATCTAGGCCTTAGTGGACCAAACAACAACACTTGACTTCAATTTGGACTTGACTGTCCACTCACACTCCATGACTTCAACACAATACAATATCACCGTTTATAGGTTCAAACATATGGGGACCATCCCAAATGTTCTAAGAACCCTAGACTAACTAGGTTTGACTGTCCCAAGGTCACAAAACTCACAAAATGCACTAAGGGTACCTCCTTGTACAACTTCCTTCACAAACCCACTCACTTCTTTGTAGCCCTCTTTTTAGGACTGTCATGCAATAACTTTAGTTTCAGACCTCTTCTCCAAACTTTCATGGGCTTTTTGACTACCCATTACCTTTTTCTTGAACATATTAAACATGCAACATAGGTTTCTTTGGAACACTATACCCAAAACTTGACTGTACCATGCTATCCCAAGGGCTAATTAGGCCTCCCACAACACCACAAATACATGAAAATGATAACCCACTCCACAAAATCTTGTTCCTAGGTGTAGGAGGTGTTTAATACTGATAAAATTAACTAGTTTCAAGGTTTCAACCACCATACAAACTACCTTTCCTTCAAAAAGCAACTCCACCTATGTTAGGACTGTCAAAACATAGTGTTATTAGACTTCAAGAAACACAAATATGTCCTTTCACACCAACTCCACCATTCCTGCACAAAACCCACTTAATGAACATGAAAACCAAACTTGTTACACTCATTTCCACCTATGGGGCAAGTGTGGAAACTCCTAAATCCATCGATTTCATGAAAAACCACTAAAACCCTACTACAAACCCACTTGCACAAAAACAGTCATAAAATGCTTCTTTTACAATGAAATTGGCTCCAACCAAGTTTAAATGAAAGGTAATACATGCCTTAAATCCATGATTATCATTTGGGCTCTTGGCTGTGTGGTACGGTCAAGTACAAACAAGAGGAGCAGCAATAAAACAGTCATAAACTGTGAAAAGAGCAATCCCAAAGAAAATGTTGGGAAGGTGCTCAAATCTCCATCAAATCTCCTCCAAACTAACTTAAAACAAAGATGAGACCACACACTACAACATTCCAAACATGTGAACTTTGCATTAGTACTATACAACCAAGAAAAATGAGAGGGAACAACAGAAATACAGAAAAAACATAGTTAGGGATAGCAAACTGTAATCTTTTTCATTTCCTTTTGTTTAAACTTCATCTCCCTTATCATATTCGACCACCACACCTTTTCCAAGCATTAACAATTGTTTATCATCTTTTCTCCAAGATTCCCATTGTGGAAAAGGCTCAAAATAGCCTAAAACTACTGATTTTACTAAAAATAGACTGTCATACTCTTGGTGACTACAGACCACTAAATGAAACTAACTATTTTCAAACTCCACTAACATAAAATGACTAAAATAATCCTCCTATGCCTTTTTAAGGCTCTATTACATTTATTTTTTTGAAACTCATTTTGCCTTTTGACACTAAATTTTAAAAATTTGATTAAATGCTTAAACTAGGTGCACTACACCATACAACCTAACTTGAAACTTTTCCAAGTCCCTTGGAAATATTCTTGCAAATTTTCCTTCATTTCTCCATGTTTGTCTTCATTAGGTCCATCTTCACTGTCCATGGCATGCTTGCCAACATTTCTTGTTGTTTGACCATATGCACTCTTTATGGATTGTCCCACTCTTGGTCCTCTGACCATGTCATCTTCATCAACAACTATGCTTCTCTCAGTTGTCTTCAAACTTGTCTTCTTAACTTCTTGTTTACACCATTGGTTCATACTCTCATTTCCACTATTCACTATCATCTTACCTTTACCAACCTCTATCAGGTTCACTGTCTTATTAGTTTTGCAAACTGCTGCACCAGCTTCTCTTGGTTGTCTCTTCTTCATTACAGGGCACATGATTGTCCCTACTACGACTCCTTCACTCACTTCTTTCCTTACCATAAGCTCTACACTCTTGCACTTCACATTTTTCAATCACTTCCTCCTTCCACATGAAGATATTTCTCCTCATAACTGGCTGCAACTTAGCTTCATACTTACTCTTTGTTGTTTCAACAACTTCATGCCTTGAGAAGGCTGCACACTCAATGTCTTTACTCTCTTCAAACATCACTGGCTCCTTCTTGCCAAACATGATCATATTTGTTGTTCTTGACTGTTCCTCTAATGGTAGTAGCACAAAAGTCTTCTCATCCTTCTTGATAGTGAATGTATTAGCTCTTCCATCATAGACTGCAAACCTATCAAATTGCCAGGGTCTTCCAAGTATCACATGACAACAATCCATTGGTAGGATGTCACAAAGTACCCTATCATCATATGCTCCAATATTAAACTCAACTAATGCTTGCTCAGTCACTAAAATAGAATGATGATCACTCACCCAAGAAATTTTGTAGGGAACTTCCCTAGGAACTCTTTTCAACTTCAGCTTGTCTACCATCTCACTAGACACCATATTATCAACACAACTAGAATCCACTATCACTTTACATACCTTGTTCTTGCTCTTGCAAGCTGTCTTAAATGATGCTCTCCTCTAAATTAACTCCTTCTCCCTAGAGGTCTTTAGTAGTGCTCTTTCTCTCAACATTAATGCTTCTCCTGCTTTAGCATCACACCTTGTGTAACTAGAACTACCACACTCCTCTTCTTGGACTAATTGAGTCCTCTCAATCTTCCTCTCACCATCACTTGAAAATATTTGTTTCTCAGGACACTTATATGCTAGGTGCCCAAACTCTTGACAATTATAACACTTACCTACAAAGGTATTTGCACTCCTTCCACCACCAAATCTGCCTCTAGAACATCTACCTCTGAAATCTGCACTTTGTCCTTGTGCCTTGTTCATGTCTTCTTGACTTTCACTAACTTGTTTTGTGTTAAAAGATCCTCTACCTCTAGAAGTATTGCCTCTACCTCTGGCTAACTTATCTTGTCTCCTTTTCATCTTCTCTTCCACTTTAACTGCCATCTGATAATAATCTTCAACACTCCTTGGATTTGCCAACACTAGTTCATCCTGCATGTTAAATCTCAAACCACCAATATACCTAGCAACCTTTTGCAGTTCAGTTTCATTTTGACCAGACCTTATACTCAGATTATAAAACTCTTCAGTATATGACTTAACATCCATTTCTTTTTTCCTTAAACCTTGAAGCTTCTTGAACATTTGAACTTCATAATCTTTAGGCAAGAATTTACCTTTGATTTTTGCTACCATCTTGTCCCATGAGACAATCTTTGATTTTCATTTCTTTCTTCTCTCTGTCTGCTAATAATCCCACCATAACAAAGCATGAACTATCAGCTTGGTCTTTACAATCTGCACTTTTTGATCCTCAGAAACTTCTTCACACTCAAAATGATTGTCCAATGCTGCAATCTAATCTATCAACTCTTCATCATTCAGGCTTCCTCCAAACTTTGGCACATCTATCTTTATTTTGTGCTTGTCTTCTTTTACTGCCCTCAGCAACTTTACCATCCTCTAATCCTTAGGGTCCAACTCTTCTTCCACATATTCATACTCAGCTTCTTCTTCTTCCTCAGACTCAATCTCTTCACCTAGAGCCACTCCTCTTCTCTGATTTTGTTCTAGGGTAGCCATTCTTTCTTTCAGCTCCATCAACTCTTTGGCATGCTTCTCCTTCATCTCATTCATCTCTTGATCCATGTTTCTCACTCTTGGAGGCATCTTGATAAACTACCTCTTCAACTCAACACTTCACAGACCTACTAACTGTGCTCTGATACCAATTTGATGCAGAGGTAACAACACAAAGACCACAAAGGATCACAACCAACAACATGGGAGGAAGAGGATATAGGGGATGGTAGGGAAAACAACTCATCTAGGCCTCAGTGGACCAAACAACAACACTTGACTTCAATTTGGACTTGATTGTCCACTCACACTCCATGACTTCAACACAACACAATATCACCATTTATAGGTTCAAACATATGGGGACCTTCCCAAATGTTCTAAGGACCCTAGACTAACTAGGTTTGACTGTCCCAAGGTCACAAAACTCACAAAATGCACTGAGGGTACCTCCTTGTACCACTTCCTTCACAAACCCACTCACTTCCTTGTAGCCCTCTTTTTAGGACTATCATGCAATAACTTTAGTTTCAAACCTCTTCTCCAACATTTCATGGGATTTTTGACTACCCATTACCTTTTTCTTGAACATATTAAACATACAACATAGGTTTCTTTGGAACACTATACCCAAAACTTGACTATACCATGTTGTCCCAAGGGTTAATTAGGCCTTCCACAACACCACAAATACATGAAAATGATAACCCACTCCACATATTCTTGTTCCTAGGTGTAGGAGGTGTTTAATATTGATAAAATTTAACTGGTTTCAAGGTTTTAGCCACCATACAAACTACCTTGCCTTCAAAAAGCAACTCCACTTATGTTAGGATTGTCAAAACATAGTGTTATTAGACTTCAAGAAACACAAATTTGTCCTTTCACACCAACTCCACCATTCCTGCAAAAAACCAACTTAATTAGCATGAAAACCAAACTTGTTACACTCATTTCCACCTATGGGGCAAGTGTGGAAACTCTTAAATCCATCGATTTGATGAAAAACCACTAAAACCCTACTACAGACCCACTTGCACAAAAACAATCATAAAATGCTTCTTTGACAATGAAATTGGCTCCAACCAAGTTTAAATGAAAGGTAAGACATGCCTTAAATCCATTATTATCATTTGGCCTCTTGGCTGTGTGGTATGACCCAGTACAAACAAGAGGAAGAATAATAAAACAATCATAAACTATGAAAAGAGCAGTCCCAAAGAAAACGTTGGGAAGGTGCTCAAATATCCATCAAATCTCCTCCAACCTGACTTAAAAAAAATATGAGACCACAAACTACAACATTCCAAACATGAGAACTTTGCATTAGTACTGTAAGGCCAAGAAAAATGAGAGGGAACAACAGAAATAAAGAAAAACACAGTCAGGGACAGCAAATTGTAATCTTTTTCATTTCCTTTTGTTTAAACTTCATCTCCCTTACCATATTCGACCACCACACCTTTTCCAAGAATTAACAATTGTTTATCATCTTTTCTCCAATATTCCCATCATGGGAAAGGCTCAAAATAGCCTAAAACTACTAATTTTTTTACTAAAAATAGACTGTCATACTCTTGATGACTACAAACCATTCAATGAAACTAACTATTCAAACTCCACTAACATAAAATGACTAAAATCATCCTCCTATGCCTTTTTAAGGCTCTATTACATTTAATTTTTTTGAAACTCATTTTGCCTTTTGACACTAAATTTTAAAAATTTGATTAAATGCTTAAACTAGGTGCACTGCACCAAAAGGACATGCTACTATATGGTGGAAAGAAGTTTAGTTAGAAAGAAATAGAAGAGGAAAAGAAAAGATTACAAAATGGGATAGGATGGTGACAAAGTTGAAGAATCAGTTTATACCTCCAGACTATGAGTTGGAGCTATTGAAAAGATTGCAAAACCTGAGACAAAAGGAGAAATCTGTGAAGGAGTACACTAAAGAATTCCATAAAATGATCATAAGGACAGGACATAGTGAAGAAAGCAAGGAGAAAGTGGCTAGATATATCAATGGACTGAGATTGAACATTCAAGAGGAACTAAGCTTGGTAATGATGACATCTTTGGAAGAAGCATATCAGTTTGCCTTGAAAGTTGAAGAGAAGCTGAATAAGAGGCATGATTAGGGATAGACAGGCAGAGGAGGTAAATTTCAGAGAGGTAGAACATTTCCCAGAGGAGATAGATCATATCTGGAGCAGAACAAGTTTGAAAACACATTCAAGGAGGACAGAGATAACAGTGCTTATGGGAGAGATGACAGGAATTTTTACTGGAGAGGAAACCCTAGTGCATACCAGAATGAAGGATACAGAAGAGAAGGAAGATGATTTGATAAGAGAACATTTAGAGGTACTTGTTTCAAGTGTGGAGGTGAAGGACATATAGCATTTGAATGTAATCAGGGTAGTACAAATAAGAAGACAGAAAATGGTGGAAGAACAACCTATGTGGACGAAGAACCTGTTGAACTAGGAAAGGAGAATCATTGGTGATGAGGAGAGCACTATTTCAAACAAAGACAAATGAGGGACCACCGCAGAGGAATGGTTTGTTCAGAACTAGACGTAAATCAGGAGGTAAGTGTTGTAAAGTTGTGATTGATAGTGGTAGTTTAGATAGCCTAGTTTCAAAGGAGATGGTGACTAAGCTGAAGTTAGAAAGATTGAAACACCCTAAGCCCTATCAGATAGCATGGATTCAGGATGATCATAAGGTACTGGTGAGTGAACAATGTTTGGTGAAATTTCATATTGGATCTTATCATGATGAAGTCTTGTATGATATTATGCCTATGGATGTTTGTCATATTTTGTTGGGTAGACCTTGGAAGTATGATAGAAAAGCTATTCATGATGGGAGAAAGAATACATATATTATAACATCAAATGGAAAGAGAATTAATTTAATTCCTTTGGAGGATGATCCTAAGAGTGAAGTATGTGGGATGCTACAATCTGTTTGGTAGATGGAAGAAAATTTATGGATGGTTTGAGACATTAGAATATGTGTTATGCCTTAATTCCTAAGAAGCCTGAAGCATTGAAGAAGGAGATTGAAGAATCACAACTAGAGGAGATAAGAGAGTTGTTGATAGAATATGAAGACATCATATTAGATAATGTACCTGAAGGATTGTGACCTATATGGAGTATCATCCATCACATGGATCTTATAGTAGGAGCAAGTTTGCCTAACAAAGCAGGACATAGAATGACACCGGCAGAGAATGAAGAACTAAATAGACAGATACAAGAATTGTTGAAAAAGGGTTTGATCAGAGAAAGTTTGAGTCCATGTGTAGTACCTATAGTTTTGGCACCTAAGAAGGATGGAGGATGGAGAATGTGTACTAACTCTACAACAATAAACAAGATCACAGTTAAGTATAGATTTCATTTACCTAGGATCGATGATATCATGGATTGTTTAAGTGGAGCAAGATATTTCACAAAGATAGATTTGAAGAGTGGATACCATCAAATCAGAATCAAAGAAGGAGATGAATGGAAGACTACTTTTAAGACAAATGAAGGATTGTGTGAGTGGTTAGTGATGCCCTTTGGTTTGACAAATGCACCAAGTACTTTCATGAGATTGATGAATGAAGTTCTAAAGAAATTCTTGGGTAAGTTTGTGATTGTATACTTAGATGACATTCTGATTTGCAGTAAGACAAAAGAGGAACATTTGTGGTATATTAGACAAGTTTTGAAGAGGTTGAGAGAAAGAAATTGCTGATAAACATCAAGAAATGTAGTTTCATGAAGGAAGAACTAGTGTATCTGGGATTTGTGATTTTTGCAGAAGGATTAAAAATGGACCCTGAGAAAGTAAGAGCAATTGTTGAATGGCCTACACTGGAGAGCATTGGAGAAGTGAGATCATTTCATGGATTGGCTAGTTTCTACCAGAAGTTCATTAGAAATTTTAGTTTAGTTTGTAACCCTATGACAGAGATGATGAGAGGTGATAGAAAAGACTTTAAGTGGACATTAGGAGCAGATAAAAGTTTGATTTGTTGAAGCAGAAGGTGACAGAGCAACCTATTTTGGCATTACCAGATTTCAATAAGGTATTTCAAGTTGATTGTGATGCAAGTGGAAATGCAATTGGAGTAGTATTAAGTCAAGAAGGTAGACCTGTAGCTTATTTTAGTGAGAAGTTGAATGATGCAAGGAGAAGATATTTAGTTTATGATCAAGAGTTCTATGCCATAATTCAAGCCTTGAAGAAGTGGAGACATTATTTGTTGCCTAAGGAGTTTGTGTTGTATACATATCATCAAGCTTTGCAATATTTGAATAGTCAAGGTAAGTTGAATCGGAGACATATGAGATGGGTAGAGTTCATGCAGAGTTATACTTTTGTGTTGAAGCATAGGAGTGGAAAATCAAACAAAGTTGTTGATGCATTAAGTAGGAGAAGAAACTTGTTGACATATATGAGAGTTGAAGTATTGGGATTTGATGAATTGAGAACATATGAGGGAGACCCTAATTTTGTAGAACCTTAGAAAGCATGTAAGGAACCTATTGTGACAGATAGGAGTAAGTGGTTGTGTAATAAGTGAAATCAGAATGAAGATAAAAACTAATCTAATGCATAAATACACGATTATACCTTCCTTCTGACTCACGAATCCATGCGGGAAGGAGATGCACCTACATAGCTCCTTAGTTGTTTTCCGTGATTAAAATGACTAATGTGGATTGCTCAAGTGCCTACAACACAATGTATATGAGTGATTTGGATTGGGATGGAGATAGAGATGAGGATGAGAGATAATTTTGGCAGAGGTTTGATAAGATGAGGAGATTGGGGAGTGATTTTGATAGAGTTCTGATGCATGAAGTGGTCTCTCCAAATGGCTTAGAGAGGGGTCCAGTTTATAGAATTTTGGAGATGAGGATGGAGGGTGAGGATTCATTTGATGAGATCAAGGGCTAGGAATAAAAGTGAATCTTTTATTCCTAGTGGGTGAATTAAAAATTCTCATTTTGGGAAGAGTGGAGGATAGTGGATGAATAAATAATTCATCTTTGGGAAGAGTGGAGGATAATGGGGGACAACTAAATTTTATATTCAGTGAGTGGAGGATAGTGGGAGACAACTGAATTTTAAATTCAGTGAGTGGAGGATAGTGGGAGACAACTGAATTTTAAATTTAGTTTAGTGGATGATGAGGTAAGCAGGGTTAATTAAGGGTTAATCTTAATTAACTAAAGCCTAGGTTAATCAGATAAGTAGGATTTATCTAATTAACAGGGATTAGGGAAATGGATAAATCAATTAAATAAATATTAGGCATATTCATTCAATTAATAGGATATGGTTGTAAGATTAAATGGATTAATTAGGTGATTTAATTGATCACCAGGGATATGCAAATTGGGGGAATAGATGAGTGCAGAGGTACGAAAAATTGGTTTGCAGAGCAGTCCAATTTTAGGTGTCTACATTTGCCCCTCTTTGATATGGTGTTGCGGCTAAGTAACATCATTTCAAAGAAGTTAGAACATAGAGTTGGAATGGATAGAAAAAAGATTTTGGTTTGGAAGAATAAGGTTTGGGGATAATTGGTAAGGGTGATGCCCCCTCGAGAGGATAGGCGGGTTGCAAGAACACGGTTGTGCTCTCGAAATGGATGGGACAGATTGGTAGATCTGGTCAGAGGATAAGTGGTGGGATGAAAGGATGATGATATTGGGAGATGATTGGTGGATGATCATTGTGCTGAAACTGAATTTGAGCAATCCTAGGTTTGATATAGCAAAGTGGATATGTTCACCAAGGTATAGAAGACCAGGGTGATGATGTTTATCCAACATTTGCATGGACTAGACACACAGACAAAGGGATGATCTCATGCATGCCCAAGATAGTACAACCTTGTCAAGATGAGGGAAGGGGACTCATAGCATAAGCCCTTAGTACAAAAAAGGTATGATGAACCTTAGATGCATAAGGAGATCAATATGCTAGAACCGACCCTATGATCAATCAAGATATGAATACTAGCTTGGAGTAATGAGAACAACCCACCAGCACAGCATACAAAAGCAAGACTATGCCCCATTCTAGATGTTTCCGCCACATACCATGATATAATAAGATCAAGGTAGCTTTGATGTGATCTTCGAATAGGACAAAAGATAAAAATCAAAAACCAAAAGACCGACGAACCAAACAAGTAACCATTGTATCTTTTGCCAAAATGGATGATGAGGTGATAGATGCTACCTATCGTAGGAAAGATATATCCTAAGGCAGGGATTGATAGATGATTTGATGATGTTGTGATGATTGGATAGATTCTGCCTATCGTAGGAACGACATATCCTAAGGTAAGAATCGATTAATGATTGGATCATGTTTTGTTGATGTAAGATTGGCTTAAGATATGATGGTGACAAGTTGTGATTGATGTTGATTTGATAGTTGATGATTTTGATTAAGGGACAATGCTTTGATAGGTGATTTGATGCTTGGATCTAGTGTAAGCTTATGGATGATAGATGTGATGATGATATGGGATAGGTGTGATGGAGAAGTTTTATTTGTGTGATGGATAGGTTATTTTTGGAATTTTGTGTGTTTTCTATTGTTTTTGGGATTTTTTGATATTTGTGATGTTTTTGGATTTTTTAATTTTGTGATGTTTTTGGATTTTTTAATTTTGTGATGTTTTTGTATTTTTTGATTTTGTGATGTTTTTGAATTTTTTGATTTTGTGATGTTTTTGAATCTTTTGATTTTCTGATGTTTTTGGATATTTGGATTTTGTGATGTTTTTGGATTTTTTAATTTTTGTGATGTTTTTGTATTTTTTGATTTTGTGGAAAAGGAATGGTTTATTATGATGGTGTCTTGGATTTTGTTTGGATAGCCTTTGTGCTAAATACCAATGACAAGGGAACACCAAGTCTAGAGGTGAAGGTGATGGGGTGGGATAGGGGGATTGGTGATGAAAGGATAATGGATAGGAGATTTGATAGATGAATGGACAAGTGATAGGGATGCATGTTAGATAGATGGAAGATTGGGATGAGGGATAGGATAGGTATGTATGATATATGGATGGGAAATGGGGATAAGGATATTCTCCAAGGGCTAGGTTGCAAGGAATCATATGCCCCCAATGCCTAAAGAATTTTGCATGATGGGCTCATGTTTGAATGGGTGGACTTTGCATTTAGATGGATGGAGGATATACTTTAAAAGGGAGTATGCCAAGAGGTCTCCAAAGCATGTTGTTGATATGTTTCCCCTTGTCTTTATCAAGATCTAGGGTGAGAGATGGTTAAACCAAGATATGATGGATGGGGAATGACAGGATACATAGGGGATGGGGGATAGGAATATGATAGGATAACGATAAGACAGTGGATAAGATGTGCAAGGATATTATGGATGTGGATGAAGGATACGGTTTTGCCCCCAAGTGTAGGGATACAAAATGGATGGAGAAGGGATTACTCATGACACCCACAAGGGGTTTTCATCATGGTACTTGCCCAAGGTGCCACAAGGAGTGGTTTTCACCATTGGACTGATTTTTTCTCTTTACTATTTTTTTGATTTCTTGATTTTTTTTTGCTTTTTTGATGGAATGGGGACTCTAGCGTCTATTTCCATAGCAAGGAGAAGATGGTCCCATATTGGATAGCATTATGGATGATGATTGCATGGATATTGGTAGATAGGAGAAGATAGAATGGAATATGGATTATGGTATGTATAATGTGGATTATGCAAAAGCATGGACCATAGGAATGTGATGGGGAAGATATGTAGGATAGTGAACGAAAGATGGAGAGATGGAGGTATGTGGGAATTGCAAGTGGTGGAGGGGAACCAAGACCAATGGTTGCACACATCATGATGTATTTGGAAGCTTGTATTTTAGATGTGGAGTTGGGAGTAATGGGGATCAGGATGGGAGATTTTTGGATGGTCGATTTGGGGTTTTAGGTACCCAAATGGACTTAAGAATTATGGGATTTTTAGATAGGGAGGGGGATATTTGGGATGTTGGGGTGGATTGGGATGTGGATGCCTCATTAGAGTTTGGTGTTTTTCATTTAGGGACCCACACCATTTTTGTTTTTGCTTTTTCTTGTGATGGTGTGGGATTGGATAGCCTTTTTGATTTTTCATTTTGATTGGAAGGGATTGTTGATAACTGAGAGGGGGGGTGAATCAGTTATCCTAATTATTTCCTTTATTGAACTTTCCTTTTAATTGATGTAGCATAAAATCAAACACAAAAACATTAACCATGAAATAAGAAACACATGACACAGTATTTTTGACGTGGAAACCCTGTTAAGGGAGAAAACCACGGGGTGATTAACCCAAGAATTATTCTCTGTTAGAAGAATAGGAAATTACAAAAATGGCACTTGCCAATTAGGGCTCACTGCCCGAGCACACTGCTCACAAGAGGCCCACTGCCTACAAGAAGACACACTGTCTACAAAGTGATGAGAATCACAATCTTGAACTGATTGAAAGCATCTGCATATGCTGGAGTTCAGTTCCGGTTAGGCTCAGTACACTGATCTGCTGCACTTCATCTTTCCTCTGTTCTTTATTCTGCTATCTTTCACATACCAGATCCTTTTTGCTACTTCTTCTCTTTATCTGGACTTATTCGCATATGTCCCCACACACTAACACACACTTCACAACTAAATCCATCCTCTATATATATCCGCACAAGTAATTTCATCACCTTTCTAGTCGGCATCCGGAACAGTCTAGTTTCTTACAAACTCTCATTCTGTCGGCTGAATCCTTCCTCACCAAGCAATGCGGATCAAGCATATACTTGTAGATATCATTAATCATGTCGGCCAAACATGATTCATGCCTTCACAACTTCTGTCATCAACAGTAACCCATCCAGAAAGCAGTCTGATACTCTGCCAGTCAGTTCTTCCTCTGTTTTCACTGTCTCTCAGGAATCCGGTACTCAACCATTCATATCTTTTTCCTTGTCCATCACCGGAGGCTAAATCCTTGGAATATACCACTCAAGGTAGTCCTCTTGACTTCCCCAAATCCGCACTGCACCAAGACACTTCCTCTGAGAGGTCCGGACCAATCTGTCGGACCTTGCCACATGCTCTGTTCTTCTTCACCGGACCACAACTTTCTTTATTCTGACTTCCGGTAGAGACACATCATGACTTGCGGATATGTGGGATGACCTTTGTTGCCATCAATGACAACAACCATGAATCCATATAGTGTCTCTTGCCAACAATCTCCCCCTTTGGCATTGATGGCAACACTTAGTGAAAAATGACTAAGTGTTTTCACTATGCTCCCCCTTTGCTGATGCTCTGTCTTTATATACAATTTCCGGAACTCCCCCTTAGTTGGATTCCTCATTTTTCACTGCTCCTCACTCCCCCTTTGACATCAATGGCAAAGGGTAGGGTCCGCACACCAAAATTTTCAAAAATTTTTCTATATATAGCCGCATATTTACATACTCACATGTACTGAAGAATGTCTGCAAAGGATGTCTGCAATTGAATCATTTCTATAGCCCAACTTTGCTTCATTCTGTCCAAAATTGAAATGTGACCACTTAACAAAAATGCAAAAGCTTCTGCCCGCTTGAGATCTGTCGGATCTTTTGTTTGGGCGGTGGTCTGAGCATCACTGATGGCCTCATGCATGGTTTCCAACTTAGGGATTATAATCCTTCTGAGTTCTCCCATCCGGTTGGTGATGTTCTTCCTTTCCTTCTCAAGATTCTTTATTTCATTCAAGACTGCAATAGTCTGACATTCTTGATTTATTATAGAGGAAGAGAGAGGATCAAAACTTTGAGATAAGCTTTGTAGCTTATCCTGTTTCTCTTTTATTTTCTTGTCAAATGCTGCTGTTGCCTTTGACCAGGATATACAAAATTTATAGATATCACCGCCATCCTTAAGAGCATTCTCTAAGCTCTTTATTCCAATGCTTACAATCTTTCTGTCTTTAGAGATTAACTCTAATATTTCTGAAAATCTCTTATCCAAAAATTCCTTCCGGACCTTTTCTTCAGCTGATTTTTCTAGAGAATCAAAATGTGTATCAACACTGCTGACTAAGGTTTTTAGATTACCGGAAGTGGAGGCTGTCGGATCTATCTGGATTGATGGCATGATCTTCACAAGTACTTCGGAAGCAGCCTCTATCAACTCACAGTCTTCCATATGAAACTTCAGGAGCTTTTCATTTGCCTTGGCATTTGCAAATGAAGCTATCTTCATTGTTTGTACCGGAGAGAGAGAGTCAAAATCAAATG
This sequence comes from Cunninghamia lanceolata, assembly GCA_027924645.1. Lineage (NCBI taxonomy): Eukaryota > Viridiplantae > Streptophyta > Pinopsida > Cupressales > Cupressaceae > Cunninghamia > Cunninghamia lanceolata. The sequence continues at coordinate 2,679,607 of BSBN01000831.1, forward strand.
GGCCTTTTAGAAGCTCCGGTTCATCAATCTCTAGAGTTTCTTTGCTCAAAAATTGTTGAACAGTTTATGCAGTGTCTCTTGCCGGAGACAGATGTTTCTTTTCTTCTGCAGTCTTAGAACTGTCAACCTCTTTGTCTTTCACCACTGCTTCCTTCTCCTGTAATTGCTCTTCTTCTTTGGATCCGGAGACTGTAGGGGAAACCGGAGGAGAGATGCTGACTTGTTCATGGGCCACTTCTTCTGGAGCAGAGGGTCCCAAGTCCTCACTTGTCTGTTCAGGGCTCACTTCTTCCGGAATAGAAGATTCCAAATCAGCAGCTGTTTCTGCACCTAAGTCCTCTACAACAGGAAGATTGAACCTTTTGAAGGCCTTCCGGAGGATCTCTTCTGTTTCTTGGGCCACTTTGTCAGTCTCACCAAGCATGAGTTGATTCATCCTGGCTTTGCTTCTGAACTCATCTTTGCAGTCCTTGAAGATAATGTTCATTGTCTTGGGATCAATTTGAGGATATAGCTGAATAGCTATCTGCTCCCGGATCTCAAGATCTTTAGCATGAGCATTATTCTTTCTTACTTCCATTTCCTTCTCTAGGCTTTTAGGAATGAGAGATATGATCTCAATGAAAGCCTTGTTGTATATGTTCAGATATTTAACTGTGACTTCCTGCAGAGTCTTTTGGTCAGCCTCACTGAAGTCATCATAGGATTCAGTCATTGGTTGAAGGTTTCCATCCACCGTGACTGACTTGATTATGCTCTCTAGTGACAGAGTGGGCTTTTCAACAGTTACCTCTGCCATTTCATCCTTGTCTTGGCCTGTGGAGGGCTTACCGGATCCTTTCTTCTTCTGTTTCTTTACTTCTCTTACTCCCTCATCTGATTCTGTTTCCTCTTCATCCTTTTGGCTTCCATAAGCCCTTGTGGCTTTTGTCTTGGATCTCTTACCGGATGCCTGGACTTCCGGTTTTGAACTTTTGGTTGAGGGAGGTGCAGATCTCTTTGTTGATCTGGTCCGGGTGGGAGCTCCAACCGGAGCACTTTCTTTGCTTTTCTCTTCTTCCTCGGCCTTCCTCCTCTTTTCCCGGCTGGCATCAAGTGCCTCCTTTGAGATACCTAGGCCTTGAGCAATGTGCTCTACTTCTTTTCTTACCTTTCTTTTAATCTCAGGTTCCCTGAGTTCTACATGTATTTTTACACTCAGCTCCTCAAAGGTTCCAAACCTTTCTGCCTTAGGATCTTTGGGCTGACTTAGCATGTGTTGAACATGCAGCTCCACTATCTGTTCATCAACTTCATACCCCATGGGCATGATCCAGACAGTCCTTGGCTCCACTGCCTCCATTAGGCACTGATCAGTGTCAACCATAAAGCACACTGAGTCCTTGTATTTCTCAATGAGAGACTGGGGAATTCTCTCTCTTGCTTGCATCATGCTCTGAAAGTTTTTGAAGTATCCCCATAGAGCTGAATTTCTCGCTTTTGCATCCCCAAGTCCATGCAAGTAGTCTCTTATCTGGACTGCAACAGGTTTGTCATTCTGCCATACCCATCCACTTGTTCCGGGTAGCTCATTCATGAAGTAGAAGAATAGACATACAATAAGAGTACCATACTTGAAGGAATTCTTCTTATCCTTCTTGATTTTCTGTATATTTTCCATTAATTGGCTTAGCAGTAGTTCGCAGAGGTCATATTCTGCATTTTTCCTTAGCATTTCAAAAGCAGTGTATACTGCAGTTCCGGATACAGAATTCTCCCTGCTGGAGTGATAGATCTTGTATCCTATTATCATTGATGCATATTTGATATCCGGATCCGAAATATCTTCAATGGTCATTGCCCTCTTGTCAAATTTTGATCCGGTGGCCTCAGTTACAATGTTGTTCTTGACAGATTTGAGGATAGGTACCCCTCCGGAAGAGTATAGGCCAGTTACTGCTCTAATTGCCTCTTTTGTGATCTTGCAGGGTCTATCTAGCCATAGAAAGTTGTCATGCATCCTGCTCAGTACATACCGGACCCATTCATCTTCTTCAAAGCAGGGGAAATGAATAAATTGCTCAAATTGTTTCTTCTGAATATCCTTATACTCTGGTTTAAGCTCAAAAGCATTGTCAATCAGCTGCTTGTGATAGAGGTCTCTTAATTTGAATTCCCCAAATTCCTCAATGTTTGCATGTATGTAAACCCTAATGTCTTCGGTGTGTAATACTCCGTGAGGAACACTAGAGAAGGCTCCTAGTGGGTCTACCTCCAATGATTTGTAGGGATGTTTCTTGAATGAGGGGCGAGGTCTATCAGAGATCTTAACTATGTTTGGAGTAGCCATTCTTCAAAGATTTGCAGTGAGGTAATGAAAAACGGAGAATACCTTATGCGCCTTCGGTTTGCACGGAGTGGTTGGATTGATTTCTTTATCCAATAGCTTCAGCAGGAGATCCTTGGTGTGTTTGATGAACCTTGTTGCAGAGCTCCACTTTTCGCTTCTTCTCGAGTGCAGAATGAGCAAATGACCTTTGAGAAATCCCTTAAATTGCTCCGTGAACCCTAATACCTGTCTGCAATAAATGCTTCACCTACATCATTCCGGTTTGCCTTGTCTGGATAGCTTGGAGTATCCTGAATTAGTCCTGATCTGTGGATATCATCCGGATCTTTCAATCATGAATAAATCGAGGTAGCATATTACAAGATCATCTCAAACACTCTGTCCAATCCGCAGAACAAGGTAGTGCATTTCTGGATCTTTCCGGACCTTTTTGTAATCCTTTATCATACCGGAGCATCTCCCTGAACAGGTCTTATTTGATCGATCACAGCTTCTTCATAACTTCATGCGGACCTCTGAAAACATGACTGAAGTATCTCAAGACTCATATCTACAAACCCTTTGATCCGCATCTTGTGCCACATCCGGCACCACTTGTTTGGCTGGGGGAACAAGATCTTCTTTGAGTCTCCCCCTGAGCCTGAGCTCACTTTTAATTTCCGGAAGAAATATCAGCACCAGAGTCTGGTGCGGATCCAACCTCTACATTCTCTGAACTTTTCTTCACCCAAATCTTGCTCATCTGATTCCTAACCTCATCCGCATTCATCTTTTGTTTACCCTTGTCTTGATTCTGATTATACACCGGACCTCTTTTGTCCTGATTCTTGTTTCTGCAGACTTTAGCATTATGACCGGACCTATTGCAGATTTGGCAAATAACATTTCTTTGCATATTTGACTGATATCCTCTTGATCTGCATTGATTTGCCATATGACCTATTCTATTGCATGTGAAGCATCTACCTTTGAATGATTTGTTTACTTGCATAATTCTGCATTCATGGGATTTGTGTCCATACCTTTTGCAGTTGAAGCACTGTCCGGAGAAGGATGAATTATTCTGATTCATTCTCATTCTGCACTGATTAGCTTTGTGACCAAAGTGGTTGCAGTTGTGGCAGTATCCATTGAAGGATGGATATCTTTGAGCATTTGGCTGTTTTACCGGAGGTCTTCTAGACCTGCTCCTTGGATTTTCTGATCCAAGATTCTTCTGACCGGATCCGGAGCTTTCTCCTTTCTCATATCCCAAGCCATACTTGTCATCTGTCCTCTTTTGACTTCCAAGAAGAACTTCAAGTTGAGCAGAACTTATCTTGAATTTCTCTTTATATTCATTTGCTGTTTGAAGGTCTCTTTTGAGAGAGGCAATTTGATCCTCAAGTTTTCCTTCATTATCTTTGGCATCTTCAAGATCAGATTCAAGGTGTCTGATAATCCTGTCCATCTGGTGGCATTCTTCTGATTTTTCTTTAAGAGATTGTCTTAGATTGTCTTCAGCCTTTCTTTTTTCTTCAATTTCTTGAGTAAACTTTATAGTTCCTGATTCCATTTCATGTCTTAACATAATGACTTCTTTTGATAACTTTTCACATAACTTGGTTTGCTCAGTCAATTCTTCATTTGTATTGCTTTCTTCACTTTGTCTTGCCAACTGTTGAAGCAGCTCCTTTCTCTTTTTCATAGAGAGACTTAATTTGTCTTTTAATTCTCTCATGAATTCATCAGCCTGTTTGAGTCTTTCCTTTAATTCACTGACTTCAGAATTTGACTGTTCAAGATCCTCAAGGGCAGTCTTGAGTTGCTCCCTTAAACCATATGCATCCATTTGAAATCCCAGATCTTCCTCAAGCTGTTAGGCTCTATTAGGAGGAACTTAGCTCTGATACCAATTGTTGATAACTGAGAGGGGGGGTGAATCAGTTATCCTAATTATTTCCTTTATTGAACTTTCCTTTTAATTGATGTAGCATAAAATCAAACACAAAAACATTAACCATGAAATAAGAAACACATGACACAGTATTTTTGACGTGGAAACCTTGTTAAGGGAGAAAACCACGGGGTGATTAACCCAAGAATTATTCTCTGTTAGAAGAATAGGAAATTACAAAAATGGCACTTGCCAATTAGGGCTCACTGCCCGAGCACACTGCTCACAAGAGGCCCACTGCCTACAAGAAGACACACTGTCTACAAAGTGATGAGAATCACAGTCTTGAACTGATTGAAAGCATCTGCATATGCTGGAGTTCAGTTCCGGTTAGGCTCAGTACACTGATCTGCTGCACTTCATCTTTCCTCTGTTCTTTATTCTGCTATCTTTCACATACCGGATCCTTTTTGCTACTTCTTCTCTTTATCTGGACTTATTCGCATATGTCCCCACACACTAACACACACTTCACAACTAAATCCATCCTCTATATATATCCGCACAAGTAATTTCATCACCTTTCTAGTCGGCATCCGGAACAGTCTAGTTTCTTACAAACTCTCATTCTGTCGGCTGAATCCTTCCTCACCAAGCAATGCGGATCAAGCATATACTTGTAGATATCATTAATCATGTCGGCCAAACATGATTCATGCCTTCACAACTTCTGTCATCAACAGTAACCCATCCGGAAAGCAGTCTGATACTCTGCCAGTCAGTTCTTCCTCTGTTTTCACTGTCTCTCAGGAATCCGGTACTCAACCATTCATATCTTTTTCCTTGTCCATCACCGGAGGCTAAATCCTTGGAATATACCACTCAAGGTAGTCCTCTTGACTTCCCCAAATCCGCACTGCACCAAGACACTTCCTCTGAGAGGTCCGGACCAATCTGTCGGACCTTGCCACATGCTCTGTTCTTCTTCACCGGACCACAACTTTCTTTATTCTGACTTCCGGTAGAGACACATCATGACTTGCGGATATGTGGGATGACCTTTGTTGCCATCAATGACAACAACCATGAATCCATATAGTGTCTCTTGCCAACAGGGATAATATCCTTAGGCTTTTGTGCTTTATGAGTTGAGGCATTCAAATTTGTGAATCCCATGGATTTGGGGGAAGCTTCACATTTGAAAGATGTGTGCTTTTGTTGGTCTTGATTGGGAATTTTAGTGGATTTATGGATAAATGGATGAGGAGATTTGAGTATGGGGATATTAGGAGTTGGGAGGATGGGAGGATAAGAGGATTTGTGGATAGGGATATTGGGAGTTGGTAGGATAGGAGGTAGAGTGGATTTGATAGGGATCTTTGGAGTTGGAAGTAGTGGAGGTAAATTGGATGGAGGGAGATGGATGGTCACATGCTTTTGCGAATGGTAGGATGATGGAGGAGGGATGGCGACACATGTTTTGGAAGTGCGATGAGATGCACCATGTTGGGGATTGGATGAATGGAATTTGGAAGGTGGGTGGATGGTATTGATAGGTTTAGGTTGTTTGCTTTGAGATAGATAGCCAAGGCCATGCAAGGATGGATGGAATGTGGTGTGAATGGGCTCCAAGATGCCTTGTTCATGAAGGCCTAAGCCTTTGCCTTGATAGTTCATAAGTTGGAGCATGCGACATGCAATGGGATGTTTGTTGCTTTGGAAACAAGACGCGAATCCATTATTTGTTAGAGAAGAATAGGTGGTGGATGGAAGTTGTTCACCTCCTACGAGGAAGTCACCATGGATGAAAGTGCTTGTTCCAAGTGAATAGGAGGATGGATTTGGGATGGGATTGGGAGATGGAGGTGATGGATTCATGGGGGATGGTAAAGGGGTGGTAGAAGATGGTGTGAGATCCATAAGTTGATCAATGGATGGTAGGGGATCAGGGATGGGATTAGATGGGATGGGTAGATCTTGATTAGGAGAAGGGGTTGATGTTTCAACATGCTTTGGATTTGGTTCGTTACATAGGTCATGTGCTTGAGTAGAAGTGGGATTGACTTGGATAGATGTGATGGGTGCTTGGATTGATGTGATAGGTGCTTGGATTATGTGTTCTTGAACATGGCTATATGATGGTTCTTGACTTATTATAGGGGATTGTTCAAGAGGTTTGGTGGATGTTGGATTGCATGAGGGTGTTTGATTCCTTGCTAATAGCCAATGGATGACATCTTTCATGAGTGTATGGGTGGAAGAATAATATAATGGATGGATAATGATGCTGGTTGGTGTAGGATTAGGATTGGGATTGGATAGGTGGGTGATAGGATTAGGTAGTGATGGTTCATGGGTGGGTTCAAGGATAGGTGTGGGATTAGATGGTGGAGGGCACTCTAGATTGGTATCTCCCTTGTCAAAGGGTATTAGATCTTGCCTAGGATAACTTGGACTCATTTGATTTATGGACAAGGGACCACTTGGACTTGTAGTTGTGTCGTGTTGCAAAGGTGGATTTGGGCTCACTAGTGCTTGTTGGGGAAGCCATTGATAGTCTTGGTAGCCTCGTGGATGGGCTTGGTGGTATGTTGGAATGTGAGAATGAGAAAGTGGATAATGTTGGGGTGAAGGTTGATTTGTTGATGTGGCATTGACATGATAGGTGGATGGATTAGGTTGGTATGAAGGTGAAGATGATGACATGTAAGGTTGTTGTGGAATTTGTTGAGGTTGGGATGGTGTTTGGACTTCTTGTTGTGATAGGATTTGTGGTTGATGTTGGTAAATGTGTTGATGTGATGATGATGGAGGGGTTGCATAGGATAATAATTGTTGTGATGTGGATTGATATAGATAAGGGTTGTGATAAGTTGATAAAGGGTTGATATGACATGTGGATGAATTTGGTTGATATGAAGTGGGATAAGTTGATGCAGAATTGGTTTGATCTGTAGGTGGATATGATGGGATAGGTGCTAGATAGGATGGTCATTGGACTTTGCAAGTGGCCAAGAGGTGTTGGATTTCTTCCACGAGGTATTGTATGTGTGAGGAGTGGCTTGTTCGACCTATTTGAATCAATTTTTGAATGCTTTGAAAGGTTCATTGCTCTAAAGGGGATTGGCTTGCATACATGTGGTGAAGCATATGAAGGAGCTTTTGGAAGTCCTCTAAGGTTGACATGATGTCACACATGTGGTTAAATCTTAAGTCCTTTTTGGCAAGTGCTTGGTTATGATTCGATGATGATGTGGATTGTTTGGATAAAGTTGATTTTGCTTGGCAAGTAGACAAACAACAAGCAAGAAAACACAATGGCCAAAGGTTTGATTTATGAAAAATATGATAAGCAAGCATGTACAACCTTAGGGATTTGGGCCACTAAAACAAAGGTTCATAGTGGGGGAACATCTGGGGGATCGGCACTTTACGAGCATCTGATAAACCACTTAAGGTTTTGACTAGCTCTACTAGGAGTTTAATATACCTCAAGGGTACTACTTCCTTTCAAGCTAGCACCGAATGGTAAGCACTCATACCGATTATACTTGGCTTTCGCCTTATTCTTAATTTACATATAGCGGATTGGATGAAAGTACCGCTTAGGGTCGCCAATGAGTTCTCCGAATGGATGTGTCTCAAGGGTAGGCCCACATCCTAAAAAAATAGAATAGAACCATTTCTCTTCACCCAAGATCCTTTTGAAGGCAAGGGGAGAGGATACTTTGATTCTACCCTATGGGATAACACAAACGTGCAAGTGCACAAGACACGGCAAGCAAGAGCTAATGTTCATTTTAAGCCCAAATTGAAAATGTGCCTAAAGTTGTTTGTTGCAAGCAATGATTAATTTTAGTTGCACCAAAATCAAATGTTCTTTACAGTAAGGCCCACAAGGATTCTTTTTAGGTGCACCAAAATGACATGTTTGATTGTAGATTGTTTGGAAGCAAGATTCGTTTTAGGTGCACCAAAGATAAATGTTCTTTAAGCTAAGAAATCCCTACAAAAAAGATGTTAGTAACTTCCAAGTGCTGTTGATGACCTACACTAGATGTTGTTCCAGCCCCGAATGATCACCTGCAAGTCACGAAACTGAAAACAGAGCAAGTAGACTTCCAAGAGGATTGTAATGTGAAAATTGATAATCTGAGAAAATTTGATGAAAGAAGAACTGATATAGGAAAATAGATTGCATAAATAGATTCTTCAAGAGATTCTATGCAATTTTAAAAAAAATTCACTGAAAACCGATCAAATTTGCAAAAGATATGATGATTTGAAGTTTAAATGCAAGTTTGAATTTGACTGATAAAAAAGGTGGGAAAAAGGTACCATCACCTAATAAAAACCTCACAACTATGTAGTTGGCCTTGTCAGCTTTCCAGAAAGTCCTCATTTGCGTGATTTCAACATCGTATGCAAAAGTTACAGAAAAAAGAAAAATACCCCCCTTTAGAGCTTGAAAATGAACTAGGGCAGGCTGACTGTTTCAAAGAAACCTCTGGCGGTTAGATGAATCCAGTCACATGCAAGTGTTATCTTTGGTGGTTAACAATTTATGCTAGTGGTTAGTTTTGATGTTGGGGGCTTAGATTAGTCCTGCCCCTGGTCATCCATGTGACCAGGGGTCCAGCGAAGGTAAAATGAAAAACCCTAACCTAAAGTTTAGAGTTTGAAAAAAATCTTATACGCCGGTGGGTTTTTTTTTTGGCTGGGGAATGGTGCAGGGATGGCCAAGGGCAGGGAGTAGGGTTGTGGGAGGCAGAGGGTGGTGGAATGGTGGTGTTGACCAGGCTGAGGGGGGGTTCGACTGGTATGTGGGCAGGGGACAGGGGAGGTCGGAGGGTGGCCGCGGGGTGGGAAGGCGTCATGGGAGGCGGGAGCAGAGGGTGGGAAGCCGGCGGCACGGGAGCAGAGAGTGGGGAGTAGGGAGAAGGGAGGAGGGAGCGGGGAAGACAGGAGTGGCGGTGGATGGATGGCGGCAGGAGGTGGGTGGATGGGTGGCGACTGGGGAAAGCAATGGTTGGGGGTTGTGGATGGAGTGGCGAGGCGCGGGGAAGGGAGTTGGAGGTGCTGCGAGAAAGGGGTTGCTAAGAGGTGTGGCGGCGACAGGGGCGCTGATGGGTGGTGGCTGGGTGGTGAAGTGGTGGAGGGGGTTATTGGAGGGGCTGATAGCGGCAGGGTCTGGTTCGAGGGTAGTGGCGACTGCAAAAAAAAGGGTAGCGACTAGGTTGTGGGTTGGTGGCGACCAGGAGGGATAAGGCGGTGGCTGACAACAGAATAATGGCGGTGACTGGTGTTGAAGTGGAGGAGGGTTAAACCTTCATAATCGACAACTTGCATACAAATACATTAAACCTGCAACTCCAAACAAAATTCTTGCAACTTCAAACACGAACCATTAGTACGGCAGGGTATGGATCCGTACCCTAAAAACTTTTCAAATTTTTTCAAAAAAATTTTCACAGAACCTAGGCATGTTTACTGTCAAAATTCACAGAAACAGCGTCCGAAGCGCAAAAATGATGTCCGTTTCTACCCAGGATGCGACCTGCAACACTTCCTTCACCAAACTTACAAAAAAATGTTAGAAAACAAAGATTTTAACTAGAAACCTTCACAAAACGATGAGTAGATTCGAGACTGGGCGTGCCAATGTAATAAGTGAAATCAGAATGAAGATAAAAACTAATCTAATGCATAAATACACGATTATACCTTCCTTCTGACTCACGAATCCATGCAGGAAGGAGATGCGCCTACATAGCTCCTCAGATGTTTCCCGTGATTAAAATGACTAATGTGGATTGCTTAAGTGCCTACAACACAATGTATATGAGTGATTTGGACTGGGATGGAGATAGAGATGAGGATGAGAGATAATTTTGGCAGAGGTTTGATAAGATGAGGAGATTGGGGAGTGATTTTGACAGAGCTCTGATGCATGAAGTGGTCTCTCCAAATGGCTTAGAGAGGGGTCCAATTTATAGAATTTTGGAGATGAGGATGGAGGGTGAGGATTCATTTAATGAGATCAAGGGCTAGGAATAAAAGTGAATCTTTTATTCCTAGTAGGTGAATTAAAAATTCTCATTTTAGGAAGAGTGGAGGATAGTGGGAGACAACTAAATTTTAAATTCAATTTAGTGGATGATGAGGTAAGTAGGGTTAATTAAGGGTTAATCTTAATTAACTTAAGCCTAGGTTAATCAGATAAGTAGGATTTATCTAATTAATAGGGATTAGGGAAATGGATAAATAATTAAATAAATATTAGGCATATTCATTCAATTAATAGGATAGGGTTGTAAGATTAAATGGATTAATTAGGTGAATTAATTGATCACTAGGGATATGCAGATTGGGGGAGTAGATGAGTGCAGAGGTACGAAAAATTGGTTTGCAGAGTAGTCCAATTTTAGGTGTCTACAGGTTGGACCATTTCATTCAAGAAGATATGTTGTTCAAAGGAAATCAGTTGTGCATACCTAGAAGTTCAATGAGAGATAATTTGATCAAGGAGAAACACAGTGGTGGATTGGTAGGACATTTTGGCATTGATAAGATAGTGGCCTTGGTGAGTGAAAATTACTTTTGGCCTCAGATACATAAGGATGTTCAGAGATTTGTGCAGAGTTGTAGAGTTTGTCAAGTTGCAAAGCAGAGTAGTCAGATTATTGGAATGTATAAACCTTTAACAATATCGGAGAGACCTTGGGCAGACATAAGCATGGATTTTGTAATGGGATTGCTAAAGAGATAGAGAGGACATGATTCAATATTTGTAGTGGTTGACAGATTTTCAAAGATGGTTCATTTCATACCTTGCAAGAAGACAGCTAATGTAGTACATGTAGCTAACCTATTTTTCAAGGAGATTGTGAGATTGCATGGATTACCTAAGAGTATAGTTTTAGATATAGATACAAATTTTGTTGGATACTTTTGGAAGACACTTTGGAAGAAGATGAAGATAGATTTGAAGTTCAGTTCAACTTTTCATCCATAGACTGATGGACAGACAAAGGTTGTGAATATGAGTTTGGAAAACTTGTTGAGATGTTTGGTTGGAGAGAAGACAATAAGTTGGGATTTGATTCTTTCACAAGCAGAGTTTGCATACAATAATTTAGTAAATAGGAGTACCAGAAGAACACCTTTTGAGATTGTTACTAGAGTAAACCCTAGAGGAGTTGTAGAATTGAGAGATATTAGCATGGATGAAAAGAGGAGTGCAGAAGCAGAAGAATTTGTAGATCATATGAAGACAATGCATAATCAGGTGAAAAGCATTTGGAGGATATGAATAGTAAGTATAAGGAAAAGAGAAATGAGAAGAGAAGACATAAGGAATTTGAAGTGGGAGATGAAGTAATGGTGTACTTGAGAAAAGAAATATTTCTAGTTGGGACATATAACAAGTTGAAGATTAAGACGTTTGGACCTTGTAAGATACTTAGGAAATTTAATTTAGGAAATGCATATAAAGTGGAATTACCAGAGACCTCGGGCAGATCACCTATTTTCAACATTGCAGACCTTTATCAGTATGATGAAGCAGAGTTTAGTGACAGCATGGAAGAAGACTTGAAGAACCAGTTACCACAAGTACCAGAGCAGATTGAAGACATATTGAATAGCATAGTTGGATGCAACACTAGAGGAAGACAATACAAAGAATATCTTGTGAAGTGGAAAGGAAGATTGAAAGAAGATTCATCATGGATTTCTCAGGCTGAGGTGGATCGTCTTGGTTCTCCCCTAGCCCCAACAAAGTGAGGGACTCAATTTTTCAATAACCCCAGATGTCTGATGCAGGAGCATCCTTGGTTCAAGAGCAATCTTGCATCAACCAAAAACATTTGTATTTTAGTTTATTTACATTTCAATTTGTTTCTTTTCATTTTCCAGTTCAATTTAGGCAGTTCAGTCAGAAGCAGTTTCTGCTTTTGGTCTGACATTCTACCACAATTGCATTTCACATCTTGTGGATCTAGACTTAGCATCTACATTCATTCATCTACATCATATCTAGAATTCAGAGCATTTGGATCAGTTACCGAAAAGTTATTGCTATCAGAAAATTAGTTATTTTCTTAGAATAGAGCATCCTAATAGTCTTGGACAATCAGCTAAAGGAGAAGACTTGCAAAGCCTAATGACACATCATTCAATGATCTTTGGTTTGTGGCTGACCTTCGTCAAAGATCCGCATGTTATTCCATTCATTTGAGGAAGTGTTCTATGCATTTAGGTTCAACCTATCTATGTACACATGTTACAGTTCTTCATGGGAATTTGTGACCTTCCTTAACCAACGCAGAGGAATCTTGTGGTCCGGAGATGATTATATTGATGTAATAGATCCCTAGGAAGGAAGTGATTCACATAGTGATAATTGATAGCTTAGATTTTGTGCAAAGGAGCTTCAAAGCTAAATCTTGTGCATATTCTGATATTCTAAAATCAAGCCTTTGAGCCCTAATTGTAAGCCCACATGATGCCGACCAGCTTGTATTTGAATTCCATGATATATAGAACAACTGAATCTGCATTTGCTTTATTTCTTTGAGTTGTTTGCGTTGTGTTTACTCTTGCTGCATGGTCTGGATAGTTCATTCTGTGAACCCTCCTACTGTGACTGCACCATCAAGAATTTGTGTCAAGTGATCAATTTGTCTCTTCAAATATTTATGTTCATTATGAATGGGTCTTTTACAATAGGCACATTTGACTTTCTCTTTCTTAGGCTTGTCACCATTAGAAGATTGGGTCTCATTAGCTTCTTTTAGGGAAGTTGGTTTTTGATCCTTCTTCTCCTTGCTATTCTTTTGTTTCTTATCCTTATTGTTACTACTTTGTCCTTTCTATTCTTTTGTGCCTTAGTTGGTAGCCAGGGCATGTGACTTAGAGTATTTTAGAGTACCCATCTGGATCAGCTTATCTTGCTCATGTGTGAGAGAGATAGCAAAGTCATCCAAAGATGGCATGGTGAATTGAGTACCAAGTGCACCCTTAGTATCATAGAAGGTAGAAACAAATACAGAATATCCTGAACTTAGCTTAGAGAGAATACTAGAATCAGTTGTTCATCTTTCTTTTCAATTCCACATTATTTTAACTACATCCTAAGTGATTTTAATTTTGTGAAAAAATCTTGAATTATGTTGAAGTTTCCTAGACTTAAACTAATTAGTTCATTTTCCAACATATGACCCCTCATTAAATCTTGTGTGCTAAATAGTGTTTCTATCTTTTTCCATATTTCATTTGGTGAATTCAAAGACTCAATGTAAAAGAGCAAATTAGGAGAAATAGACAAACACAATGTTCCATAGGCCTCATCACATTTATTAAACCAGTTAGACGTATCTTCATCTTTAGTATGTTTAATTTCTAGTCCCATTGTTATCTTATGCAATCTAGCTTTCCTTATGTAGATTATCATGTGTGATTTCCACTCAAAGTAGTTTTAAGTAATTAATATGGGCATCGTTGTTTGATCCATGGTGAAGAAATGCAGAAATGAAGTGCTAAAAAGAAGAGAACACACATAGGACAACCCCCCTTTCACTCAATCAAAGAACCCCCAAGAAAAGATGATTTGACACTTTATATTTAGTGCATTTACAATTGCCACTATCAAGAAATACTTACTAGTCTTGATCTCAATGTTTTACAAAATCCTCAACAAATAGGTGTATGTTGAAAGTATAATACTGGAATAAAACCAAGTGAAAATAACAAAACCATTGTGATCTACTTGAAAAATCATCCACTTTCAAAAAAGGAAGTACCTCAATTTGAGGTCGTATGTGAAAGTTGTGAGCCTCAAAAGTTCCAAAAATGGGAACTGTACGTCACTTGTGAGAATCTACAATTTCCAAAAGAACCATGCACCAAAATCACAAATTGTCAGCACTAGCATGTGGAGCATGAAAATTAGCCCAAATAAAAAAATTGCTTAGGAATCAGAGCCAGAATGACCTAGAATAGGGCCTCAAAAGTTTGCCTTAAAAAATGAAATAGCCAATGGAGAGGGTCTATGAGAAAAAATTCAACCTCTGCCAAATTTAGTAGAACTATTGCCAGAATAGTAGAAATGCCAAGTTTAGAATTGCAGCTAGTTTTAGAAAAACCTCCAAATAATGATAGTGAAGGGCTAGATTTGGTCGAACCACCAAAATTAGAGGAGGTACCAAATATAGTAATTCTCTAACTTTAGTAAAATGATAGAAACTCAATTCAAAATGGCACAAGGGCCAATTGAGGTGGAACACAGGCTGATGAGTATTATAAGGCTAAATGGTCGAGGGTCAAAGTGAGGCCAAAGGGCTAAATAGTAGATAGTTTTAATCCTAAGAAAGGTCGAACAAATTCCATATTTAATGAGCGGTTGAAGCCTTACCCCACACCCCAACGAGGGATCACACCCTATCAAAGGCTCACGTAGCCTGTGCTAAGGGGTTTGATCCCAAAGGGGAGGCCAATGCCCTCATACATGGGTTGAATCCCCCTTAACAAAATGAAGCACTTGTAAGCAACACTTAAAGCACTTGCAAACAATGCTAAGCGTAAGCTATGAGGCCTTAAAATAAGTTTCTTTTTTATTTTTATTTTTAAATGGGTAAGTGCATAAAGATGGGGGACCAAAAGGGGGTCTTAAGATGCCACTTTCTTTTTCTAAAATCAAGAAAGATTGATTTTGGATGAGAAATTAAAGATAGTTACACTCAAAATTTGAAGATGCAACAAAACCAAGAGTCGTGGTGCTCCGAATCTAGTTTCTAAACTACTTTTTTTTTCAAAAATGGTTGAGATTAAGGGGTTCAAAAAGAGGGGCCACACAAATTGGTCCTATTTTTTCAAAAAAATATAACATAGCGTCTAGTGTGCCCCCCTAAAATGTTAACTTTTTTTTAGTATTTCAAAAATCACTTCGGTGAGAAATTAGCTAACACGTAGTTTATCCCTGATTTTTATGATAATTTTTTCATGACTAATTGATTTTTTACTAATTTTCAAAGTGGATGCATCCTAAAAAATAGAAAATTGAGAATGCTCCCCCCTAAAATCTTTGAAAACTAATAGAAAATCCAATTTTTTTGAATACGTGTAGAATGGAGTCTAGTTTTTAAAAATGTAATTTATTTGAAATTTACATGAACAGTTAAAAACAAGTCAAAAATACCACACAGTGGTTTTTGAAAAAATAATAGATACACTAACAAAAGAAATTAAAGATGAAAACCTTAACATATTCAAAAAGTGAAAAAAATTATATGGTTAGAAAGCTAAGAGAGAGCTTATGATTATTGTGGTATTTTTTTGACTTGTCATTGAAACAAGTGCAAACCTAATGGGGAGCACGCTCTAGATTATGTAATTTTTTTACAATATGCAAAAACATATCGTTGGACATCCAAAACTCAGTCCAACCCTTTGGGTTGGAAGCCCAAGGTAAATCCAAGACAAAGGCTTGAAAATCACCAAAGAAGCATAACGCAGGCATGTTATAACGCACTCATGTTATTGTGAAATAAAATCATATCGCCTTCTCTCCCTCCCTCCTTACCCCTCTCTCTATTATTCTCTCTGTCCCTCACCTCTCTAGGTCTCTCCCTCCCCTCCTCTCTCTCTCACCTCTTTACCTCCTACCCTCTCTCTCACTCTCTACTTACCTCCCCCCTCTCTCTCTCTCTACCTCCCTCTCCCTCCTCTCTTTACCTACTACCCTCTCTCTCTCACCTATCTACCTCGTAGTTTTCATTTTCCTTTCCAATTTTTCCCTATTTTACTATTTTCCACCTCTCCTCTCATCATTCTTCCCATCCAATTAACTTTCATTTTATATTGTTTCCATTTTATCCTCCTAATTTATATCCTCATCCCTCTTTGCATGTCCTAGTTTTCTTGTTTCCATTTTCTTTGTCGATAAGGGAGAGGGAGAGGGAGGAAGAGGGAGAAAGGGTGGATATGGAGGGGAGAGAGAGAGAGTCTTAGTTTTCTTGTTTCCATTTCCTTCGTCAATAAGGGAGAGGGAGAGATAGACGAGAGAGATAGGGAGATAAAGGAATGATAGGGAGAGAGAGGCAAGAGATAGGGAGATAGAGGAATGATAGTGGAGAGAGAGGTAAGAGATAGGGAGATAGAGGAATGATAGTGAAGAGAGAGGCAAGAGATAGGGAGATAGGGAGAGATAGATAGGTAGAGAGAGATAGGAGATAGAGATAGAGGAGACAGATAGGGAGAGATATGGATATAGAGAGTGAGCGAGATGTCCAGAGAGATAGGGAGAGAGATTAAGAGGTAGATAAATGATAGAGATAGGGAGGTAGAGGTTTAGGGTTGCTCAAGTTTAGGGTTTAGGAGAGATAGAGGTTTAGAGTCACTCGGGTTTAGGAGTTAGGTGTCAAGGTTTAGGGGCATTATTTAAGGTTTATGAGTTTAGGGTTTAGGGGGCAACTCAAATCTTGAAATCTAAGGTATGTTCTTTATGTATTTGTTTACTTCACTTTATAATTATGTTAAAGCATGAAATCTCATGTTATAGGATAGTCATGAGGAAAGTGAGAGAATTATCATTTTGACAAGTTATTATCATGACAAAGTGAAAATTTACATTTATTTGAGATAACAATCTATGACAACAAGCCATATCACCATGGGAAGGAAATCATCAAGATAGTATTGGTATATATTTATGAAGGGAGTCTTATCAACATTCAAGGATAATCCTAAACTAGAGCAAGGTCATGGAAACACTTTCACTATGGAGTAGATGTGCAATCATGTTGCTATTATCTTGATTCAAACACTAAACTAAACAATTAGAAGGATACTAAGGGAAATCATGTTAGTCAAATAATTATCATCATCCTAAAATTAAGCTAAGGATTGTTACTTGAGCATACTCACTTGCAAGAACTGTCATATCAACCTAAAGACTATTATACCGTAATAGCTATCATGCAACCCTAGGAATCACTATGACCTCTCACCCATGGGTAGGATAGAAAATGATACACAAGGTGACAGTCAAGACTAAATGATAAGTCAATTAATCTCAAATCCACTCAAAAGGGTATCCATGATACTATATAAACATAGAGGTGGTCTTGAAAGGATAGTTATATGGTAGGGAAGATTGCCATGGACACTAGATAGCCAAATTTGACACTTGATTATAATTTCACAACCAATTTGACTAGGAATGGGAGAAAGATTAGAGAAGGTATTTGTCCTAAATAGGAATGAATATGTTGCATCTTTAATCTAACTTGTCATGTTTTCAGATCTTTCATTGAACTTGATTAACATATTTGTGTTTCATTTTTCATTTATCTCAAATTTTTGCTAACTAGTAGGAGCTAGTTTGTGGTCCTTTAAAAAGAGTTTGATACTTTGTCTTGTGGTTGCAAGAGAAAGGTGCATAATCAAGAGAAATTGTTGATCTAGATACATGATTTGTTTCTCTACATACACTATTTTAACAAGAATATGATAGAGGAAGAAAGTACTAAAAGAGAACCTAAGACAAGATCAAGAAAAATGTTGGCTAAGAGAATGAGATGAACAAAGGACAAATTACTGATTTGATGACCTGATTTATTTTTGTTCTAAAAAATGCCAAGCTCCATACAATTTTATCTATAAATATGAGAATAAAAGAAGGTAAAAAAGGTAGCAAATTATTCTATCGCAATAAGGAAGTTGCCTTTCTATTGAAGATTTATGATAAAAGAAGGAATACTACATGATTTGAAGATCCTTATAAAATAATTTATTCTTGTCAACTAAAGTTGTTACCTTGGAAATTGCATTTCTAATTCACCTAGGTGAAGGAGACAAGCATGTTTAAGAAGATATGTTAAGAAAATGTGAAATTAACCTAGAGATCTTGTGCCTACCACCATTTGTAAATGTTGACCATATCCTAAGAGGCCCTTATTCCAATGATGGAGAACTCTTGTAGCCAAAATGAAATGATTTTGACTTGAGATCATAGGACTAAATCTAAGCCTCAGGATCAAATTAATCTTGGCCATTTTTGTAATGCTAAAAGCTTAGTATGGAAAAGTTGATTTCTATATATACAAAGAGCTAAAAGACATTGTAAGTGTTGGAAAAGTTCCTTTGTATTCCTATGATACGTTCTTAAATATCATCTAAATGATGAATGTTAGTTACTCCATGCAAGAATGGTATGATATGTCATCTTGACTGGTAATTCAAATGTTATCCTAGCTTAATCTCGATTTATAAAATATTGCTAGTATATGACGTGTGTGCAATCTCTATGTTTTAGGTTGGACCACCCTAGGAACTATAAATTTTTAGATTTATAACCATTTATTCACTTTAATTATATGATTATTTTGAGATTTGTGTATGAGATTACTTTACTCTATTGTACCAATATGAACTAATTTATCTATGTCTTATTCATGATGCGTATAGAAATCATCATCATGCCAAGGAAATGAGTAAAGACTAACATTAAAAGAGCATGAAGATAAGAATGTGAAGAAAAGGGAAGGAACGAGGCAACTTCGTGAAAGTAGGAAATTATCAACCATAGAAGAAGACATACCACCATTGCCAACTCAAGAGGAACATGAATCATCTAATCAAGATAAGAGAGGTGGAATTGGCAGCACAAAGGAAACGTATGCAAAACCTCCATTCAACAAGGAATTGGATCTTGAAGTTGGAGGCATTCCATCTTTCATAGGTCAAGTTGAAGGTACATCATCATTCTCTTCTCAAGTTGGAGGCACTCCATCTTTCACAGGTCAAGTTGAAGGTACATCATCATTCTCTTCTCAAGTTGGAGGCACACCATCATTCACATGTCAAGTTGAAGGTACACCATCTTCTCCATCTCAACTTCAAGGCTTTTCATCTTTCCATCTCCAATTGAAGGTATGCCATCTATCCTATCTCAAGTAAATATTGAAGAAATTTCTAATATTGAGTCAACATTACCATTGAAAATGTCTCCTAGAATTTTGCATAGAAAGCCTAAGTTTCTTTAATTGATATCGATGAGAATGTTTTGAAGCCCATGCAGGATAAGATTCCCAAGCGTACTTGCTAAAGATATTTCCAATAAGATATGTAAATTATTTTTTGAGAACTTAAATTAAACCAAAAGATGTCAACTATTTGTTGAATTGACGAGAAATCTAAAATTTAGGCCCATTATGAATATTCTTGGCCTAAGAACATTAGATGCTTCAAGTGAAAAATCAATTGTAAAGAATCTAATGAGTGCATATGAGAGTGTGGATTCCACCTCATGCACCAAGGATAGTAATGCCACACGATGTGTCATTATGTCGACAATAGTAAGCCATCAAACAAAGAAAGTTCGCCTCATTAGAAAGACAAGTGAAGCATTGAAAATAAATAGAAAAACTCTAATGAGAGTCATTGGAAGGCTTGAAAGAGTTGAGGACCCAAATAGCAACGAATTGTGGGAATTCTCTAGGAGACTCCCACAGAAAGATAAAGTTGTTGTTGAAGCCTTGAGATCCCTCTTTGAAGAATTTTGGAAAAATAACACAAGGGTATCTCCTAATGCAAGAGATGTTGTAAAAAGGAGAATTGGTTGTCGAAACTGTGAGCCACATCCAAAGCATTTTTTGGATGTGACTCAAACACAATTTTTCAAGAAATTTTCAGAGATGTATCCTCAAATCAAAATTATTCAAAGGTATTTTGAAATGGTAAAGTCTTTTTATGTCAAAATAAATCATACATGCACAACTTTTTGTTGTAGAGTACATATTGAGTTTTCTAATAATTATTATGTTTATAAACATATATGTGTAGATTTGCATACTAATGATGTTTTGCAGGAGTATAATATAAAATGTCCATCTAGATCTTCAAGAGATTTCATATTGAGCATCTTATGTCAAAGAGTGGATGGTCAATTATTCCACAAGAACTTATGCTTGGATGACATGTGTGATCATTGTGGTGGGTTGCAACATTTGCCAATTTGCGAACATATGGAGAACACACATGAAATGGAAATGAACTAGAAAGTTTTGGAAAATATAAGATAGTGGCATATAGTCTAAAATATGGTAATGAAGAAAAGAGAAGTGAATTGGTCATTGAAAAGATTCCAGTGTATTAGTTTATCTCTATTTTATGAGAGAATATAGTTTACGAGTATGCTAGGCATACCCTGTTAGAATACTGAGGATCACTAAGAGAGGGGGTAAATCAGTGATCTGATAAAACTAATTCTAAAACCAAAATCTTCACATAATTAAACAATCTATCATGATCATGAAACACAAAACAAATGCATCAGGGCATGTAAACATTAATCAAATCACAAGAGTCAGATAGAATCAACACATGACACAAGTGATTGAGTGGAAAACCCCAAGATGGTAAAAACCACTATAAACTTGATTTCCATTAAGCCTCACTAGCAAACCTCACTAGTTACATGAAAACCTCATTGGCTACAAATAGGTCTCACTGACCATAAACCTCACTGGTTTACATGAAAGCCTCACTAGGTACAAATAGGCCTCACTGACCACAAATCCTATGCCTCACTAGCAATAGGAGTACATACTATAGACACCCAAAAATGTCCATCTCTTGTAACACCTTATGTTTTTCCCTAGGTACCCATGTCGGCATCATAACCCCTTTCTCTAATAAATTAAATAAATAAATTTTATTTATTTAACCCCCTTTCCTCTTAAATAAAATAAAATAAATCTTTTATTTTATTTTCATTTCACTTTATCTCCCCCACGTATCCTAGTCACTATCACTTTTGAGTGAAGTCACCATTTCACATCATACTTGCCTTTTTTGCCTTCAACTCCTTTGCTACTCATTTCAACCCTAACTCAACCTTTGAAACAGTCAACTTTGAGTTTAAACACTTAGTATTTAAGGTTAAATTTGTAGCTTAGAGCTTCTGATGTTTAAACAATTGCTTGGTTGGAATTTCAATAAGGTTTGTATATGAGCAATGTATTTAGTTTATAATTTTGACCATGCACATTAGATCACATCTCTAGCAGTCAAACAAGTCAAAAGCATCAAAAATAAAAAAGTCAACCTCTGATCAACTAGTCAAACCTATCTTCTTCAAACATGCCAAAGGAGGCATTTTTTGTTTTTTACCATAACTTGGTTGTACGGGCTCCAAATCATGCAAACAAATACTTGTTGGAAAGGTAATTCAACGAACTCTGCAGCCATAAATATTTTATTAGGTAATTCTACCATTTTAGTAGGTAATTTATTAGACAAACTTCAGCTTCCTTCCAAACTTCATTCGAGCATATCTTTTACAAAACGTATCCTTTTTTAATGATTGTTTTTTAAAACAACATAGAATTTCATGTACTTTCTATCCATCTAGTCTATTTTGCTATATCAGGTCATTTATCATACATTTTTAATAGATCACATCTTTTTGACCTATCCCCCTTTTTCTTTCAAGTTTGGTTTGCTTCTTGTTTGGGTGATTTACAGGGGCATCTAAGGAGTTGGAACAATAGTGGAATCAATATAAGCAATAGATAAAAGGATGAAAAAGCAATTAGGTGAAATCAATCCATCTCTCATCTCTAAACATTTCTTGCATTCACATTTCAATTTGGGACTTAAAATCAATCTTGTTTGCTATCATGTCATTGAAATCGAGCTAAAACAAACAAGTGTCTTCCTACACATTTGGCTTTGGGATCTTAAAATGAACAAGTGTCTGCATTGTTTTCTTATCACACATTTCATTTCTAAGGGTTAACTAACAACTGTGATTTTTCAAATCCTATCTAGGAGGCCTGCTAGGGGATTTCATCACCCCTAGGAACAACCTCAACCACATGTTCTAGCAAGGTATATCAAGGGGGGAGGGAAAGTTGTACCTCAATCTAGCTACATAGTCATTGGGATAGCCTTGTGGCTCTAGGTGATTTTGGACACAAGGTGAAGTGGTATTCGCTTACACTTGTGCCACATCCCTTCAACGAGCTAGTGTTCATAGATTTGGGCCCCTCATACCTTATGTATATCAGGGACACCCCTAGTTAACCCTTGTGCAGCCTAGCTTAAGACTTATCAGCCATACCCTACATGATTAATAATTAGGGCTTGTTGTTGTGTTTGCAAGTGTTTTCTTAATCATAACATCTAATCTTGAAAGGAAAATTAAATATTGTGCTTGGCATGTGTGTTTATGCATTTACATTGTGTTTGATATTCCCTAAATCAAACTATCAATCTTTTCAACTCATTCTAAATCATCATCATCATCCTAATCAAACACTTGACACGATGTCAACATTAGAAGACCTAGCACAAGAGCTCGTTCACATACTTCATCAAGTTTAAACAAGCCAATCACCTCTAAGCCAACAAATGATTCAACGTGTCTATAACATGATCCAAAAAATGCAAACAAGCCAATCCTCACACATGTAACACCTCTTAGCACAAATCCAACACCTCTTGGCTACTTGTCAAATCCAACAAGCACATCCTTAGCCAATGCTAAATCAACCTGTGTCATCCATGTGATCATGTCAATCGTATCCATCCACATTCCACATCAATCCTTCATCAACCTATCCCACTTCTTCTAATATCAATCTTTATCAATCTCCATCTCAAAAATCATTAGCCTATGTGATCCCTCATCTAACACAACATCAACACCTTCAACCACAACAATAACAACAACATCAACCTATCCAACAATTCCAACATCAACCTAGTCAACATCAAATCACGTCACAACAAGCCCAAGCTCATCACATTCTATCTCAATCCCATGTATCACCTCTATCTTCATGTCATGTCAATACCATATCAACCTATCTAATTCCTTCTTCCAACATGCCACTTCACCATCACCAAATCCATGTCCAAGACAAACAAGTATCCTTACAAGAGGTACATGTAAGCCCAAATAGCCCCTTGTACATAAGTCAAACATCATTAAGTCCACTTTTGGAGCAAGATCTAATATCCTTTGAAGAAGGAGATACCTATGTGTCACCTAATCCTACTCCAAGTGGCCCATTGTATATAAATAAAGTGTCCTTAATTTCACGTTTGGAGCAAGATTTGATATCCTTTGATGAGGGAGATACCAATCTAGGTTATGCACCCCATGAGCATCCTCCATCACCACCCAATCACATGCCAACACATGAGCCTACTAGTCCTATCTTGGTACCACCATGTGATCCTAATCCTAATCTAAGTCCTAAGTCATCCAACCCTAACATTCCTCCATCCAATCCTAGTCCCAATCTAAACCCTAATATGTCCAATCCATCTAATCCCAATCCAAACCATCCACCAAATCCTAATCCTAAACCTACCTCTCCATCCACCATTATCATCCATCCATTATATTGTCCATTTAACCATACCCTAATGAAGGATTTGATCCATTGACTACTAGCTAGGAACAATTTATCCCCATGTCAAACATCTATCTTAGCACCTAGCAACAAGCCTTCAAATGCCATGCTTATCCCTCCAACCCCATCATGTGACCCACAAGCCATTAAGCCTATTGAAGAGCCTCCTATCAGGAGCCCAAGTCAAAGTCCATCATACTCTCTTATGGATAAATATCAAGAACCCATCAAACTCATCCAAGAACCTCCCACTTTCACTTCCATGAAACCACAAAAGTTATATCAAGAGTATGATCCTAAGCATGTGGAAATATCGAGCCTTCATTCAAATCAAGATCAACTCCTTTCCATGCAACCCATCCATAACATTTACCTTTTCCATGATCAAGATGATATCACCTATGATGAAGCTATCCATGAGCACCTTGATCTTATTCATAATCCTATACCCCTACATGAGCAAGATATCCAAATTGCTCCTACCCATCCTCCATCTAGCCATAATGAGCAAACATCTATTTGCCTTGATGAGACTCTTGCCTCCCAAGAACACATAACCATAGACGATCAAACAAATACCTTGGATCATAATGAACATAAGCAAGATCTTAATGATCCTTCCACATCCACCATCGACCATATTTCAAATCCATTGCATCCTATTGGTCTTTCCACCCTCATTCATGAATGTTCCTCCCTAGGAACACAACAACCATTGTCTTCCACTTCACCTTCTCCATCACATAATGAACTTGTGTCTAGTGTCCAGCTCACACCTAGTCCCATTGTCGATCACATGCTCCAAAGAATGAACTATCAAGGTAAAGGCTTAGGCCCTCTTGAACAAAGAAGTTTGGAGCCCATCCATGTCAAGGTCCCTCCATGCTCATATGGCCTTAGATACACACTTCAAGGTCAACAATCTAACAATGTTGGTACCACCTCCATTCCTCCTAAGTCCACTACTCTGCATCATAAACCCTATCATATTCCCAAGACATATGTCACCATTCTACCTCCCTCATCCTATAAATGTCAAAAGCATGTGACCGTACACCTTCCACCATCCAATTTGCCTCTGTTACTCCCAAATCCTAACATCCCTCCATCAAATCTACCTCCACTACTTCTAACACCTTCACCCATCCATAAATCTTCCAAAAATCCCAATCATGACCAACAAATGTACACATCATGTAAACATGAAGCTTCCTCTCCTTCCACTCAACCCAAGGGATTCAAAAATAAAAATTTGGATTGCCACACTCATAAAACCAAAAATCCTAAGGGTCCTAATACCTTAGGGTAAAAATCCAAAGAATCAAAGAAAAATTTATCCAAATCCATACATCCACAAGCAAAGTCTAAAACTAAAATGGTATGGGTCCCTAAGCAAAAACACATCAAGTCAAACGAGGCATCCACCTCTCAAAAATCCTAACCATCCACTTCCATCCAAAATCCCCATTCCATTCAAATATCCCAAAAATCCCACAAGAAAAATAAAAGATATAAAAATACTAAGTCTATGTGGGTACCAAAATTCCTAAATCACCCATCTTCTAAGAAAACATCTCCATTGCTTCCTACACCACCTTCCCATCAAAAGCTTAAATGTTTATCATAGTGTGTGTAACCGTTGGTCATGGTTCCCTTCCATCCCACAACATTTCCACATACCTCCATCTCCTCATCCTTCATCCATTATCCTACATATCTTCCTCATCACTTCCCTATGGTCTATGATTTTACATAAGCTCTCCATCCATAAGTGCTACATAATCCGCATCATAATCCACTATCCTTCCATCCATAATCTATTGTCTACCTAATCCATCTCGATCTACATCTTTCATGCAATCCCCTACCAACATCTATGAGTGCACTTGACATGGTCCATGCAATGACATCCATCTCTATCGGGACTATATCTTTCATGGCACTAGACACTTGAGTGCCTCCTATTCATAATCCACCTATCCCATCCAAAAACTCAAAAAAAAATTAAAGAGAAATCCTTTCGTCCAACAATGAAAACCTCGTAAACAGGCACCTTGGATAAGTACCATGATGAAAACCTGGCAAACAGGTGTCATGTGTAAGTTGATCTTCTATGTCACCTACACTTAGGGGCACCTTGTCTCATCCACCATATCATTTTTAACCTATCTTACCATACCATTTCCTACTACCCTTATCTATTCCACATACATACACCTATCTTATTGAGTACATCCATCATTCCTTCCTCTTTTGATCTTGATAAAGATTGGGGGAAAATATTTGAAACAAGCATTGGAAAATCTCTTGACATACCTCACACCTTCCAATCCATCCTATCATCATCCCATTTTCATAAGCCTAATCCTATCATAAACCCTATCGTCATAAGTGTTTTCAATGTCAAATCCTAAGTACTATACCTAGAATGGGGCATGTTATTCCTATGCGACATAGTCTTTGGAGATCACATCCTAGCTCCATTATGAGGCATACATCCACCCACTATAGCTTATCCTTTTACCCATGCATCTATCATAAGCTTTCTATTCTATCGCCTATCCGTTTATCTATCCATCCTACATCCATCCTTGCACCTACACTTGGTTTTCCATTGTCATTGGTATCTAGCATAAAGGCTACACAAATTATAAATCAATTTGACATCTCAAAACATATAAAAATCCAAAAAAATCAAAACATTTCAAAACACAAAAAAAATAGAAAAAGTCCTAAAAAAATTCCAAAAAAAGTGAAACATCTCAAAATACAAAAAAATCAAATAGCCAACAAAAATCTAAGCAATAAAAGCAATCCATCAAATCACTTCTTCCAATCAATCACATTCATTCATATCAATCCAATTCATTCAAACATCACTACCCCAAATCACATCAATCCACCCTATCACCATCTCATTATAAATCAGAACTAAATCTCATCTCTATCATTAAATGCCTTGATCCCACATACACAGGTAAGTAGGCAGTATGGAGTATGAAGGAAATATCTAGATTCAGGCACAAGATGATAGACCTCTTCCATCTTTCACCATTCTTCTAATCTTGATTCATCATCATCTTTATCTATCTATCATTTCTTCTATCATCAATCTCAAATCTAATCAATCCATCAATTCTTCTAAATCAAATCATCATCAATCCTTCAAAACAATTCATCTCAATCGATTTCACTCAAGTCAATTATTCAATCACTTCTTCCTTATCAAATCAGTCCAAACAATGATCCAAATGCAAATCAATCCTTAAAAACATACCAATCAAGTTAATCAATCAAGTCAAATTATCCAATTGCAATCAATGGTCTTGATCCTATCCTTGTTGTAAACCCAATCAATCAATCAATCATCCTTGTGTTGATCTAGGGATATATCATTCCCCGTAATGACAACACTATCATCATCAATCAATCAACAATCAATCATTGGTTTACAGCTTGATAGGGGCAATACCTTGTTTGTTTTTGTATCATTTGTGCATGCTTGCTTGCTTTCTTATGTGTGTTATCATTTTTGCATTTGCATCCGTATCCAACCTAGCTAATATTCATATCTTGTATCTAGACAAGGTTGTATTATGCTGGAGCATGAGATACATCATCACCTTGGTCTTCATACCCTAGTGCATAACGTCTAGTGCTAAATTGAACATATGATTGCTCACTTTCATTGCAACATAACAAATCATTCATTTCTTCTATCCATTTCCTTATATTTCTTCCTTAGCCCATCCATTTCATTTCGAGAGCCTACTTGCATTTTTCCAACCCACCTATCCTCTCGAGGGGGCATCCTCATCCTATCTTTCCATCATCCATCCTTTTCCTCTATCCATACCTTAGCTTATTTGAAATGATGTTACTTGACATAGATTTCATCATCTCGTACATCATCTCAAAGAGGGGCAAAATGTAGACACCCAAAAATGTCCATGTCTTGTAACACCTTATGTTTTTCCCTAGGTACCCATGTCACCATCATAACCCCTTCCTCTAATAAATTAAATAAATCTAACATTTATTTAATTTATCCCATCCCTTCACATTATTAAATAAATAAATTTTATTTATTTATTTAACCCCCTTTCCTCTTAAATAAAATAAAATAAATCTTTTATTTTATTTTTATGTATCACTTTACCCTCACATTCCTCATGATTTAAATAATATTAAATTATTTAAATCATTATCTTACCTTCCATTTCCATCTTCCGAGATGACTCAACTCATCTATCAAATCCTCTCTAGATGACTAGATCCCCTTCTATTTCCTCTCCCAAGTTGCACAATCAACTTTCTAATCACACATCACTCAACTTGAGAGGATCTTCCATTTCAAAATAGAAACCTTCCCAACTCATCTTCCACCAAAAAATTCTATTTAAACCCCTCTTTTTGCCTTTTCGAAGGATCCCACCTCTTGCATGCAACGTTACTCTACCAAAATTCTACCTTGCATCTCCATCTATCTATCTTCCATCGATCATCTTCTATCTTTTATCTTCATCTTCGTCGTTATGCTACGAACGTGAGAAATCAACGTCCAATCATTTGAGAAAATCAACATGCATGCATTGATCTTTCAAGGTATCAAGGTATTTAGAAGGTTTGGGTAAAAAGGTATTGCATGTAATTGTTTTATCTTCTGATTTGTCCAAATTTCTCATTTACAAATACAACAATCTCAGAAGAAAAACATAAAGAGTATAGAGGGTTACTCTGTTTCAATACAAATCATTGATCAATCACACTGTCTCTAAATCTCACCTTCAATCAACATAACTTTGTATTGCCTTCTTAGTCCAATCAACCTGCAAATTTCCTCTTCACACAACCTCTATTCATCTACAAAATAAGCACCATCTCTGATGATATTCATTGCTGCATATCTTGTTTTAAATGATCATCTCACCATCTTTATAACAATCTATAGTATTCCTCATACAACACCTTTTCTTACTCTGCAAAATTCTCAATCAGAAATGCTTTCATAGACTACCCATTTCCTTACCACACTGGTATCCTTTCTCTGCATTGTCCTCTACAATTATCATACCCCTGCACCTACTACAATCCTTTCATGTCTTATCCTTACTAACTTTCATCCAATCCATCAAATCATTCACTAACTACAAATCATACATACTACCTTTTTATGAATCACTGTCTTAAGAAGTAATTCTCTCTACTCGTACCACTATTTCATTCCTCATCTGCATGAAGGCATCTCTACCAAAAAGAATCCATTGCCCCTGTAAAAAACACTCCTAAAAACATTTAATTTTTGCATATATTCTCCCCTTTTTAGAAAATCTTATTCATACCTCTTTAATAACTTTAGTTGCATGAGGGAGTGGGCAACTTAATGGAGAAAAAAATTCTTTGCATGCTTCATGCATTGTGCATTTTTTGCCAACTAGATCTGTATTAAAACTAGACTAAATTTAGCCTTTGTTCTTACCTTTGCAGGGTAGTTAGTTGACAGAGCCCGTCAACTTTAAGGGAGGAGAGTAACCATTTTAATTTAAAACTACTTTAAATATTTACCTTTGATGCAAAATTTCATGCCCTTGAATCTTTTAATCTCAGCCTTTGACACTTATCTTCCGCCCATTCGAAGAAAGGTGACTAAGGAGCCATTTTTTACTAGGTGAAAGGGTCGGTTGCTTCATGTGTTTAAACCCTTAAGACATCACTTAAGTGATGTGATCACTGCTTATAGCAAGTCACTGAAACATTATAACAAAAAGTGCAACCATCATAAAAGAGATTTATAACTTGCACTTCAGACATTAGATCAAACTTAGGGTTTTAAAGAATGTAACTAGGGTTTAGGAATTATAGGAAAGATCTTTAGGAAACATTAAACCCTAATATCAAAATTGCTCTTTGACTGGAGAACACACAACCCTAAATACATGGCAGAGGAATAGATAAAGACAACTATTGGCTTTAGGGTTCTTAGGATATGAGACTTAGGGTTTTAGAGCAAAAGACAAGATATCAAAACCCTAATGTTTGCAAACAACTCCAGAATCAAGAACATGAGCATCTTGAAGCATGAAGACTAACTTTTTGACATATGAAGATCAAAGACAAAAACTATTGTCCTCCTGATGAACAACAAACTCCTTCAACACCATCAATGAACTGAGATCTCTTAAAACCATGTCATGGACAAACATCACACCATATCATGAGCTATATCATGAAGAAGGTGAAAAAGAAGGCATCTTGATCCTGAAAACCTAATCAAGTGCATTGATTATCAATTCCTAAAACATGAGATGATCAATCAACAATGTTGACATCAATGCCAACACACACAATATGCCAAACATGCCAATCATGGTAACAATCTACCCCTTTGGCATTGATGGTAACACAACATTCACTCCACTTCATTCTTCCCCTTTGACATCAATGGAAAAGGGCCCTTGATAGCATATCAAGAAACATGCCATACACTCCCCCTGAAGACAAATACAAGTTGAATCATCAGGTTCATCTTGAAATTTCTATTATATCCATCTTTTCAGAAAGTTCAATTTCATTTGCATAGTTCATGTCACTTGATTTCCTCTCATGTTCTTTAGTCACAACTACAAACTCACACATTCATCAAATGTCATCAAGGACATATATCAATATACTTACCCTGGAAATAAGCTTTAAATAAGGATAGGTATCATGCCTACACTTGCAATGGCCTAAACTGTCATCACCAACTTATCACCGCAATACTGTGACCAATACCACTGAAATCAGATAAATGAAATACTTTCACCATCAAACAAAAGTCTTGC
This sequence comes from Cunninghamia lanceolata, assembly GCA_027924645.1. Classification (NCBI taxonomy): domain Eukaryota; kingdom Viridiplantae; phylum Streptophyta; class Pinopsida; order Cupressales; family Cupressaceae; genus Cunninghamia; species Cunninghamia lanceolata. The sequence goes on from BSBN01000831.1 coordinate 2,710,060, forward strand.
AATTAGTACAAATGCTTGTCATTATGTCACTATCAATGACTCACTATCCCTTGTCATAAAACCAATACAATTTGCACATGAATTACTTGCTCCTCTTGCAAACAAGCTTGACACTATAAAGCCTAGTCAAGCATTGACCTTGTCAGGCATAGTCAAGCATCAACTGTATCATAAAATTCTTTGTATGGTATAGTTCCTTGTACTATCTTTGTAATGAGCACTGGCATGGAAGTCACTTCCATGTAAGGAGTCTGTCAATTGTAACAAGAACACATGACTGCCATATCACCTCTATCCTTAGCAATTAAGCACTGTCATGAAGTACAGTCACAACACACCACTGTGTTAAAATACATTAGATTCATTTGATCTCATTTCATTGCAACATTTTATCAAGAGGTTTATGTCTTTGATTTTACATCTTGCAAACATGTCTACCACAACATTTGCAACTATAACATTTGACTGGCACTGTCACTATCTTATCTTGTTTTAGTGTTGAAACCTTTTCAACAAACCAATATTGCATGAAAGTCGTTGCAAGAATAGCTACATACTTCCACCAACTTATTTTGAGATGAATTTGGCACTTCATTTTGCACTAAAACATTTGACAACCTAAATCACTTGAAATATTGTCACTTTAACAGTCAATAAATGCAGTCATCACTAAACTACAATATCACAGACTTATCTCAACACTTTTGGCCTTATCTTTACATGATGATGAATATTCTGCACACTATCATGATAAGAATGTTTGAGATGTTTCCAACATATCACTGAGATGTTCAAAATCAGATACAAACTATCCATACTGTCACCATGTTACTGTGAAAGTTCTCATAACAACATCTAAATAACTCTCACAAACCTGGTGTACTTCCCAACTATCATACTATACCACATAAGGTCATATAGACCTTGTGAAGCATAAGATCTTCAAAGTCTTGAAAAACCCCTTATAGACATTGTCCTCTTGGAAAGAATAAATTGTCAGCTACATAACCAAATGATGACAATCAAGTGCATACTGATATCACTATCACTGCATTTCAACTATCTCTGTACAGGGTTGTCATCAAGTATGTAGGATTTCTAGAACCTTGTCAACCCACAAAATTGTCTTCACAATGTTTCCATACACTTGACAAGATTTAAATGACTGTTGTGTAGACTTTCAACATAATGCAGGCCCTTGAAACTATGAAGAAGCATAGGAGCACCATTATATCATTGTCAAAGCTTGCAAAAACCACTGTCATGTCATAGTAATGCTGCCAAGAATGCTATTGTAACTTTGACAAACACTATTGTGCATTAGCAAGGACATGGGTAGCATTAACAACACCACAAACCTTTGCTCATCAAGATCAAATTTAGCTACAAATTCCATAGTCATCACACTATCATCACACTAGACCATTGACAATATACTAGCACTGTAACCTATCAAAGTAGCACCAATCACTCCCAAAGGTCACTAAACTTGATGCTTATTGAAGCACAACACAGTGATTAACTTCATATCATGTCTTTTATCAAGAACCATTATCATGCATAACTCTATCAAGTTGGCCAAGATACACCATATTATTGATTAACCAAGACTAGGACCATGAACAACTAAATGAAGCATGAACTCATGATGAATAACAAGATAAAGCATGACAAACATTATCAACTAAGAATAAAGAACTCCACAAACATTAAACATAAAGATCCCTATTCATGTAAAAGACCATAGGGAGTGTCATGAAGACCACTTATGGTGAAGACCATTGTCATTTCACTAACATTGTCACTAAACCCTATCACAAAACTTCTTGACATGAAGTAGTCCAGTAAACATTGTCCATCATGAATCTAAAAGCATGATAAACAATACATGATCACCATATTGACAAGCACCATATGAACACATCAACAAACCTCCTAAAACTCCTTGGGGGTAAGAGATAAAACATTGGACAAGTTCCCCTGACTTCATGTTGTATTTCATGCAATAGATGATGTGTCTTGTGCATTATGCACAAGTTTAGGATCCTCCATGTTTTGCTTAAGTTTTCTTCTCCATACTTTCATAGGTTCTCTCTTTTGTTCAAGTTTCTTCCTCCAAACTTTCTCAGGCTCTTTTCTTTTCCAACCTTTCAAACTAGGTGAAGCTTTTCTACAACTATGTGCTTTGTGTCCAAGAGAGTTGCACTTATAACATACTATATTGTAATCAAAATCAAATGAATGATAGTTCCTTTTTGACAACCTATGACCTCTTCTATTGTAATTCCAAGAATGATCATACCTTCCATGCATTCTACAGTTTCTTTGTATGTGACCAACATTGTTGCACTTGAAACACACTAGATCAACATTCCTTATTCAAGCAAATTGACTTATTCTTCTATAATCAATTGCTTTGTGTCCAAAATGATTACAGGTAAAATAATAACCAAAAAATGAGTAATTGTAACTGTACATATATACTTGCCTTTCTAGAACAGCTCTTCTTTGATTTCTCCTTTGGTTGTACATTCTGACAAACTCATCTTTAGTTTTCATCTCAACATCAATTTTCTTTTTGTCTTTAGTCTCAGGAGCAGTAGAATGATAGTCTAGATCTATCTTCTTTCTTGGAGTTTCTCTAACCTTAGAAGTCTGCCCCTTTTCAAAACCTAATCCAGTAGTATCCTTGTGTTGTTTTTGCTTCCCCAACATCTCATACAATTTGCTAGTGTTGTCCTCAAACTTCTAATTTTTCTCTAATTGAATCTTGAGATTTTCAATATTTTTTCTCAAGGTGACTATCTCAGCCTCTAGTTTTAGGCATTCAATTGAATTGACTTCACATTTAGACTTAGTAACATCTATTATCCTCTAGGCCTCTTCAATCTTAGTCTTAAGGCTAATAATCAATTTGTCTGATTCTTCAACTTGTACCCTTAAAACCATAATCTAATTTCTTGCCTCTTCAAGATCTGAAGATGCTCTTTCAAGGTCTGAAAGTGCTTTGTACTTGGATTCCTTTTCTTGTTGTAGTTGCAACTCTAATCTCAGGTTTTCCTTTTTGACAAACATCACTCCATATTATGATCTATATCATGAAGAAGGTGAACAAGAAGGCATCCTAATCCTGACAACCTGATCAAGTGCATTGAGTATCAATTCCTAAATCATGGGATGATCAATTAACAATGTTGACATCAATGCCAACACACACAATATGCCAAACATGCCAATCATGCCAACATACCCATAGAGATCTATGGTTGGACTTGCAATTCAAGTTATACAAGGACACGTCTCCACTTGTTACCATTGTTTCAGTTGTTGACTTTGCAAAGAAATACACACTACAACCATAGAATGAGGTGCAATCACATTATTACAACTCTACATAGATTAATATATTTGTGCATATAACATCCATTCATTCATTTAGATGACAGTACAAAGGACGATAGCAAGGTCTTCAAGGAGTATCATTTTATATCAGTGATGATCATACACATTCTACAGAGTTCGTGCAAGGCTAATTTTAGATGTTCTACCATGATTTGGCTAGTAGGAGCATATCATTTGGTCATAATATCATGTGGTCATATAATTGTGCATCACAATTCAAGAACTCATGGATATTCTATTGGTTGAGTAGGATGCATAGGATGAATGATGTTTAACATATGTGGAATTTCTCTAAGGTCGAGCATGGAAAGGGGGAGCATGATGGTGCAAGAGAATGTATCAAAAGAGCATTAGCACGAGAAGAGTTGAAGTATAAAGACAATGCAAAGTTTACATATGCGAGATCTATTGTCGAATGGTGTAATGCTACAATAGGTCTAGGTAATGAAGGCAAGTCTACAGCTTGTATATTTTTTTGGTTGGTATTGTCTCATTTCATCATGTTGGTGTAATCATTTTAGCTAAATATTGTAATTGTAGCATAGATTGTAAAATATGAGTCAAGTGGTTTGATCGAACTCATAGATTGTACCATGTGGAGGTATTTTGATGGTATTGTCTCATTTCATCATGTTGGTGTAATCATTTTAGATAAATAGTGCAATTGCATTTGCATGCAAGATTTGAGTATGATGGAGGTAGGTATAATCCTTATGAAGTTGGTTTTGGAAGGAAAGTAAGTTAGGTTTTCATGATTATTTCATGATGTTATGTCCTTTGGAGTCAATTTGATGATTGCTCATTCACTTGAAGGGTCATGCCATTATATCCTTTGGAGTCAACTTGATGATCATCCTCATTTTTCTTGTAGGCCCTAAGATTTTGAAGGTTCCATAGTACCAATAGTGACATTATTGGCCAAAATATCCTCTATTAGGATTGGAAGCAGTCATGGTTTTTCATGCATCATAGTGATAGGGATTCCTTCAAAGATTGTTTCACCATGTTACATAATGGTTTCATTCATGGAAACCATAGTTGCAAATTATACATCAAACTTATCTTTGCATCATGAAATCATACAAGGATCTTATTTCAAATTAGCTTTGTCATATCCTATGAGGAGATTAAGAACATAATATCATGATATTACTATGAGTTTTAATGGCAAGGATTCCATCTTACAAACCCTAATTTGTTTCTTCACTTTTGGTGCTAACAATTGATAGCAGTGATAAGGGAAGCCTTAATTGATGCCCTACAACATATTGGATCAAGTGAGAACACCTTTATAATACTAATTTTCATCTACTAGAAAGGTGCTAGGACTGAATTTTTGCACTCGCCATCTCTTGGGGCCAAATGGATGACGCCAACACGTTTGGGTGGGTAGGTAAATTCTAGGGGAGATGTCTTTTTAGTGGTGAAGTCTCTTGGTCGTTCTTGGCTACATTGGACAGAGACATTCTCTTAAGAGCATTAAGACAAAAAAGGTGTCAAACTTTGGACCGATTGTTCTGTCAAACCATGACACCTAGGAATATCTTCTTTGCATGTATAGGTGGATGTTAGGTCCACCTACAAATACTTGCCTCAATTTTTTAAATCAATTTTTTTTCTTGTGGTGGCAAGGAGCACATTGTTCCAAAATGCTTCAATTTCATGTAGTGGAAAGGTGCTAGGAGTGAAAATTTTCATTCCGCACCTTGTGAGTGTTGGAAACAAGGCAGATAATTGAGAGGGGGGGTGAATCAGTTATCTTAAATTTCTTAACTTTCTTTTCTTCTTTAACAATAGTGCAGTATCAAAACATATAAGCATAAATGAAAATGAGAGCAGAAATGAAATCAACATGCATAACACAAGGAATTTTACATGGAAAACCCTGTTAAGGGAAAAACCATGGGGTGACTAACCCAAGATTGTATTCTATGTTAAAAGAATAAGTACAAAATGGCACTTGCCAATTAGGGCTCATTCCCGAGCACATTGCTCACAAGAGGCTCACTACCTACAATAGTTTATAGAAAGTAACTAGGTATTTGAACTAATGAGAAGCATCCACATATGCTGAGGTTCAGTTCTGGTTAGGCTCAATATATTGATCTACTGCACTTCATTCTTCCTCTGTTTTGGTACTGCTATTCTATCACATACCAGACTTGTATAGCCACTTCCACACTTATCTCTACCTTTTCTCACATGCTATATCTCCACACACACACCTTCACATTGAAATCCATCTGGTATATATATCCGCACCAAGGATTTCAACATCATTCTAGTCAGCATCCGGAATACTCAAGATTTTCCCAAACTTTGGTCTGTCGGTTGAATCCATGATTACTAAGTGATGTGTATCAAAGAGAGTTATAGAAGTCATCAATCATGTCAACCAACCATGAATGATCTCTTAAGTAGCTTGATCACCATCAATTTCTCATCCGGATTAAGGTTTGATGCTCTGCCGGTCAGTTCTTTCTCAGTCTATTCTGTCTATCAGGAACCCAACACTTAGGTGCTCATATCTTTTCACTCTTTCATCACCCGAGGCTCAATCTCTGGAATGTGGTAGTCATGGTATTCCTCTTGACTTCTCCAAGTCCTCACTTTGCTGAGATACATCCTCTGAGAGATCCAGACCTGATTGTCAGACCTTGTTGTATGCTCTGTTCTTGTTCACCGGACCAAAACACTCTTCAATCTGACTTCTGGTATAGACATACTATGTGTTGCAGATGTGTGGGATAAGCTTTGTTGCCATCAATGACAACAATCATGAAGCCACATAGTGTCTCTTGCCAGCAGTGAGGCCCAATAGATTGTGCCAACATGTCAGGGTGGGTAGGTAAACACTAGGGGAGGTCTATTTTTGTGCACCAAGTGCCCCTAACATTCCAGGCTGTAGGCTACCGACAAAGTCACTTGCGATCCTTGAGAGAAAAAAAACTACCAAAATTTGATAGAGTGGTTCTAAGAATTTGTGGTACCTGGGAATGTTCCATTCGGACCTACAAGTGCATGTAGGGTCCATCCATAATAACCTCTCTTAGTTTTTTCAACTCTAGTCCATTTGACTGTGCTGAAATTAAATACATTCTTACAAAATGCTTCAGTGGCATTCAACACAACCTTGCTAGGAGCCACATTGCCATGCCCCAACATTTACATCAAGACACTAGTGGATAAAACACAAACAAATATTTTTTTTTTGCATTACGATTGTGACAAATACATGGCACACTATTACACTCACACACATGATGTTGTGAAAATTGACCATCATCATGACCCAAGCACACAATGACACAGTGAAGTGCATGAATATAGAAGGTCAATGCATACCCACACAAACCAACACTATTGGAATACTTACACAAGCTCATTGTGGAATGACACCACACAATGAGAAATGGAGGAAATGGAACCTCCCCATAACCAATGAGTGCCCACTCACACCGTTGACACAAATAGAAGAAGAGGATGGAAAGAACTATATTAATTAGTAAAGTTCACCCTTATCACATATAAGACACAAAAAAAAACTAAGGAATGGATTCATGACATCCAAACCTCCCTGTGAACATGTCATGAGTGGTTGGTCAAAAGGGAGATATGACAACTCACCTAAGTCTCATTAGAGACCAACCAAGCCCACTTAAGGACACAGACAAAACACAAAAGGGAATCACAAAAAACTAAAGACATAAGATTCAAAACTCAATAAACATGAAATTCCATTCCCAAAGTATTCCATTAAGGACACAACACAAAACAACCCAAATATACATCCCAAGAGTTAACCATGGCGCAAACAATTAACAAGCAATTAATCAATAACACAACAACAAGTTTCACAATACATAACAATTTGTTTTTTCCAAATCTCATTCATAGATATCAAAAGTTTGAAATAAAATATAGGAATTGACATGATTAAATGTAAGATCCAAGACCCAACTCCTAAGGGCCCAACCTAGGCCTCAGGGGCTCATCCAAGATGGCCTTGTTGCACATATAAGGTTGTTACTGATGTGATTGTGTGGTTGTTAGTGATGTCAACACTAATGAGCATTGCACATATGTTACCTATGTTTATCACTGATGTGGTTGTGTGGTTGTCTTTGATGTCAACACTATGCTTGGATGCTTATAATGATGATATACTATGTTGATGGTGTGCTAGCAGTGGTTGTTGATGTTCATGTTTGGTTTTTGATGTTCATAGTTGGTTGTTCATGTTCATGGTTGGATGTCATGCCTTGATTAATGACAAGTAAAGTTGTATTGAACATGTTTGTGGTCAGTAGAGATGATTTCATGATGATATATTAAGATGGGAATTAGAAGCTATGTGGAGGTTGAGAAGATGTTGCTGATGATATGAAGCATGTTGTATGATCCTTCCTATTGTTCCTAAGGATATATGTATTGATGCAACAAGACTCTGGTCTCCAGATGTTGGTAAAGGTTGATGTTGCAGGAAGTTGCCTGGAAGATTACTTAATAAAATGCTCCGCATTCCTCTGCATTTGAAGATATGGTCATTTAGTTTAGAAGTTAAGTTTAATATCTTATAAAGGTGCAAGTTTAATATGTTATAAAGGTGCTAACTCCAAAGTTTCATATCATTTGCTTCTCCACAATGGAAGTTACAAGTGAGAGTTCCGATTTGTGCTCTAGAAACATAATGTGATGATGAAGGCTGATTGGAATGCTCTGCATTCCTCTGCAATGATAGAAATGGCTGTGCAGTTCTGAGGATATGTTTAGAGTAGTGCATGAATGCGTCCATATGAGTTTCAAGTGATTTAGAGGTCCGCAAGTTTAATTTTCAAAAGACAGTATACTATAGATGGTTTCAGATGCCTAATTGTTCTCAAGACACATAATTGAGTACTTGCTCTAGTTGGAGATTGTACATATCAGTTATATGAGTTCATGTGGACATTCTACATGTCTCTATGCTTCTCAGGTTTGATGCACATACAAATCTTTCAAGTTTCTAGTACCGCACAAAGTTTTCAAGTCAGTATGGGAAGAGTTATTGTTGCCGAAGCCAACTGAGGTATGTTGGTGATGTGCACCATAATGTTCTTGTGTGGAGTTCAAGGAGTGTTTAGAGATGGTATATAGGTCCTACTAACTCATCTGGGAGAATTCCAAGCAATGTTCAATCTTTTATGAGTACCGCCAAGATTGTAATGATCGATGTGCTACAAGCTTCATGTGTTCTTTCTTAAGGGCGACCTATTTCAAATGAGTGTGATCTGCAGATGTTATTCTTTGAAGGTTGATGCTGTGAAGGATGTTTAGGACCAATTTAAGCATGTGTTGGGGTCTACAAGGCATGTTTCTCTTCCTGGAGTGTTGTGTAGTTCATGTTAGGGCTTTCCCTCTACATGTTTCATGTTGTGTGATCTCTGGCTGACTCATAAATTGTAATATTCTTGTTGTATTGGCTAAATTTTAATGTAATCAATGTAATACCATGTATATATTGTAAACCTAGTTGATCTAGGTGAGGTATGATTGTGAAGATGAGAATGTGAGTGTGTGAAGAACAGAATATGAATATGATATACATTATAATGTGTGACTGAAGGAGAAAAAGTAGAAGCAATAAAGGTTGTCTTGATTCATCTTGAAGAAATTTTTGTGACAGGAGGGAAGTGAAGAGTGTGCCTAACTAATTCAATCATCAAAGAGGAGTGAAGAGGTAGAAGTGCAATCATCAAAAGGAGTGAGCTTCAATGTCAATTTTCAGACGGTAGAAGGACTGTCATGCTGTAATCATTTCTAAGTTTGTTCTCAGATCAGGGAGTAGTAGCTTCCTTGGGAGTGACCCTAAAACAAAGGCTACAAGGAGTTGTAGCTTCCTTTAGAGTGACCCTAAAACAAAGTCAGCATTGATGGTAACACTTAGTGAAAAATGATTAAGTGTTGTAACAAACTCCCCCTTGGCTGAAGCTCTGTCTTATGTACACTATTACTAGAGCTCCCCCTTAGTTGGATTCCACATTTTTCACTAATCCTCACTCCCCCTTTGACATCAATGGAAAAGGGTGAAATCCACACACCAAAACTTTCAAAAATCAATCTATATATTGCTGCATAAGTATATATACAAGTTGTACTTACATATACTTCAGTATATCCGCAAAGGTGGTTTTCAACTAGACAAATTCTATTGCCCAACTCTGCTTCATCCTGTCCAAAATTGAGATGTGACCACTTAACAAAAATGCAAAATCTTCTACCGTCTTTAAGTCTGCCAGATCACTAGTTCGGGCTATGGTCTGAGCATCAATTAGGGCCTCATGCATGGCCTCTAACTTAGGGATAATTATCCCTCTAAGTTCGCTCATTCTGTTTATTCTGTTCTTCTTCTCCTTCTCAAGCCTCTTTATTTCATTAATAGTGGCAATAGTTTGACACTCTTGATTTATTATGGATGAGGTGAGAGGATCAAAATTTTGAGATAAACTTGACAGTTTACTCTCTTGTTCTTCCACCTTTTTGGCAATGTCTGCTGTCATTGTGGACCAAAATAGACAAAATTTGTATAAATCTCCCCCATCTTTAAGAGCATTTTCTAGGCTCTTTATCCCAATATCTAGATTTCTCCTAGCATTTGCTATAAGTCCCTGTACTTTAGAGAATCTCTTTCCCAAAAACTCTTTCCAAACTTTCTCTTCTGTTGATTTCTCCAAAGAATCAAAATGTGTGCTAATAGAATTAACAAAAGATTTCAAGTTACCAGATGAAGAGGCCAAAGGATCCTTCTAGAAGGATGGCATGATCTTCTCCAACACACCAGATGCAATCTCTATTAGCTCATAGTCTTCCATGTGAGACTTCAGAAGCTTTTCTTTTGCTTTGGCTTGAGCAAAAGATGCTACCTTCATTTTCTGGACTAGAGAGAGAGAGTCAAATTTGAGTGGTCCTTGAAATAGTTCTGGTTTATCTATCTCCATTAATTCCTTGGTCAAGAAATTCTTCACTACTTCTACAGTGTCTCTTGCCGGTGACTTCTTTCCTTTTGCAGCCTCAGAGCTATCATCAGAAATCTTCTCTGTTTGTTCTTCTTCTCTTCCCTTTTTCTCCTCTTCTTGACTTGCTTTCTCCTCTTTTCTTGCTTCTCCTTCAATTCTGGAGTCTACTGGGGGGTCTGGAAGAGAGATGTTTACTTCTTCATGGACTTCCACTTCTGGAATAGAGGAATCCAAGTCCTTAGTCTTTTCCTCACCTATCTCCTTTGACTCTTCTATAGTTTTCTCAGTAGAATCTTCCTTTGATGCACTTAATCCATCATCATCCATGTCAAAAGGTTCATCACCTATGTCCTCTATAATAGGAAGATTGAATCTTTTAAATGCATTCTAGAGGATGTCCTCTGTTTCTTTGGCAACTTGATCTATCTCTCCAAGCATAAGTTGGTTCATTCTTGCTTTGCTCCGAAACTCATCCTTGCAATCCATTAGGCATTGATCAGTGTCTACCGTAAAACACATTGTATCTTTATATTTTTCAACTGTTATCTAAGGAATTCTTTCTCTGGCCTGCATCATACCTTGGAAATTCTTGAAATATCCCCAGAGAGTTGTGCTTTGAGCCTTGGCATCACCAAGCCCATACATATAATCTCTGATTTGTATGGCAACTGGTCTGTCATTTTGCCATACCTAACCACTGGATCTAGGTAGCTCATTCATATAGTAAAAGAATAGACATAGTATCAAGCCACCGTACTTAAATGAATTCTTCTTATCCTTCTTTATTTTCTATAAATTCTCTAACAGTTGGTTCAGGAGAAGCTCACAAAGATCATAGTCAACATTTTTCCTTAGGATTTCATATGCAGTATATATAGTAGTTCCAGATACTGAATTCTCCCTGTTGGAGTGATAGATTTTGTAACTAATTATCATAGAGGCAAATTTGATATCCAGATCTATGATGTCTTCTATTGTCATTGCCCTCTTGTCAAATTTTGATCCAGTAGCCTCACTTACAGTTTGGTTTTTGATTGATTTGAGAGCAGACAACCCACTGGATGAGTGCAATCTGGTTACCATCCTAATGGCATCTTTTGTGATCTTAAATGGCCTCATCAACCACATGAAGTTGTCATGCATTCTGCAAAATAGGAGAAATGGATGCAATGTCCAAAATGCTTATCCCGGATGGCCTTGTATTGGGGTTTACATTCAAATGCTTCATCTATTAATTCCTTGTGATAGATATCCATCAGCTTGGATTCCCCAAATTCCTTAATGTTGGTGTGAATGTATACCCTAACATCTTCTACATGCAGAACCCCATGTGGAATGCTAGAGAATGTGCCTAGGGGATCAACTTCTAGGGATTTGTGAGGATGTTTCTTGAACTTAGGGCGTGGCCTATTAGTGATCTTAACAACATTTGGAGTAGCCATCTTTCAAAAGATTCAGAGATAGATATTCAAGAGTGGAAATACCTTTTTACGCTTCTAGGGTTCACGATAAGAGCCGAAAAGATCGCTGGTTGAATTGAATTTTACGGTTGATCCTTGAGAGGGTTGAAGCAATCTTGTTGCAGAGCTCTTTCTTTCTTCTTCTTGAATGCAAATATGCAAATGATGAACAAAAGAACCCTTTTATTTCTGTGCAAACCCTAATTCAATATTGCAATAAATGCACAACTTAAGTCATTCTGGTTGCCTTGTTCTCCTTGTTCTAAGAGAGATCCTTCTGGATCACTGAGATGCACTTAGAATGATAACTTACAATGTATCTCCCTTCCTTGAATCATCCTATTTATCCGCAGATCAAGGTATTTCAATTTTGAATCATACCGGATCTAACTATGAAAATCCTACTTTTATCAGATGACTGTCAAACCGGATCAATTTTGGATGATTAGCCTCTTCAACCTTCTTGTGGATCTTTTATATTTTTACCAAGGGTTATTTAGATATCTCTTTGAGAACTCTTCAATCCGCTACACTCCATGTGCCAATTTAGGCACCAATTGACTGGCTGGGGAAAATTATTTTCTTTTGTGACTCCCCCTAAGCCAGAGCTCATCTATTTAGTTTCTGGAAGGAATATCAACACCAAATTCTGGTGCGGATCCATCCCCAACATTTTCTATACTTCTCTTCACCCAAATCTTGTTCATCTCCCTTTGAACTTCATCCGCATTCACTTTTCCTTTTCCTTTGTCTTGATTTTGATTATGATGCACCAGATCCCTTTTATCCTGATTCTTACTTCTGCAGAATTTGGCAATATGACCGGATCTATTGCAATTGTAGCAAGCTATATTTCTTTGCATATTTGACTGATATCCTCTTGATCTGCATTGATTATCCATATGTCCCATTCTATTGCATGCAAAGCATCTACCATTGAATGAATTGTTTATTTGCATATTTCTACATTCATGAGATTTGTGACATTACCATTTGCAGTTAAAACACTATCCGGAGAAGGATGAATTAGTCTGATTCATTCTTCTTCTACACTGATTTTCTTTATGACCAAAGTTATTGCAATTGTGGTAGTATCCATTGAAGGATGGATATCTTTGAACATTTGGTTGTCTTACCAGAGGTCTTCTAGGCCTGTACCTTGAATTACCTGATCTAGAGTTCTTCTGACCAGATCCAGAGCTTTCACCTTTCACATATCCCAAGCCATTCTTGTCATCTACCCTCTTTTGGCTTTCAAGAAGAACTTCAAGTTGAGAAGAGCTTATCTTGAATTTTTCTTTGTATTCATTTGCTATTTGAAGATCCCTTTTAAGAGTGTCTATCTAATTTTCAAGTTGTTCTTCATTATCTCTAGCTTCTTCAAGATCAAATTCCAGATGCCTGATTATTCTATCCATTTTGTGGCAGTCTTCTGACTTCTCCTTGAGAGATTGTCTTAGATTATCTTCCATTTTTCTTTTCTCTTCAATTTCTTGGGTGAATTTCATAACCCCTGATTCCATTTCTTGTCTTACCATAATGACCTCTTTTGATAGCTTCTCACATAACTTGTTTTTCTCATTCAGATCTTCATTAGTATCATTGGCTTCACTTTGACTTGATATTTGTTGAAGAAGTTCCTTTCTCTTTTTCACAGAGATACTCAGTTTTTCTTTTAGTTCTTTTATGAAGTCATCAGCTTGTTTAAGTCTTTCCCTCAGGTTATTGACTTCAGAGTGAGATTGCTCAAGATCATCTAGGGCAGACTGAAGTTGTTCCCTCATACCATACATATCCATTGAGATTCCCAGATCTTCCTCAAGCTGTTAGGCTCTGTTTGGAGAAACTTGGCTTTGATACCAATTGTTGGAAACAAGGCAGATAACTGAGAGGGGGGGTGAATTAGATATCTTAAATTTCTTAACTTTATTTTCTTCATTAACAATAGTGCAGTGTCAAAACATATAAGCATAAATGAACATGAGAGCAGAAATGAAATCAACACACATAACACAAGGATTTTTACATGGAAAACCCTGTTAAGGGAAAAACCACAGGGTGACTAACCCAAGATTGTATTCTCTATTATAAGAATAAGAAGTACAAAATGGCACTTGCCAATTAGGGCTCACTGCCCGAGCACACTGCTCACAAGAGGCTCGCTGCCTATAATAGTTTATAGAAAGTAACCAGGTATTTGAACTGATGAGAAGCATCCACATATGCTAAGGTTTAGTTCCAGTTAGGCTCAATATACTAATCTACTGCACTTCATTCTTCCTCTATTTTGGTGCTGCTGTTCTGTCACATACCAGACCTGTATAGCTGCTTCCACACTTATCTCTACCTTTTCTCGCACACTATATCTCCACACACACACACCTTCACATCGAAATCCATCTAGTATATATATCCGAACCAAGGATTTCAACATCATTCTAGTCAGCATCCAGAATACTCAAGATTTTCCCAAACTCTGGTCTATCAGATGAATCCATGCTTACTAAGTGATGAGTATCAAAGACATAGTTATAGAAGTCATCAATCATGTCAGCCAACCATGAATGATATCTTAAGTAGCTTGCTCACCATCAATTTCTCATCCGGATTAAGGTCTGATGCTCTACCGATCAGTTCTTTCTTAGTCTATTTTGTCTGTCAGGAACCCAACACTTAGGTGCTCATATCTTTTCACTCTTTCATCACCAGAGGCTCAATCTCTAGAATGTGGTAGTCATGGTATTCCTCTTGACTTCCCCAAGTCCATACTTTGCTGAGATACATCCTCTGAGAGATCTAGACCTAATTGTCAGACCTTGCTGCATGCTCTGTTCTTGTTCACCGGACCAAAACACTCTTCAATCTGACTTCCAGTCTAGACATACTATGTGTTGCGGATGTGTGGGATAAGCTTTGTTGCCATCAATGACAACAATCATGAAGCCACATAGTGTCTCTTGTCAATAGTGAGGCCCAATAGATTGTGACAACATGTCGGGGTGGGTAGGTAAACACTAGGGGAGGTCTATTTTTGTGCACCATGTGCCCCTAACATTCTAGGCTGTAGGCTACCGACAAAGTCACGTGCGATCCCTGAGAGAAAAAAAACTACCAAACTTTGACAGAGCGGTTCTCAGAATTTGTGGCACCTGGGAATGTTCTATTCAGACGTACAAGTGCATGTAGGGTCCATCCACAATAACCTCTCTCAAAATTTTCAAATCTAGTCCATTTGACTATGCTGAAATTAAATGCATTCTTGCAAAATGCTTTAGTGGCATTCAACACAACCTTGCTAGGAGACACATTGTCATGCCCCAACATTTACATCAAGACACTAGTGGATAAAACACAAACAAATATTTTTTTTTGCATTACGATTGTGACAAATACATGGCACAATATTACACTCACACACATGATGTCAAAATTGACCATCATCATGACCCAAGCACATAATGACACAGTGAAGTGCATGAATATAGAAGGTCAATGCACACCCACCCAAACCAACACTATTGGAATACTTACACAAGCTCATTGTGGAATGACACCACACAATGAGAAATGGAGGAAATGGAACCTCCCCATAACCAATGACAGAGTGCCCACTCACACCATTGACACAAATAGAAGAAGAGAATGAAAAGAACTAAATTAATTACTAAAGTTCACCCTTATCACATCTAAAGCACAAAAAAAACTAAGGAATGGATTCATGACATCCAAACCTCCCTGTGAACATGTCACAAGTGGTTGGTCACAAGGGAGATATGACAACTCACCTAAGTCTCATTAGAGACCAACCAAGCCCACTTAAGGACACAAACAAAACACAAAAGGGAATCACAAAAAACCAAAGACATAAGATTCAAAACTCAATAAACATGAAATTCCATTCCCAAAGTATTCCATTAAGGACACAACACAAAACAACCCAAATATACATCCCAAGAGTTAACCATGGCGCAAACAATTAACAAGCAATTAATCAATAACACAACAACAAGTTTCACAATACATAACAATTTGTTTTTTCCAAATCTCACTCATAGATATCAAAAGTTTGAAATAAAATATAGGAATTGACATGATTAAATGTAAGATCCAAGACCCAACTCCTAAGGGCCCGACCTAGGCCTCAGGGGCTCATCCAAGATGGCCTTGTTGTACCTATAAGGTTGTCACTGATGTGATTGTGTGGTTGTTAGTGATGTCAACACTAATGAGCATTGCACATATGTTACCTATGTTTATCACTGATGTGGTTGTGTGGTTGTCTTTGATGTCAACACTATGCTTGAATGCTTATAATGATGATATACTATGTTGATGGTGTGCTAGCAGTGGTTGTTGATGTTCATGTTTGGTTGTTGATGTTCATAGTTGGTTGTTCATGTTCATGGTTGGATGTCATGCCTTGATTAATGACAAGTAAAGTTGTATTGAACATGTTTGTGGTCAGTAGAGATGATTTCATGATGATATATTAAGATGGGAATTAGAATCTATGTGGAGGTTGAGAAGATGTTGCTGATGACATGAAGCATGTTGTATGATCCTTCCTATTGTTCCTAAGGATGTATGTATTGATACAACAAGACTCTGGTCTCTGGATGTTGGTAAAGGTTGATGTTGCAGGAAGTTGCCTAGAAGATTACTTAATAAAATGCTCCACAGTCCTCTGCATTCCTTTGCATTTGAAGATATGGTCATGTAGTTTAGAAGTTAAGTTCAATATGTTATAAAGGTGCTAAATCCAAAGTTTCATATCATTTGCTTCTTCGCAGTGGAAGTTACAAGTGAGAGTTCTTATTTGTGCTCTAGAAACATAATGTGATGATGAAGGCTGATTGGAATGCTCTGCATTCCTCTATAATGATCAAAATGGCTGTGTAGTCCTGAGGATATGTTTAGAGTAGTGCATGAATGCCTCCATATGAGTTTCAGGTGATTTAGAGGTCTGCAAGTTCAATTTGCAAATGATAGTATACTATAGATGGTTCCTGATGCCTAATTGTTCTCAAGACACATGATTGAGTACTTGCTCTAGTTAAAGATTGTACATATCAGTTATATGAGTTCATGTGGACATTCTACATGTCTCTATGTTTCTCATGTTTGATGCACATACAAATCTTTCAAGTTTCTAGTACCGCACAAAGTTTTCAAGTTAGTATGGGAAGAGTTATTGTTGCCAAAGTCGACTGAGGTATGTTGGTGATGTGCACCATAATGTTCTTGTTGTGTGGAGTTCAAGGAGTGTTTGGAGATGGTATATAGGTCCTACTGACTCATCTAGGAGAATTCCAAGCAATGTTCAATCTTTTATGAGTACCGCGAAGATTGTAATGATCGATGTGCTACAAGCTTCATGTGTTCTTTCTTAAGGGTGACCTATTTGAAATGAGTGTGATCTGTAGATGTTATTCTTTGAAGGATGATGTTGTGAAGGATGTTTAGGACCAATTTAAGCATGTGTTGGGGTCTACAAGGCATGTTTCTCTTCCTAGAGTGTTGTGTAGTTCATGTTAGGGCTTTCTCTCTACATGTTTCGTGTTGTGTGATCTCTGGCTGACTCGTAAATTGTAATATTCTTTTTCTATTGGCTAAATTTTAATGTAATCAATGTAATACCATGTATATATTGTAAACCTAGTTGATCTAGGTGAGGTATGATTGTGAAGATGAGAATGTGAGTGTGTGAAGAATAGAATATGAATATGATATACATTATAATGTGTGACTGAAGTAGAAAAAGTAGAAGCAGTAAAGGCTGTCTTGATTCATCTTGAAGACATTTTTCTGACAGGAGGGAAGTGAAGAGTGTACCTAACTAATTCAATAATCAAAGAGAAGTGAAGAGGTAGAAGTGCAATCATCAAAAGGAGTGAGCTTCAATGTCAATTTTCAGACGGTAGAAGGATTGTCACGCTGTAATCATTTCTGAGTTTGTTCTTAGATCAGGCAGTAGTAGCTTCCTTGGGAGTGACCCTAAAACAAAGGCTGCAAGGAGTTGTAGCTTCCTTTAGAGTGACCCTAAAACAAAGTCAGCAGGGAGTAGTAGCTTCCTTGGGTTGTAGCCCTAAAACAAAGTTGTAATTTTGGAGCTTCATATATTGTGAGTTAATCCTCACCACGGTTTTCCCCTGTTGGGGTTTTCTAAGTATATCCTATTGTAAATATGTGCCTAAGCACTGTTGTCATTGATGTCAACATATTCTTGTTGTCATTGGTGTCAACTGTGCCTTATTTTGTTGCCTGTTCAGGAGACTAGAATGTTGAGGATATTGAGAAAATTAATGAAGACTCAATGTTTGTAGACCTTATGGCTATGTAGAGGATTGTTAGAGGTTATTCCAGTCAAGAATTGAGAAGTCCGCATGAAGATTTGAAGAAGTTATGATCATCTGAATAGAACAAAATTTTACAGTATTCAGAAGAGACAAAGTGATAGTAAGTTGGTCTGGATTGTTCCACAGTGAAATATTATGATCTGCAGATCTGAAGGCATGTTTGGGAAGTCAGTGTGTATCATCAACTCTAGTGGTTCATAGTTTTGAGGTCTACAAGCCATCCTTCTAGTTTGAAAGTCATGGCAGACAGTGTTCTTGAGGTTCCAGAGGAAGATACAAATGATTCTGGTAATTTGGTTTAGAGTGGATGTTATTGGTGAGTTCAATGTGCTTTTCGAAGTCTCTGGATCATGTGGCTACTATGTTGGAGGTCTGCATTGGAGTTTGAGCTTGTTATTGAATATTTCCCCTTTGAAGTTGATGTTCTTCCTATTCTTGGCCGACCGGATGTTCCTAGTGTGTTGCGGATGATCTAAAGATCATTTTATGAAGTGTGGCATGTTAGTAGAGGAAGATTCAAGTCTCAGCTATGTTTTGATGACAGTGTAAAGATCCATGTTAAGTTTGGCCGACCTTGTTGATCATTCCAAGGTTGATGAAGTGTATAAATACTTGTTGAAGAGTTTTTAAAAATTATCCTTGAGCAAAATAGATTAAATCTGAATAAAGGATCAAAAGTAGAGCAGAGAAGAAAAGGAGCGAGAGTAGTGTAGAGAGAGAAGTTAGTGAAGAAGAATTTGGGGCAAAGCAAAAGTTTTGTGAGCATTCATTGAAACTGAACTAGGCATGAAGTAGATGCTATTTCTTAGTTAATTCTTTCTATTCTAAATAAATTCTGTAGGTAGTGAGCCTCTCTTTTGAGTAGTGAGCTCTGGGCAGTGTGCCCGAAGGCATGTGCCTTCTTTTTTTTCTAAAGTACTTTTAACAGGGTATAAATCTTTGTGGGTTAACCCCCACTGTGGTTTTTCCCTTAAACGTGTTTCCACATCAAAATCTTGGTGTCAAGTGTGTTGATTATGTTTATGCTCATATGTTGTTGATCTATGCTCTAATGTTTATATCATTAATCTGAT
The DNA here is from genome assembly GCA_027924645.1 of Cunninghamia lanceolata. Lineage (NCBI taxonomy): Eukaryota > Viridiplantae > Streptophyta > Pinopsida > Cupressales > Cupressaceae > Cunninghamia > Cunninghamia lanceolata. Next base: position 2,729,346 of record BSBN01000831.1, read on the forward strand.
AAGTAAGTTAATAAAGAAGGTTAAAAGCAGAAAAAGTTTATTTTGTGTGACAACTAATTCACCCCCTCTTAGTTGTCTGGTCTAATTCTAACAATTGGTATTAGAGTGAGATCCTCTTATAAAAGCCTAACCGCTTGAGGAGATCCAGGATGTCGACCTACAAGAAGGATAGTTTGAGATTTTATGGAACAAATTATTTTGTTTTGAAGAATCTCATGGAGTGCCATTTGCAATGCATGGGCGATGCCTATTGGGGGATAACCAGTGTTGAGTATAAACCTCTAGAGAAAGGTCCTTCAACTCCAGATCAAATCAAAGATGCTGAAAATAACCTTCGAGCTCAAGAAGCCTTGTTGATTGCCCTGACTGATTCAGAAATGACAAATGTCTTTGGTCTAAAAACTACTTATGAAATCTAGAAAAAGTTGGAGAATCTATATGAAGGCAATAAATTTGTCAAATGTGCCAAGCTGCAAAGTATGAGAGGAAATTTTGAAACTCTGAGGATGAGTGAAGATGAAAACATCACAATCTACATGCAAAAGATAAATGAACTTGTGTGTGGTATCAGGTGTGTTGGTGGAACTTTGGAAGAATCAGAAATTATATCAAAAGTGCTCTGATCTTTACCTGATTCATACAAACATAAGGTTGCTGCTATAGAGGAGATCAGGACTGTCTCAGAAGTTATAAGAGATCAACTGGTTGGCAAAATTTCAGCTTTTGAATTAAGTGAGTTTGGTGATTCTCTTCCCAAGTCTAAATCTGCATTTAAGGCTAGTGTATATGGAAAACAAAGATATGCTCCAGGTGAAATCTCTTCTGCGAGATCAAACAAATTCATGAAGACAAGGAAGGATCTTGAAGATGTTGAAATTGAAACTACAGATCTTGAAGCTCTTCTTGCCAAAAGATTGCCAAGAGGATCTGATAAGTATGAAGGAAAATTACCACTCAAATGTTTTTCTTGTAATAAGATTGGTCATTTTGGCTCAAGATGTCTGGAGAGGTTTTCAAAACCAAACCCTAATAGATATAAAAATTAGAAAAAATATTACTATGTCCAAGAAGCTGGAGAAGAAAGAGTCACAGATGATGAATCTGATCATGGAGGTTCCTTTGAAAATGATTGGGTGTTCATTTCCATCAAAGAAGAAGATCCAATGTCTACTGAATTTGCCAGCTATGCAAATATGGAAAAAGTGCCTTGGCTGCTCAGGTTATTAAGAAAGATGAATGGGTGATTGATAGTGGATGTTCTCATCATATGACTGGAGACAAGAGTAAGTTTGTGAATTTTGAAAATTATGAAGGAGGGCTTGTGAAATTTGGAGATAACTTAGCTAACAGAATCCGTGGCAGAGGATCCATCTCTTATGATGGTAAGAATAGCACCAATGATGTTCTGTATGTGGAAGGACTGAAACATAATCTTCTCAGTGTTGGACAGTTGCTTGATAAAGGTTATGATTTTTGATTCAAGGATGGAAAATGCAGAATCTTGGAGAGTTCCAGAACTGAAATTGCATCTGGTACTCAAACTAGAGGTAACATTTTTCATTTAAGTAGTTCTGGCAAAAGTTGTTTGATTGCTCAAATAGATCAAAGTTGGTTATGGCATAGGAGGATGTGTCATGTGAATTTTGATAACATTGTCAAAATAAGTACCACTCAGGCTCTAAGAGATCTTCCAAAACTTATGAAACCTAATAGCATGTGTAGAGAATGTCAATTGGGGAAACAGAGCAAAATCTCATTCAAAAGTATGGAACAAGCTTCAAGTGGATGATTGGAACTGGTACATATTGATCTCTGTGGTCCTGCTAGAATTAGGAGTGTGCAAGGGGATAGATATTTTATGTTGCTAATTGATGATTACTCTAGGATGATGTGGATAACTTTCCTAAAAGAAAAATTAGAAGCTCTTGACAAATTTAAGGTGTTCAAAGTGATGGTGCAAAATGAGATTGGTGAAAAATTGAAATGTCTGAGATCTGACAGAGGTGGAGAATTTACTTCCCATGAGTTTGATGCTTTCTGTGAAAAGCATGGCATAAAAAGACAGTTATCTGCTCCTAGAACTCCTCAACAAAATGGAGTTGTGGAAAGAAAGAACCGGACCATTCAAGAAGCTGCCAGGACCATGATGATGGAAACAAATGTTCCTCAAGTTTATTGGAGAGAAACTATAAGTATTGTTGTCTACACTCTTAACCAGGGGTAGATCAAAGGCAATTTTGGTAAGACCCCTTATGAACTATGGTATGGTCATCCTCCTACTGTGAGATATTTTAGAGTTTTTGGTAGTAAATGCTATATCAAAAGAGATGAGGATTTAGGCAAGTTTGATACAAGAAGTGATGGGGGAATATTTTTGGGGTATTCTACTCAAAGTAAGGCTTATCAGTGCTTTAACAAGAGGTTGAAACAGATTGTTGAAAGTGCTAATGTTAGAGTTGATGAGAGCAAGGAAGGACATTCCAAGTTCTGCGAATATGATTCAGATGATCAAGATGAAAGTCAAAGTCAAGGAAGGCTAGTTCAAACTCTGACTCAGATTCAGATTGATCCAGAAACTCCAGGAACTCAAGAAAATAATACAGATGTTGAGGAACAAGCTCAAGAAATAGAAGTTCAACTAATTCCCAAAACCCCCAAGTATGCAAGAATGAATCATCCTAAAGATCAAATCATAGGAGATAGAAATAAAGGTGTTCAAACTAGGATAAGAGCTTTTGAAGATCAAGAAGAGATTTGTTTGATTTCAAGGATTGAACCTAAATCAGTAAGTGAATCTTGCAATGATGAAAAACAGGTACAAGCAATGGAAGAAGAATTAATACAAATTGAAAAGAACCACACTTGGGATCTTGTTCCTAGACCTGAGGACAAAAATGTGATTTGAACCAAATGGGTCTTCTGGAATAAACTAAATGAAGATGGTGAAGTTGTAAGAAACAAAGCAAGGTTGGTATGCAAAGGCTATTCTCAAGTAGAAGGAATTGATTTTGAAGAAAATTTTGCTCTAGTGACAAGACTAGAGGCAGTTAAATTGTTTCTTGCATTTGCTGCTTTTAGAGATTTTAAAGTATATCAAATGGATGTCAAATCAGCCTTCCTAAATGGAGATTTGGAGGAAGAAGTCTACATTCAGCAACCAGAAGGATTTCAATTGTCTGATCAGGAAGATATGGTTTGTAAACTGAGAAAAACCTTGTATGGACTCAAGCAAACTCTAAGAGCCTGGTATGCAAGATTAGATAAATATCTGCTTAAGATAGGTTTTAGCAAAGGTACTGCTGAAAGTAATCTTTACTTCAAGATTAATCATGAGGACATCCTAATTGTTGAGGTCTTTGTTGATGATATCATTTTTGGTGGAAATGAATGTATGTGCAAAGAATTTACTGATCAGATGAAAAGTGAATTTCTTCATAGGTCTGCAAATTGTTCAATCAGATAAAGGCATCTTTATATCTCAGTCCAAGTATGCGAAAGAATTGCTGAAGAAGTTTGGAATGGAAGATTCAAAGCTAGTAGGTACACCTATGATAACTGGATGCAAGTTTAGTAAAGATGATTCTGCCAAGGCAAATCAGAAAAGGTATAGATCAATGATTGGAGGATTGCTCTATCTGACTCAGACCAAACCGGACATCATGAATGTTGTTGGACTTGTTGCTAGATTTCAAGCTAATCCAAAAGAATCCCACATTGTGGTAGTCAAAAGAATTTTTGTATATCTCAAGGGGAAAATTGATTATGGATTGTGGTATCTAAAGGACAATGATTTCACTCTTCATGCATATACATATACTAATTGGGCAGGAGATGTGGATGATAGAAAAAGTACTAGTGGTGGTGCATTTTTCTTGGGAAGAAGATTGGTCTCTTGGATGAGCAAAAACCAAGAGGCAATATCTCTTTCTACTACAGAAGCAGAATATATAGCAGTAGCAAATAATTGTACTCAAGTTCTGTGGATGAAGCAAATGTTGAAGGACATCAAAGTTGTGTTTGAGGAGCCAGTCATGGTCTTTTGTGATAATTCTAATGCAATAAGCATCTCAAAGAATCCAGTGTTGCATTCAAAAACAAAGCATATATCTATCAAGTTTCATTTCTTGAGAGAGAAGGTAAATGAGAATGAAGTCAAGTTGGAGTTTGTGTCTTCCAAAGATCAGATTACAGATATCTTCACTAAGCCTCTTCCCAAGGATACCTTTGAGTATCTTAGAGAGAAGTTAGGGGTTATTACCCCTGTAAATCAAAACTAAGATCCACTGAGGTGCATCAGTCCAATGGAATTCTTAGTCATATCTTGAGATCTGGATTGATGTTGAGAAAATACTACTCTAAGGAGTAGTCAATTTGCAAATGTTGGAGATCAATCTGAAATAAAAAGGGGGAGTAAAGATTGCAAATATGTGCCCTTTGTCATTGATGTCAAAGGGGGAGAGAACACATGTGAAAAACTAATTGTTGATGACAAGGGGAGCAATGAAGGAAGTAGTTGTAGAAGTCAGGGGGAGAAGTTTTTGTCATGATGGTTGAATCAGTTTTTCACAACATATGTTGCCATTAATGATAAAGGGGGAGATTGCTGCAAATATGTGCCTAAGCAGTGTTGTCATTGATGTCAACATATTCTTGTTGTCATTGGTGTCAACTGTGCCTTATTTTGTTGCCTGTTCAGGAGATTGGAATGTTGAGGATATTGAGAAAATTAATGAAGACTCAATGTTTGCAGACCTTATGGCTATGTAGAGGATTGTCAGAGGTTGTTCCAGTCAAGAATTGAGAAGTCCACATGAAGATTTGAAGAAGTTATGACCATCTGAATACAACCAAATTTTGCAGTATTCAGAAGAGATAAAGTGACAGTAAGTTGGTCCGGATTATTCCATAGTGAAATATTATGATCTGCAAATCTGAAGGCATGTTTGGGAATTTAGTGTGTATCATCAACTCTAGTGGTTCATGGTTTGGAGGTCTACAAGCCATCCTTCTAGTTTGAAAGTCATGGCAGATAGTGTTCTTGAGGTTCCAGAGGAAGATACAAATGATTCTGGTAATTTGGTGTAGAGTGGATGTTATTGGTGAGTTCCATGTGCTTTTGGAATTCTCTGGATCATGTGGCTACTATGTTGGAGGTCCGCATTAGAGTTTGAGCTTGTTATTGAATATTTCCTCTTTGAAGTTGATGTTCTTCCCAGTCTTGGCCAACCAAATGTTCCTAGCGTGTTGTGGATGATCTAAAGATCATTTTATGAAGCATGGCGTGTTAGTAGAGGAAGATTCAAGTCTCAGCTATGTTTGGCTAATAGTGTAAATATTCGTGTTAAGTTTGGCCAACCTTGTTGATCATTCCAAGGTTGATGAAGTGTATAAATACTTGTTGAAAATTTGTTAAAAATTATCCTTGAGTAAAACAAATTAAATCTGAATAAAGGATTAGAAGTAGAGCGGAGAAGAAAAGGAGTGAGAGTAGTGTAGAGAGAGAAGTTAGTGAAGAAGAATTTGGGGCAAAGCAGAAGTTTTGTGAGCATTCATTGAAACTCAAGCAGACATGAAGTAGATGGTATTTCTTAGTTAATTCTTTCTATTCTAAATAAATTCTGTAGGCAGTGAGCCTCTCTTTTGAGCAGTGAGCTCTGGGCAGTGCACCCGAAGGGATGTGCCTTCTATTTTTTCTAAAGTACTTTTAACAGGGTACAAATCTTTGTGGGTTAACCCCCACTGTAGTTTTTCCCTTAAACGGGTTTTCATGTCAAAATCTTGGTGTCAATTGTGTTGATTATGTTTATGCTCATATGTTGTTGATCTATGCTCTAATGTTTATATCATTAAATTGATAAGTAAGTTAATAAAGAAGGTTACAAGAAGAAAAAATTTATTTTGTGTGACAACTGATTCACCCCCCCTCTCAGTTGTTCAGTATAATTCCAAAATATTTGGTGTTATGTGTTGATGTGCATTGTGTTGATCTTTCATGTTTATGTTAATATTGTAATGTTTAAGTTTTAATCTGCTCTGGAGGATTTGAAGTTTGTTTGGATACTGATTCACCTTGTCTCAGTATCCAGGTGTATTCAACAATTGGTATCAGAGACAAGTTACTTAGAAGAAGCTTAACTGCTTGAGGAAGGTTTAGGATGGCTCATAATCGATCTCATAAGGCACCCATGTCTGATGGAATAAATTATTCCTTCTAGAAGCTAAGGATGGAAAACTATTTATCTTCTCTAGGGTATGGTATTTGGCAATCTATCAAGAAGGGTTACACTACTCCTTCTAGTGATCCTACAGATGTAGATGAGATTAAGTTGTATGAGAATAATGCCAAGGCAAAGAGTTCTATCATGAGTGGGCTAGATGATTCAAAAGTTGTGAAGGTAATGGGTTGCAAATCTACTTAGGATGTCTAGAATAACTTAGCAACATTTATGAAGGAGATAGTAAAGTGAAGCAGGCCAAGATGCAAATCTTCAAGACAAAATTTGAGACCCCAAGGATGTCAGAAGAAGAAAACATTGCTAGTTATATGCTCCAGGTAGATGCAATAGTTAATGACATTAGAGGACTTGGTGTAGAAGTGAAAAAAGATGAGATTGTGAAGAAGGTTCTCAGATCTCTCCCTAAATCCTATAGTCATAAGGTTTCTTTTATTAAGGAAACTCAGGATTTGGATAAATATATAGTAGATCAATTGTTTGGCTCTCTCACAACCTTTGAAATGAGAGAATTTGACAAAGGTGTTCCAAATAAGGAAGCAACATTCAAAGCAAGTAAGAAGACAGAAGATGAAGCAACTAACCAAGATGATGACCTTGATGAGGTAGAGGCAAACTTTGTAAGAAGATTGAAGAAGGGCACAAGCAAATATAAAGGTAAGTTACTTTTTGAATGTTTTAATTGTGGCAAAATTGGTCATTTTTCTTCTAAATGTCTTTTTAAAGAATCAAAAGGTAGTAACAAAAGAGAGAAGCCCAAAATAAGTTTGTATTTCATGAAGAGTAGTTGTTCTTCAGAAGATAAGGATCATGATGATTCAAATGATGAAACACTTTTCATGGCCTTGAATGTTGGTGACAAAAAGGATGATATTGGAAAATGTGAAAAGTCTGATACCTTGCAAGCTGACTAGGATAATGAAAATCAATGATAGTATGGACCGCCTTTCATGCAAAAGAAGAAGTCAAAGCTTGGGTAATTGATAGTGGTTGCTCTAACCACATGACTGGTGACAAGGAGAAGTTTATCAACTTTACGAAATGGAATGGTGGATCTGTTAAGTTTGGTGGTGATGAGTTAGCACAAATTTATGGAAAGGGTGCTATAAATATTGATGGGAAGAACATGACTGATGATGTTCTATATGTCAAAGGGATAAAGCACAATCTTCTCAGTGTTAGTTAGATGTGCAGTAAAGGATAGAATCTTACCTTTCATGCCAAAGGTTGTGAAATCAAGAAGGCAGGGTCCAGAAAATTAGTTGTAGAAGGTATCAAGACATATGGAGATATCTATCATCTATAGGAGGTAAATGGAAGAACCTACTTACTGGCTCAATCTAGTGAGTGTTGGTTGTGGCACAAATGAATGGGACACATCAAATTTGACAATATGGTAAAGATTATCTTTATTCATGTGGTGAGAGATATGCCTAAGATAACCAAGCCTACAAAATGGAAAAGTAGACAAAGATAAATTTCAAGAGCAAGGAGTATTCTTCTACAATGCCTCTGGAGCTAATTCATACTGACCTATGTGGCCCCACAAGAACAAATAATCAACAAGGTGAAAGGTATTTCATGTTGCTTGTTGATGATTATTCTAGAATGACTTGGGTTACTTTCTTAAGAGAAAAATTAGAAGCCTTTGATAAGTTTAAGGTTTTCAAAGCAATAGTTGAGAATGAAATGGATGCTAAGATCAAATGTCTAAGGTCTAATAGAGGAGGTGAATTTTCTTTAAATGAATTTGAAAAGTTTTGTGAAGATCATGGTATTAGGAGACATATGTCTGCTTCTAGGGCCCCTCAGTAGAATTGGGTAGTGGAAAGGAAGAATGGGACTGTGCAAGAGATGGCTAGAGCAATGTTGAAAGATGTAGATTTGCCTAATATGTACTAGAAGGAAGCAGTTCACACTACTGTCTATTTGATTAACCTAGTACAACTGAGGTTCAATAGCACTAAGACCCCTTATGAGCTATGGTATAGAAGACCTCCCACTGTCAGATACTTTAGGATCTTTAGCAGCAAATGCTACATCAGGAGAGATGAAGAAGAAATTGGAAAGTTTGATTCAAGAAGTGATGAAGGGATCTTTCTTGGTTACTCAACCAGAAGAAAGGCCTATGGATGTTACAATAAGAGATTTTGAAAAATGATTGAAAACACAAATTTCAAGGTGGATGAAGACTTCTATCAGTTATCACAAGAACCAGAGGATTGTGGATTTGATATACCTCTCTGCATTGAAGAAGAAGAAGAAGAGGAGGAGAAAGAAGAGAAGAAACAAGAATCAGAGCAAATCCCTAAGACTCCAACAAAATATGTTCAGAGGAACCATTCTGCAGATTAGATCATTGGAGATAAGAATGAAGGTGTGCAAGCCAAGAGAAGGTTTGCAAAGGTAAGTGAGCAAATGAATTTGTGTTTACTATCAAAGGTAGAGCCCAAAAACTTTGCTAATGCTAGCAAAGATGATGGATGGTTGAAGGTAATGGAAGAAGAATTGGATCAGATAGAGAAGAATTAGACATGGGAATTGGTTCCCAGACCAACCAATAAGAATGTAATAGGAACAAAGTGGGTATTCTGGAACAAACTAAATGGAGATGGTGAAGTTGTAAGGAACAAAGAAAGATTGGTGTGTAAGGGCTATTCTCAAGTTGAAGGCATTGATTTTGAGGAGACTTTTGCTCTGGTGGTTAGGATAGAGGCAATCGGGATGTTTCTTGCCTTTGATGCTCACAAGAACTTCAAGGTTTATCAGATGGATGTGAAGTCAACATTTTTGAATGGTGATCTAGACAAGAAGTCTACATTGAACAACTAGATGGTTTTCAGTTGTTAGAAGAACCAGAAATGGTATGCACTCAAGAAAGACTTGTATGGACTCAAGCAAGCTCCTAGAGCTTGGTATGCTAGGTTGGATAAGTACTTACTTCAACAAGGTTTCAAGAAAGGTACAATAGATAGTAATCTTTACATCAAGGAAGAGGGAGACAAGATTTTGATAGTTGTAGTATATGTTGATGACATTATTATTGGTGGAGATGATGATATGTGTAAGAGGTTTGTAGAAGAGACACATAAAGATTTTGAGATGTCCATGATTTACGAGATAAATTTCTTCCTTGGGCTTTAAATTGTTCAACTAGATGATGGTATCTTTGTTTCTCAGGCTAAGTATGTTAGAAAGATGTTGAAGAAACTTGGTATGGAGGATTCCAAACCAACAAGTACTCCTATGGTTACTAGTTTTCACTTGAGTAAGGAAGGTGAGTCACCAAAGGTTGATCAGACTCTTTATATATCTATGATTGGAGGATTATTGTACCTAACTGCTTCTAGACCTGATATTATACATGGATTATGTGTGGTTGCCAGATTTCAAGCTAATCCTAAGCAAACTCATGAGAAGGTAGTGAAAAGAATATTTAGATACTTGAAGGGAACTCCAGATTATGGCCTATGGTATCCAAGAGGTAACAATTTTGACTTGAGTGCTTACACTAATGTTGATTGAGATGGTTGTGTTGATGATAAAAGAAGTACAAGTGGTGGTTCTTTCTTTTTAGGAAGCAAATTGGTTTCATGGTATAGTAAGAAATAAGATTTAGTATCCTTATCAATTGCAGAGGCAGAGTATATTGCAACAACATCTTGTTGCACACAAGTGTTGTGGATGAAGAAAACTTTTAAAGATATCAAGGTACTATATGATGAGCCTATTCCTATTTTGTGTGATAATACTAGTGCTATTAATGTTTCTAAGAATCTACTGATACATTATAGAACAAGCATATATCAATCAAGTAACACTTTTTGAGAGAGAAGGTTGCAGAGAAGGAAGTGAAGTTGGAATATGTTTCAACAAAGGATCATATTGCAAACATTTTCACAAAGGCTCTTGCAAAGGATACTTTTGAGTATGTGTAGTTGATGCATCTATCCAGGGGGAGTTCATGCTATATCTTTTTTCTAGATTGATGGTGGCTACCTCTCAAGGGGAGCAGGTAGTAGTTGTTGCTGACAGGGGGAGAAGGTTGAAAAGGAGACTTTGTAAGCTAAGGAGAAGAAAAAGTTTCCCTAAGTTGTCCTTGATGTCAAAGGGGGAGAATGAGTAGGTGTGTGTTTCCATCACTGCCAAAGAGGGAGATTGTTACACATATACGGTTGTCACTAATGTGATTGTGTGGTTTTCATTGATGTCAACACTAATGAACATTACACATATGTTACCTAAGTTTGTCATTGATGTGGTTGTGTAGTTGTCTTTGTTAGGGATTGCATGCAGAAGATATCAATTAAATGCAAATAAAGATTAAATAGAGGAATGGAAATACACAAAAATAATAATAGCGAGAGACAAGTTTTAATGTGGTTCACCCAAACTTGGGCTACATCCACCAACAGAGAGTCCAATATTATTATCCAGTAAATCAAACTGATTACAACCATCAATCCTTGCAACTCAATACCGCTGCAAAATGCTACAATACATCAACCAAAACCCTAACCCTTAGCCGCCTTTTATCAAGCCTTATGTCGGTTACAAAAATAAGGTTTTTTATGTCGAACAATAACAAAATAACTCCAGATGCCTTAATAAAATAATAAAAAATCAGTGGAGGTTTCGGGGGCACTGCCCCTGAGCCCCTATGGGGACACTGCCCCTCAAACCCACCCTGTATCGCAACAGGGAGTGTGCCACCTGGGTGTTGCCCCTTGACCCCGTCTTGGGGGTGCTGCCCCCAAACCCACACAAGGGGCGCTACCCCTTGACCCCGTTAAATAATTTGGGGGGAAACCGCACCGATAAAAGTGGTGTAAATTTAACCTCTAAGTTTGATTAGGTTCCATATAACAACAGTCTTTGATGTCAACACTGTGCTTCGATGCTTATAATGATGATATACTATGTTGATGGTGTGTTAGTAGTGGTTTCTAATGTTCATGTTTGGTCGCTGATGTTCACGGTTGGTTGCTGATGTTCATGGTTGGATGTCATGCCTTGATTAATGACAAGTAAAGTTGTATTGAGCATGTTTGTAGTTAGCAGAGATGATTTCATGATGATATATTAAGATGGGAATTAGAAGCTATATTGAGGTTCAGAAGATGTTACTGATGACCTAAAGCATGTTGTATGATCCTTCCTGTTGTTCCTAAGGAAGTATGTGTTGATACAAGAAGACTCTGGTCTCTGGATGTTGGTAAAGGTTGTTGTTACAGGAAGTTACCTAGAAGATTGCTTAATAAAATATTCCACAGTCCTTCGCATTTGAAGATATGGTCATGTGGTTTAGAAGTTAAGTTTAGTATGTTGTAAATGTGCTAAATCCAAAGTTTCAAATTATTTGCTCCTCCGTGGTGGAAGTTACAAGTGATAGAGTTATGGTCTATAGCATAATGTGATAATTAAGGATGATTGGAATGCTCTGTATTCGTCTATAGTGATAAATATGGCTGTTTGGTTTTGAGGATATGTTCAGAGTAGTGTATGAATGCATCCATATGAGTTTCAGGTGATTTAGAGGTTCACAAGTTCAAGTTTCAAATGACAGCATACTACAGACAGTTCCAGATGCCTAATTGTTCTTAGGACACATGATTGAGTACTTGTACTAGTTAGATATTGTACAGATTAGTTATATGAGTTCATTTGGATATTCTACATGTCTCTATGCTTCTCAGGTTTGATGCACATGCAAATCTTTCAGGTTTCCAGTACTGCACAAAGTTTTCAAGTCAGTATGAGAAGAGTTATTGTTGCTAAAGCCAATTGAGGTATGTTGGTGATGTACACCACAATGTTCTTGTTGTGCAAAGTTCAAAGAGAATTTGGAGATGGTGTATAGGTCATGTCGACTTATCTGGGAGAAGTGAAAGAAGTGTTCAATCTTTCATGAGTACTACCAAGATTGTAATGACCGATGTGCTACAAGCTTCATGTGTTCTTGCTTAAGGGTGGCCTATTTCAAATGAGCGTTACGTGCATATGTTATTCTTTGAAGGATGATGTTGTAAAGGATGTTTAGGACTAGGTTAAGCATGTGTTGGGGTCTACAAGGCATGTTTCTCTTCCTGGAGTGGTGTGTAGTTCATGTTAGGGCTTTCCCTCTACATGTTTCATGTTGTGTGATCTCTTGCCGACTTGTAAATTGTAATATTCTTGTTGTATTGGCCGACTTGTAATGTAATCAATGTAATATCATGTATATATTGTAAACCTGATTGATCTAGGTGAGGTATGATTTTGAAGATGAGAATATGAGTGTGCAAAGAGAAGAATATGAATATGATATGCATTATGATGTATGACTGAAGGAGAAAGAACAAAAACAATAAGAGTTGTCCTGATTCATCTTGAAGACATTTTTGTTACAAGAGGGAAGTGAAGAGTGTGCTTAACTGATTCAATCATTAAAGAGGAGTGAAGAGGTAGAAGTGAAATCATCAAAAGGAGTGAGCTTCAATGTCAATTTTCAAATAGTAGAAGGACTGTCATGCTGTAATCATTTCTAAGTTATTTCTCAGATCAAGGAGTAGTAGCTTCCTAGGGAGTGACCCTAAAATAAAGTCTGCAGGGAGTTGTAGCTTCCTTGGGAGTGACCCTAAAACAAAGTCAACATGGAGTAGTAGCTTCCTTGGGTTGTATCCCTAAAACAAAGTTGTAATTTTTGAGCTTCATATATTGTGAGTTAATCCTCACAGTGGTTTTTCCCCTGTTTGGGTTTTCCACATATACTTGGTGTTATGTGTTGATGTGCATTGTGTTGAGCTTTCATGTTTATGTTAATACTGTAATGTTTAAATTTTAATCTGCTCTAGAGGATTTGAAGTTTGTTTGGATAGCGATTCACCCCCCCCTTTAGTATCTAGGTGTGTTGAATAGGCCTTGCCTACATAACACATAGAGGCTTTGTAGTTCGACATCGTGGACTATCCAACTCAACTTGGTATCCAACAATCTAAGATGTAATTTCACAATAAATAAACAACTTATCAATCATGAAAATAGTTTCTCTATTTCACTCAACTCTTTGCTAGTCTAGCCTCTAGCTTAGGTTCACTATTTATGGTTTTCTAAATTAATATCTTGCACTACCAAATGAGTCTAACCTCCTAGAGAGATAGGCAATTCCCAAAGGAAACATGTGACTTCTTACAAGGTAGACAAAAGATTCAAATAAGTATCTTAAGGAGAAGTCATTATTTGAGGAATTTAGACTAATACAACATTTAACATTAAGTATAGAAGTAAATTAGAAGGTATCTAAAATGAAACTAACCACCATGAAATCTTCCCAAGGTATAACCTCGCAAGATCCATAAGGTCTCCATCAAGACTCTTGAGACTTAATTTAAGTTCATAACAGCCCGATGCTAAAATTAAGATAGCATGAATGTGGTGAAAAAAATATTTTTATGCTACATTTTCAGTCATATCCATCCTTACATATGCCTAACATGATAAGTATTATACTTCTCATAGGCTACGAAGACATTAACATCATTTTCTAATATCGTTTATTCTCAAAACAAATAAGACCTACTCACAAGTTCAGACAATTATGAATACAATTAACCACATATTAAATACATGACTTATGAAAATAATGTAATCATTCATTACACACAAAAGACCTTGACCAAGATTAATTTAGTATTTTCTCTATAACTAAAGAATATAAAAAGTCTACAATATTATAAAACACAAACATTGAAATTATAACAATAGTGGTTAATGAACATTTTCCCACACTGCCATTAGTGATCTCCCTACTCAATCAATACATAGAAAGAAATACATCTTAGTATATTGTACACATTATAAAATCACAAAGCATGAACAAATAAAAAAATCTAAAGTAGCATATCAACACAAAACTGTTCCATAAATCAACGATGATGTTATAATAAGAAGGTAGTAGATTCATAGACTAATAGGATGACCTTCTTGACAGTGCTGGCTATTCTAAGAACACCCCAAACTTTATCATTGAGATCCCAATTAAACCTGTAGTGGTTTCATGGATGTGTTTTCTTGGTGCATGTAGATCACATATGAATACAGTCGTAGGAGTAAATTACAACGATGTTGCAATGGTAACGAGATTGATGAAAGATAGATGGATTAAAAAGATCCCTGGATGTAGTTGGAGTTAAGACCATAAAGATCACACCCATCGACCCAGGAGACCCATGCAGGGTTGAAGAAAATGACATGGAAGAAGAAGGCTGCATGGTATTTTCTAGACTCAAGACATTGCTTACTACTATGGGTGATGAGGAAAATAAATTATTTCTAAGCAAATGCGAATGGCAGGTGAGACACCAATTTCTGCAGCCTTTACCAGCATTCTCCATGCATGCCTGCGCCCCTTTTTCTCTACCTTGGTTTGAACATCCATTCACCACTCCTCCTCCACGCCCCTCCTTTTCGCCCCTACCTTCACTTCAAAAACTTTAAATATTTTGTTTAGGGGGAAAACCCTAGAGACCCACCTTCTCAAAGAGTATCCCCAAAAAAATATAGCTTCCCAAAAAAACTTGATCAAACTAACGTTAATGCAATAGTAATTGCCTTCAAAATGTAACTGTATCCATGAATATGTCATGTTGGAAATTGGCATGGCTTGGCCACGGTTGTGGCATTCTTTCTTCACATATAAAAAGGACAATAATATCATATAAAACCCAAACAATCTTCAACTCAAACCTAACTCATGGTTAGAAATCAAGATCATAGGTAGCTTGCCCAACAAACTTCAAACTTCTCAGCAAGTGAGTAAGTATTAATTAACATCCACATAAGAACTTACCCAATGCCCTCTAAATATTTTTCAAACTCGATTGATCAAACAATTATTCAAATATACTCTTTAACAATAGATAATACTTTTTAATATCATCATGTCAAGATCTTAATCGTAGCCTAAGGGTATCCTTTAAGCCGAAATCCAATTTTAGTCTCATTCAGTCATTTCCCTTTATGTCATAGCCTTAATAAGACTATTAGGGATTTAAAATAATTTTAGATGTTAGCAATGAATCTTTAAAAAGTTTAATTCTTTTATTTTTTGAGAAGTTTAGATTTAGTGTTTTAGAATGGTAAGTTCATCACCCTTGACCTCACTATCACACTTAGGTGCAACGTCAAGGTAAATTCGATCTCACAATAAACTCAAACTAAATGAACAATTTATGTGAAATAATTACCAAGCAAAGGACATAACCATAGGATAATTATTGTAGGTAATAAATGATGCCTATGATTTTAGAAGTGAACAATCACAATTGACACAAACAACATAGACAACTTTCCCAAATATAATAGGAAAGAAGGGCACACAAACACACACACATATTTACTTTTCTTCAGTATTCCCTTTTTCCTCTTCTCAATCTATTGTAACCGAGTTATACAACCCTTCACCAAGACTTATCCTCACCATCACATGACACTTAACAAAGGCTAAACCCTCTATAAGTGTCCGTTACTTGGAAAATGAGGAGTCTCCATGTGTCCTCACCTCAAGGTGAGTCATGGAGGCTCCCAACTAACCAAAGCCTTATCCCACCTCCCATAACCATCCCAACCAGCTAAGAATCTCATTCACATTCAAAAATCATAAATAATGACCATATAAAACAAGATAAAAAAAATCTTATCCCTCCAAAATTTGTCCCAAGGGTGGTCCTATGACCTAGGACCCTAATTTCACTTCCAAATTAATAAAATGCACACCTTAGACCCCATTAAAACCATAAAACATTTTAACATTTAAAAGACCATAAACCTCAATCACATCCATCACAACAATGACACATTACAAATAAAAAAATATATATCACAACAAAACATTTAGGACCTTAGTCTCTCCATATAGACTAAAGTCAGTTTACTGGTTTTACATAAGGGAATGCCATGTCTATAAAATCAACTTCTAAAATTCATCATAATAATAATATTAAAACATAACACGTCATCATAGTCACATTTCCAAGTCATCACATTAGGAAATCATATCAATGCAACATCATCATAAAAGTAATACCCACATATGTCTAAAGGCTCTAAATCATCATGTCCAAATAACTAATCCAACCACAAACATAGTACTATAATCATGCTCATCATATGCAGAGCAATAAATGTCCTGAATAAGATAATAAAAGGAGCCCCTAGGAGGTAGGCCTCACATCACATTTATTAAATTAAATATTCAATTTACTCACAAAAATCATATATAAAGGAGCTACTCAATTATTCCTAACCAACATCATAAGCCCTAAGCATAGCACACTTATTCATTAATTAATCATATGGTTAGAATGATTTTGATTTATTGGTTGTCACCAGAATCACTCATTCTAGTTCACTTATGACATCACCTAGATAAATATTTATTTTGTTTAAAGATTGCTATCCATGTTTAAATCGATCTCAGTATATAATGTTTTCAAATCAGATTCCTATTGTAAGCACACACATTTGCCGCATGGTGTAAAGGAAGAGAGAGATCATTCATAACAAATAAAAAGGTTCACCAAGAGACACATATGTTACAATAGTAATAGTAAGGCTGGGCCTTACACACATTTTTCGTTCTGCTCATCATGGGGCCCAATAGACTACACCAACACATCAAGGTGGGTGGGTAAATGCTAGGGGAGATATCTTTTCATGTGCTAAGTGTCCCAAACGATCCGGGCTAGAGGCTACTGGCAAAGTCCATAAACATGACTTTGTCGGTAGCCTACATCTCGAAACATTTGGGGCACTTGGTGCATAAAAAGAGACCTCCCATAGTGTTTAACTACCCACTCCGATGGGTTGACATAGTCCATTGGGCCTAACAACGAGAAGAACAAAAAATGTGGCTCTTGGCAAGGTTGTGTTGAATGCCACTGAAGCATTTTGCAAGAATGCGTTTAATTTCTGCATGGTCAAACAGATAGGAGTTGAAAAAAATCAAGAGAGGTTATTGTGGATAGACCCCACATGCACCTATAGGTCCAAATAGAGCATTCCCAAGTGTCACAAATTCTGAGAACCACTTCATTAAAGGTTGGTAGTTTTTTTCTCTCAGGGATCTCAAGTGACTTTGTCGGTAGCCTGTAGCCTAGAACGTCTGAGGCACTTGGCACACAAAAAGAGACCTCCTCTAGTGTTTATCCACCCACACTAATGTGTTTTCATAGTCTGTTGGGCCCCACGATGAGTAGAATGAAAATTGTGGCTCCTGGAAAGGTTGTGCTAAATGCCACTGAAGCATTTTGCAAGAATACATTTAATTTTGGCACGGTTAGACGGATTGGAGTTGAAAAGAACTAAGAGAGGTTATTGTGGACAGACCTCATGTGCACCTGTAGATCTAAATAGAACATTTCAAGGTGCTATGAATTGTAAGAACTGCTCTATCAAAGTTTGGCAATTTTTTTCTCTCATGGATCTCAAGTGACTTTGTCGATAGGCTATAGCCCAGAACGTCTGGTGTACTTGGAGTATGAAAAGAGACCTCCCCTAGAATTTAACCACCCACCCCAATGTGTTGATGCAGTTCATTGAGCCCCACGATGAGAAGAATAATAATGTGGCTCCTAGCAAAGTTGTGTTGAATGTCGCTGAAGCATTTTACAAGAATGTGTTTAATTTCGGCATAGTCAAATGAATTGGAGTTGACAACAACTGAGAGAAGTTATTGTGGATGGACCCCATGTGCACTTGTAGGTCTAAACAAAATATTTCCAAGTGCCACAAATTTTGAGAACCAATATGTCAAAGTTTGGTAGTTTTTTGCTCTTAGGGATCTCAAGTGACTTTGTCGGTAGCTTGCAACCTAAAAATGTCTAGGGCACTTGATGCATGAAAAGAGACCTCCCCTAGCATTTACCCACTCACCCCGACATGTTGGCATAGTCCATTGGGTCCCAAGAGGTGTAGAATAAAAAATTTCACTCCTAACACCTTTCCACTGCATGAAACTAAAGCATTTTAGAGCAATGTGTTCCTTGCCACCACAAGCAAATAATATTGATTTAAAAAATTGAGGTAGGTATTTGTAGGTGGACCTGACATCCACCTATACTTGTAAAGAATATGTTCCTAGGTGTCACAGTTTGACAAAATATCCGGTCCAAAGTTCAACACCTTTTTTTTATCTTAGGGTTCTTAAGAGTTTGTCTTCGTCCAATGTAGCCGAGAATGACTAGGAGGCTTCACCACTGAAAAGACATCTCCCATAGCATTTACACACCCACCCAGACATTTTGGCACCATCCATTTGACCACAGGAGATGTTGAATCCAAAAAATTTAGTCCTAGAACCTTTCTAGTAGATGAAACTAAACTAAAAGCTATGTTGTAATCTCCATTTTCGGTGTTTCCTCTACTCTCCTTAGGTTGATATGGTGTTCTCACTTGATCCAATGTGTTGTAGGGAATTAATCAAAGGATCAAATAGTCTTGAAGATGATGAACCCATTCCAATCCATGTTAGCACAAGAAAAATGTAAAAGATATGATCATGTTAGCAAAAGAAAAATGTAATAATGAGATAGATAACATCATTTAAAACAACAAAATATAATCTTGTAAGCACATGTATCTAGCATTTAAGTAGACAAGACATAATGGAAAAACACACCTTAAAGAATGTGCTACAAAAATCACATGAAATGGTTATCATACTAGGGTTTATAATGGTTTTTAGAAAAAATAGAAGGATTTGTTGCTATTTTGACTATTGCAACTATGGTAGAAGTTTCAAAATGGATTAAATTTCATCTTTTCAGACTTACATTGTGGTCATGGTCTTCCATGCATATTTGATTAATGTTTGTGTGTAGGGATATTACCTATGGCTACTAGGGTTCTTGCCTTTAGGATTACATCATGGGCTTGCCTTTTTCTAATGAATCCATGAAGTTATCCTATTGAGTTAGTCATCAAGGAAAGCATTATGAGGATACTATGAGGGTGTCATGAGTGCAGTGTAACCATTTTGAGCATCAAAAACCCTCATTATCACTGTCAAAAGCATACAAAATTGTGACAATCCTAAGATTGTAGCAGTAAAAAGAAGATGTCTTATTCATAAGCAAAGATCCTGGTTTTCCTCAATAGTGTTCTCCCTATGTCTCTCTCCCTATGTTAAAGTACATTGGTCACTAATGTAGGTGCATAGAATGTAGGTAAGAATTCCATCTTTTGTTTCAAATTACAAATGGAATAGACATAAAGAACAAGATTGCAAATTACAAGTTCCATGAATATTTTGTATAAAAATGACCATTATTATTTTATGTCCAACATGAACACCACCACTAATAAAAGAACCACTCACCTAAGTCAATGCATGTTTTGGGGTGTTGTATCACATCTATACTTGTTGTTAAGCACATATACAACTTGTAGTTGTTTATTGTCACATGTTGTAAGCCATGTATGTGAAGATGAAAACATAGTTTATCTATTTGCATGAGAAAGTAACAGATATAACATGTATTGATGGCATGGGCAACACTACTACATATTCTTAATTGTTGTAAATATGCATTTTCTTATTTCATCATGTTGTGCTTCATTGTAGCATGAATCACTTGTTGCAAGCATGCACAATTATAACATGATATGCACATCACAAATGAAGGAATGCAATGATCTCAAGATGTTCACAATTGGATTTTTAGATAAGGCTTGAAAGAAACTTTCAAGCAAATGCAATCGGTGGGTGTAAATCCAAATTCCACAACCTTATCCACCATCCTCCGTGCCTATGCCAAAATGGGATCTTCAGAACAGGGTATAGACAACTTTCAAAGCATAAAGGATATACGAATTTTGTTAGATGTTGTATTTGTAGCTACCCTTGTAGACATGTATGCAAAGTGTGGAAGCATAGACAAGGCATGTGAATAGTTTAGCATGAAACCTCAAAGAGATGCCATCTCATGGAATGCAATGATTACACAATATGCAGAAAATGGAATTTTTGTAAAGGATTTATAAACTTTCAAGCAAATGCAATTGGCATGTGTAAAACCAAATTTCATAACCTTTGCAAGCATCCTCCCTGCCTGTGCCAAATTAGGATCTTTGGAACAAGGTAGGATAGCCATGAAAGAATAAAGGATAAAGGAATTTTGAAAGATGTTGTAGTTGCAACTACCCTAGGAGACATGTATGCAAAGTATGGAAGCATAGACAAGGCACATGAACTATTTAACATGATGCCTCAAAGAAATGTTGTCTCATGGAATGCAATGATTGCAAGATATGCACAAAATGGATTTTTTCAAAAAGGCTTTAGAAACTTTCAACCAAATGCAATTGGTGGGTGTAAAGCCAAATTCCACAACTTTAGCTAGCATCCTCCTTGTCGATGCCCATATGAGATCTTCGGAATAGGGTATGGACATCCATCAAAGCATAAAGGATATGGGAATTTCATCATATGTTGTAGTTGCAACTTCCCTATGAGACATGTATGCAAAGTGATGAAGCATAGACAAGTCAGGTGAACTATTTGACATGATGCCTCAAAGAAATGTTGTCTCATGGAATGCAATGATTGCAAGATATGCACAAAATGGTTTATTTGATAAGGCTTTAGAAACTTTCAACAAAATGCAATTCATGGGTATAAAGCCAAATTCCACAACCTTAGCCAGCATCTTCCTTGTCTATTCCCAAATGGGATCTTCGGAATAGGGTATCGACATCCATCAAAGCATAAAGGATATGGAAATTTTGACAAATGTTGTAGTTGCAACTACCCTAGGAGACATGTATGCAAGGAAGCACAGACAAGGAACATGAATTATTTGACATAATGCCTTAAAGAAATGTTGTCTCATGGAATATAATGATTGCAAGATATGCACAAAATGGATTTTTTCAAAAAGGCTTTAGAAAATTTCAAGAAAATGCACAAAAGAAACTTTCAGGTAAATGCACAAAAGAAACTTTCAAGAAAATGCAATTGGCGGGTGTAAATCCAAACTCCACAACCTTATCCACCATCCTCCTTGCTTATGCCAAAATGGGATCTTCAGAACAAGGTATAGACAACAATCAAAGCATAAAGGATATATGAATTTTGTCAGATGTTGTATTTGTAGCTGCCCTTGTAGACATGTATGCAAAGTGTGGAAGCATAGACAAGGCATGTGAATAGTTTGGCATGACACCTCAAACAGATGTCATCTCATGGAATGCAATGATTTCACAATATGAAGAAAATGGATTTTTTTGAAAAGGCGTTATAAACTTTCAAGCAAATGCACTTGGCATGTGTAAAACCAAATTGCATAACCTTTGCAAGCATCCTCCTTGCTTGTGCCAAATTAGGATCTTTGGAACAAAGTATGGACAGCCATGAAAGAATAAATGACAAAGGAATTTTGATAGATGTTGTAGTTGCAACTACCCTAGGAGACATGTATGTAAAATGTGGAATCATAGACAAGACACATGAACTATTTGACATGATGCCTCAAAGAAATGCTATCTCATGGAATGCAATGATTACAAGATATGCACAAAATGGATTTTTTCAAAAAGGATTTAGAAACTTTCAACCAAATGTAATTGGTGGGTGTAAAGCCAAATTCCACAACCTTAGCCAGCATCCTTCTTGTCTATGCTCATATGAGATCTTTGGAATAGGGTATGGACATCCATCAAAGCATAAAGGATATGGGAATTTTGTTAGATGTTGTAGTTGCAACTGCCTATGAGACCTGTATGCAAAGTGATGAAGCATAGACAAGGTAGGTGAATTGTTTGAAATGATGCCTCAAAGAAATGTTGTCACATGGAATGCAACGATTGCAAGATATGGACAAAATGGTTTTTTTGATAAGGCTTTAGAAACTTTCAAGCAAATGCAATTGGTGGGTGTAAAGCAAAATTCCACAACCTTCGTCAACATCCTCCTTGTCTATGCCCAAATGGGATCTTTGGAATAGGGTATTGACATCCATCAAAGCACAAAGGATATGGGAATTTTGACATATGTTGTAGTTGCAACTGCCCTAGGAGACATGTATGCAAAGTGTTGAAGCATAGACAAGGAACATTAACTATTTGACATGATGCCTCAAAGAAATGTTGTCTCATGGAATGCAATGATTGGAAGATATGCACAAAATAGATTTTTTCAAAAAGGCTTTAGAAACTTTCAATAAAATGTACAAAAGAAACTTCCAAGCAAATGCAATTGACACATGTAAAACCAAATTCCACAACCTTATCCAACATCCTCCTTGCCTATGCCAAAATGGGATCTTCAGAATAGGGTGTGGACAACCATCAAAGCATAAAAGATATAGGAATTTTGTCACATGTTGTATTTGCATCTGCCCTTGTAGACATGTATGCAAAGTGTGGAAGCATAGACAAGGTGCATGAACTATTTGACATGATGCATCAAAGAAATGCACAATCTCATGGAATGCAATGATTGCAAGATATGCACAAAATGTATTTTTTGAAAATAATTTATAAACTTTCAAGGAAATGCAATTGGCATGTATAAAACCAAATTCCTGTAACCATAATTGATCATCATATTATATTAATGTAAACTATCATATACATAATGTCATGAACATAACATATAGACTATATAAAAAGCCATATCTATGGCATGCAAAAACAAAGCCATACATGCATATACAAAGATATACATCAGTAAAAGTATGTATACAAAGCCATCTAGGCATACAAAAAAGTCCCAAAATCTAATTTCTTATAAACTACTATCAAATAATTAGTGGCCCTTACTTGGCTATGAAGATGGAGAGTCAATCAGTGACTCATCATCTCTCTCTCATTGACTAGACCTCCTCGATAGAGATTTTTGAAGCTCCACCTGTTAATACAATTAAACAATATCCACATTAATATAGAAAACATGAAATATATAACATGGCATATGTAATCAATCACTTACCGCTAGTTGATGATCCCTCTCGACCATTTCTTGTCTCTCTTTGTCCGTAGCTAGATGAGTTGGAGTTGTGACCTCCTATGAGAAGCATCAAGAAGAAAAATTGAGTAAACATGAATACCATTTATGTACATTAAATGACATGAGATAAAGCAAGAAATACAAAATGACATTTACATGTTACTGGCTCATACCTCAGTCAAAGGATTTGCAGACAAAACAACTGTAGCAATGCCCACCTCTGCTAACTACCAAAGATGAGGAGGAGTCTCCATATTCAACATCTAAAAATAGAGTTCAAGGTTATTTGATCAAAATAGATACATAACATTATTTAAATGCATAATGATTACAAATGGTAAAATGATGCAGAGGCATCCACACTAAAACCTTGACATACAACATGTATGTCTAAAACCCATCATCATCATCATATTTCTTGCTAACACTGTCAGCATCATCATATTTTCTCTCACCGACCGATATCCTCCTGCAGACAAACCTTCGCCCTTTTGCCAGTCAGCAGCATCATCATATCCTGCTATCGGCAGCATCATCATATTCGGCAAGCGCAAACATCCTCCTGATGTTCACTGTTCATCTTACCGCCAACCTCTTTCTTCATCATCATGATGTTCAACATCATGTTCATCAGCAGGATATAGAACATCCGGTTCCTCCCATATATCCTGATGACGACAACCTCATGCACCTTTCCTTCGATGCTTACATCACCCCGATATCCTGATGACGATTATCCTGATGACGATGACGTCACATGCAGCTTCTTCAATATCCTGCTGTCCCGATATCCTGATGACGATTATCCTGATGACGATGATGTCACATGCAGTTCCTTCAATATCCTGCTGTCGGCCAAACTTAACATTATCGGCCCGCGAAGGAATTGTCAACCCGATCTTCTACCTTATGCCGATACGCTCCTCCTCGGCAACACCTGATGATGATCACCCCAATGCACATTCACTTTATGCAATCGACTGCATCATGCTCATCTCCACTTACTCGGATGACGCCCGAAGTAACTGTAGGATATACACAGAAATATCCTGATGATGCCGTTGCGATGGATTTTCCAACCTTAGCGAATTTTGATCCACCGAACCTCCCGAGGTGACCCGATCTACTTTCAGGGTGATCTTCCAAACTCTAACAACTAGCACGACCTAGCACATACCCATGCTAGGGTTCTCAACACCTTTCGACGACGATCCTGCACACCTGCATGCAAACGAACACAAAATGCAGACTAAACCCTAAACTACTGTACATAGCCATTCCACCGATTCGACGAATCAACCGGTGGAATGGATCAGCAAATCCATGAAACCACCAAAACAGCAAATCGATCACACAATGGAATCCAAAATAGAGAATTTGACACAACAGGATCTCCTTATTGATTTCAAAAGATGTAAATACAATATTCAGTCTCTCTCTGCAATCTAACTCCTCTGCTCAATACAATCTAGCTTCTCAACATGTATCTCTAAAACCAACCGATCCTCATGCATAAATAGGATCTCTGGCGTGTACTACTGACCCGACTCCAAGCGGCTGGGCAATCTCTCCAGGCGGCTGGGAGATCCAACTGGACCTACAGCATAACAGCTGTCTTAACAAACTAGCTAAAAATAGTAAAGCATGGTCAACATGACCTTATTACATGCATTGGTCTTATAAGACCTTCTTGGAAACATTAACAAGACTTAAAACAAACTAACTGCCTCATGGAGGCCAGCTGTCAGGTAGGTGCTCCTGCACCATACTCCCCAACAGAAAAGAACTCATGTCCCATGAGTTAGGATGTGGAAGTCCTCCACCTTTACACTTTGTCATGTCAGTGTTCTGACCTGTTCCAGCTTTGTCCTTTGCTGTCTCTTGGCTGCTCCAAGACTTCTGAACTGTAACTTGCTGTCTTGCAAGTAAATCCTCATGCCTGTCAATGTAGGCCTTTCTCTCACATACCTTGTGTTTGTCAGATTGTCTGACCAGAGCCTCTGTCTGAACTGCCTCTTGAACTTCTGCAATGTTCAACTCTGTCTTTCTTTCAATCTTTATAGGACAAACAATAGTCCCAACTATGACAACATCCTTGTCATTCCTCTCAACTGGTTGCTGTTTGCAAACCTGTTTCTGCACCTGCTGCTGACCTCTGTCAGTCAAAACTGAAACTTTCTTCAACCTGTTGTCCTTAACAACTTCTTTCCCTGCAGTGTCCTCAACTGCCTTTATGCCTGCTCCTATAGGCATCTGCACAAATTCCTTCTTTCCCACTAAAATGATTTTGGCTGCCCCCTGTGCTGCAGCATTTTCCTGCAATGGCATCAACCTAATAGTCTTCCCATCTTTCTTGATGGTGTAGGTATTAGCATACCCATCATACAGTACCCTCCTATCAAATTGCCATGGTCTACCCAACAGTAGGTGACAACATTCCATGGGCAAAATGTCACACAAAACTCTATCATGATAGGCTCCAATCTGAAAATCCACATATGCCTGTTCATAGACAAAAAGTGATTGACTATCACTCACCCAAGATGCCTTGTAAGGGTGATGGTGTGGAATCCTTTCCAAATTCAGTTTATCCACCATTTCTTGAGATACCATGTTGTCTGTTGAACCAGTATCAATGACAACCTTACATACCTTACCTTTGCTCTTGCATGTAGTCTTGAAAAGAGCTCTTCTTTGCATCATATCCTTTGATGCCTGCAAACTAATTCTCCTTAGCATCAATGCTTCTCCCTCCTCAGGATATCCATAATCTCCTTGATAAGTGTTTGAACTCTACACACTTTGCTCTACTTTCTCTTCTTGCACAAGTTGTACTCTCTTGTCATTCGTTCTATCATTTCTGGATGATGAACCTTTGCTTTCTAGACATTTGAAAAATGGATGACCAAACTCACCACAGGTGTAACACTTTCCTGAAAATGTAGTAGAACCTCTACCACCTCCAAATCTGCCTCTATTACCTTTCCATCCACCTCTGAAATCAGACTGTCCCTGTCCTTTACCAGTGTCTTCTTGACCCTCATTGGTTTGCCTTTGTGTAGGGGCTGATCCTCTTCCCCTCATATTGCTGCCTCTTCCTCTCATGGACTTATCTTGTCCCCTATTCATCTTTTCTTCAATCCTGATTGCCATTTGGTAACAATCCTCCACACTCTTAGGGTTAGCTAAAACTAACTCATCCTGTATGTTCAATCTCAAACCAGCCAAGTACCTAGCCACCTTTTCTACCTCATTCTCATGATGACCAGATCTCATACTCAACTTATAAAACTCCTCAGTATATGCCTTCACATCCATTTCCTTCTACCTTAAAAATTGCAGCTTCTTAAACATCTGAATTTCATAATCCCTGGGCAAGAATTTACCTTTTATCCTTGCTACCATTTTATCCCATGAAGTGATCTTTGACTTTCCTTGTTTCCTTCTCTCAGATTGTACATAATCCCACCATACCAAAGCATGACCTCCTAACTTGGTCTTTGCAATCTTTACCTTCTGATCCTCAGCAACATCTTCACATTCAAAGTGATTATCAAGTGCAGCAATCCAATCCAGTAACTCATCTTCATTCAAACTTCCATTATACTTGGAAACATCAACCTTTACCTTAGGTTTATCACTCTGCACTGCCTTTAACAGTTTTGCAAATCTCTCGTCTTCAGCATCCAGATCTTTAGCTACCTCTTCATACTCTTCAACAGTATCTTCATCTTCTTCAGACTCACTGTCTTCCACTTCCCTCTTTTTGTTCTTTTCTAGGGCTACAAGCCTAGCTTGAAGTGCTTCAGCAAGCTCCTTCATCTTCCTCATCTCTCTAGCATGTTTTTCCTTCATCTCCTGCAATTCCCTTGCAGTACCACTACCTTTCGGAGGCATTTTGTCAACCTCTCACTCCTCTACCTCTGTCCTTTCGGTGACAGAATCAACTCTATCTCTGCCCTTTCGGTGACAGAATCAACACACAACAGCCCAGACCTTTTGCTGAGCTCTGATACCACTATGATGCAGAGGCATCCACACTAAAACCTTGACATATAGCATGTATGTCTAAAACCCATCATCATCATCATATTTCTTGCTAACACTGTCAGCATCATCATATTTTCTCTCGCCGACCGATATCCTCCTGCAGACAAACCTTCGCCCTTTCGCCAGTCAGCAGCATCATCATATCCGGCTATCGGCAGCATCATCATATTCGGCAAGCGCAAACATCCTTCTGATGTTCACTGTTCATCTTACCGCCAACCTCTTTCTTCATCATCATGATGTTCAACATCATGTTCATCAGCAGGATATAGAACATCCGGTTCCTCCCATATATCCTGATGACGACAACCTCATGCACCTTTCCTTCGATGCTTACGTCACCCCGATATCCTGATGACGATTATCCTGATGACGATGACATCACATGCAGCTTCTTCAATATCCTGCTATCCTGATATCCTGATGACGATTATCCTGATGACGATGACGTCACATGCAGTTCCTTCAATATCCTGCTGTCGGCCAAACTTAACATTATCGGCCCGCGAAGGAATTGTCAACCCGATCTTCTACCTTATGCCGATACGCTCCTCCTCGGCAACACCTGATGATGATCACCCCAATGCACATTCACTTTATGCAATCGACTGCATCATGCTCATCTCCACTTACTCGGATGACGCCCGAAGTAACTGCAGGATATACACAGAAATATCCTGATGATGCCGTTGCGATGGATTTTCCAACCTTAGCGAATTTCGATCCGCCGAACCTCCTGAGGTGACCCGATCTACTTTCAGGGTGATCTTCCAAACTCTAACAACCAGCACGACCTAGCACATACCCATGCTAGGGTTCTCAACACCTTTCGACGACGATCCTGCACACCTGCATGCAAATGAACACAAAATGCAGACTAAACCCTAAACTACTGTACATAGCCATTCCACCGATTCGACGAATCAACTGGTGGAATGGATCAGTGAATCCATGAAACCACCAAAACAGCAAATTGATCACACAATGGAATCCAAAACAGAGAATTTGACACAACAGGATCTCCTTATTGATTTCAAAAGATGTAAATACAATATTTAGTCTCTCTCTGCAATCTAACTCCTCTGCTCAATACAATCTAGCTTCTCAACATGTATCTCTAAAACCAACCGATCCTCATGCATAAATAGGATCTCTGGCGAGTACTACTGACCCGACTCCAAGCGGCTGGGCAATCTCTCCAGGTGGCTGGGAGATCCAACCGGACCTACAGCATAACAGCTGTCTTAACAAACTAGCTAAAAATAGTAAAGCATGGTCAACATGACCTTATTACATTCATTGGTCTTATAAGACCTTCTTGGAAACATTAACAAGACTTAAAACAAACTAACTGCCTCATGGAGGCCAGCTGTCAGATAGGTGCTCCTGCACCATAAAATTTGCCTTAGTGAAAGTGCTTCTGCATCCAAGGGACCAAGGAAATCATTGTGGTGGTGGTGAAGCTCCCTATTCATTATCAAATCTTCACTAAATAAGATTACCATTGATATATGTACTATATTTACGATCTTGTGATAAATTACATACTTGTTGACTAGACCTCCTCTCATAACCTTGCACTGGACGACTAATAGATGCAGGATGAATACTTTGACCCTGGAATTTCATAGTGTAGACAATTACATACATTAATTTTGAATTATAATATAGATAGTCATATAATTAATTAGAAATTTCAAATACAAATATATTAAATCAAAATGAACCTTGTAATGGGAGTCAATACCAAAAATATGCTGTAAGAGGTCATCTATGAGAACAATATTATCTAATACGGATGTGTCCATCATTGGTTGCTGCCCCTACGTCACAACATCTTGACGAGAGTCATGGGTCCCATAATCGCACAAGTTCCCACATGAACTGCAAAGATGTGGGGATAAACGATGCCTACTTCTCTCACCCTCATCGGCCTAGGTAAGATCATCACCATGTTGTGCTAGAGACTAGGTGAGAGAACTCAATGAATGCAGTGTCTCCACCTCAACACTCTCCTTCAAAGTTGAAGGGAGTGAGATATGTGCTGGCATCATGAGGGGTCTAGGTATGCAGCTCTGGTCTCGATGTGCCCCTTGTCTATCTTGGGCAAAGCCACTACCTCTGCTCTAGAACTCTTGAATGTCAAAGTAATTAGGAATCTCCTTGAGGATGAACTCACAATAGTGTTTCCTCAAGAAATATTGTGGCACCTCATTGTTATTATAAGGACGCTCATCAAAGACCATGTACCATTTATCCCAAAAGTTTTGGGATATATCATTGTTTACACACCAATGAATTGGGAACCATTTAGAATTATCTTCTAGTGTTTGACTAGTTTTAGGATTGATAAAATGTGAACATAATTGAGATTTTGTAATTTTTTTGTCCTTAACTTGTTTGTAAGAATATTTGTTAGCATACTATTGCCGAATCCTCTCCCTATAGTCACTCCATTCGGTGATTTGGTTTATCACCGATTCAATATGAGAAACAATGACCTCTAATGACTTGACAAGGGCTCTGCTATGATCGGTGCTTGCATTTGGAGTATTTAATGTTTCAATTAGGGTTTCAAGATATTTTTTATTTCTTCAATTTGCCCTAAATAGTTTTCTTGTGTGTCTCTTTGATGGTGAGGATGTGAAGGTGGGGGTTTTGAGGGTTCTCCTTAGTTTGAGGGGAGTTGCTTTTAGCCTGCTTTGTTGGATTAGGGTTTTCTAGTGGCTCATTGGCTAAAAATTCAAGATAAAAATCCAATCAAAACATTGCAAAATTAAACAATTATTTTCAAATTCACAAAAAACAATCAAACCCTACCTTGTTCAGCTGCTACACCCTCTACACTTTGTCCATGACATCCTCGGGAGTGGGATTGCAAGGTGGCATGGTGAAATTGTCAATTTCTCTTTGAAATTGTTGTTCCTAAGTCTCCTATAATGTGTATGCGTTAGCATAAGTCAAACATGTGGCCAATTTTTGAAAATGAGTTGCGGGTTTCACTTTTTGCCCTTTTTATTTTTCTTTTTGCAAACTTAAAATGTGAGCATATTATAACGTGCTCACGTTATAGTTTATTGGGACCAAAAAGTGGTTGTGGCCACTTTTTGTTCCCTCAACTTTATGGATTGACCCAATATCAAGCATGAAGGAAGCTTCTAAAGTAAGATACAAGAGGTGGGTGTCCAAATCCACATGGTACATATTCCAACACTCTTAGCATGCAAATGACACTTGTACAAGATTCCCTTACACCTCTTGCAACCCTCCAAACATAGGCACCCAAAATTTACCTAAAATAAGTATGACAAATGCTCTTACACTGTCATGAAATTGTTATATATGACAACCCTTACAACTGTAAGAGAATCCATCATAACCGACTAATAATAGTTTATTCTCTTACAACTTGTCATAACCAAACTTGGGCACTTAGATTCCCCATGCAAGATGATTTGCAACACTTGTCCATCCTGTCATAAAATTTGGCTCTTACATGTCATAACCTATCATAGAATATTGACTTAGACATATTTCAAGATGCCGACACATGAAAAAGAATCTCTACCACAAAGTGGGACACTTATATTCCAATGTAGGAACAAATTCATCCTTATCACCTTCCATGTCACCTACCAATGTGATGACCTCACCATGCCATTTCACATTAGATACCAAAATATGATGAGCAAGAAAACACAACTTAGGCATAAAATAAATATACATTAAATAAATTAATGCTAGGAAATAACAAGGCTGAGACACCTTAATTCCCAACATTCTCCCACTTGTAGAACACCTTGCTAGAACCAATTGAACAGGAAATGAACTACTATGGGCTGAGAGGCCCATAGACTACAAACACCATCTGAACTTATCTATGTTCATAGGCTTCATCAAGGCATTTGCAACATTCGTCAAAGTAGAAACTTTCTCAAGTTTCACCTTTCCATCTTCCACCATGCCATGAACAAAGTGGAACTAAACATCAATATGATTCATTCTAGCATGGAAGGTTGGGTTCTTTCCCAAAAAAATAGCACTCTGATTGTTACATCAAATAATAATTGTCCCTACATCAAGACTAACATTTGAACAAAATCTCTTAAGCCAAATGGCTTCCTTACAAGTATGACTTGCTACCATGTACTTTTTTTTTGTAGTGGACAAAGCGACTACAACTTGCTGCTCAGTCATCCAACTAATAGTACCACCAAACATCATGAACACATAAGCACTGGTGGATCTTCTGCTATCAATGTCGCCTACCCAATTTGAATACATGAATACAAAATGAATGTAAAGATCTTGTAGGATGATCATGATAATATAAGGAATACTTGGAAGTTCCCCACAAGTATTTAAACACTCTCTTTACCGCATTCCAATGTACTCATCCAAGATTATCCATAATCGACTAAGGACTCCCACTGCTTGGGCAATGAATGGTCTTGTACAGACCATGGCATACATCAAACTACCAACAACACTAACATAAGGTGCTCTCATCATATCCTCCATCTCAATAGGAGATTTTGGATAATTTTTAGTAGATAACTTAGTCCCCATCATAACAAGAACACACAACAGTCTACAAGTTGCCATGTTGAATCTCTCCAACACTGTATTGACATACTTAATTTGGCCTAACCAATTTTTTTGTTTGCTCTATCCCTTTTGATTTCCATTCCCATAATATATATAGCTACCTCTAAATCTTTCATTTCAAACTGTGCTAAAAGCTAAGACTTCAAATCAGAAATCAAACTTTTATCATTCCCAATGAACATCATATCATCACCATATAATGCAATATGAGAATATGATCATTACCCATATTAAAGTAAACACAAAGATATGATTTTGATCTCAGAAATCCCAAACTCAACACAAAGGCATCAAACTTCTAGTACCACATCATAGGAGATTGTTTCAAACCATATAAAGACTTTTTCAACTTGCAAACCAAATTTTCCAAACCTTTCTCAATGTAATGCTTTGGCTGTGACATGTAAATCTCTTCCTCCAAGTCAACATGAAGGAAACTTATTTTCACATCCAGTTGTTCAACTTCTAAATTGTATATAGCAGCAAGTGATAACAAAAATCTAATGGATGTTAGCTTTGCAACAGAAGAGAAAATATCACCATAATCAATTCCCTCAACCTGGGAATAACCCTTCGCAACCAACCTTACCTTATACATCTCAACACTACCATCTAAACCAAATTTCTTCTTGAACACCCATTTGCATCTAATGAGTTTATGTCCATTAGGAAAGGGTACTAAATCCCAAGTATTATTTTTTGTCGATGCATCCATCTTTTCTTCCATGGCATCACTCATACCCATAGCCTCCCTTACGGTTCTAGGCTCATCAGCATTAGAAATCAAATAAAAAATACAACTAGAATCATGTAATGAATATCCAAACCTATCAGGTTGCCACCTTATTTGAGTGGACCTCCTCAAAATCTGAGGTTGAGGTTCTTCTTCTTCTGCTTCTAAAATTCCAGAGCTGCTAGAGCTCTCCTCATCATCAGGTCCAACAAGTGTTTTTGGTTCAACTTTATTAGGGGTAGAAGGGAGTTGAACCACATCCTCTTTCTTCTCTTCTTTCTTTGGCCTTTCACAATGATGCAATAACAAGTCTTCATATTGAGATAAATTATAGTTTACATAATTTTTTAAAACAATTTAAATTTTCTTTTACATTGTAATTATCTTTTTCAAGAAGTATAGTGGAATATTTGTTAATATATGAAATTTCAAACTCTAAGAGCTATATATTATTTTTTGATACCCTTTGTTGATGCATTGGAGTTGTCCAAAGAGTTAAATGTAAGATTTAATTACATGTGATATATTTTGTGCAAAATAGAGTAAATCAGCTCAAGTACATTAAAATACTTCCCACATTTTATTTTTTGAACATTTTGAATCTAATATACACAAGAAATAAAAAATATCTAAAATAAGAATACATGGCAAATAAACAAGTCTATAGTAAATTAATATCTTTAGAATATGAGATATGATATGTAAGTAGTAAGCAATGCCATGGTTTTTCTTGAGCTTCATCTATGCTTTCTTCTTGTACAAATGAAGAATAGAAGCTTCAGAGAGTGGTGCTAGAGTAATACCTTGTGTGTACCTTATAGACATCAAAATTGCCCAAAACTTGAATCAATTATTATATTATTCCTATTATACAAAATGTTAAACTAACCGCTCAACATTCGTAACAGGAAAGAAGAAATCCATTTGTAACATATATGTTGGGATCCAATCTTTAACACAATAGTACAAAAAGAGCAATATATTACTAAAAAAACTACTAAAAACTACTTATAAATGACCAAACATGGTCATGTGACCATTAGTAGTTTATTGCCAGTCATTTATAACACGACCAAATTGATGACTAAACCATTTTAGTCATTTATTGGTTGTTTTGATTGATCGAATTGGTAGTATATTTAGTCATTGATTGCTATAATCTGGTCACTTATTTAGTCATTTATTTTTCACTAATATATTTAGTCATTAATTTAGTCATTGATTGTTATTAACTGGTCACTTATTTAGTCATTTTTATTCACTGATTTAACACCAGTCATATATTTAGTCATATTTATTCACTGTTTTTGTTAATTGGTAGTATATTTAATCAATTTAATTATTAATTAACATCAATTAGTAGTATATTTAGTCATTTTGAAGCTTGCATTTAGTCATTAGTATATTTGGTAGTATATTTTGAAGCTTGCACAATGAAACAACTTTGAGAAGGTAAAAAAGGCTTGTTTTATTGATAAAAAATCCTTACAAACAACATACAGATCTAAAAATAAGTTACAATGCTTCCTCTTTGCTAAAAAAACCTTCATGGTTACAATACATAGCTCAAAAAATGAGCAAGAAATTGATTTTCTGAGTATCACTAAGCATAGAAGCACAAAGACATTCATAGATGTCTTCTTCACAAATCCATGACTGTCCCATGAAGCTCACTGTCCTAGTTCAAGATCACACTGTCATCTCTATGGAGATCCTGTCTCATGCACCCAACTTGCTCTAGTTCATAAGATGCCACTGTGAATTGTTACCAGTAGCAATAAACTATCCTTATCTCTTATAGCTACTGTTTTAACCTTGTTAGGCCACTATTACCATAAGGCAATTAGGATATTGTTAGAATTTGGAAACTGAAATAGGGGATAGGTAATTTGGATCTATTGTATTAATTCTCAACATTAGAGATCTAATGACAATAAATGCATATACTTGTGGTTACCAATGTGGAAAAGGCCCCTAAATAGTTTGACATGCATCTATTATAAACTTCTTGAGAGTCCAAAAATCTAGACTGTAGCATGGTGATTACTATCAAGAGGAAGACAATCTTAAGACTTCATTAAACCCTCTGCCTAACTGATAACTCTTCCACAGAAGACAAGAAAATGCATCAAATAACGCATGCATCATCTCCTCATTTCCAACATATTCATCATCCATCTCCAACTGCTTCAACACCCAATGGGCTAACAAGAGACCAGTACAGTATGCTGCAAAAGTAAACGAGAGATGCATAAATATCCACTATAACAAATAGAAAGAATACTAGAAGCAGATAAGTCATCAATGCATGCACAGTAAAGTATACTAGAAGCCCTACGATTTTCTCAAAAAGGATAATGTACAAACAAACCTACTCATTGTGCAACTCAAAGGTAGTGACATGAAAGTAAAACTTAGAAGAGACAGTGACATGAAAGTAAAACTTAGAAGTGTGACTCAAATCTACGGGCTTGTGGGAAGTAGTTTGAGTGAGCACCACATCCTTGCAAGAAAACCCTAAATGTGGTGTGGGAGAGTGGTGGACTTACTTTTCTCCCTGCATTCCCACAGAGACCAACCAAAGACTGTGTAGGTGAGCAGGAGGGGGATTTTTGTTAGATATTATAGTTGGACATAATACCTCAAAGAGACGTCATCTCTTGGACTACAATTATGCTAGATATGCACAAAATGGATTTTGTTAGATGTAGTTTTAATGGATAGAGGAATTTTGTTAGATGTAGTTTTAACTGCCCTGGTAGACATGTATGCAAAATGTGGAAGCATTGACAAGGCATGTGAACTATTTGGCAGAATGCCTCAAAGAGATGTCATCTCATGGAATGCAATGGTTGTGGGATATGCACAAAATGGATTTTTTGAAAAGCATTTAGAAACTTTCAAGCAAATGCAATTAGCAGGTGTAAAGCCAAATTCGACAACCTTTGCCAGCATACTCCCTACCTGTGCCAAAAAGGGAGGGCTTGGAACAAGGTATGGAACATCCATCAAAGCATGAAGGATAGAGGAATTTTGTCATTTGTTGTAGTTGCAACTACCCTGGTAGACATGTATGCAAAATTTAGAACCATGGACAAGGCACATGAATTTTTTTTGAGGTCAATGGGAGTAGTATCAAACTTTGACTCTTTATTGACCATTCATTCTCACAAAATGGAGTCTACTACCCAAATTGGAAGGAGTCTATGACACATCAGCATACAAGACTTCAAGCTATGTAGTGGGAAAAGAGAGAAAGGAGACCTCAAACCCTAGGATAGGAGCAACAAGCAGAGAGAAAATATTTAAGGAAATGGACTTCAAAGTAAGGCATGACACTTTCCTATAGATTCCCAAAAGGAGATCACAGTCATGCGTATTCAAATAAACAATGATAGTCCATGACATAACCATGAATGGGGCATTGAAATTAATAATAACAGTGATAGGGTAGTATGACAGACTTTAAAAGATACATAAAGACAAGTAACTGAGTAGTCAAGAGGGCTTTTAAAACATCATAAATCTTGTCAAGGGTTCATTGTCTTCAAAGCAGTATGGTAAACTAATAAATATTTCCATCCCACAAAGTTTCAAAATAGGACAACCTACAAGTGTATTAAGGAGTGCATGGACAATATCTCAAGGAGCTACCACAGTCAATTTCAAGGTGTTGATCATGGGAAAGAGAGGTTTACATGAAGTGGGACAGTCCTTAAGAATACAGTTAGATGGTAAAGAGGATAGTCCATAAGATAATATTCAACCAAATACACAGTATGGACCTGGAGGATAGTCCTTATGGTCCATTTATATAATCACACCTATAGGTCTTATCAAAGATCATGACTCCATTAGGATATGAAAATGAGCACTAAACAAAATACATCACTATGAGCTAAGTGTGAATGACTTTAAAGACACACAAGATAGTGAGTTGTTAGTATAAGATTCATGATCAACAAGGATAGAGTTAAATAAGATGGACTGTGATAATCACAAGTGATAATAGCCATTCATATGACAATGACAAAGGGGTTTAATAATAGTCCACAAGACAGTCATAAAAGAATAAATTCAAAACTCAATAGATGACAGTTCCAAGGCATTCTTAGAGTCTTCATGAAGAACAATGTTGATGGAAGTGCTTATGACGCAGGGTAAGAATAATTCATGACAATAGGGAACTTTTAAAGAGTAGATTACATGATCAAACCACAATGACAATCCACTATTAGAAGTTTCATGATATAGAGGACAGTAATCTTCAAGCAACAGTAGCACCAAAGGAGAGATCACAATGATAAGAAAGGCACACTGGAAGGTGAAAATTTTATTCAAAACATACAGTTTCATTATTGATTGTGTTAGGACCCTTCCAAAATCTATAGGATTCCATTATGTTCATAAACCCATCTCATGGTCCACATTCTTGTCAAATGCTAGTCTCATGTTCTATATTATAGGAGAAATGTGTGACAAATGTCTTGGATAATTATGGAAATGTTTTGATTGACCTAGGAGTAAGATGTTGAAACCAATCCAAGGCTTGACCCATTAAATTTTGTAGGAAATGTTTCATTAGATAGATATCACTATAGGCCACTTCTTGACAAGCCATGTACAATTGATTGACGTGGTCCCTAGGATCTCCTTTTCCCTTGGATTTTTCAAATTTAGGAACTTCAAAGTTTGGATGAAAAGGAGTCATCATGATGGATTAATCAAGAGGGTAATGACAAAACTCATCAAATTTGTAATGTTTACATTGTGCCCCAATTTCTAATCCTTTAAGGGTATCCGTTATTTGGTCTTCAATTGTTTGAGAGGAAATCCCAAGAGGGGTGGAGGATAACAAGGGTTGTGATATCATAAGATTGGTAATGGTTTGTTGGTATGTGTTTGGAGGTGGAAGGTCTGAATGTATAGTGGATCGATATGAAGTCATAGGATGAGAGGCCAAAGGATTAAGTTGATAGGTGGTATGTGATGAATTGAGTGGAAATGTAGTGGGTTGAGGTGAAGCATTTGAATATATGGGTTGTGGTTAAGTTTGTGGTACATAATAAGAGATTGGTTGGGATGGAAAATGAGATGATAATGTAGATGGGATAGCAAGTGTATGTGGAGGAATAGAAAGAGATAGAGATGGATTTTGAAATGGAATAGAAAGTGTAGGGATATGTTGATGAGATGTCTTAGGTGGCTTGGAAATTTGGGGCATGAGTGATGAGGGTAGACCTAGTTTAAAGGCATAGGTGGAATTAGGATCATGAAAGGGTGGAGGCAAGAATGCCATATCACCTATTTTTTGATGGGCATTAGAACGTTCTATGATGGGTTGTGATGAAGAAGTGGGTTGATTGGAATCTTTGAGTTTTGTGGAATCATCCACTAGAATTTTCATGATCAAGTCCTTGTTTCCTTTGATGAAATCAACAAATTTGGGTGAGACCTCAGGTTGATCAAAATTGGTGTCATGTTCATGTGTGTTGTTTGATTCAGGTATCACAATTTGAGGTATTGTAGGGCAAGTTTCTTCATTTCCAAAAGTTGACATAAAGCCAAGTGAATATCTAATTTGATCATCATATGTACTTGTGGTATGAAGTGGATTGGGTAGATTGTCTTGGTTTGAATCTATAATTTTCTTGACTTGTGACCAAGTTATGGGGGGCATAAACAAGAGATCGTGATGATGTGACTAAAGGTTGGTTTGTTTGAGATCTTGGATTGGATTAGGTATGATGAGGGATTGGATCTCAACGAGATTATATATGATGTGGATTGAGATAACTAGAGAGATAATGATACTTGGACTAGGTTTGGGATTAAGATCAAGATGTAAGACCCTATTAGATTTGATTTTATGATTCAAGGATCATGTTTTGGGAATGATATATCCTAAGAACAACACAAGGATTGATTAAGATTAAATGATTGGATAATGGATTAAAAGATGAGGGTCTTGATCAAGGGCTAAATCTCAATTCAAAGTATATGTCAATTTTCATGTGGATGGAAGATAAAGTAGGTGAAATGGATGGAAACAATGTGGACTATGGATGTGGATTGCAAATGAATCAACCTTAAGCTAAAGTGTGACAATGACTCTCTCAAAATGTTGAACTATCTAGACCTTAGGATGGTTGGATGTTTGAAAATGTTTGGATGCTTTGGCAAGAATTTTATCCAACACACAGGAAGACACAATGGCAAACTTTACTTTTAAAAGTGATAAAATTGATTGTTGCAATATATAAAGACATGCAAGACACATGAACAAGCCTAATATTAATTAATCAGGTGTGGCCAAGAGGTCTTAAACTAAGATGCACAAGCCTCTAAGGGAGTCCTTGATATACACAAGGTACACAAGGTCCAAATTCATGAAATAACAGTGAAATAGTGCCAAATAGCCAAGAGAAGAGGGTGACCCACCCTTCACCTTCAATTCCCCAAGGTATAAAGTTTTGGGGGATTATCCTGAATGGCAAAATTCTAACTTTCAAGAGGTGTGTCTTTCGATTCACTCCCCGCTCTTTATACTCTGTCAAAACACTAGAGTTGAGGTCATCCCCTTGGAGTGGGTGTATCTCCAAGGTAGGCCTTCTAAGAAAGGGTGACAAAAGTGAATCAAATGGTGTTTTTGATCTCCACGATCACCTTGTGGCACAAGGAGAGAGCATACATACACACTTGACCCACACAAGCAATGTTAATTAACCCTTAGAAATTGAAATTGTGATGTGAATATGAAGGTGCTCAAAGGGTATTTTTGATTCCCAAGATCATTTTGCAATGCGAGGGAAGAGCATACACACACCTCCAACAACACTCAAGCTCACCAAACAAAGAAAACAAAAGTTCTTTTTATGCCTAAATCCAAATGTGATATCGTAAATAAGTACTTTCTCAAAATAATAGATCTGACAAAACTTAAAAATATAGGACTATGTACAAAAAATTAAATTCCACCAATAGATTCCTTATGATTTTCTAAGCAATTTAAAAAAAAAATCATTAAATTTTGATTTAAAATGCAAAAGTTATGCTCAATTGAAGATTGCAAAGAAAAGTTAAATTTAAATGAGTGCACTTGGAAATCCATGTCAGATCTGATGATGAGACCTACACCAATGCAAAATACACTGAATCAGATTTCCAATGACTATAAATTTGTTAAAATCCAATATGATTTGACCATTTTAAGAGAAAAAGAAAAAAACACCTATTTTGCTAAGTAGAAGGCAAGAGGTACTCCCTGACGGTAAAGCTCTGACCACTAGCAGTCTATGTATTCTGATCACATACAGATGTCAATTCCTTCTATTACAAAAACTGTTAGCATAAAATGTCTGGTAAACTTTGGCAGTTTAGATCCTCCTGATCACATAGAGATGCTAGCGGTTAGGTTTAAAATTGCCAATTTGTAAGTAGCATCTAACATTCACTATTCCTATTCATGTGATGTATACGTAGCACTTAAAAGAAAGTATTTAACACCAAAAGCTCACTTACATCATACCGTAACCTCCCATCAAACCTTCACAGTCACCAGTTAATAGGAAACTTTAAATGAACAAAGATAGCTTTTGAGTCTTAAGCTTGGAACTGTAAACTTTAAACAAATAAGGTTAGTCTTAAAATTCTGACCACGGCTAACTTATGACAGGAGACTTTAAAGTTTTAATCTTTGTCGTCTTTAAACATTAAACCCACCAACTTTAAACCTTCAATCGGCCGACTTTAACATTGTAATCATAAACTTTCACCAATAAAATTTAACCTTTGAACTATAAACAGTGAGATTTAAATGCGGAAACTGTTGGCAAGATTTATATGTTAAGATGTGAGTCGAAGCTAATGTTGTCTGATAGTTATTAAAAATGTCAAGACCAATATCAAACATGAAGCTCGCAGTTAGGAATATCCGGTGTTAAAAGTTTGATGAGCAAGGATTTTCAAAGTGCTACATGGGAGAATTGCACCCCAGCCTTTAACCTGCAAACTAAACCAGAATAGAAACCCATGAATAAAACAATGCCCCCTTCTATAAACTAATGAATAAAACAAGGCCACCTACAATCTCCAAAAAAATCTCTTTTTCTTCTAAATAAATAAATAAATGATTTCCAATCCTTAATGAAAGTGGCAACTTGAGATAAGGCAAATCTATTTCCAATGCATAGAAAAATCATATGGTAGGTCCGTACTTGTACAGATCTATGAGTAGGATCTTTGTAAACAAATTTTAAAAAAAAAATCAAAATTTTTCTGAGAGTAAAATATAGTAAACTATATATGAATCTTAGGGTTTTTGGACCTCCCAAACGCAATGGCGAGGTCAATTTTGGCGTACGACACTTCTTACGAAAGCTTACCTTTAGATTTACAACAAAAAATCTGGCAAAAACTTGCAAAACCAAGGTTAATCAAGGGGTGTGCCAAATATATGATGCAAAAATATGAAATAATAAAGGAAATCAATCACAATGAGAACTTCTATTCACAATCTACATCACCTCAAATGAATGATCAAAGGAATAGAGAAATCAAATGAAAATAATGAAACAATGCTACCACAATAGCCCTTGATGCATCATGATGAATGATGGATGTGCTCCAATGATACTTGATAATGATATTTGATATCAATAATGTTGATTGCTCACACTAGTAGCATAACAATACTCAAATTCAGCTAGATGGACCTCAGAATGCACTAGGATTGATTTAGGTAGTTGTTCTAGGAAAAATGACTTGATTGATAGTGATTTTATATGATCTAGGATGTGGGAAGGATAGGACCTATTTGGAGAGGTCGACTAAGACTCATAGATAAAAGTGTATAAGACTTAGGATAAGTGAAAGATAATTAATTAAATAATAAAATTCTTAATTAATTATAGGACAAACTGGAAGAAATAAATTAATTAAATAAATAAAATTTATTTAATATTGTGGCTAAAGGATGGACTAAATTAATTAAAAAAATATAGTTTATTTATTTAATTAATTGGATAATGAAAGGTGCCTAGGATGAAAGTGTCACAAAACTTCGTAAGATGGTGTCTAGGTGATGTCATAAGGACAAAGTCAAATTTAGGTGTCTACAATTTCTTTTGAAATTGGGCTTTGTTAGAAGTGAAGAGGATCACTGTGTCTACATTTGATGTACTAATGATGATATTCTAATTATTACCTTGTATGTGGATGATATGTTATTTTTTAGTAACACCAAGGGTATGATCAGTGAGTTAAAAGCTCAACTTTCAGGTGCATTTGACATGAAGGATCTAGGGGCAGCTAGGTATATTCTAGGAATGGAGATAAAAAAGGATCAAGGTAACATAAAGCTTTGGTTATCACAAAGTAAGTATGTGAATACTATTTTGCGTAGATTTGTCATACAGGATTACAATCCAGTTAGAATTCCTTTACTGGTTGGTACTAAGATTTCATTAGATATGTATCCTAAGAATCAAGATGATTTAGAGGATATGTTTGATGTGTCATATGCTAGTGTTGTATGAAGTTTTATGTATGTAATAGTTTGCACTAGACCAAATATTGCGCAAGCAATGGGAGTTTTGAGTAGGTTTATGTCTAACCCTGGTATACAACATTGGAATTATGCAAAGAGGGTGTTAAGATATTTGCGTGGTACTTTTGATTACTGTTTGGTTTATTCTAGTACTAATAGTGTGGATAAGACATTGGACATACAGGGTTTTGTTGATGCGGATTGGGCAAGTGACTTGGATAGTTGAAGGTCCACTAGTGGCTATGTATTTACTTTGTTTGGATGAGCTATGAGTTGGACAAGTAAAAGGTAGCCCACCATTGCTTTATCCACCACTAAAGTAGAGGATATGGCTCCTACTCATGTCTCTAAGGAGGTAGTTTGGTTATGGAGATTGTGTATAGGTATTGGTTTTGATTGCAGGATCAAATTTGTTGTGATAGCTAGAGTGCAATATGTTTGGCCAAGAACCCCATGTATCATGCACAGACTAAGAATGTGGATGTTCAATACCATTTTGTTCATGAAATGATTGCTAATGGTCAGATTGAGCTAAAGAAGATTGACACTCAGGAGAATGTTGCATTTTCACTTACTAAACCTGTAAGCATAGAAAAGTTTATGTGGTGTAGGAAGGCCATGGGCCTTGTTCCTAGTACTTAGTTTCTTTATGTTTTATATGGATGTATTTACAATGTATGAGGTCAAGTGGGAGAATCTTAGGATTAAGGTGTCATCAACCTTGTAAATCCTATGTAATTTATTATTCCTATTATTGTTTGTAAATTACCCATAAGGGATAAAAGGTTTCACCAAGTAGTGATCTTGTTTCAGCTGCATGTTTGATTTCGGTACCTAACAGATGATGGTTATCTGGGGGGGTGTAGGGGTGCCCCTCCCCCTACGGGGTCTGGGGGGACCATCCCCCCAGTGGGGGTCCGGGGGTTGCATGCCCCGATGGGGATTCAAGGGCAACACCCCTGAAAGCCACATTTTATATATTTTTTCATTGTAAATCTAGACCATCCATCATTAGGTCATAGATTTGATGGTAGAGGTTATGTTGTCTTTTCTTGCCCTAGAAGACACCCCCTTTATGAGGATGTTGTATTATGGCTATGTAGGAGAAGAGTAGAGAGACTAGAAAAATAGGTGTTGCTGGATTGAAGACTAAAGAGGAGGTTGATAGTGTTGTATTTAAACTCTATTGAAGCTAATACAAACTGCTGCATCTCTTCTTGTGTGGAGTTCTTTAGTTGAAAGGGTTTCTCCATGTAAACACTATGTTATGTGTTCAATTCTTCTATTCCTTTATTTCTTTGTATTACTGATTTGATTTCCTATAATCTCCATTCAGTTATGCACTAGATTAATTGTTACAGTTGTAATCAGATTTCCATTCTATAGTTGTTCACCTTCATTTCTAACATGTTTATGTGGATTTGTGTGCTATGTTGTTGTATTTAAGGACATTATTTATCCATTTGAATGCTTCCATTATTCCTAGGCCCTAGAAGAGACACATTTATATAGCAACATCATAGAGCACCCTAATTGCATTATTAACTTGCATCATCATCTTAGGCATACTACATAGATGCATATTGTCTTCAATATTTATTCATTATTGTTAAATCAATTTGCCTAGGGGCTTGACTAAAGGAGAACAAATTCTTGTCTAGCAAGTTCCTAAATAGTGTCAATTGCCCTACTTCAAACATGGGTACAATAGTCATTATGCATCCACAATAGTCATCATTTTTCTTCCAATTCACATCTATAAGTCAGGTAAACTTATGCACACTAGATTCACTTATATAGGCACAAAGTTTAGTTTCACAAGTGCATTTTGAACAAGAGTAAGATAAATTTAGTTTACACATTCTAAGTCATTCATTTCATAAGGTTCAATTTCTCTACACTTCAACAAATTGATTCCTGAAATCTATTATAGTACATAATCTTCCATCCAAATTTCAAGCTAAATATCAAATTTAATTATTTAAATTCCATAAAACCCAATTTATATTTATTATTTAAGTTTGAATTCTAAAAGCTTAAACTTATATTATTATTTAATTATTTGCCTAAGTAAACTTGTGGTAGAAGCATTTATTTTCATCACAACTATATTATGGAAGTATACCCTGAAATTCTACTAACACACTTTGGAAGACAATAATTGTGTTATATACTGAAAGAAAACTATCTTGGAGCTCTTCCAAGCCATATAGATGATGTTGTAATAATTAGCATTGCAAGCCACAGATACAACTGGCTTCACATACACAACTTCAATGGAGTTGTATAAAATGTTATAACTAGCCACAAATATAAAGGAAGAAGGCAATTGCTCCTCCATAACACACCAACCGAGAATAAAGATTTGACTTTCAAAAATAAATCTTACAAAAAAAAATAAAGAAGTGAGTTGAATGGTGGTCAGCATAGCAGGTATTTGGACATCACATGGATGTGATTGTGATGCAAGAACTTTCGAAGATCATAACTTTTGACTCGGATATGGGTTTTCTAC
The DNA here is from genome assembly GCA_027924645.1 of Cunninghamia lanceolata. Taxonomy (NCBI): domain Eukaryota; kingdom Viridiplantae; phylum Streptophyta; class Pinopsida; order Cupressales; family Cupressaceae; genus Cunninghamia; species Cunninghamia lanceolata. Next base: position 2,774,016 of record BSBN01000831.1, read on the forward strand.
GAGATTTTCGGGTGGATGCGTTATGAGGTGGAAAGTGGTTTCATAACCACCTTGGTGGGTTGGACCCCATTTTGGTACTTTTTCAAGGCTTGAAATTTTCATTTTGGCCTTCAAAATAGCAATTTAGTGTTTTTTTTCTAGATTTTTCTAGATTTTTAAAAAGTTGCTTTTGTAATAAATTGAAACTCATGTTTCAAATTTAGAATATTAGTTGGCATTTCATCCTACCTTAGTTTTAGGAAGCTTTTCAGAAAAAAAAGGATTTTCAGGATATGATTGTAAAATTACCTAAAATGGCAAAATCTGACAATTGTCGAAATCTGCTAAAAAATGTAATTTTTTGATTTTTTTGTTTTTCTTGGATATAAGAGAGTTTTCTCTCATTGTAGTAGCGGAGTTGATGAATAGAAGTTTTTTTTATGTTGCAGTCTTCAAATCTTTGGCTCTCACATGATTAATGGCAAAATTGTAGTGAGTGTATGTTGTGTGTTGCATCAGATTGGGGTGCCAAGGTTGTCGAGGTAGCTCATGTTTGTTGTTTTATCTCTATCAATAGAGAGGAAGATATTGTTAGTAGTACGAGTTGTATGAAATATTTTTTGGGAACATTTTCAAGCCCTATCTTTCACTTAGGTTTTATCAATTTGGGAACATTTTCAACAAAATTTAAAAGTACTCTTTCGTAGGCCTTAAAGTATAGACTTTTAAAATATATATTTTTAATATTTTAATTACTTTATTTTTAAAAAAATTTACATGTAGGTCATTATAATCAACAATAAGGTTGATTGAAAATTCAAAAACTAATATTAGAATTTATTTTAAAAATTTAAGAAAAATATGGTGTACTAGAAGAGAGAATCCTCTCCAAAGGGAAATAATTTGTTTTTGTTTAAATGATAAATAGTTAAGACATAAAGTGGAGGCCCATTGAAACTATTACATTTTAAGTAAACTTGACATTAAAATTTTATTAAAATATCAATATTTATCAACTTTTTTAATGCAATTGATAGATATTCAAGTTAGCTAAGTGGGGAAAAATCAAGGGAAAAAATAAATTTATTATATTAAAAGTGGAGGAATATCAATCTCATTAAATGAATTAATTTTCAACAATTAAATTTGAGTATCAATTATATAAAAAACTATATTCAAATAATTTTAAAAATATATAAACATAAAATGCACTAAGAATTCTATATTCATTAGTTTATACCATTTTAAAATTCAAAACATATATGTCACTTTTAGGTGCTTCAAGTTAAAAAGTTGGACTTGTGTTGGCCATTTCCTTTATAAAAAAGTGACATGTTTCTAAAACTTTCACCCTATGACTAGATGTATATTGATTACTACATTTCTAATGAGAATGGAATGAGTTAAACCCTTTAAATTCCAATAATCTTTATGATTGGTTGAACAAGAAGATAGTGATGTTGTCTTAGAATTGAAAATAATCTGAAGATGAGTATCTCCTAGTTAAGCTTAAGTCTAAAACTTGAGTCCTTGTATATGTGATTTTGTAATCTTATTAGTCAGAGCCATAAGTGATAAGCCATAAGTGCTAGATAAAATTGTAAGACTTGGGGGTTTTGTCTTCTTTTCTTGGATAGACTTATTGTTCATCCATATGGTTTAGTAGGTTTTTAAGGATATAAGGTTACATAGGAAAGTACCCTCCTTTGTGTGTTCTCCTTTAGACTCAAATATATTTTTGATGTTATGGCAAGTTGATCTCTATGTTACTTCCTAGAATGCTAAGCTAATATGGCTAAGGCAAGGGATGAAGTTGTTGGGTGTATATGTTGGCCATTGGTATAGTTTGATATAAACTGTATATTTCAATCTAGTTATTTCTATCTTTATTTAACTTTGAGCATATGATAATTTTGTTACTATTAACAAGGTTCAAGACTAGTATTATAGACTAAACTTGTGATATTAAGCTAGAACAATGAACATCACCTTAGGAGTTGAGGATTATTTGTGAAGATATGTTGACTCTTACTCCAACTTCTTAATCATTGAGATGCACATATGTGGACTAAGAATTTCATGTGTATGAAATTTAGTTATATGATCATATTAGATGTAATTATCCCTTGTTTGATTGTATTAGTGGTGGGGTAGTCAGTTCTTTAACATTATATTATCTATTTTTAACCTAGATAGGAAGAGTATTTGATGAATTTGGTGCCCTGTAATAATGTAACAGTGATACCTTAATCCTTATTTACTTACATCTTTGTTTAATGAATTTTTATAGGATTCATAGTATCTAGTACATTGTTTTGTGTTTTAAATGCATTTTAAGGCAATGAATAACCCTAGATTATGAGGGTTCACCCCAGGTTCAATTGAATGTAAACATTGACACTAAGCATCATTTATTGTCCTTAAGGTGAATGGTCATAAATGAACCTAAGAGGTTCAACAATACTCTAGATTATATATGTACGATGCATAAATGAGAGGATTATGTTATCATAGAGATATTTCCAATATTATGCTAAATTTGGTATTAAACTATTTAGCCTAGGTTTGGGTCTCGATGGTGTTCCTAGGTTTGGCTCATATTGTGTCATCCCACATCCTTAAATGTTATTAGGAGAATGTTTTATTTTACTTAGTTAAAAGTTGGATTTTTCCTAAGGTTTATCTTCAAAGGTGATTTACAAGATAAAAATATTAAAAGTGTTGTTGAGAAACTATAAATTTATACTAGTGACACTTAGAAACATGAGGTCCATTATATTATAATCTTTGATTTGAGTAAAAGGGACCATAATGAGTCTTATCTTATAGGATTGAATATACCCCACTGTTGATATAGGGATCAATATTTAAAGTTAAATTTTCAAGTGATATCTTGATTGTGGAAAAGCAATCCATTTCTATGGTTAATTAGTAGATGTCTTGATTTGACTTCATGACTGTATTAACTTAATTGAGGGAACCTTATCAGGTATTGTGAAGGTTTGAATTCTTCCTTAGTGAAATTATATAAATGAAGATTATTACATTTGTTGAAACAATAAGGTCCTATTATAGTTAGTTAGATGCAATGAGAAACATATGTTAATAGCTTGGTTATGACCTAGCTATGAAGACTATGACTATACCTAATATTGGATTTTTTAAGATTTCATTAATAATTATCAAACCATTTATTTATATTTTCTTAGGATTTTTAATTTTCATTGCATTGGAACACAAATGAAAATATAGTATTGTTACTACTATAGCACAAAGTAAGATAAATCATTCCTTTTATTTATGCACTCTTTGTTGGGATTTAGGTGCCATTAACCTTGTAAATCCTTGTAATTATTATTCCCAAAACTATTTGTAAATCACCCATAAGGGATGTATAAGTTTCATTGGCAGGGATAAAAATTAATTATCGAAGATAGTAATTATGGAGTTACTACATCGGTAAGTTCTAGAGTTACTAGTGGTAGTTATGAAGTAACATTTATGGATGGTAATCATAAATATCAAGAGTAATTGAGTGTAGACACCACCTTGGATGAATCAACTATTTTTGGCATGTATGACACATTTCATAAAGTTGGTAAGTGGTTGTAAGAGAATCTTTGATAGCTATGAGTTGTCATAAGATTCTATGACAAGATGATAATTTATGATAGATATTTATGAGTTGTAAGTTACTATTCTTGGATCTAGGCACACATATTGGGAAGATGCTATTTGGGGGGTGTTATGATGAAATCTATGACAGTTATGACAACATGTATTACCTTGTAAGTGACTATTCTTGTCCATGGGCGCCCAAGTTTGCATGGTTGACAATTGACAAGTGTCATGAGCTTGTAATAGGTCATTTAATGTTGCATGCCAGAGTATCCAAGGTGAGAGAAAGTGGACGCCTAGTTTGGGGAGTGTATATATCCACCTCCTATCAGCTTTGAAAAATCAAAAGTCTTCCAGTCAAAGAGAAGACTAGAGCCATTATCACCTATAAATTCAATTTACTCGTGTTGAATACAAACTTATCCCTAACATAGAAGATTTTATGTGCACTTACTGATGAGAGACACTTATGTTCCATTTTATGCCATATTTAATCCTTTTTCATATGCCTTCATATCCATTTCTATATACCATTTCCATGCCATTTTACCATTTTATGTTGCATATGATTTAATATATATAAGTAATATTTAATTTAGTTTTTCAAATAAAATATGTGAATAAATAAATATTAGATTGTATTTATGCAACATGCTAACTGTAGAATGTAGACTTCCTATCACCGTATATGTAGAAACCTTCCCATCACTCAACTCTTTCTTCCATTACTGCCACAATGGACTCTTGCCACATCAGCTCAATGCCATGACCACATCTACCAAGGCATTGAACCTGTCTTAAATGGATGCACACATTACCATTCAATTGGATATTTTGGTGTTGACCTCTACCTCATTATTTGGCACTAATAGATGACGCCTCCTCCATATCTTCCATGATCTCTCAACTGTTTACATGCCACTTCAGTACATGGTACAATCTATCAATCATTACAACCACGTTACATGAGATTTTTGTGAGATAGTTGAGGAGAATAATCTTTGATACATATGGACTTATTATTAGTTTGGAGAAAACCAAAAATCTATCCTTTCCTATTTCTCAGTTGTTGTTGTAACAAAGTCATTTTTAATATATGACCAACATGCAAGGTTGTATGTAAACCATTCATCTCCAGTTTTTTGGTTATAGACCCAAACAAACTATCTATTATTTTATGTAGCTATTATAGATTGGAGCTATATATATATATATATATATATATATATATATATATATATATATATATATATATATATATATATATATATATATATATATATATATATATAAGCTCCAATGAAAACTTGGTGGCATCATTTCTTTCTAATAATAAAACTAGCATTACTTTTGATCAAAACAACATAGAAAAGCTTTTGTTCCATCCACCGTACGAACCAGGAGCAAGGGCCCACTCCTTGGGGAAGATCAGTGCTATTTTCTGTATTTTATTGCTTCAATAATGTTTGTGTATTTCTGTCATGTTTTATATTACATTGTGTTTCCTCTTTCAGTTATTATTCAGATTAAATTATTTCTGTATTAATTGTAAGTGTGATCTGATGGTTACTGTTTTAATTTTAATCACAAACTGTGGGAATAATCGTTAAATCATCTGTTGAATATTTTATCATATTGTGATTGGAACGTTTTGAGACTACTGATTTATATTATAAACTGTTATTGTTCATATCACATAAATTGCTACTGTTGTTCCTGTCGTAGACTGCTCTAGTTTCTATTGTAGAAATAGAATAAAGGAATTAGAATGGATTTTCACTTAAGCATTTTCCATGATTTTTTGTTATATTTTCATCCCCACTCATCTCACTACCTATAGCCCTTGTGCAGATAGCCACGACACCTTTCGCAAGCTTACGATCCCTGGATTGACACTTAAATCAAACTGCATTCTATTATTCAATATTAAATCTATTTCATTCTTTATCCTAGTTTTGGCCTATCACTTACCAAGAATAATCTCCATTCAACCTATCGAAGAGAAATAAAAGGTGGTTAATCAACAAGGGTAGCATCTTGTTACACCTCTTAAAAGGTCCACTAGACAACCTAATCCAATTGACAAGTATAATTGTGCATTATATAGTGCTTTAGAGGAGAGAGTAGGATGATGGAGGTGTAACGTCAAAAATTGCATGCCCTATAATTTCATGTCATGTTTTGCACCCTCCTTAGCGTCAATCCCTACAAAATGCCCTAGGATTGCTTAGGCCTAATTTTGAATTGCTTTCTCCCAACCAAGTTTATATCAAAATTGTATTAGAACATCAATGTTGACACCCTTCTAGGCACGTGTTAAATTTGAGGAAAAATCCTCTAGACACTAGCACAACATGCTAGCATCCTATGTCATACAATGCCTTGAAATGAGTATCACTTGCACATGCCATCATCTCATAATGTCTCTTGATGATTGTAATTCCCTCACAAATGTACCTTGTTATCTTTAGCCTTCCCTTGACCAAAAAGGAGAGGATCTTTATGAAATTACTTTGAGAAAGAGGGCATCCAAGAGATTTTATCTAAGAAAGAAGATTCCTAAAAAACATGGTAGTGTTGTAGCTTGACTCTCTTAGAAGCTCTAATTAGTCACACATAGTAGATAGGTTATCTCCCTTGTCTTGATTCAACCGTTTTGGAATTACCATTCCCTCTATGCATCTTGCAATTTTTTGTAATCTTTATGTAAACTACCCAGAACAATCAAAAGAGCATATTATTTTCTCAAAGGTGTAGACCTCTCCTAAAATATTCCTTAAAGGTTTCTTCTAACATTGAAGGTTCTTTCATCTAATGGTAAATAACAACTTACTCTCTAAAATCCCCTCATCTTCAACATTCAATTCCACGTGAACAAGGTAGTGAATACTTTTGGTGATTTTCTTTATCATATTCAAACATAAGGTGATTTCTTCTTAATAGTTCTCATCCTTTAGTATCTTGTTGATCCCGTTACACAAGCAGTGGGTCAACAGTCTCTTGATCATTATTTAGATCCAAAATCCCCATTTTCATCTTTTTTTAATCATTGGTGTAGACCACCATTTTTATTAAACAATCCATAATTTGGGCCTTGTATCCTTCCCATAGACTAGGAAGGTGCTCCTAGCACACTTTGAAATTGTGTCCTAGCTCCTAGATAATCTTAGGATTAGGTGTACAAACATTCCAATCCTTCTTCATCATCTGAATACTTGTGGAGGTTAAAAAACCAAAATAGGGGTTTGACCATTCCCAGTAAACTCCTTTGTAGTCTCAAACTTCATTTCAGCTCATCAAAAATAGGTTATTTGGTGGACATCATCCACATAGAGGTTTAATAGTAGTAATCTTAGTGTTTTGGTTGACTCTATCTTCCATATTTTATGTGATTTCTTTATACATCTAGGTATTAGGATTGCATTTGTTCTCATTGTGCTATGCAAGTTGATTTAGGAATCTTACAGGTAGAGAAGAAGATTGTTGGATAGAAGTAGATTATTCCCACTTGACCCTATCATATGTACTATATCATACATATGATAACATGCACGTAGACATCTACATTATGTGATGTTATCCTTAGTTGAGGCTTTGTTCTTTTAGTGATAGGTTTTATACTTATTGTACTTTTCATATCTAGTTTCTTATAATTCTTGAAAATTATTTCTAGGTTTCTGAAAAAAAATGTTTTCTTTCTATGCATTGGCAACTTTTAGTTTATAAAGTTACATTTTCTAGTCATTAGCACATCTAGGATAGTCTTGTGGTTATAAAGAAAAACTCTTTCTCTCTTGAAACCTAGGTATTCCAAAGTAGTGTTTCGTAAGATCACTTTACCTTGGGTAAACTCTCAAGGATAAGTTGCTATCTTATGCACTACATCCTAGTGAACCGACATGAACATCTTTTAAACCTTTTGATTTATGTAAAAGCATGTTTCACAAACCTTTTTATCAAGGAGATTTTGAAATTCTATATGAAACCCTTGAGGGCTTCATGCATGATGAGTCTCCTTTTGAAACAATGAAACTTTCTTCTAAAGCATGATTAATTTAATTTTTTCCTTGAATACTGCAAACCAAAACCAATAGCCTAAGATTGTGATTCAAGGTGTTTCTTAGTCATCTAAACTAGTGATAACTATTAGTGGTGCTTCTATTCCACATAGAACCCTTTATTATTACACTCAGTATGATAGAACTATCACTTCTATAACACCAAAGGTTCCTCTTGACTATCATGTGATACCTACCATAACTATCAAACAATAGCTCATACTTATAATACATGTGCTAATAGGAAACAAAACTCTATTCCTATTTCCCTTACTACATCCACTTTGATGTTACCTCAAGATCCTCTCTTACCTTAGAAGACCCTTGGAGATTATGATTTTATTAAAAATTTGCATGCCACTCCAGCTAAAATTTCCCTTTGGGATCTAGTTCAAACTTCCCCTACTTGGTTAGGTATACTTCAATAAGTCTTATATAAAATCCAAGTCTCTTCCTCTACTAGGCCGAATGAAGTATCCACCTTGCTTGATTGCATTTATACCAATACCACCAACATTGTCTTTTAATAATATGAGTTTCCTTCTATTGAGATCCAAAAACAAAATGAACCTCTCTTAATCATAGTTGGTATAAATTCTATTGTAGTAAAATGTACCCTCATAGATAACCATTCTAGTCTTAATGTTTGTGGAGTAGATTTGCCAAATCATTTAAATATTGGTATGGCTTGTATTTCTCCTAATTTATTGATCAGGGGCTTTGATAATATAATTTGGAAATCTGTTAGGACCATCATCTTACCTACAGAGTTGGGCCCTATCACATTACCTACCATAGTGCATGTGATGTCTGGTGCTCTCTTATAGTGTCCCCCTAGGTAGGCCATGGATTAATGTCATTGGTGTTGTTACCTCAACCCTGCACTATAAAATTTGTTCATGTGAATAAAACATTTACTATAAAATTTGATCATGATCTGTTATAATATTGTTAGCAAACTGCATTGGAACAAAAGTCTAATTCTTCCCCAATGTTTTAGAAATTAATTCTTTCATTATCATCACAATAGACTATGCCCTCATCAACTCCCATTGATGACATGGTGAAGGATGTTCCCTCTTCTTCGACTAGTGTATGGATAGATGAATATTGGGGTCCATTAGATTTGACACCTTCTTTTGTTGGAGTTCATACAAAATAAACTTGTCATAATTTGACACCTCCGAGATCCAAACTACACCACTTGGATCAAAACCTAAAGAGGTCTCCACCTCTTCTCCCAAAAAAACATGTAAATACACTTCTCATATCAAATATGCCTCTGATATTGATCCTCCTTTTAAGGGGTTGCAATCATATTATGGTCTCAATTTTTCTATCCTTTCAAAAATTTGGTATAAATGTGGTGGCTTAGGTCATAAAGAACAAGGAATTAATGTCCATGTAGAGCCTAAAGAGCGTTGTTCTATGACAGGTATTGGTTTCAAACACCTTAGACCTTCATCTTGATATTGTCTAAATGCAAACACGATTTCCTCATTTGATTAATTCTCTTTGTCTTTATTATACCCAAAGTTGATCATTGGCATCGGAGCATCTTACATGCCTCCCTTAGACACTTTCTCTACAATTAATTCCCTTGTAGAGTTTCTTGGAGTATATGATCATTTACCCTTGTATCACCATGATCACAATTATCCCTATCATTTAAATGCTCAAGCATACTTTGGGGAATTTGTTGAATTATCTAGCGATAGCTCATCATTAACTAAAGCTCCACATGACTCTTGAGACAATCTCTATTGAAAGGACCACAATACCCTTGTGGTGAGAAAAATTATTGAGGTCTCTATGGATCCTGGTGATCCTAAGAAAATCATACATATTGGTGAATGTTTATTATTTGAGGAACGTTCATCTGATTCTAACCTATTACATCATTTTCTTGACCTCTTTTCCTAGACCTACAAGGATATGCCTAGTCTAGATCCTAAGATGGTCACTCAAACATAGTGTTGCATCTCGACACTTAACCTGTGAAACAAAAAAAATAGAAAATGCATCCCAAGGTGGCTTTGTTGGTTAAGGCTAAGATAGAAAAGATTTTGAAAACTAGTTTTATCCTCCCTATTGACTATTCACCTTGGATTTCAAACATCGCACATTTTGCTAAACTAGATAATAGAATTCACATTTGCATTAACTTTTGTGACTTAAACAAAGCATCATTGAAGAATAATTTTCCTCTTCTGAATATTGACATGATAGTGGACTCGATGGTAGGCCATGCCTTTCTTTTATGGATGGCTTCTCGATTTATAAGAAAATTCTAATAAACCCTGATTTATTCTAATAAAGTGGCTAATCAGTTAGGCTAGTAGCTCATGCATTTTAGTCTCAATCTATCAAGTTGAATGATCGGCAATAAAATCTCTCCTTTGAAAGTTGAGTATGATTTAATTATAACTTACTTATTAGTAGTACATTTTATGATGTACTATACTCACAAGGGCCATCAATGGAGTTCATTTTGGGTAATTTTTTTTATATTTAATGTTCTATGCTTACATAGGTCTAGATTTTTTTCTTTTCTTGTAGGCATGTGTAACTCAAGATGATACTTTGATTGGGACCTTGATTGTGCAAGAAACTATATCTTATTATGCTCATTTAAGAATTCTTAATCAAATGCCCTTGTTAGAAAAATATGCATTCTAGTAGAAAGTACACTTGTTGAAATGGTTCTTCAAGAATGCACAAACACTACCATATGAAACTAGCATTTAAGGGCAATAAGTGGAAAAGAAAAGAGAAAAGTGATAAAACACTACAATGGTATTGGAGGTGTTGCCAAACCTATGAAGAACCATGTACACAGGCTCCACCTAGTACTCACACAACCGAAGACTTGGCTCATGGTTTTGTGAAAGCATTTGTGGTTTTCTAAGATCTTCTTGGCCTATATATTAAGGGCTTGGAGTGGAGACAATATATTTAGTTTCATGTAGGGTTATGATGTCAAAATCCTCTAGAAACATAGTGTTGATCTCTATTGGAGAAAAACAACTCAAAGAGTATATTGTAACCTCTTTGAAAAGTAATACAATTAAGTGTGCTTTGAAGGCTCAAACAAGAGTTTTCCAAGGGTATATCTCTTTTTTATTGTCACTATTCTATTTAAATTATTTTAAATCTAGTTTTTGTTTCTCTATTTGAATTAAGTAAGAACTAATCATATTTTCTTTAATAAATACATATATACACATATATTTATAAGAATAAATGGAGCACTTGTTTTCTACAATTAGCTTAGCTTCTAGAATAAAAAATTTGTATCATTTTTATAATTGTTTATTTCTTTTATTTATAGTTTTTTTAAATGGAAAAATTACATTTGACTACTAAACAAGATAATGTTAAAACACAACTATATATAATGATTGAGGTTAATGATTCCATATTTTCCACCATCATCTTCTTGTGCAAAGCCTTTATTCACTTCTTTCCATGGAGATCACATATGATTTATGCATTATATCAAACAATTCAAGTGTGATCTAATTACTTCAACATCTTCCATAGATGTATAATAGGGCAGCGCATTGTGGCCAAATATCAATATTGAAAATTTATATCTAGACATCAATGTTAGATAGGAAAAAAAATTAAAACAACTCTTAGCTATTACAATATTCCCCACAATCATAGAAGACAGAAAATACAATTGATGCACACTTATTTTGATGTCATTGTGAGCATTAAGGTTATGAACATATTTGTAAAACTAAGAACAAAACATTTAAACAAGTCTTCATATTGAGATAAATTATAGTTTACATAAACTTTAAAAATAATTTAAATTTTATTTTACATTGTAATTGTCTTTTTCAAGCAGAAGTATAGTGGAATATTGTTAATATATGAACTTTCAAACTCTAAAAGCTATATTCTTTTCTAATACCATTTGCAGATGCATTAGAGTTGTCCAAAGAATTAAATGTACGATTTAATTATATGCGATATATTTTGTGCAAAATAGAGTAAATCAGCTCAAGTACATTAAAATACTTCCCACATTTTATTTCTTGAACATTTTGAATCTAATATACACAAGAAATTAAAAATATCTAAAATAAGAATACATGGAAAATAAACAGTCTATAATAAATTAATATCATTAGAATATGAGATATGTAAGCAGTAAGCAATGCCATGGTTTTGCTTGAGCTTCATCACTACTTTCTTCTTGTACAAATGAAGAAGCTACAGAGAGTGGTGCTAGAGTAATACCTTGTGTGTACCTTATAGACATCAAAATCGGCCAAAACTTGAAGCAATTATTATATTATTCCATTATACAAAATGTTAAACTAACTACTTAACATTTGCTCATGGACCATCTTATCAAGATGAAAGACATTGCAGCATAGTGATAGTAAACCTTAACATATCATGTGTATTATGTATCACCAGATTGGGGTTATTCCTAAACCTTCCCACTATTGTAATCATAATTTGACTTGTACCCATGTTTACAGTGGAGGCGGCCAAAACTTCGCCAGTAGTTTTGACAACCAAAATGATAATAATGATAGTCCTCTTTCTCCTTCACTAGATCCACACCCCTTCAATATTGAACAAAGGGAATGAGGAGTCTGTAATGTATTAAAAATAATTTTGTGTTGAAAATAATTAGTAGCTAATAATATGACAGGAAATGTATATGCATATACCTCAATCTCAGATTGCAGACATCCACACCCACTGATGTTGATATCAAAATCGGCCATATCTTGGCTACCAACTAGTAGTTGTCTGAAATAATCATTTAATTGTTTGCTCATAGGCTTAAAAATAGAAATTACCCCCTTGAATGCTTACCAGGAGAGGGATTTTGTATGGATAATAGGGTAAATCTTAATCAATTGGTGCATTGTAAAATAGTCAATTGGTTGAAATCTTGTTGACAACAAACTTGAAAAATGAGTAAACAGTCGGCACGACAACATGCTAGTTGTTTATAGGGAAGAGTTTAAACAGAATGCATCAGCAATCGAATATCTGTCAACGGGGTCAAAATAAATCAACCATAATAAAAAAACATGTGATTTCAATGGTCGATGATTATGAACTAATAAGGTCGAATTGATTTCTAAAATTGAATTAGAGTCGCAAATTTTGTAAACAGCCGACACAACAACATACAGACTGTTTACGTGAGGTAGTTTACAGTAGGTAGGAGAATACCTACTACTACCACGCACGAGCTACAGTGCCATCCACAAATCATCCCTTTTTGACTGGAAAATCCCCCAAGACTCGTATATGTGTTGTGGATTTCAAACCCCATAACCTGTATTCAAATCACTCATTGTGTTAATATATACACAATGTATATATGTCAAGTAGCCTATAAGAGGAATGTAATAGTCTCTATCACCCCACCTATTTCACATGATAACAACACACATTTATTATTGTATTTTCCACTCACCTTGACTTTCATTTGCAAAAGAGACCATTTCACTATTTGCTCTGGGTAGGTCTTCATGAAATTGCTTAAATTTGGTACGTCCTAGTTCTTCTTTTATTAGGAAAAAAAATTCCATCATCTTCTTCTAGAGCTATGCACGGTGGAACTGCTCATAGTAAAGAGATCTAAGTCTTTTAAATTCCTGAGAGGAAGAGGTGTTTGCCATGATTGACTCCATCTAGGAGGAAAGTGGGTAGAGAGTGTAGAGAAGTGGCTATTCTCCTTAAAAAGTGTTTTACAATGTTTTAAAATAAAATTGCCGCTTTTAATTGACTAGGTGGTAGATTCAAAAAAATTTGAATTTGATAAATAGAAGTTGAAACATTGAAGTTAACGGTTGTTGTGGGTGTTGGCATAATAGTCACAGTGGTATTACATTGTTACCTAAATAAATGTTAGTTTATAAGTTAGGTTTTGGGAAGTTACTTTCCCGTAAGAAGTTATATATGGGAATAACAAGGCTTTAAAAAGCCAATGTACTGCATTGTAAAATCATCCAAAAGACAATAATATATTATTCTATAGTTTTTATTTTACTGTGCAAAGATGGTTTGACCAGATGTATTCTTGCTCACCCATTTTAATATGGTATCAAAGCATTGTTGATTCATGTGCTTATGTGTTGAGATTGTGTTGTCAAGAATATTTTTAATTAGGTGATGGTAGATTTGGAAGAAGATTTTCATTGGAATTGAATGGGGCTTGAAGATCCTCTATTTCATGAAGCTTTCTAAGTGTAAGGTGTGGAGCAAAGGCATGAATAATATGAAAGAGGCATTTTAATTATCTATTGGTATGTTGTTTTGATAACAGTTCAGTAAAAATTCAATGTCTTTTTTGTTTCTAAACGAAATTTCAAAATTTAAAATGTTTCAGAAAGTAGAAGAATAGGAACATAAAACCCAAAAACGTTTTAAAGAATTTGACAATATTTCATGAGTATTTTAAAGCACAAGTTTGGCATATGAATCTGCTAAATTTGACTGAGTTGTGCCATTGTTTTTAAAATCATGGAGTGTTGAATTTTGATGCTGGCCACTACAATTTTCAGATTTAAACATAATTTTTTTTATTGCTACATTAACTATTGTCAAGCATTAAACATTCCTCTAAAGCATTGAGGATTTGATGAGGCATTTGTCAAAGGCATCTAGGATTCATTTTGAGGCATTTTGAAAGACTACGCAGGGAGTTAAAACAAGTTTATTTACATGAATGCCAAGCACAAAAGTTTGCTAAAAGTGGCTAAAGTGTCTGCCCATATGAAAGAATGAAACAACATCTGGTGAATACTATTATTAATGTTATGCTTTATGAAATGTGAGCCAATGTGAAAAAGAAAAAGATTTGTTCATGGGTAAAAGACATACGTGAGAAGTAAAAGAAGCATTTATAAGTTTATGTTTCATGAAGTTTAAAACAAACATTGAAAAGTTTTCACCTAGAGTAAAACAATTTTGTTTGGAGAAAGTTAAAAAGTTTTAAGGAAGAAATTTACAATTTCTTTTGGAGATAAGTTTTTAAAAGGGAGACATAAGTATTAAAGAAAGGGTATTTAAAATATTTACTTTTGAGGAATTAGGAGAAATAAGGGGAAGTATTTAAAAAGATTAATTTGGAGGTAAATTTAATTTTTGTTGTAAGATAATGTTTTAACATTTGAAAATGGCCACACATTATGCTTATGGTTCTGATGCCATCCATGCTATCATTGATAGAAATTTGACAGACTTGCATGCTTGTGCTATTGAAGAGACTAAAGCAAATGGATAGAGTATAAGCATATCATATTGGAGGCAGGTGGCATCAGAGGATGGAGGATTTTCCATCATCTCAAGTTAGCTTCTCACTTTGAGATGATGCTTTGCATGAGAAGCATTTTTAGTTTTGGTTGTTTTACTTTTCTTTGTTGATGCTGACGGATTTGAAGAATGTATGTTTTGTGAAGATTTTGTTTTGGAGACAAGTTTGGGATTTGGTGTTGAGCTTAATATGGATTGTTGTCCAGCAAGCTTCAAAGAGTATATGATCAAGAATTATACCCTTTCGCGGTCACTAGACAATGGTAGAGATCTGTCGTATCTCTTAGGGTTCATTGTTGAATAATTCTTGACTCTGTGATTTGAGAGCTTAGGACTAAAGAGCTCAAGAACACAGATTGAAGCTACACCTTTCCGAGGGTAGACGAGATAGCATGATGGAGCCCCGCTTGGTTTAGGATTTGTTCTTTGGGAGAAGATCTTCTATAAAATAGGTATTCATATTATGTAATCAGCTGTGTTGAGTATTTTAGCATTCAGGGGGGGTCCCTTGGTACTATTGCGGGAACAATGTAATAAGGGGGGGAATGTTGGCATAATAGTCACCATGGTATTACATTGTTACTTAAATAAATGTTAGTTTATAAGTTAGGTTTTGGGAAGTTACTTTCATGTAAGAAGTTATATACGGGAATAACAAGGCTTTAAAAAGCCAATGTACTGCATTGTAAAATCATCCAAAAGACAATAATATATTATTCTATAGTTTTTATTTTACTGTACAAAGATGGTTTGACCAGATTTATTCTTGCTGACCCATTTTAATAGTGGGTCCCATCACCGTATTTCCATTTAATATGGATAATATGGTATGATGTCTTAGCATACTATTTTATATGTTATGATGTCTTTGTTAGCATTAGTTTTCTCTCCATGAATAATGGAAGATCTATTCATGTAATAAGCTAACTAAGCGAACAACAAGTTAGTCTTTTGCTTCACCTCAGTTCACCGTAATTTCAGCTATTACGATGGTTAATCATTGTATTATTTAATGCTTTCTATGATAGTTAATATAGAGACTAAATTTTAATTTCTTTGCAGCTCCGTTTTTTCTCTGCTTTTTTTTTCTTTCTGCGAGTTTTGCTTCTTTTTCTTCTAGCTAGATCATTGTATAGGTTTAGCTGCAAATTTCACATGGTATCAGAGCACATGGGAGCTAGGAAGAAGTAGCATAAACAATCCTTTTGTAGGTATTGAAGATTAGAGCTATAAGAAAGCTTGGAGACAGATGTAAATTTCTAGATGCATGCATATTACCTCCCCTAATTTTTTTTGCATGCCCCTTGCTTTCTTCCTATGTTAATTCTTTTAAAAATTGCACTACATGATATGGGAAAATTTGGGGCTTTGTAAAAATCAAACTTATATAAAGTTCCATATGGGGGTTTTGTTTAAAGCATCTAGTATAGGTTTCTTTCATTTTGCTTCTGGATAAACAAACTTAGGATAAAAGTTGCTAATAAACTACTAGAGCTTTGCAACTTTTCCTCCTATCGGCAACCAAAAGTGTTCTTCTATTCTAAATTCTTGTCTACATGAGATTCTAGAGTTGCATCCTCGTGTGCTTCGAGAGATTCTTTCTAGCAGGGTTTCGATCTACATGAGATTCTAGAGTCGTATCCTCGAGTGCCTCCATAGATTCTTTCTAGTAGGACAATATTGAGCATTGGATAAACAATGGCATCATCCCAACCAGAGGGAATCTATGCAGTTCCTTGGAGCACATCTCTGTAGAATCATATCTTCCTATCTTCAGATGATTAGTTTTTGTATTCAGAGACTATGTACCTGTATGCTCATCCACTTGAGCAATGCAAAATATGTACAACTGCAATTTTGAACATTTGAGAGTGTCCCGAAGGTATTCGTGCAATGGTTTCTATGACTAATATAATCCTGTTGTAGTGTGGATTTATTTGCAGTTCTTCATGGGAGTTACAGCTTTCTTCTTTAGTTTGAATAAATGGTTAGGAGTTTTTCTCAATGGGTTTTCTTCTTTCTTCTTTGTAATTGGGTACCTGATCAGGTTTTGTTGCTGGGACCCATATCTCTCTATTCACCTAGCTACACTTAAGGGGCATGTTAGTGTAGAATATTTTGCGTAGAATATTCCTCTTTCCTCTTTTCCTTCCTCTTTTTTGTCTGCTTAGTTAGACTTAAAGGGGTTGTTAGTGTTAGTTTTCTCTCTGTAAATAACAGAAGATCTATTCATGCAATAAGCTAACTAAGTGAACTGTTATGGTTAGTCGGTAGAAGATATCAATTAAATGCAAATAAAGATTAAACAAAGGAATGAAAATATACAGAAATAATAACAATGAGAGACAAGTTTTAACGTGGTTCACCCAAACTTGGGCTACATCCACCAACAGAGAGTCCAATATTATTATCCAGTAAATCAAACCGATTACAAGCAACAATCCTTGCAACTCAATACCACTGCAAAATACTACAATACATCAATAGAAAACCCTAACCCTTAGCTGCTTTTATCAAGCCTTATGTCAATTACAAAATAGGGTTTTTTAATGTCAACCAATAGAAAAATAACTCCTGACGCCTTTATAAAATAATAGCCCCCACGAGGTCGCTGCCCCTCAAACCCGTTACATAATTCAAGGGGAAACTGCACTGATAAAAGTAGGGAAAATTTAACTTCCGAGTCTGATTAGGCTCCATATAACAACACGAACAACAAGTTAGTCTTTTGTTCGACCTCTCTTCATAGTAATTTCAGCTATTATGATGGTTAATCATTGTATTATTTAATGTTTTCTATGATAGTTAATATAGAGACTAAATTTTAATTTCTTTGCAGCTCCATTATTCTCTGTTTTTTTTTCTTTCTGCAAGTTTTACTTCTTTTTCTTCTAGCTAGATCATTGTGTAGGTTCAGCTGCAAATTTCACAGTCTTGGGCATGCAGTTTTGTATGGACAATAGTCTGGATATAAAAAATGGTAACAGAAATAAAAATGAAAACAGAAAAGACAAAAGACAAATTAAAAAGTCAAAGTGCCACATAAATGAAATTCACAACTCACCGGCTATTTACATTCAAGTAGAAAACACTGACCCGCATAGATCTCATTGTAGATTAGATGAATCTTCTTCTCTCTTGCAAAACATACTATACTTCTCAAAATCTTCTCATCCATTGTGGTGCCTAGTGGGTTGGATGAATTTGTTATTAGAATGCCCTTCACTCTTATCTTACAACACTTCACTTACCTGTACGCTTCTTCAAGCATGGTCACTCTCACCTGGAAATTGTTGGAACTTTTGCACTCTACATCTATCAGCTCTACTCCAGTCCGCCACTTTAGATCGTTGTACAAGACATCATTAGAATGCTGCAGTTCCAACAATTTTCAAAAGCAGTAGATTCTTAGTAAAAGATAATATGAGGATGGAAAGCCTCTCCTAGATTTGCCACACAAAATGTTAGCACCTCATGAGCCACAGTTGTTCCTACAGTGAGGACTTTTCTATCTTTATCAAATTTCACTCTTCTTCCTCCCACTTCCTCCATAAATAATGCAATAGCCTACATTAAGAATCCACCATAAATGGTTAATAAAATCTATTTCAACATAATTTCATACTTTCTACTTGCCATTAGTTGAATGGTATAGTATAGATACTAATTTGTACCTCTTAAGGCGAGGAGGCCATGATAATCTTGATAATTGGCAATCTCTTTAAAGCTGGAAATGGAAGACTTCACCATGGCCATTGGAGGTTGCTCTCCTGGAAAGTTGCATGGTTTGATGAAATTGATGAAGTTGAAGTTGCGAAAGTAAGAGATGGACATACGTCTGACATTGTGACTGTTTTTATAGGCAAGGGTGAAAGCAAGTGAATAGCTGAAGTTTCAGGGTTGCTTCCAAAAATGGTCCAACGTCAATAAGAGCGACGGCTGCCATGATCGTTCCTCCACAATGCCCTCCTTGGTCGTTGCACGTGAAAGAACAAATACAGACATAGCACAAGTTACGGAATGATTTGCTTTGTTACACAAGTCAATATTACGGAACAAGTTACGTAAGGATTTGCTTTGAAAAATGGAAACCCATACCACAAGGAAGGACTGCTTGCCAGTCAAAGTGAAGACTAGAGCCATGGTTGTTGCGTCGTTCTGCATCTGGACTCTAATTCATCGAATTTCCTCATGTTCTTACCCCTAACAGACAAGATTTTATGCGCAGACTTACCAAGAATAATCTCCATTCAACTTATCGGAGAGAAACAAAAGGTGGCTAATCAAAAAGAGTAGATTTTATGATTAAGTGTGTTTAATTTGGAATTGTATTAGAATGAATGATCTTCTAGAAGAAAGTCTATGTTTTATTTTTGTGAGTATCATATAGATATTCGAGACATTTAAAAATGACTATCGCTATTCACATTATTTTCTCGTTAATTCTTCTAATCAATATTAATTAAATAATTTTTAATTATTTAATAAAATGGATCATTTCATCAATTTAATTCCTCTTTCAACATTAATTAAATAATTTTAATTATTTAATTAATTCATCCATTTCAATCCTCAACTTCACATTAATTAAATAAGTTTTGTTATTTAATTAATTTATTTATCTTATTCCTTTGATCTAAATTTAACTGGGGATCTAGAAGACAACACCTAGTGAGTAGGTCACCTGCAATGTTGTAGAAATTAGTAACAATTGGTTTGGATTTGTCTAGCAATCTCATTGAGAGATATTTGCCTAATTCTGTCCTTGTCTTATCCATTTGAAAGAAGGGGTATTTATGCATGTTCAAAAGGCATGAACAACAACGGTCACCACCTCCCATGAAGAAGATAATTAATTAAAAAATTACTAATTTATTTCTGATCATTCTTCCCCCTTGAGAGGCAATGGGCCCCATTGCATCGATGGTCTGTAACGATGAGGAAAGTGTTGGGCAATGTCCACCTTGGTAAACCATTTGTCCCGGTGAGGCATACAATGGTGGTCATGTCACTCGCAGTACTTCTAGTTGGTGTGCTACAACATTTCATGAACTTGTTGTTGAAAATAGCGAATCTTGTCAACAAATTTGAATGCCTTGTCTACCTCCTTCTTGGTATGTGGTGATAGCTCATTCATCATGGAATTTGGGCAATCTCGTGGAAAAGATGTATGCCCTAAATAATTTAGGCAAAATTTTGGGAGAGATGTATGCCAATTTCGGCAATCACAGTGAATGAAATGTATGCCTTGGAGACTCCATTTGAGAGAGTTCATAAAATATGACAATCTTAGCGGGTGAGATTTATGCCGAAATTTCCTCCCAAAATTGACCCTCTAGATTGATTCTATTAAGATTGTTTATCAGGTGGAGATTCTAATGTCAGATATGATTGCTGAGAATCTTGAAGCAAAGGCTACTAATACAAAGCGATAGAAGTACTTGACATTTGCATGTGGTAAAGTTGAGGGAGCCATAGATAAGTTGATCCTTTAGAGAGTGGGCAACAGTAGCAATGCAGAGAATAGCTTTACATGGCCTAAAATGTACTTGAAGCCTCTTGTGGGATCTGTAAAGGTCTATGACCGCCACATGTTTATTTGGTATAAGAATCCTGAGAGTTGACCACCTTAGGTGGAGGTTATCGAATTCGATGGCCTTCCTAGGCTCCTTGCCACTGCTCTTAAAGTATGCAAGAATGAGATTCCATGAAAGACATGCTTGACAATATGTGAAGGGCAAGATGGAATAGAAACTTCAAATAGAGATGTTTTAATATTTTTGAACATGATCAAATACAAGGGATTAGCACACTTTGACGTTGATACATTTGTGGAAGAGGTGCTTGTTAAAGATACGGAATGGATTTTAGGAAATCCTGAGATACTTATTGGAAGTCACATAATTATGTGTGTGCATGCTAGTCAAGATCGAAGGTGTGGTGAACTTGTGGACCTACACTTATTCAGAGGTTTAAAGAAGAGATAGACTATCGAGGCCTTAGAGGTCATGTTTCTATGAGTCCATACTCACACATTGGTGGTCACAAATATGTTGGAAACATAATAATTTATGGGCTTAATGTTGATGGACAAGTTATTGGTCACTGATATGGCTATGTTACTCCAGATAATGTGCAATTTCTCCTAGATCAACACATTGGGAAGAATGAAATAGTAGATCGGCTATGGAGAGGTCAGATGGGCTTGACTGAAGGGGAAGAACAGAAAGCACAATAGGAAATACTTAGGCCAAATGAAGAATCTTTTCTAGAGAAAGGTGATATTGGAGTTAGCTTGGAGAAAGATGAGAAATTAGGTGGGTTGAGCACTAAAAATAGTGATGCAATAAATGGTAGCCAGAATGATGTGATAGGTTGATGCCAGGGCAGCAACACTAGTAATTGCTGTCAAAATTTTATACCTAAAGACAATGTATGATCCAATGAGTTGGATATGAAGCCCACTAGTAAGAGCATTGTATATGCTAAGGAAAATAGTAATGCTACTTGTTCATCCAAAGGATGGCGTGGAGTTTCAAAATGGTTTGAGACATGGGAACGTGAAGACACATTTGTAGCTTTGATAGTTATGGGAGTAGTTACATTAGTTGCCAATGGGACTGCGTGATAAAAAAAAGGAACCCCATGGCCAATGCAGGATTAGGAGGGATTGGTGAAAATCCCTAAATAAGTGGGATGGGCCTGCACTAAATAGAATAGTGAAGGTGAAGAAATAACATTAAATATATATCTTATGAATAAAGTGGGTTGGTCCCTGAATACCAACATATACTCATGCAAATATTCCCCACATTTTACAATTTTAGGGTTGCTTGTGCACTACTACCAATAGAAATGGAACATATTTACACCAAAGATGAGAAGAATATGTTGGGAAAACGAATCCCAACTAAAGTGGGCAAAGATGAAAACATAGACCAAGGAGACAAGAGGAGGCAGAATAATTTTCTATTTCATTCATACAGAAAAATTACATTCAAAAAGTTTACATACAAAAATCAGAGCTATGGCTTTGCATTTCCTTCATACAATAAACTGCCCAGATTCTAGAGCAACGGAGCTTTCTGTGTTCTATGTTGTTGCTGCAACTTTGTAGAGCACTGCTCTGTGTGCAATATCCTCTACTGCTATAGGTTCTTCTTCTTTGCTCTATCTGCTAACTGAACTATTATTCTTCTCTTCTGCTAAACATTCCATCTGTTCATTCCTTTGTTTTGTCTTTCTTGCCTTTTTCAAAAGCTGCTGCTCATTTTCAAAATCACCAACCAAAATTAATTAGCTGCTAGAAAAATTAACTGGATAGCAATGGGTGTCAGACACGGCAAGGGGGGTGGAAGATCCTGATAGATCTCTTCTGACTATGCATTGAATGTGGTTGGTTAGCTGCTCAAGATTATATTTCCAACACTCCCCCTTAATCTTGAGCCTTTCTATTTTTTTGGAGTTAAATTTTTGAAGCTCTGTCTTTCTAGATAAAAATTTCCAGAGCACTGTCTTTCTAGAGCAAAATTTCTGGAGCTATCATGTTTGCACCTGTTCTGTGTTCTGGAGCTATCCTTCCTGGACCTGTTAAAATTTCCAGAGCTTTTTTGAGTTTCCAAAATTGAAGTTCCAGAACTTTCCATCATGCCAAGCCTATCCCTTAGGTGTTCAAAGGAGTCTTTTGACAATGCCTTTGTGAAAGTATCAGCAAACTGTTGCTTAGATCTACAAAACCAAAGTTCAATCTCTCCATGCTCCACTAACTCCCTTATAAAATGGTAGTAGTTTTCAATGTGCTTGCTTTGTTCATGAAAGACGAGATTCTTTGTCAAGGCAATAGAAGACATGTTATCACAAAATATCGTTGTACTATCTTCTTGCTCCTCATTCAAGTCTGCAAGGATTCTACTAAGCCAAATAGCCTAACATGCTATTGCATTTGCTGCTATGTACTCTGCTTCTGTTATGGAGAGAGAAAATATGGGCTACTTCTTTGATGCCCATGAAATTGCTCTTGAACCCATGTGGAACACATATCCCGATGTGCTCTTCCTGTCATCTACATTTCCTGCCCAATCACTGTCTGTGTACCCAACCAGCTGAAACTCATTGGAGGCGGTATACATAATGCCATATCCTTTCATGCCATTGACATACCTTAGGATTCTCTTCCCTTCTTGCTAGTGTGTGTCCTTAGGCTGCTCCATGAATCTAGAAATTAGGCTTACTGCATACATTATATCAAGTCTTATTGCTGTCAAATACATGAGGCTTCCAACCATGCTCTTGTAGAGGGTTGGTTTTACTTCCTTGCTACTATCCTCTTTGCTTAATTTTAGACCTCTAGCTATTGGTGTTGGGGTAGGTTTGATGTCCAACATTCTAAATCTTTTCAATATTTGTTTGGCATAATTAGTTTGTGAAATGAAAATGCCATGCTCTGTTTGTTGGACCTCTATGCCTAGGAAATATTTTAGCAAACCCAGGTCTGTCATTTCAAACTTATTTTTCATTGCCTCTTTGAAATCAACAATAAGGAGGTCACTATTCCCTATGAAAATCAAATCATCTCCATACGAAACAACAATAAGAATCTCACCATTGGCTGCCTTGATGTAGAGTGTGGGCTCACTACCGCTTTTGCTAAAGCCATTTCTCAGAAGGTACAAATCAATTCTATTGTACCATGCCTATGGTGCTTGTTTAAGCCCGTAGAGAGCTTTCTCGAGCGTATACACTATCTTCATGCCCTGGGACTTCATAGCCAGGTGGCTGCTCCACATACACCTCTTCTTTTAGCACTCCATTCAAAAAGGCTGACTTCACGTCCATTTGAAATTCTTTCCATTTGTGCTAGGTTGCAATTGCTAGGACTGCCTGCACTATTTTTAGCCTTGCAACTGGTGCATATGTTTCATCATAGTCTCTTCCAGACTGTTGTTTGTAACCCTTAACAACTAGCCTTGCTTTATGCCTCTCAACCTTACCATCAACAGTGCATTTGGTCTTATAGACCCACTTTACTCCAATGACTGATTTCCCCTTGGGTAAATCAATGAGCTCCCATGTCTTGTTTCTCTCTATAACATCCATCTCTTCATCCATGGCCTTACACCATTTTTCCTGTTTCACGACTTCTTCAAAATACATTGGATCACTATAAGAAAACAATGCAAAATCCAAGTTTTCATCAAAATCAGCATACCTCATGCTATCATAAATCTCCCTCATGCTTCTTTTCCTTCGTGGTATCAATGATGCAAGTGTAGGGTCTGAATTTCTGGAGTTGCTTGACTGTTGGACTGATGAAGAAGACTGAGAGCTAAAATTTTCACCCCATTGTACATTTCTAGAGCAATTGCTCTACTAAAAATTTTTGGAGCTGCTATTGTGTTGAAAATTTCTGGAGCTCTTGCTTTCTGAACTGTTTCCCTACTGTAGAGTTTTGGTTCTCCTGACTTCTAGAGCTTCTTCATCCTCAAAGGGTATTGTGATAGAAATACCCATGTTGTTGTCCACTGTTCCATCCCATGATTCAGTTTCAATGAATTCAACATCCCTACTAATAACCACTTTCTTGGTGATGGGATTATACAATCTGTAGGCTTTGGATTCTTCACTATAGCCTATGAAAATGCATTTTTCACCTTTGTCATCAAATTTTTGCCTCTTCTCTTTTAGCACGAGTGCATATGCCACACACCCAAATATTCTTAAGTGCTCAACACTCCATTTGCATTTTGTCCACACTTCTTATGGAATCCTATCACGAACTGCCTTTGTGGGGCACCTATTCAATAAGTAGACTATTGTTGCTACAGCTTCACCCCAGTAATCATTTGACAAACCTTTTGCCTTCAACATGCTTGTTTCCATCTCTGTGATGGTACTATTTTTCCTTTTAGCCACTCCATTTTGCCGTGGAGTATATCGGGCTGTGAATTGTTTCTCAATTCCTTCATACTTGCAAAAGTTCATGAACTCTTTCGAGATGTACTCTCCCCCCTTGTCCATTCTGAGGACTTTGATATAGTGGCCGCTTTGCTTCTCAGCAAAGGCCTTAAACTCCTTAAACTTCTCAAATGCTTCTGATTTGTTCTTCAAAAAATACACCCAGGTTTTTCTACTATAGTCTGTTGGATCTAGGGCATACAACTGAGAGGGGGGGGGTGAATCAGTTGTATAAAACTTCTCCTCATTCAAACACTTAACTCACTGTTGTTAGTTAGCAGCATATCAAATAATCATCCATGGAAGCATAATACATAAACACAAGGGCAGATAAGCATCAACACATTGAACACCAAGATTTTGACGTGGAAAACCCGGTTAAGGGAAAAACCACGGGGTGATTAACCCAAGAATTATTCTCTGTTAGAAGAATAAGGAAAAATGAATGGCACATGCCAATAAGGGCTCACTGCCCGAGCACACTGCTCACAAAGAGGCCCACTGCCTACAAGGAGACACACTGTCTACAAAGTGATGAAAATCACAGTCTTGAACTGGAGAATGACATCTCTACCATGTCCGGATCAGTTCCAATTAAGCGCAACAATCTCTGCTCTGCCTTTCGCACGTTTCTTCTCTATACCATACTCATCCTCACACCACTCTGAAATGAATTCACAAATCATTATTTATACAAGACATCGACTTAGGAACAAGCATCTAAGTCGGCAAACAACCATAGGAGTATCCGCAAGATGAATAACGCATCCGGTCGGCCATCACAAGAACATTCGCAGGATGAACATCTCATCCGGTCGGCTACACAAAGCAAGAACTTCATCCGGAAGAATAACTTCAATTCCGGGCTCTACCATCAATGCGGACCAACAACAAAACCTAAACATGATCCAAGAACCTTCACAAGCCTATCTGAATGTCCGGATACATCCGCACTTCCTCTGCTTACTGGGATCTCTTGTCTTCCTCATCCGGAACTTCAAGAACACAGTCTGTCGCCACTGTCATAATGCAAGAGGTACTTCCGGACCTCCAAATCATACACAAATCAGGATGATACATCACACGGACATCCCAAACACTCCTTCCAATCCGCAGATTAGGATAATACAATTCTGGACCTCACCGGACCTTTTTGTGATCCTCTGTCACCTCCGGATACTTGCCGGACCCAGTTCTATACCGGCAGCCACAACTCCTTCCGATCTTCATGCGGACCTCTGAAATCTTAACTGTAGCATCTCAAGACTCATATCTACTAACCCTTTAATCCGCATCCTCCGGTTCTCAACCTATACAGTACATTTACTTTCTTCTCATCACTGTTCTTCACTGTTCCTGACTGAGGCTAATTTTCTTAATATCCTCAGCACAAAGCTCATCAAATCCTTCTTGTCAATGCAGTATGAGTATGTTGACATCAATGACAACACTGGCTCACCTCATACTTGCAACAATCTCCCCCTTTGTCATTGATGGCAACATATGATGTGAAAAACCATCAAGACAAGAACTTCTCTTTTCTGTCACAGCTCCCCCTATCAACAACAACTCTTCACATGTCTTTCTTTGCTGCTCCCCCTTTGATCATCAACCACTTGTTTTTCACATGTCTTCTCTCCCCCTTTGACATCAATGGCAAAGGGCTCATACTTGCAATTCTCATGCATCAGAATCATACCAGCTGCTCCCCCTTAGTTGCAGCTCCCCATTAGTCCGGATCACAAGATATGA
The DNA here is from genome assembly GCA_027924645.1 of Cunninghamia lanceolata. Classification (NCBI taxonomy): domain Eukaryota; kingdom Viridiplantae; phylum Streptophyta; class Pinopsida; order Cupressales; family Cupressaceae; genus Cunninghamia; species Cunninghamia lanceolata. The sequence continues at coordinate 2,800,673 of BSBN01000831.1, forward strand.
CTGTGATAGCCACCGGACTGATGCACAACAGTGCATCTTAGTTCATTACCAGAGGGGCCATGACCCCTAACTTCTCCCGGAGATATTCAAAAGAGTCCTTGGGAAGAGGTTTTGTAAAGATATCTGCAATCTGATCCTTGGAGGGAACATACTCCAATCTGACTTCTTCCTTGTTTACTTGTTCTCTCAAAAAGTGAAATTTGATAGATATGTGCTTAGTCTTAGAATGCAATACCGGATTCTTGGAAATATTAATTGCACTTGAATTATCACAGAAAATTGTGATAGGCTCCTCATATTCAACTTTGATGTCTCTTAGCATCTGCTTCATCCATAAGATTTGAGTGCAACTACCTGCTGCTGCAATGTATTCTGCTTCAGTTGTAGACAGAGATATTGCATCTTGTTTCTTGCTTAGCCAAGAAACCAATCTCTTCCCCAAAAAGAATGCTCCACCACTAGTGCTCTTCCGGTCATCCACATCTCCTGCCCAATCTGCATCTGTGTAAGCATGAAGAGAGAAATTCGGATCTCTAGGATACCATAGACCATACTCAACTGTCCCTTTCAAGTATCTAAAAATTCTTTTGATTGCCATAACATGAGATTCTCTAGGATCAGCCTGGAATCTTGCCACAAGACCAACAGCTTGCATTATATCTGGTCTAGTTTGAGTGAGATACAACAATCCACCAATCATTGATCTATACTTTGTCTGATCTGCCTTTGGAGAATCATCATCTTTGCTTAACTTACATCCGGTTGCCATAGGAGTGTTCATAGGCTTTGAGTCCTCCATACCAAATTTCTTTAACAATTCTTTCACATATTTGGTCTGAGAAATGAAGATCCCTTCTTTTGTTTGAGTAATTTGCAGACCCAAGAAGAAATTCATTTCACCAAGCATAGACATTTCAAACTCACTTTTCATCTGATTTGCAAAAGTTTTACACATACTATCTCTTCCTCCAAAAATGATATCATCCACAAATACTTCAACAATCAGAATGTTTTCATGATCAATTTTGAAATATAAGTTGCTGTCAGCAATACCTTTGTTGAATCCAATCTGCACAAGATGCTTATCCAACCTTTCATACCATGCTCTTGGGGCTTGCTTCAATCCATACAAAGCTTTCTTCAACTTGCAGACCATATCATTATTATCAGACAATTGAAATCCATCCGGTTGTTCAATGTAGACTTCTTCTTCCAGATCACCATTTAGGAAGGCAGACTTGACATCCATCTGATATACCTTGAAGTCTTTGAAGGCAGCAAATGCAAGAAGTAATCTGACTGCTTCAATTCTTGCTACCGGAGCAAAAGTCTCTTCAAAGTCAATTCCTTCTATTTGAGAGTAGCCTTTGCAGACCAATCTAGCTTTGTTTCTGATTACTTCACCAGCTTCATTTAGTTTGTTCCGGAAGACCCACTTGGTTCCAATTACATTCCTGTCTCTAGGTCTGGGAACAAGATCCCAAGTATGATTTTTCTCAATTTGCATCAGTTCATCTTCCATTGCTTTGGTCCAGTTTTCATCATTGTAGGCTTCATTTATTGTTTTAGGTTCAATCTTTGAAATCAGACAACATTCATTCTGATCTTGAGCAATATTCCTTCTAGTTTGTACACCTTTGCTTCTATCACCTATGATCTGATCTTCAGAGTGATTCAGTCTTACATACCTTGGAATTTTGGGAGTATCCAGCACTGCTGTTTCTTGATCAGGCTCATTCAAACCTATCTCTTCTTCCTGATTTACCGGATCAGGCTGACTCTGTCTCACCGGAGAGGATTGAGGTCCTTGAACACTATCTTGATCATCTTCATCAAACTCATAAAATCTTGAAGGCTTCTCAATTCCTTCATCAACCTTTACATTGGTGCTTTCTATCATCTTCCTCAATCTCTTATTGTAACACCGGTATGCTTTGCTTTGAGTGGAGTATCCCAAGAAAATTCCTTCATCACTTCTAGCATCAAACTTTCCTAGATCTTCATCTCTTTTAATATAGCACTTGCTACCAAATACTCTGAAATATTTCACAGTAGGAGTGATGCCAAACCAGAGTTCATAGGGGGTCTTACCGGTGTTGTTTCTGATTTGAACTCGATTGAGTGTGTAGACTGCAGTGCTGATAGCTTCTTTCCAAAACATTTGAGGAACATTTGCTTCCAACATCATTGTCCTAGCAGCTTCCTGGATGGTCCGGTTCTTTCTCTCAACTACTCCATTCTGCTGTGGAGTCTTAGGAGCAAACAACTGTCTCCTTATACCCTGTTTCTCACAAAAGTCAATGAATTCACCAGATGTAAATTCACCACCTCTATCAGACCTTAGACACTTTAGTTTCAATCTAGTTTGATTCTCCACCATAGCTTTGAAGATTTTGAACTTCTCAAAGGCTTCTGATTTTTCTTTTAGAAAGGTAACCCACATCATCCGGGAATGATCATCAATTAACAACATGAAATATCTATCACCTTGCAGACTCTTGATTCTTGTCGGACCACATAGATCAGTATGTACTAATTCCAACAATCCGGTAGAAGACTGATCTTTGCTTTTAAAAGAGACTCTGCTTTGTTTGCCTAACTGACATTCTTTACACACACTATTTGTAGGTTTTATCAACTTTGGAAGATCTCTCACAGCCTGAGTATTGCTTATTTTGATGATGTTATCAAAATTTACATGACACATTCTTCTATGCCATAACCAACTCTGATCAATTTGAACAAACAAACAACTTTTATTTGAACCAACCAGATGAAAGATGTTACCTCTTGTCTGAGTACCGGATGCAATTTCAGTTCCGGAGCTTGTAAAGATTCTGCATTTTCCATTCTTGAACCGGAGATCATAGCCTTTGTCCACTAACTGACCAACACTGAGAAGATTGTGCTTCAATCCTTCAACATACAGTACATTTCCTGTTTTGCTCTTACCATCAAAGGAAATAGTTCCCCTACCTCTGATTCTGCCAGCAGAATTGTCACCAAACTTTACCATTCCTCCTTCATATCTTTCCAAGTCTAAGAACTTATTCTTGTCACCAGTCATATGGTGAGAACATCCACTGTCAATAACCCAATCATCCTTTTCTTCCACTTGAGCAGCTAAGGCTTTTTCAACAACTTTGTGATTGACAGATTCAGAGAGCATGGAATCTTCTTCCTTGATGGCTATAAACACCCACTCATTTCCGGATTTGTTTCCTGGTTCTGATTCATCATCTGTTACTCCTTCATTGTCATCTTCTTCATGAACATAATAGCAATTCTTTTGAAACCTTTGTCTGTGAGTATTAGATCTTGCAGATCTTTCCGGACATCTTGAGGCAAAATGACCAATCTTATTGCAGTTGAAACACTTAAAGGGTAGTTTTCCTTCATACTTACCGGATCCTCTTGGCAGTCTTTTTGCAATGAGGGCTTCAAGTTGAGCTGTTTCTGCTTCTTCTTCTTCCATGTCTCTTCTTGCTTGATCATACCATGACATTTTCCTTGATGAGTTTTCACCCGGATCAAATCTCTGTTTGCCTTTCACATAGGCACTGGCTTTGAAAGCAGATTCAGTCTTGGGTGGATCATCTCCAAACTCGGTCATTTCAAATGCAGCTAGTTTGCCAGCCAGTTGTTCTCTTGTGACAGTTGTGTGGGCTCTGAATTCATCAATGGCAGCAACTTTGATTTTGTAGGCAGCAGGAAGGGATCTTAGGATTTTGCAGACAATCTCATTTTCATCTAAAGTTCCACCAGCATTTCTGATTCCACATACTAGCTCATTTACTCTTGGCATAAAGGTAGTGATGTTTTCATCATCTCTCATTTTCAATCTTTCAAATTTCCCTTTCAGACTTTGCAACCTTGCACTTTTGACAAACTCATCTCCTTCATACAGAAGTTCCAATTTAGTTAGGATCTCATATGCAGTGGGTAGGTCAATGACATTCGAGAGATCTGAGTCATTCAATGCGCTTAGAAGAGCTTCCTTAGTCCGCAGATTGTTTTCAGCTTCTGTGATTTCATTCAGGGTTGTCGGACCACCTTGTGGAGGTACATATGGTTTTGAAATCATACCTAGGTATGCTTTTCCCATGCATTCCAAGTGACACTTCATGCGACCTTTCCAGAGAGTGAAGTTGGTTCCATCGAACTTCGGACTATCCTTCTTGTATGACGACATCCTGGATCTCCTCAAGCGGTTAAGCTCTTGTCAGAGGAACTTGGCTCTGATACCAATTGTTGGATCTAGGGCATACAACTGAGAGGGGGGGGGGTGAATCAGTTGTATAAAACTTCTCCTCATTCAAACACTTAACTCACTGTTGTTAGTTAGCAGCATATCAAATAATCATCCATGGAAGCATAATACATAAACACAAGGGCAGATAAGCATCAACACATTGAACACCAAGATTTTGACGTGGAAAACCCGGTTAAGGGAAAAACCACGGGGTGATTAACCCAAGAATTATTCTCTGTTAGAAGAATAAGGAAAAATGAATGGCACATGCCAATAAGGGCTCACTGCCCGAGCACACTGCTCACAAAGAGGCCCACTGCCTACAAGGAGACACACTGTCTACAAAGTGATGAAAATCACAGTCTTGAACTGGAGAATGACATCTCTACCATGTCCGGATCAGTTCCAATTAAGCGCAACAATCTCTGCTCTGCCTTTCGCACGTTTCTTCGCTATACCATACTCATCCTCACACCACTCTGAAATGAATTCACAAATCATTATTTATACAAGACATCGACTTAGGAACAAGCATCTAAGTCGGCAAACAACCATAGGAGTATCCGCAAGATGAATAACGCATCCGGTCGGCCATCACAAGAACATTCGCAGGATGAACATCTCATCCGGTCAGCTACACAAAGCAAGAACTTCATCCGGAAGAATAACTTCAATTCCGGGCTCTACCATCAATGCGGACCAACAACAAAACCTAAACATGATCCAAGAACCTTCACAAGCCTGTCTGAATGTCCGGATACATCTGCACTTCCTCTGCTTACTGGGATCTCTTGTCTTCCTCATCCGGAACTTCAAGAACACAGTCTGTTGCCACTGTCATAATGCAAGAGGTACTTCCGGACCTCCAAATCATACACAAATCAGGATGATACATCACACGGACATCCCAAACACTCCTTCCAATCCGCAGATTAGGATAATACAATTCCGGACCTCACCGGACCTTTTTGTGATCCTCTGTCACCTCCGGATACTTGCCGGACCCGGTTCTATACCGGCAGCCACAACTCCTTCCGATCTTCATGCGGACCTCTGAAATCTTAACTGTAGCATCTCAAGACTCATATCTACTAACCCTTTAATCCGCATCCTCCGGTTCTCAACCTATACAGTACATTTACCTTCTTCTCATCACTGTTCTTCACTGTTCCTGACTGAGGCTAATTTTCTTAATATCCTCAGCACAAAGCTCATCAAATCCTTCTTGTCAATGCAGTATGAGTATGTTGACATCAATGACAACACTGGCTCACCTCATACTTGCAACATAGTCATCTATAAATGTCATGAAATAAACATTTCCACCTAGGGTTGGGGTCTTCATGGGACCACACAAATCTGAATGCACTAGCTCTAATGGTGCTCTTGCTCTCCTAGAATACCTTGATTAGAAGGGTTGCCTATGTTGTTTACCTAGGATGCATGCTTCACACTTTCCCTTGGGCTCTACAATTGCTGGTAGGCCCCTAACCATGTCTTTTCTAGCTAAAAGACTTAAACTGGAATAGTTTAAATGCCCATACCTTAGATGCCAAAGCTTGGATGGGTCTTTGATGGCTGTTTTGAAGGCTAATTGTTGTGGGGCTATTGACTATTCTAGAATTTGCATTTTGAGGGGAAACATCTAGTTCTTTGTCATTTGAACCACTGCAATAACTTTCTTGCTTCCATCCTTGTCATAAATAATGCACTCCCCTTTCTCCATCAACACTCTATAATTGTTTTGGACCATCTGTCCAATGCTCAAGAGGTTGTGTTTTATGCCTAGGGCATATTAGACATCATGAATTTGCCTTTCTTTAGGTCATGCCTGGTTTAAATACACACTATACCTCTACCCATGACCAGAAGCTTCTCATTGTTCCCCATTTTAATTTTATACTTGATGCTATTGTCTATGGAGGCAAATGAATATTTATTACCACTCATGTGTTTGCTACAGGCAATGTCCAAATACCAAATTTTAGTGTTGCCCTATTCTGCAAGGTTGCATGCAATGAACACTTGTGACTGTTTTTCATTTTCAACCTTGTTCTCATTTGCCACATTGGCATTTTGACTCCCTTGATCATGTTGTTTCTTCCTAAATTCACTTGCATAGTGACCATACTTGTGATAGTAGTAACACTACACATTGCTCTTATCATACCTCTAATTTGAGATGCTATTTTCCTTTTTGTTTTGGAAGTCTGAATGGGAGGTGCTGGACTCCTCTTGACTGTTTGATTCTCCTCTTCCGGAGTTGTTTCTACCTCTACCCCTTTAACCTCTTCCTCTACCATTTCTTCCTCTTCTCTTGCCTCTCACATTTCCTTGGGCTTCGAAGGCTTGTTTTAGGGAAGGATCAGATCTATTTAGCCACTGCTCGTGGGTTTGAAGAGAACCCATCAACTCATCAACTATCATTTTTTAGATGTCCTTGGCCTCTTCTATGGCAATAACCATTGAGTCAAATCTAGAGGACAAGCTTCTAAGGATTTTCTCAATAATCCTCTACTCTTCCATGGTTTCTCCATTTATCCTCAACTGGTTAATCAAGGTGGAAACCCTTGTGTGAAAATCTGAAATGGACTCACTATCCTTCATTTGCAGGGTCTCAAAATCTCTCCTTAGCAGCTAGAGTTTCACTATCCTTACCTTATCAGTCCCCTTGTAACTATTTTGAAGTATTTCCCATGCTTCTTTTACATAACTAGTTGTTGCTATTCTGGAAAAAATAGCCTCTATCAAGGCTGCCTCAATCAAACTAAGGGCTTTAGCATCATTTTTCCTTGTCTCCTTCAATTGGTTCTTTTGAGCATTACTCAATGTTGTATATGCATTTGGGTCAGTCACATCTATGAACCCATTTGCTACTAACTCCCACAAATCATTTGCAACTAAAATGGTTTTCATTTTCTTTTCCCAAACATCATAATTTTTACCGTCAAACATAGGTGGCTGCTTCCAGCTCCTATTGTCTCCTACTGCCATTTTGCTAAATGGAGGAAACTACTAATACCCAAAAAAAATCTAGGGCTTTTCTTTACTACCCAGAAAACTAGGGCCTTCCTAAATACCCAGAAGCTAGGGTTTTGTCACTGCACACCTAAGAAAAAACTAGGGCTTTTCCAAACTAAATGCCCAGAAAACTTAGGGCTCTACCAAACACGGCTCTGATACCAAACTGTTGGGAAAACAAATCCCAACTAAAGTGGGCAAAGATGAAAACACAGACCAAGGAGACAAGAAAAGGAGGTAGAATAATTTTCTATTTCATTCATACAGAAAAATTACATTCAAAAAGTTTACATTAAAAAATCAGAGCTATGGCTCTGTATTTCCTTCATACAATAAACTGCCCATATTCTGGAGCAACGGAGCTTTCTGTGTTTTATGTTGCTGCTACAAATTTTTAGAGCACTGCTCGCTATGCAATATCCTCTATCGTTGTAGGTTCTTCTTCTTTGCTCTATCTATTGACTTAACTATTGTTATTCTCTTCTCCTGAACATTCCGTTTGTTCATTCTTTTATTTTTTCTTTCTTGCCTTTTTCAAAAAATGTCGCTCATTTTCAAAATCACCAACCAAAATTAATTAGCTGCCAAAAGCATTAACTGGACAGCAGTGGGTGTCAGACACAGCAAGGGGGGTGGAAGATCCCAATAGATCTCTTCTAAATGTGCATTGAATGTGGTTGGTTGGCCTCTCAAGATTATATTTCCAATAGAATAACAAAGGACAATGAATGATCTGACTGTAGCAAAAAAAGATTCATCCTTTGTCTCTCTCTACGTCTATTTTTCCACATGGGATTCACATACAACATATTTTCTTCTTCATGGCCACACGCAACAGAAGAAAACACAAGATCATCTTAAGGCTCTGATAGCACTAATCTGAAACTAGCTAGAGATCTAGAGGACAACACTTGGTGAGCAGGTCACCTGTAATTTGTAGAAACTAGTAACAATTGGTTTAGAGTTGTCTAGCAATCTCATTGAGAGATGTATGCCTGATTCTCTACCTATCTTATCTATTTGAAAGAAGGGGTATTTATGCGTGTTCAAAAGGCACGAACAACAATGGTCACCACCTCCCATGAAGAAAATAATTAATTAACAAATAACTAATTTATTTTTTATCGTCCTCTTATCCATAATTTAATTAGTTAATATTTCTTCCACAATTAAATAAATTAAAATAATTTATTTAGTTGACTTTTCTATTTTCCCGTCTCACAAAATAAATAAAATTAGTATTTTATTTTATCTTCTATTTCTTTCATCATGCACATGAATTAAATAAATTTATTTGTTTAATTCTAATAAAATCTTCTCATCTTCAAGATTATCCTCTCATGCACATGAATTAAATTATTTATTTATTTAATTCTTTTCTCTCTATCCATCTGCATGTAAAAAAAAGTAAATCACAATTTGAGTTAACTAATTCTTCAAATTTTTATCATTATCAAATCAATTCATTAAATAGAAAAAAGAAATTCTATTTATGAAAATCAAATCAATTTCATTATACATGCAAGTAGTTAACTCATTAATTAAGCTTTTTTGCATGAACACATGTCACATGCACATTCTTCATGTTCTCTCGATTACCCTCAGTCATTAATTCATTCAATTATTCTCCATCATTGATCAACATCATGTGAAAGCTATAAATACATTCATCTCCAATTTCATTAACTCTCCACGATCATTGAGCTTTGAGCATTCATGTTGAGTTTTGACCATTCATATCCACTATTGTTGAGCATTCATCATCATCCATTGCAATCAAGGTTATGCGATTGAAGAAAAGAGCAATCCACATATCAAATACTACAAATCTTTCAAGAGCATAGCTAGGTGGATCTCACAAGTGCATCCACTTTCGCTCTATCAAGTGTTGAGAGTTGCATTGAGGTAAAGAAGGTATAATTTTCATTGTTTTATGTTATCTTTTGATTGTTTATCTTTCATGCAATTTTCTTCATCCACAGATACAATGAGTGTTAAATGGATCATTCATATTCATGAGAGATGGGATGACGTGAACTACTACACTAAGTATTTTCATGTTGATTTCTTTATAATTGTTTAGACATCTAAATTAATTGTAGGGTATTTTGATATAATATTGTCAAATCATGTCATAATGTTTGTGGAAATTCATCTAGAGAGGCCTCTTATCAAATGGATATTTTTTAAGTCAATAAATACTATGTTATTCCAATGAACTTTGTTAAATTATGTTATAATATTCATGAATGATTTGAGCATACTTGGACTTTGTCAATGCCTCATTACTCAAGTACATGAGTAAGATTAAGGGATGCCCACTCCACAAATTCATTGGAAGCATATGCAATGAAAGTAAATGTCTCTTAGATGTGTTTTCAATTTATTAATTTACTTTCAATTTATAGTGCATGCTTAATTATACTCACTAAATCTATTTTTCAATAATCAAATAACACTTTAGATTTACAATTTAATAGAAACTAGGAACTAGAAAATTGGAGAGCATAAGTTAAGACAAAGCATGTGTGTTTTCAATTTTGTGGCAAATTAGAAGGCAACAAGAGATTGGAGGATGATAAGGAGGTGCTCTAGAAGTGATTTGGATAGTTACAATGATTTTAAATATGTAAAAGAATCTAGTAGTCTCTCGGACACTCTTGTGACCAAGGGGATGCTTTCTTGACTTTCTAGACATGGTAATGACCTTAGGGATGCTCTAGTAACCCTTAATAGGTGATAGTGACCTTATATTTCATTCCTCTACCAACTTTCATGAGTTGTTTCCTTTATTTTCATCCTCCCTTTAGTGCATGCAAATCATTGAAAAGTGTTGTTAGTACTAAGATATTACATGTCAAAGTCGAAGGGGGAAAAATAGGTTATGATGTTTAGGATGTCTCTTCAATAAGTCCTCCTATTCAACATGGTTCATCTTAGAGTATGGTAAATTGGAATAGTGTGTGATGTCTATTATGCAATGCTGAAAATCATGTATGCTTAGAGTGAGGAAGGACACCCTAAGAGATTCTTTAGGGGAGTATTGGCATGTATAGTGCTTTGGAGGAGAGAGAAGGGTGATGGAGGATCATAAGTTGTGTTAAAGGGCTTTTTGAGCATATCACTTAGATGGATAATATAGAAAAAGGGAGTTTTTGTAATGGAGATCTCAAAAACCTAGTATGGAGCTTTGGAGGAAAATAGGAGCATGTGCAAGAGAGAAGAGGGGATCAAGAAAACTTAGTACAAAGCAAGGAAGGGTAGAGAGAGTATTGATATGGTGTGAGTATTGGTTTAATACTCTATTGCATAGAGAAATCTATTATTTTATTAAGTTAACTAAGGAAAATTTATTTCTCTCCTACATAGCTAGTAATGACATGTGTCATCCTTGATAGGAGGTAATCAAATATTGATAACCGAGTGAAAAATATAGTTAAAACTTATTATTTATTAGTTCATTCAAATTCATTACCATTGATAAATCATGTAGGAAATGGAAATAATAACACTGTAATAGAGAAAAATTCAAAAATTAACACTTTGTAATATACACAAATATACATGGAGAAACCCTAGCAGGGAAAAACTCCACCACTAAAATGACTCAAGCTTGTATTAATCTTAAAACAATGAAGTACATCAATAAAATTTTCTTATCTCTATGTTTTGATATTAAGAGTGATCCATATGAAGATGCACATATAGAATAGCAACAAGATGGATAAAATGAGGAAGGAGAAGGTTCAAATTCCAATTCTGATGAGGAACACCATGATCATCTTGTTATGCCTCTTACAAGGTCCACTAGACAGCCTAATCCAATTGAAAAGTATAGTCCTTATTATAGTTGTGCATTTGCTTTATTATATACTGACAATGAACTTAGATCTGTGAAGGAAGCTTTATCTTCTAATGAGCATGAATCCTGGTTAGAATCCATGAAAGATGAAATAAAATCTTTGGACAAATGTGACACATGGGATCTAGTTGAGCTTCCTGAGGGGGAGGAAAGCCATTGAATGTAAATGGGTATTTAAAATGAAATTTGAAGTAGATGGCAAGTTGGGGTGGTACAAGGCCTATTTAGTGGCTAAGGGTTACTCTCAAGTTGACAAAATGGATTTTTGTGACATATATTCTCCTATGTTTAAACTAATCTAGATATATTCCTTTTATCTATTGCTTCTAATTTTTATTTAGAGGTAGAGCAAATTGATGTGAAAACAACATTTCAACATGGAGATCTTGATGAGGAAATATTTATGAAACAACGTGACAATTTTTTTGGTGAAGAGACAAGAGCACTTAGTTTGTAGGTTCAAGTGATCTTTGTATGGTTTTAAGCAATCACCAAGAATGTGGTATAAAAATTTGATGCTTTTGCATTGGATTATGACTTTGATACAAGTGAGGTTGATCACTATGTCTATTCTAAATTAATTGATGATTGATAGCTAATCATTGTTCTATATGTGAATGATATGTTATTTATTGGGAATGATTGGGGAACTTAAGAGTCATTTATATGGTACTTTTGATATGAAGGATTTAGGGGCTACATAATATATTTTGGGTATAGAAAACTACAAGGATCTATACTCTTTGAAATATGACATAGGCACAACCATGGATGATTTAGCTCCGACAGCACATGGACCCTCTACTTGCTTTTGGTGACCTCCAAGTCACTTTCACTCTTGTGGAAAAAGCCAATAAAGTGGGGGTGAGACATGGGGGTTTTCCTATTCACTTGGGAGTAGGACCCCGTGAACAGTGGCCGACTTGATTAGGGGCCTATTGTTGTTTTGGATTTATCTTGTTCTTTCTATGGCAATTGTTGTTGAGATGACTATATGACCCAAAGGATCACTTGTGGTTTGTCTCCTATTGGAGTTTCTAAGATTCCAAAACCTAGATGGATCTTGATTTGATTTGTTTATGCTTCTATTACATTGTAGTCCAGCTTCAAATGCTTTTATGTGTTGTTGAATTTGTCATTCTTGTTCTATGACCTTGATGAAGTGTTGTTCTTGAGTGAGTTGTGGTCTTGGGTTTAACTGGCTAAGAAACCCATTGTTCCTACTCATCTAGTTAAACCGAATAAACAGTCTTCTAGTCACAACATGCCATTTGGGTGTGGTCATGATGCCCCTACTTTAGGAAAAGCGGTGTTGGAGGAGTACCTACGTGTACATCCACCCTTTAAGTTTGTTTTACTGGATTCTATGGGGAAGAGGAACTTGAGTAATGTCCCTTAACCAACAGTGACATGTAGTCTTGTGTTATCTATTTAAATAAGGATGTATTTATACCCAAAATAAACTATATTAAAAATGAGATTGTTTTGCACAAATCTGATTTTTATGGATATATTTAATGATAAATTTTGAATTAATGAGATGCATTATTTCAAAATTCTAATATATAATTTAATACGAACATCAGGTGTGATATAGAGTATCATCATGGTTTAAACTCAAACAAATCTTGGAGATAGTTAGGGAGAGTCGAATCCTTTTGAAAATCTAATGACTAACTTGAATCAGATATTGACCATGCTGAATGAAACCAAGGAGAGGCTTGGAAACCTAGAATAGGAAGTGCAGGGTTAAGGTAGACCTGAAGGAGAAAAAGGGGAATCCAATGTAGGGGATGATGATTATGCCCATGAACCCAATTCTCATAATGAACAAAGGGAGAATGTTGATAAAATTAAGTCTCAAGAAGAAAGGAGAAATAGACTTGCCTTAGAGCTGTCAAGAGATATGAAGAAAGTGACACCACCCAAGTTCAATGGAACAATAAGTGGTGATGCTATAGAAGCTTGGTTGACAAAGATGGCAAAGTATTTTGAGATCAGAAACTACTCTAAGATAACCAAGGCAATTTGGGGTGCCTATCAGCTGGCAGGTGAAGCATCCATGTGGGGGATGAACAAGAAAATAGAATTGGAGCTAAGTTCTCTGAGCTTAACCTGGAATCAGTTTGTGGTCATTTCAATAGAGGTGGTTACCACAAATTTTCTTTGACCAAAAGCTAACAGATTTTCAGAATCTATGACAAGGAGAAATGTTAGTGGTTGAATATTGGGAAAAGTTCACCTATCTCCTGAAGTATGTGCCACAATATCAGAAGGATGAAAGGTTCTGAATCAGAAAATTCATCGTTGGTTTGAATGCCCAGATAGGTGGAGAAATCGATGTGCATGGTCCTACCACTATGGACCAAGTTTTTGAGAAGGCAATCAAACAAGAGCAAAAACTGAAGTCAATTTCTACATATCGTGAAAAGAATCACAAGAGGTTTAATAAGTCACCAGCTTCTCAACCTTTCAAGAAAAGGAATGGCAAGCAAGATGTGAATAAGAAAAGTGATAATGGCTTTATAAATAATAGGAATGGACCTAGAAATGAGAAGAAAAACAATAGCAATTTCCAAAAGAATGATACAAGTAAACCTATTGAAAAGTGAGGACCTCCTGGGGGATGTTTCTCTTGTGGTGGAGATCATTATGCAAATCAATGTCCAATCAAGAACGAAGGAGTTCAACAACGTAGTACGCATTACCTACTCAACAAGTAGATTTTCAATAGAGGATCCATGCAGCATTGGAATATCACCAGGTGGAGTACCAGATTACTGCCATAGAGATGACAGGTACTTTTTTTGGAGTTCCTATTTCTATTTTAATTGATACTGGAGCAACTGAAAGTTTTATTTCTATAAGAGTATTGAATAAATTTCCTAGAAGAGATAGATATATGGCTAAACTCTAGTCATTTGAATATGCTAACCAGACTAAAGCTCAGGTAGAACAATGCCTATTTGAAGCCACGATTGATCTTCCTAGTTTTTCAACTGAGGTTCCTATGATGTTATCGTAGGAATAAATTTGTTATGGAGGCATAGGGCCAATGTTGATTGTGTTGCAAATAGTTGATTGTCTAGATGATGTAGGAAAAAAAGTCTATCTACAAGGCACATAAAGAGAAGTCAATATTAGACCAATCTCTATTATGCAATTGAAGAGGGCTAGGTGAAAATGATGTCAACTTTTTGCAATCAAAATGGAACAAGTAGAAGAGGATCCTAGCAAACAAAATGTAACCTTGGGGAACTATCCTTTCCTTCAAGATTTTTAGGATGTCTTTCCAGATGAACTCTGGGGTTTACCTCTGAAAAGATCTTTTGATTTCTCTATTGATATAATACCTGGATCTGAGCTGATATCAAAGGCACCATACTATATGACTACTACGGAGTTAATGGAATTGAAAACCCAGCTACATGAACTGTAGGCTAAAGGGTTGATTATACCTAGTGTTTCACCTTGGGGAGCACCTGTGATCTTTATCAAAAAGAAGGATGAAACCTTGTGTCTATGTATAGGCTAATGTATGCTCAACAAAGCAATGATAAAGAACAAGTATCCTCTACCGTGTATTGATGATCTTTTTGATCAGATGTGGGGTGCAACACTGTTCTCTAAGATCAATCTATGATCTGGATATCATCAATTGAGAATAAAAGATCTAAAGATATTCATAAAACAACTTTCAGAACAAGGTATGGACATTATGACTTCACAGTTTTACCACTTGGACTTGTGAATGCCCCTGCAACTTTCATGAATTTTATGAATAGTGTCTTCTGATATTTCTTTGATAAATTTATTCTAGTGTTTCTAAATGACATTCTTATATATTCTAAGAGTGAGAAAGAGCACTTGCAACATCTAGGGTTAGTTCTACAACAGCTAAGGGAACATAAGTTATATGGGAAGCTTTTTAAGTGTACTTTCTTTTAGAAAGAGATACAATATCTAGGACATATAATATCAGTTGAAGGAATTTCAGTAGATCCTATGAAGATCAAAGCTATACTTGAGTGGCATGTGCCAAAGAATGTGCATGAAGTGCACAGTTTCATGGAGTTAGTTGTATATTATAGGAAGTTTGTATTTAACTTTTCTAAGATTGCAAACGCAATCACTTCGCTTCAAAGAAAAGGAAAGTGTTTTGACTAGTAATAAAAATGTCAAGAGGCATTTAATCAGTTAAAAGTGTAGACACTTAAAAATGT
This sequence comes from Cunninghamia lanceolata, assembly GCA_027924645.1. NCBI lineage: Eukaryota > Viridiplantae > Streptophyta > Pinopsida > Cupressales > Cupressaceae > Cunninghamia > Cunninghamia lanceolata. The sequence continues at coordinate 2,816,031 of BSBN01000831.1, forward strand.
CCTAAGCCCACAAACGCCATTTCAACACTTGATTCATCCCAATTTTGCATTCTACTATTAATTAAATAATTTTTAATTATTTAATTAATTCACTTTTTTCCCTTATGCTTCTAATTAAATAAATTTCATTTATTTAATTACTTAAGCTATTTTCTTCTAATTTCTTCTATAATTAAATGATTAATTAATTATTTAATTATTCACTATTCCAATGTCCACTTTACCTTATTAATTTAAATAAATACATATTTATTTAAATTATAGGTCTTTCCCTAATTAAATAGGTTCTACTTATTTAATTAAATCCAATGACATTATCCCCTTCCTCAAATAAATTAAATAAATGTACACAATTTATTTAATTTAAAAATCACATTACACCTCACCATTTCTTCAAATAAAAAATTAGCCCTTGTCCTCTAGTGGTTGGAAACCCTAATCAATCTACACCCTTCATCATATCAAAAGTCAAACTTGCAATCACAACCCTCCATTCAAACCCTACTCCTCTATAAAATCACTCTTTCTAACACATTTCTACACTTCCCACTTGCATAATTTGAGCATCCTCTCTTTGATTTTGCCAATCATACTCTTGAGATTCTCATTGTATTTACAGGTCTGTAAATCTAAGAGCAAAGTGCTACAAATTTTGGGGGTAACAATGGAGGATTGACACTAGTAGTCTAGGGTTTTATGCTTTATGTTTGCATTTGTTTGATCTTAGGTTATTTAGTACTCCATTGGGTTGTTAGGGCATGCATTGTACTATTTGTAGGTTTTAGAATATTTTTCCCTAACATCATTTAGTGAAACCGACGTGAATCATCTGTACTTTCCATGAATTTGTGATTTTAGGGTTTACAAGAACAGTGCGACACATCTGTAGGTTTGTGTGACGCTTCCTCTGCTCCGGGTGATGCATGTATAGTATGGCTAAACGCATTAGCTGGAGTCTAGGACACTTTAGAAAGATTTTGTTATGCATTCAACTCTGCATTAGATAGAATCTCTTTTTTTCTCTATATGGTCTTACCCATTTGGTTTTGTAGGGTTTCAATCCTACTGTCTGATGCTTTATTTTCTTTGCTAACCCTTTGTTCAGTTGTTTATCTCATTAGGGTTTTTTCAAAGAATTAGGGTTTATTATTTCAAGGGTTTATCTAGGGTTTGTGTAAACCTGTTTAATCATTTGAGTATGCACTATGAATGTCTAAAAGTTTCTCATCTTTCTGGAATTAGGGAAGCAACTCTGCAATCCTAGGGTTTTACATTTATTATTGAAGTACTTTTTTCATCTGTTGTTAGGGTTTTTTCTGTTGCTTTTGACTCGTAAACATAGAGTGATGCTTCTGTTGGTTCGTGCAACACAGTCACCATTCTCTGCGACGTAGTTACCATTATGTGGGACACTCCTAAGACCCTGTGCAACAAATTCTTCTGACAAGCAACTGCATCTACACTTCTGTGTGATGTAGTCGCCATTCCTTGTGATGCATCTGAGATGTTCTACACCGCATATGACTGGTAAAAATAGGGAGTTTTTAGGGTTACTTTCATGTTTGATGCTTTTGTTTGCATAGTAGGATTAAGGGTTTTATTTTGTTACTGATCTCTGGTCTGCAGCTTTGTGGCATCCATTGGTGGAGAAACTTTCCTTACAATCACTAACCTATTTGTTGTAGGGTTTTCTTTCATTTCATATGTGTGTGTGGTTAGATTAGGAACACTTTAATTGGGGTTTAAAAATAACTACAATCTGTTTGCTTCCACATTCATGTGGCTTAAAAAGAACCGTACTCATTGGCTTAAAAGGAACCATAAATTGCATCTTTCACATTCATTGGTTAAAAAGAACAACAATCTGCATACTCTCATGCATTGGGTTAAAAAGAACAACAATTTACATACTCACACTCACTGGATAAAAAGAACAACAAATTACATCATTGTCTTCTTTGTTTGGTGATTTTGTTTATGTTGTGAAGAAGTGTATGCTCTTCCCTCGCACTCTAAGTGACATTGGGAATCAAAATCTCTTCTCAACATTCTCATAAGTCACACCACACACTTAAATTTCTAAAGGTAAATGAACTTTGTCTAGTGTGTCCAAGTTAAATGTGTATGCTCTTTCCTCCCATCATTGTATGAACTTGGAGATTAAAATCATTTTCACTTGTGTCACTTTTGTTACCCTTTAGAGTGGGCCTACCTTTGAGACACATCCGCAAGGAGAACTCGTTGGTGACCCCAAGTGGTATTTCCCTTAGACCGCTATATAAATAAATAAGGCAAAAACCAAGTCTAAACTGCCATTAGCCTTTGTCGTATAGTGTCAATCCAAAAGTGCAAGCTACCCACATTTACATGAGGTATTTGTTAGTACCACAAGTAGGATTGGTTAAAGCCTTAAGTGGCTTGTTGGATGCTCGTGAAGTAGTAAGTCCTTGACTTGCAACTAGAAGACAAATTAGTTAGAGACCCACCCCTTTTTGACCTTGTGGTGGTTTGTTCAAGGTAACAGGGCACATAATCCTCTCTAGATTCTCACCATAAGGCTCCCTTGAGATGAGATGGGAATCCTCAGCTTAGCATAAGCTATACATAGCTTTCTGGGGTAAGGGTGATTGGGTTATCCTTCCATTCCAGGAGGCCTCTATCCATCCTCTCTCGCAAAGACAAAAGAATATACACACCTACTCTAGGTGTGATGACATTAGAGTCGACGAAGATTCCAAGTTGTGGGCTTGAACAAGTTGCCATCAACGATTGACCTTAGGGATAGGAATTGTCTTAGGTGTGTGAACTATTTTCAAAATTGTGATTAAGACCCATGGAAATTTGGGGTTGGATAGCCCCTGAACATACACATTACACTCCCCAATTCAAGATTCATAGCCAAACTAAATGTTGAGTGTCTTTTATGTTTGAAGTGTTTTCTGATTTTTCTAAACAAAACTCCCAAACAAACATAGAAAACTAATTTTTAGGCTCCCTTATATAGTGAAATGCATCCATAAGATTCTGTAACGCATAATCTAAGAAATAGACCACCATTGAAGCATCCTACAATGCATTAACAAATAGTAGAATGCATCCACAACCCCTTGAAACACCTTTGCAGAGTTGTGTGACACCTTTGCAAGTTCATGCAATGCAGTTGCCATTATGTGTGATGCTTCTGCAGACCTGTGTGACACATCTACTTGTCAAAACAATATTTTAGGGGATCCTTTGAAATCTTCTCTCCTAATCAAATCTAACTGTAACTATGTCAAAACATTTCAGACCTGCTAGTTTTGTTCATCCATTGCATACAACTTACTTAGCCCTTTAGGATCAATTTGCAACTCTTTAGGATTAGTTTTCATCTCTTTAGGATCAATTTGCATACTCACCTTCATTCCCTTTACATTTGCAATATTGTCCAAACCATTTAGATAGCCATTAGAATATTAGAATTCAACTCTAGACATCTAAAGAGGTCATTAAAAATTAGTCTTCCCAAGGTTTAAACATAAGGAGAAACTGTCGAAGCTTGACTACATCATAAGTACAAACTTGGACCAAAAGACCTTGGTATCTTTTCCAAATCAATCACAATTTGGGCTTAATACTCACAAGTCTAGTATAAGTCCATTCTTCAAAGTGAAGCCTCAAACTCATGTGTTCACTTCAATCAATCACTTTTTTTCTACATCAACACTTCAAGGTCTTGATAAATCCAACTTGTGCTTTAAAAATGTCATTAGTAGACAATAATACCCTCTTGGAGTTAAACTTTTTGAATACTAATAATCATTCACCTCTACCATAGTCTTAGTCTCATTACCTTAGGTGAATTTCAAAGCATTAACATACCATACCCCCATTAGGTCATTTTTCTATGTGCATTCCCAACCTTGGTCAAGCATTTCCATTATATATCCCAAGAAAAATACCAAAACATACCACGTTGCATTTCCATCCTTAGGAAAAATTCATTTTCCACAAACTAATAGGTCTTATATGGTCGAGACACAGTTGCAAAAGAAAAGAAAGGGAGAATATTTAGATTATCTTGCAAACACCATGAGATTCGGAACCTCATCCAACATGGCAAACCCCTTTGAGAACATCCTCTTACGAGAAGAAGACCAAGGAATCTCGCAACAAGAAATTGAAGAAGATTCCCAAGACCATAGGTTGTTGCAAATTTTAGATGCGATGATTGCAACAAATCTGCAAAACTACCTCATGAGACTTTTGCAAAATGGTACCAAGCTTCCCCCAGGAGTTGACATTAACATGATTGTAGGATCACCATCAAATAATATCATACAAAGCCAAGGACAAACAACACCATCTGCTAGCCACACAAATCCCATACAAGAACATGCCAACATTCCTATAGGGGAGACATCGCAAGATTCCACAAATTCCCATACACTTGCTCCATTTGACACCAACAATGCAAACACCACGACACAACCATTGAACTTTGCAAACCCCTTCGCCTCGATGAACATGAATCAAAACAAAAGGACACAAAAAATACACATAGTGACTTCTAGGGGACAAAACACCACATCAAATGCAAACTTGAACCTTGGGCCTCAAAATGATTTAGGCAATCCAAACATAAACCCCATTGGTCAAAACAACAACACTATACCAAATACGAACATGAATGCCTTGAATCATCAATATGTGGACCCAAATTGTCAAAACAACAACACCATACTGAATGTGAACATGAACTTTGGGCCTACACATGGCAATGTCTTGAACCATTGATATGTAGACCCACAACATCAAAATAGTAACATTATACCCAACACTTACACAAACGTTGATACCACTCATAATAATGTCTCAAATCATCAATATATAGACCCAAATTGTCAAAACAATAATGCCATACCTAACACTTACATGAACATTGGTACTACTCAAAGTCACCCCATTCCCCAAAACCATCTAAACATCAATCAAAATGTTAGGGCATCACATCAAAACACCCATTAGAATCTCGGGCAACAACAAGTGAAACCAAACCCCCTTTTCTAAACAAATCCTCACAACATCCAAAGTCAACATACCACCAATGCTTCATCCCATTTCTAATACATTAATCCTAATACCACATACATACCCAACAATCAAAACCTAAACGTGTCTTCATTACACATCCCTTTCAACACAAATACCAACCCACTTGTCACAAACTTGGGATCGCACAACACATCAGCACTAAACATGGGTAACCCACCCTACAATGCACTCACAAACCCATGGACACATCATTGACTTCCTTTGAGGCCATGGCACACAAGATACACACACTAGAACAATGATTCTCAAAAATGCAAGTCTCTGCTACAAAGAAGGGATATTCCATGGAAGACTTATGTCCTTATCCCTTCAACAAAAGCATTTACATGCCACCTTTCCCACCAAACTACAATGTACCTAACTTCAACAAATATAGGGGAAACGGAATTCCCATAGAGCATGTGCGAGAATTTCACACATGTCTCAAGATCACGTATGACCACACCTATTTGATGAGATTATTCCCTGAGGAGCCTCGCAGGCTAAGTACTTAGTGGTTCGCACACCTTCCCACGGGGATTAGGACATGGACTGAACTCACAAACAAATTCATATCTGACTTCTCTTATAACATCAAGATGAATGTGAATGTTGCCACCTTATGCCATACTAGACAAGAAGATGGGGAAACCTTCATCTCCTTCTTCCAAAGGTGGAGGAGCCTAGATAGCAAATGGCCATGTCAAATTCGTAAAGACCAATTGGTACCAATTTTCATGGAAAAATTGAACAAAGAACTCATGCACCAAATGCAAATTCATTGCTGCACCTCCTTTGGAGAATTCGTTGAAAAGGGAACAACCATTGAGAAAGCCCTCATAGCTAAGGGCACAATCAAAATTTTCAACAAGAACCAAAAAACTCAAAACCCGCCCTATGACAAGAATAATTTTTGGTCTCAAAACAAGAATGTCACCAATGATGGTGTCATAGACATAAAAGCAATCAATAGGACTAGCCCTATTCTCACACTCAAAGCACCCCCAGTGTAAAATAATCAATTGATTGTTCAACAACAAATAGCCAACACAATTCAAAACAATCAAAGAAGACCACCTCTAAGGAATAATAATCCTTGGTGAAGCTTTACGCCCCTAATAGAACCTATTGAGACAACCCTCAAGAAGTTGTTACAATCCAACATCATTCAATTACCAAAGGTCAAGCCATACAAACGTGCTTTTAAACCACCTTCATGGAATAGCGACAAGTTTTGCGATTATCACAAAATCAAAGGTCATAAAACATCTAATTGATACAAGATGAAGAACATCATACAAGAATTTATTGACTAAGGAGATGTCACTGTAGATAATCTGCAAGGTTCCTCTAATACCAATCACACCATCTTTCAAGACTCCTTGCAAAATCATGGATTAGGAAAAGCCTCCACCTCGAGAACCAAGCCACATGACCATGTAAATTATAGCAATGTCACCTATGATTACACCCTTAATAGCATCCGTGCTTTTGATAATAACGTTTCCATGATCACCATCAAATCCCATCTTGAGTGTTTGTCACCACTCGTAGGGCCAAGGTAACACTACAAGGCACCCCATCTAATTCATCTAATCCACCAAATGCATAACCAAAGGCCCAATAGAATCTCTTGGACCACTTGAAAAAGACCCCTACCCAAATATCCATCTTCGAACTACTTCATTTATCCCCAGAACACAAGGCCATTCTTGACAAAGCATTGTTGGAATCTTCTGTTCCCATGGACCTAAATGTCAATCAATTCCAAGCCATGGTGGGACATTTAGCCACCTCCAATCATGTTACCTTTATTGAATGAGATGTACCCTAACAACGACCCAATCACACTAACCCACTACACCTTGAGGTCTTCATTAACAAACACAAGATTAGACGAGTCCTAGTAGAAGGTGGAGCCAGATTGAATATATGTCCTTTAAAGGTAGTGATGATATTGGGTTACTTGGAAGCATGTGTGGATCCCACCAAGAGGATTGTCATCAAATCTTATGACGATGTTGAATGTTCCTCCAAGGGAGTGATCTCACTTCCCGTAAGAGTTGGGCTCACCACTCTCAATACCTCATTTCACATCTTGGATGTTGAACTCCCCTACAATCTCATCCTCCACCGACCATGGATCCATGCCATGAAGGAAGTTCCATCCACCTACCACCAATGCATTAAATTCCCTTACAATGGCACCAAAATCACTATACCCGGTGATCCTGATGCCTTTCAATATTGCAATCACCTAAGAGAAATTCCACAGCATCAAGTGCCCATAAATAGGGGAATTTCACCCTCCACCTCATCTCAGTATGTTGACCCTTCCACATTATCAAAGTCCACCACCCCATTCACCCCACCACAAAACCCTAAAGTTCATATCCAAGACAAAGGATGTGGGGAATATAAGATAGAAAGGTCATACTGCATCAGGAAGCTCCCAACATCACCAAGGTCTCACGGCAAACCTGGCCCAATCAAACCTGTGGAGACCATCAATCTCGCCCCACCACCTTTACAAAATGGGGAGAACTAAGCAAAGAGGATGTAGATGATGATGTCTCTAAGTGGCTCTATAAGGAAGAAGAAGAGGTCAAGCACATACAATTGCCCATGGAATGATATGGCAAAGGCTATGAATTTGTAAAGCAACAAGGATATGATGGGCATAGCGAATTGGAGCCTAACAAAAATGGGATAACACCTATTCAACCGACCATGCGACCTAGTAACAAGGGGATAGAGTATACATCATGAAGAGATAGCACTCCTAGTACTAAGTTACTTTTGGGTAGGGATGCAAGTACTTCCAAGGACATCTAGACATCAAGGGACCCACCCAAACCTAAGCTTGAGTCTTCCACACCTGACCTACCTAATGATGCTGCATGGATCAACATCTTTTGGGATCCTCACAACACTTCCATTTGTACCCTGACCCCCATAACCATAAGTTACATGAACAACAATGATGGCTTGCCCTTAGTCCATCCCAAGCTCATAGACTGGGATCAACAAAATCCACCTAGCTTGGATTTATTTGAGAATGATGAATCCATTGCCAAGTTCATGGGACTTCATGAAGGTTTACCTCTAGGGGATCATAAAGTTGGCTACATCATGGATCTTGATAACTCTTCTTACTTTGGAGAATCCACTCCACCCTCTAGTCGCAAAAGTGAAAACAAAAAAGAAAAACGGTCTCTAGGTGAAAATTGAAAGGCACCTATTGACTCTGAAAAAGTAAAAATAAAGGATGTATCCTGTTGGTTCTTTCCAAGACTGGATGCTTATTCCCAGATTTCCCTACAAGGTAGCCATCAATGATCAATAGGATCTCTGGGCCAGGGGCCAACAGTGTAGGAGATAGACTCTATATTTTATCTCCTCTTCTTCTTCAGGCTCTGCAAAACCTAGGGGGGTATTCCCTACTCAACACCCATGATAATGTGCATACTAAGGCTGGGATGCTGACAGAAAGTAGATGAGTCCTCCTGTAAGTAGACCAAAACTGAAAGATAAGAGCAAAGGGGCTAGCTTTGGGCCTATTTGCAGTTGTAGACAGAGGACTGAGGATCCTAAAACTAATTCTAATGTCCTAATGGTTGTTTTAGAGTTTGACTTTGATTTTAAGTTCGGATACAAAGCTGGACATGGTTGTGACACAAACACAAAGCAAGATTGGTGCCTATCCAGGGCCTGGAGTCAGTAGACATACACCTGTGAATGATCAGCATGAATAGCTAAAACTGGATTTCAGGGGGATACGTATGATACCTGTCTTACAGATATCTCCCGATACAGAGTATTAATCTATCTATACTTATGGCATCCCTACTGCAGTATACCCTTCCCAATGTTTAATCTGAAAATAGTTTAATCTACCTTTGAGCAGAAGTTAAAAGACCAGACATTCAACACAGGAATTCTATGTTCTAGAGTCTCAACATTCCTTAAATACCCAGACTCAGAAGAAAGATACATGCAATACTGGAGACAGAATTAACAAAACACATGCTAACATAGCATTTCTCATATAAATTTAACCATGAAATCAGTGGATTCATACAAAAACATACAACAGGAGATACATAAACTCACAAGTTTTTTGTGGATAGAGCAGCCAAAACCAGCTGTCTTGTATCACAGAACCAAGATGTTCAACTTTCAACAACCTCTCGAAAAAGTGGTAACACTTCCTGCTTATAACAGCCAGGTAGTGTACCACAAGCAATTAATTACATGGCTTCGACAAAAATTCCGCCAGGTATTGTCCTCAGAAGGAATGGCGCTCAGAAAAAAAAATAAATGCAGCAGACAAAGAGGAGCCTCGAGCCAAGCGCCATTATCTGGAGCCTCCGCTCAAAAATTGGGCAACCTGATCGCTTGTACCGTCGCCCAAAACTCTACAATGTCGCCATTAAGGGCCTCAACCACCCGCAACCACATGGAAACTGTCGCAACACTTCAAACAGAAGTTCCCGCCAAAAGTGCTTCGCTCAAAGTTTGAAAATACACAGGGGAATAATCCCACATGCATGGTGAGGAGTTCACATCAGTAGTTTATAAGCATGGTCGCACACATGATAGGTGTCGAGCGTTTTGCCACGCTTGACACACAACCCTTCACCAAGAACCCATCGCTATGACATATACCATCGGCCCAGCTCAAAACTTCCTCGCCGATATAACAACTCATGCCGATGAACTATGGCCTCATCCCTCCGTCGGCCAAACACACATCGATGAAACCTCATTGGCCAAACACTACCCATCGGTGGACCCTCCAACTGCTAGCCTGATCTCAAAAGTCTCGCCGATCGCCAAACGTCAACCCCACTTTCTTCGGTAAGACACATGCCGATGAATCTTCATCGGCCAAACACTACACTGTCGGCCCAACATCTGACCGCTCACCCGATAGCTCCCACTCCTGCCGACGAATACATGACTTACCCCTGTCGGCAAGACCAACACCATCGGTAGAACAACAATCTCATTCACCGATAGCACAAAGTCTCAGTGATGGAAGAAGACACCGTGCTATCAACATGATCGCTAAGACACAACACAAACTCACGCCGATGAAGAGGAAAACCTAGGGTTTGAAAAAGAAACCCTCCACCTGCAAGCTTTACTTCCAGGCCAAAAACGAGCACCAACACTGGCTCCGAATGGGGACGTGCAGGTGAAAACCTGCAGCGAGAACCAGATCTCTGGGCAGACCAGGCACAAAACCAAAAAAAGGCACGAACTGTACAAGGCACCTACAATATATACATAATTTTACACATGTGCATAGAGATAAGTCATCATGCAAAGTAGAACTTGAGGAATTGGCCATGCACAGGCAATTCCAGAACTTCGCCATCTAGGGCCTGGAGGAAATAAGAGTCCTCCCCATGGGTACTGTAAATCTGATATGGGCCCATCCATAAGGGTTTGAATTTACCATGTTTACCCTTGTCCTGATCTTTTGCATTCCATACAAGCACCAGATCATTGACCTGAAATTTTCTTTTTTTAGCTTTCCTATCAAACAAATATTTCACATCTTGTTGTCTCTTGAGATTGATCTGGTGTGCTTTCCTTCTATCTTCATCCAGTGCAACCAGCTGGTTCACTCTTTCTGTCATGGAGTCTTCAATCTCCTCATCATTTTCCTAGATGAATTTGTAAACTGGTAGGAAATTGTTTGTGGGTAATCTGGCTAACGCACCATATACTAGCTCAAAGGGTGACATTCCAATAGCCTTTTTTACTGTCACTCTGTCAGCCCATATTGCTAACTTTAATTTTGAGTCCCAAGCTCTCTTGTTCTTGTCCAGTATCCTCTTGATAATTTTCATGATGCTTTTATTGCTTGATTCTGCTTGACCGTTTCCTTGTGGGTGGTATGGTGATGCATATGATAGACTGATCCCATATTTGTTGCAAAAATCAACAAATTCACCTGATCTGAAGCACATAGCATTATCAGTAACTATCTTGAATGGTACTCCAAACCTGATGATAACATTTTCCAGTATGAAATCCATCACCACCTTACTTGTAGCTCTCTTAGTTGGAATGGCCTCAATCCATTTGGTAAAGTAATCAGTTGCCACCAAAATCCAACTGTGTCCCCCACTTGACTTGTCTGCAATTTCCCCTATGAAGTCAATTCCCCATTGCTGAAATGGAGCATCCACAATTACAGTTCTGAGGGGTAAAGCACCATCATATTTCAATTTTCCTAAGAATCTCTGGCAAGGGTCACACTTCCTTACTAACCTTTGTGCATCTGAAAAGAGAGTAGGCCACCAATATCCTGCTCTGAGAATCTTATGAGCTATTGTTTGGGCAGTATAATGTCCACCACACAATCCTTTATGCATATCATTCAAAACATTGTTAGCTACATCTTCATCCACACATCTCAGCAGCACACCATCAGGGTTTTTCCAGTATAGCTCACCTTGAACAATAACATACCTGATTGCATGTAACTTTAAAGTCCTCTTTTGACTGTCACTGAAATGGGAAGGACAATTCAGATTTTGCAAGTAGTATATAATGTCCTTGTACCATTCAGATCTTGATACATTTACATTCTCATTTTGGACTACATTAACTTGGCATGCTTCCAAGTTTGACTGTGCCATCATCTTGGCTAATCCTTGCCCTCTTACCAACTTGGTAATTTGTATTTCTATGTTGAACTCCTGCAGTTTGTTTATCCATCTACACCTTCTTCCAGTCACTTCCTGTTGAGTGAAAATGTCTTTGACTGCTGCATGGGGTACATATGCAATTATATGTGATCCTACTAGGTATGGTCTGAAACTTTTGATGGCTTGGACTAGTGCATATGCCTATTTTTCCATAATATCATATTTCAACTCAGAAGCCTGCAAGGACATACTGAAGAAAGCTATGGGCTGTTCAAAACCATCTTCATTTTTCTGTAGCAAACATGCAGCAACAGTGTGAAAGGAAGCAAATGAAAACAATTGGAATGGCCTAGAAAAATCATGAGATTTAAGAACAGGGGCCATTTTGATTGCCTCTTTGATACTCTGAAATGATTCAATTGCTTCACTTTCCCAGTGGACAGTGGCATCCTTCCTCATCATCTTGGAAATGTTCCTTGTGGTTTCTGCAAAGTTGGGAACAAATCTCCTAACAAAATTTATCTGTCCAAAGAAGGACTGAACTCCTTTTACAGTTTTTGGCATTTGAATTCTGTCAATAGCAGCCACTCTCTCTGGATCTATCCTAACTCCATCCTTGGAAACAATGTGCCCTAGGAGTTTTCCTTCAACCACCCCAAAAGCACACTTCTTTGGATTTAAAGAAATGCCATACTCCAGTGCTCTTATGAAAATATGCTCTAGATGCAAACAATGTTGCTCTTCTTTCTTTGAATAAGCAGTCAGATCATCTTGATACACAACCAGGATTGAATCAATCAACCCTGCAAAAGCAACATCCATTGCCCTTTGAAATGTAGCACCTGCATTTGTTAGCCCAAACGACATTCTAACATATACATAAGTTCTCCATGGGGTGGTGAAGGCAGTCTTATACTGTTCTGATTCCTTTACCTTCACCTGATTATAACCTAAAAATCCATCCATCATGGATAAGAGTTCACAACCAGTCACTCTCTGCAACATAGCTTCCATATTAGGCAGTGGATAGTTATCCTTTAAAGAGGATACATTTAAGTTCCTGAAGTCAACACAAAGCCTAATATCACCATTCTTTTTTCTAACTGGGACAAGGTTAGACACCCGAGTTGAATGTCTGATTGGCACAATTATTCCAGCTTCCCTAAGCTTTTTAAGTTCTTCCTGCATCTTTGGAGCCAAGGTAGGATTAATAGGTCTTTGCCTCTGTCTGAATGGCTTAGCTCCCGGCTTCAATGGGATCTCATGCTGGAATAAATCTTCCTTGTAGGCTTTTAGGTCCTCATATGACCAAGCAAAAACATGTTTGTACCTTTTCAGTAATGCAATCAGCATACTCCTGATGTGTGGTTTGAGTTGTTTACCAATATATACTTTCTTGGGGGTTTGAGATGTTCCCAAATTTATCTCTTCTAAATCCTCCTTGTCTGTGGGAGATGTCTTTGTGACCAATTGGTCTCTACTGTCAAAAGCTCTTTCCAAAGCTACCAACCCTCTAGGGATTTTATTAGTCTTCAACTGAATTATCTCCTTTCCCACAAGAGTTTCTTTTCCATCTATAGTCTCTACAAAAGCTTGGAAATCAATTTCTTGATTCTCATATTCATCTATGCAGTGCAAAAATTTTAACAAGTCCCTATCATCAATAAACACTTGCCAACTGCATATATTTTCTGGTACTTCAGGCCTGATTTTAACTTCTACATTTGTAACATCTGACAGAGTAATGTCATTTGGCCTTATTGCAACATTAGCTAAGAAATCAGCCATAACATTCTTTGATCTCTCTACCCAGCCTATTGAAAATGCATCAAAAAGTTCAATGGTATCCCAAACAGCATGCTTGTATTGTTTCAATCTTTTGTTTTTTGAAGCATACCTATCTCTAATTTGGGATACAATCAGCTCAGAATCACCAAATACTCTTAGCATTTTGATTCCATGTTTGAGGGCTATATTTAGGCCTAAAAGCAAAGCCTCATATTCTGCAATGTTGTTTGTGCAAACAAACCTCAGCAAGAAAGAGAATTTGAGGAGCTTACCAGTTGGGGATAGAAAAACAACTCCAGCTCCAGAGCCTTCTTTTGCACAAGCTCCATCAAAATACATGGTCCACAAACCCTGTTGGTCCAGCTCTTTACTGCAGACATTTTTTTCTTTATTCTCTCTATCATCTGAGACAACCTTGAAGTTATCACAGTCAGTGTTTACAAAGCATATATGTTCCTCTACTTCTTGGTCTTCCATTGTCTCTGATGATCTCTGTTCTCTGATTAGCTTAACATCCCTACCATTCATTGGAATCATGGCATATGACAAGTCCAGCTGCATACTTCCACCAATTAGTGCTGCCCATCTTCTTGACAATAACATACCATACTGTGGCTTGATGTCAACCACTGTTATATTCATTTTATATCTTTTCTCAGGAAATGCTGCCAGTTTGAAATCTACATCCTTCATGATTCCAATAACTGGTACCTCTTTGGCATCCATAGCATAACATTTTCCACATGCCTTGTCAATTTTCAATCCAGCTTGTTGCATGATGGCCAAAGGCATGACATTTGTTGATGCTCCAGAATCAAGCATACAATTTCTGATTATTTTTCCATTTATAACCAGGGATACATAAAATGGTTCCACTTGTGAAGGACACTTTGTCATAGTCATTCCTAAATAAACCTCAGGAGCCTCATCTTCTTCATTACATATGACATGTTTCTCACCCTGGGTCTGAGCATTTTGTTTAGCTTGAAAAGGTACCCCTGAAATTAGGGATATTGTCCTATTCTTAATTTCTTCCACTTTCATCAGTTCCATAAGTGGAACAGAGACTTTTACCTGGGAGAGGACTTGAGCTATATCAAATGGAGCATAATTTTGTATAACAGTTGTAGCTTGCTCCACAATCTTACTCTTATCCTGCACTGATTTAGCTTTTACTTTCATAGTTCCCTGATCATCATTTTTGTCTTGGGAACCTTTGCTTTGATCTTCAACTTGGGAGATTCTATTTTTTGGTCCTTGAGATTCATGACCTGTTCTATGTCTAAAATTCTGTTTATTATTAACCCATAGCCTCTTTTGTGATTCAATCCCCTTATGACCATGCAGTGGCTGACCTGCAGAAATACCTTCTGGCTGATGTGGGCTGCTTACTTGATTTTTACCTCTGAGATTGTAGTTGCTTTTGACTTGAGCAACTGTTGCAGCTGTGAAGGCCCTAATTTCCTCATCAGAAGGTCGTTGTAAGTTACTCAGAAAATTGTGTGAGCTCTGAGCATACACATAGTTGTCCTCATTATTTTCATCATAAGAATCCCATTGACAGGCCCGAATTCCATTATCTGTACTCTCATCAGCATCATAAAGATGGTATCCATTGCTTATGGACATCATATTAACATCATCATCTTGCACATAATGTGGCTCATTGCATTCATTACAAGATGCAGCATTATCATACAAGGACTGAGCAATCATACACTGTGACTGTGAATGTGGCATCTGACAAATTATACACCATGGAGTATCATCAACAATATTTATAGCTTTCTTTAGAGGATCAGGAGTTTCTTTGACATGTTGAGCTCTCTGATTTGTGTTGTTGTGTGGGAATATAGGCTTACCATTATGCCAATTGGTATTATAAGGCATATCATGTAATGATGGCCTCTTTTCCTGCCTTTGATAGACTTTCCTATCAGGACCTATCCCTTTTTCACTTCTAGCTAGTCTATAACTCAGGTCCTTAACAACATTTGCCAATTTGTCTATCTTATCTTCAGGGGCAGACGTATTACCTTGAGTGTTCTGAGGCTTGTTTGGATTCTGCAGAATTTTCACATCATCCCTTCTGTTAGTCTTACCTGATGCTTTCCTATTGTTCTCAATATTCACTGCAATTCTGAAAGCATCCCTGAGAGTAGCAGGGCTTTTATCTCTTAATCCATATGCAGTTTTTGCATCAAAGGCATTGATATACAATATTATGCACATTGGTTCATTTGGCCTCATGTGATGTGGCAATTTGTTTAACACTTTAGTAAATCTTGCATTAAAATATGCAACCTGCTCATTTGACCTTTTAGTGATACTGGTAAATTCATTTACAAAAAAGCTAGGGTCAGTTTTGTCACCATATTGCTCCTTGAACATCCTTTTAAAATCATCCCACGATGAAATACTCCTGTCAGGCAGATTCTTGTACCATTCCCTTGCCTCATCTACTAAAGATTGCATGAATGACTTCATGAAAACATCCTCATATTCAACCTCAAAGTTATCCATGACATTTTGGAAAGCTTTTAGATGATCTTCTCTTCACACAGTGTTGTTTCCTAAAAATTTAGGCACTTGCAGCCTCAGATGCTTGTCAATGGGGTTAGGATACCCAGGAATACCATCAAACACCAGCTGTCTGAATCTATCTAGCTGCATGGGCTATCTGTCAAACTGATTAACGTTGATATTTTTGTTTACATTCTGGTCTCTTACATTGTTCAGTGGTATCCTAGCATCATTCACATTTTGTCTCTCATCATTATGCTGATATTGCACTTCATTTCTCTGTTGATGTCTCTGCACATTTGCATTCTCAAGGGTAGGAATTGAATTATTTTGGGCAGTCCTTAAAGCTTGCACTTTCTGCCTCATGTCATCTCTGATTTTCATGGCTTGCAGATACTCTAATTCTGCTCTTAGATTTCTGATTTCTTCAGCTAACTGTTCTTCCTTAGGCATGGAGGTAGATGGTCTCATACCATTCTGGTCATCGTCTTCATCATCCCTCAAAGACTCTGCCTCTTCAAATCTGTCACTAGGGTCTAGAAATGGGCGTTCTTGGAACACTTCTGACCTTATTCTCAAACCATTACCCTGCTGTCTTTCATACACACTCTGGATTTCAGCCTCATTGTTTGAAAAATAAGGTACTGTCTTGTCTGAAGACCTTGGATTGTCTTGCATATCATCATTTTTTCTGGGGGAACCCTCACGACTGACTGAGACAGCTCCCTTTCTTCTGTACATCATTCTTTTTGTTACTAGTAACTCTTCAAATAAAGGATTTTGTTGGGATCTTCTCCCCTGCATATAAATTTTACTTTGACCGGTTGGGAGATTACTTCGGAGTCACCACCTATTACTAGGAACTGTTTTCTTTTTGTAAATCAGGGTTCTTTCACAATTCCCCAGTGGAGTTACCAATTTCTGTTGGTTCTTTCCCAGACTGGATGCTTATTCCCAGATTTCCCTACAAGGTAGCCATCAATGATCAATAGGATCTCTGGGCCAGGGGCCAACAGTGTAGGAGATAGACTCTATATTTTATCTCCTCTTCTTCTTCAGGCTCTACAAAACCTAGGGGGGTATTCCCTACTCAACACCCATGATAATGTGCATACTAAGGCTGGGATGCTAACAGAACGCAGATGAGTCCTCCTGTAAGTAGACCAAAACTGAAAGATAAGAGCAAAGGGGCTAGCTTTGGGCCTATTTACAGTTGTAGACAGAGGACTGAGGATCCTAAAACTAATTCTAATGTCCTAATGGTTGTTTTAGAGTTTGACTTTGATTTTAAGTTCGGATACAAAGCTGGACATGGTTGTGACACAAACACAAAGCAAGATTGGTGCCTATCCAGGGCCTGGAGTCAGTAGACATACACCTGTGAATGATCAGCATGAATAGCTAAAACTGGATTTCAGGGGGATACGTATGATACCTGTCTTACAGATATCTCCCGATACAGAGTGTTAATCTATCTATACTTATGGCATCCCTACTGCAGTATACCCTTCCCAATGTTTAATCTGAAAATAGTTTAATCTACCTTTGAGCAGAAGTTAAAAGACCAGACATTCAACACAGGAATTCTATGTTCTAGAGTCTCAACATTCCTTAAATACCCAGACTCAGAAGAAAGATACATGCAATACTGGAGATAGAATTAACAAAACACATGCTAACATAGCATTTCTCATATAAATTTAACCATGAAATCAGTGGATTCATACAAAAACATACAACAGGAGATACATAAACTCACAAGTTTTTTGTGGATAGAGCAGCCAAAACCAGCTGTCTTGTATCATAGAGCCAAGATGTTCAACTTTCAACAACCTCTCGAAAAAGTGGTAACACTTCCTGCTTATAACAGCTAGGTAGTGTACCACAAGCAATTAATTACATAGCTTCGACAAAAATTCTGCCAGGTATAGTCCTCAGAAGGAATGGCGCTCAGAAAAAAAAAAAATGCAGCAGACAAAGAGGAGTCTCGAGCCAAGCGCCATTATCTGGAGCCTCCGCTCAAAAATTGGGCAACCTGATCGCCTGTACCGTCACCCAAAACTCTACAATGTCGCCATTAAGGGCCTCAACCACCCGCAACCACATGGAAACGTCGCAACACTTCAAACAGAAGTTCCCGCCAAAAGTGCTTCGCTCAAAGTTTGAAAATACACAGGGGAATAATCCCACATGCATGGTGAGGAGTTCACATTAGTAGTTTATAAACATGGTCGCACACATGATAGGTGTCAAGCGTTTTGCCACGCTTGACACACAACCCTTCGCCAAGAACCCATCGCTATGACATATACCATCGGCCCAGCTCAAAACTCCCTCGCCGATATAACAACTCATGCCGATGAACTATGGCCTCATCCCTCCATCGGCCAAACACACGCCGATGAAACCTCATCGGCCAAACACTACCCATTGGCGGACCCTCCAACTGCTAGCCCGATCTCAAAAGTCTCACCGATCGCCAAACGTCAACCCCACTCTCTTCGGTAAGACACACGCCGATGAATCTTCATCGGCCAAACACTACACTGTCGGCCCAACATCTGACCGCTCACCCGATAGCTCCCACTCCTGCCGACGAATACATGACTTACCCCTGTCGGCAAGACCAACACCATCGGTAGAACAACAATCTCATTCACCGATAGCACAAAGTCTCAGCGATGGAAGAAGACACCGTGCTATCAACATGATCACTAAGACACAACACAAACTCACGCCGATGAAGAGGAAAACCTAGGGTTTGAAAAAGAAACCCTCCACCTGCAAGCTTTACTTCCAGGCCAAAAACGAGCACCAACATATCCTAGGGTGAAAACCTCTCTGAGGTGCCCAAGGATGGAGGGTTGGAAGTGTTGCCTATCACACAAGATAGATCACCACTGCTAGTGGAGACAACTATTGAAACCAACCTCGGCATAGAAGAAGAGCCCAAGATTATCCATTTTGCTGAGTCATTAACAGACCAAGAGAAGCCCAAATTCAAAGATTTCTTCTCAGCACGACAAACCAATTTCACCTAGTCATATGTAGATATACCTGGGCTCAATCCATAATTTGTCTTACATCACCTACCACCACTACCAAATGCCAAACCGGTGAAGCATAAATTGAGAAAAATGCACCCACAAATCGCACTCTTGCTAAAAGTAGAATTGAAAAAGCTACTCGATGTGGGTTTCATCAGACCAATAGACTATTTAGAGTGGGTATCTAACCTCATACCCATCACAAAACCCAATGGCTAGATCAGAATCTATGAAGACTTCAGGGATTTAAACAAGGCATGTCTGAAGGATGATTTTCCATTGCCAAACATAGACATTATAGTCTACCTTACCGCTGGATTTAAAATGCTCTCACTGATGGACAATTTCTTAGGATATAATCAAATAAGGATAGCACTTAAAGATCAACATAAAATAGCTTTCACATGTCCATGGGGCACATACTATTGGATCATCATGTCCTTTGGCCTAAAAAATGAGAGAGCTACATACTAGAGAGCAATGACAACCATATTTCACAACTATATGCACACATGTATGGAAGATTATGTCGATAACTTACTAGCCAAATCAATTACAAGAAGCACTCATATGGATGTGTTAGATAAGATCTTCAAATGGCTCCAAGAGTACAAAGTCAGATTAAATCCTAAGAAATGTGTGTTCAGGGTTACATCAGGAAAACTACTAGTCTATATCATTTCGCATCAAGGCATAGAAGTTGATCCTAATAAAGTGAAAGCAATAATGGAAATGCCTCCACCAACAAATCTAAAACAACTACACAGCCTACAAGGAAAATTACAATCAATCAGGAGGTTTATCATGCAACTTGCTAACAAATGCCACCCATTTCAGCACCTACTCCGCAAAGGGGTACTCTTTGTATGGACCAAACACTACCAGAAGCATTTTAGAAGATCAAAGATTATTTTCTATCACCACTAGTTCTCATGCCTTTGATACTAGGAAAGCCCCTTTTATTGTACATATCAACAGCATCTTCAGCATTGAGGGCATTATTTGCACAAAATGATGAGATATAAAAAGTACGAGCAATTTATTACATCAGCAAGACATTAGTGGGATATGAACTGAATTAGAGTCCTATTGAGCGCACTTACCTTGCGATAGTTTTTACCACCCAAAATCTACGATAGTATATGTTGAATCATAAGACAAATCTCATTGCAAAGATTGACCCACTGAAGTATTTACTCAACAAGGCAGCCCTGACAGGATGATGGCCAAATGGGTTATGGTATTGAGCGAATTTGATATAGAATATGTAGACTGAAAAACAATAAAAGGACAAGTGATCATAGATGAGTTGGTAGAAGCATCTACAATAGCAGATCATCATGTGGTCATAGATTTTCTTGATGAATCAATCTTCACCATAGAAGTTCCCAAAGCATGGACACTATTCTTTGATGGTTCCTGCATAAATCACAGTTTAGGCATAGACATTCTATTCATTACTCCTCAAGGTGATTCCATCCCTAAAGCATTTCTGATAGCCTTCCCTTATACAAATAACATAGCATAATATGAGGCATTGCTCGCAGGACTACAAGTTTTTGATGATTCATAGCTCATCATCAAGCAAGTCAACAATGAATATGACTCAAAAGATAAAAAAACTCATGCCATATAAGAGAATGGTTGACAATTTTAGGCTATATTTTGACATCGTGGTTTTTGGTTAGATTCCTAGAGTTCAGAACAGAGTAGTTGATGCAATGGAAACAATTGGGTCTCTCCTTGATATCCTAAGAAATGCACCTCAATTCGAGTTCTTGGTGGAACAAATGTTGGTCCCAGCCTTTGATGTCCCTGAGTCTGAGCTAGTGTGTGAAATAGTTGGTCCCACATCTCCCTGGCATCATGCAATCTATACATACCTACAAGACCAAATTCTCCCACCATACCTATCTGCCAATCAACATAAATCCTTCATGTACACCAATCTGCCAAATATGTCATCATCGATGACACCCTCTACTGCCGTGGATTTGACAATACCCTCCTATGATGTCTTGACACCAAGGAAGCACAAACGGCTCTACACGAAGTACACGAGGGTATATGTGGATCTCACTCTAGTGGTCCTACTCTAGCCAAGAAGATCATTAGAGCTAGATATTATTGGCTCACCATGAAGAAGGATACCTACCACTTCACCAAAAAGTGCAGACAATGTCAAATACATGGAGATCTTATGCATGCACCTGCCCAAGATTTGCAACCACTTACATCTCCATGGCCATTCTCTCAATGGGGACTTGACCTCATGGGAGAAATCCATCCCACCTTCATTAATGACCACAAGTTCATCATCACCACCACATAGTATTTCACAAAGTAGATTGAGGCCATCCCCATGATATACATCACTAGCAAACAAATAGCCAAATTCATCCTCAACTACATCATATGCCAGTATGGTGTACCTCAGTCTATTGTCATGGACAATGGTCATCCTTTTAAAAATCAAGATGTCCATGAGTTACATGAAAGATTCCACATTCAACACCACTTCGCCACTCCATACTACCCCCAAGGAAACGGTCAAGCCAAGGCGTCAAACAAAACCATTATACAAATTCTCTAGAATATTGTCAATGACGTTGGCTATGACTAGAATATACAACTCAATCCCACCTTGTGGGCCTACCACACCAGCATCTAAACTCCCACCGGAGCCACACCATACTCCCTTGTCTATGGTTCTGAAGCCATTCTGCCCATCGAGGTTGAGTTACCCTCCTTGAAAGCATCATTGAGGCAATTTGTGGACAATGAAGACTACAAAGTATCCAGACTAAATAAACTTGAGCTACTAGATGAAAGAAGGTAGAATGCTTTGGTACACTTACAAGCATATCAAAACTGTCTCCGGTGCAGCTATAACAAAAGGGTCAAAGTTTGATAGTTCAACATTGGAGACTTGGTCCTAAAAGAGAACCCTAAGAATCAAATGGAAAGGGAGGAGCCGAGAAAGTTTAAGCCAAACTGGTTGGGTCCCTATATCATCACTATGGCATATGGATTGGGAGCATACCAAATTTATACCCCTGAAGGTGAACCGCTACTAGAGCCAATCAATAGCATGCATCTTCATAAATATTATACCTAAATCAAAAAAGAAAAAAAAGTCAAAAAGTGCAAAAAAATACAAAAAAAAGAAAAAAAAGCAATAAAATAGTAAACATAAATAATTCATCCAAAAGTGAAAATCACTTTGGTGGCACTTTGGATAAGTACCATTGTGAAAACCTAGCAAACAGGCACCATGTGTAGTTGATCTTGGCTCCATTATCTATCGTCACTCTATCTAGTCTTCTACTTACCACAAATAAATCCCACGTAATCCACACTATAATCCATAATAACCCACATTGTCCTTTTCATGGTTTGAAAATAAGTTGGCATTTCACGTCTTCCTGCTTTTCCTAAAGCACTTTATCATCCCCCCATTCCATCTTGTCGTGGTCGTAACTTTATCCCATACCTGACTGGGGGCAATTCCTGATCCTAAAAATTGATATTGGAGGACACCTTTCACATATTCCAAAAATCCAAAAAAATCAAAATATTCCAAAAACTCCAAAAACATCCAAATATCTTCAAAATCCAAAAACATCAAATATTCTTCAAAATCCACAAACATCCAAATATTTTCAAAAAATAAAAAACATCGAATATCATCAAAAATCACAAAAAAAATCACATAATCAACCAAAAACCTTCAAACAATAAACAGTGTCAAACCACCTTGTTAAACTATGTCACCTATAAGCTTTCACGTAGGCACGGATGTCTCTAATGAGCCCCTGAGGCATCCCCCCCTTAGGTCTTAGGTCACACAAAGTCCACTTAGTCGAACTACACTCTCTCTATGTTGTCACATAGGCAAGGTTGTCCCTGACGAGCCCCTAAGACATTAGTCTAGTCCCTTAGGGATCGTCAAGTCAACTATCATAATAAGTCATCCCTTAACAAGATGGACACTTTGACTAGACTAGAGCAATCAATCTTTTACAAGGAAAATAACCTCACGTGTCAACAAGACAGCCCATTAAAACAACCAAGCAATCATTCCTTATCACTTGTATAGTGATAATCAAACATTGCTATGAACAATCTTCATCAACAACCGCATGGAGCATAGTTGAATCTAGGCTTTACGCCTTAGACAACATGTTTCATCTTTCAAACATCATCAAATCCTTACATGTCAATCATGTCACAACTTGTGGCATTTTTGAAACTAGACCACATGTCTTATATGAAATGTCACAATCCTATCACTTGCCTTAGATAGGTAGGGGCATCGTCGAAACCAGACCAAGTGTCTTATACGCCATACCTCTCATCCTGAAACTAGGCATCATTCAACCTATCACAACCAATCAAAACAAATGCATGCACACTCAGCAAACAATCTACATGCCTATTGACTTTCGGTCTGATCTATCTTATTTGCTTTGCAGTCTCATTCTTATGCTTTTGAAGGCAGTCCCTAAGTGATGAAGAGAAGTGAGGATAGAGCAAGACCTTTTCTTTGATTTCTGTTTGTGGTTTGCCTTGGCAAGATGAATAGGGTACCTAGGTTTCTTGCATTTGATCGAGATTCCATTGGGTGTGAATCAAAGAATCCTATGCATTGGAAAGAATACAAGCTTCCTTGCATCAAGGTTTGCATACCTTACAGTTATCTCATTGCATGTACCAATAAGATACCACAGTTACTTAGTCTGAGTCAGGCACTCCTTGTCTGTCTTGTGCTTGTTTCACAAGGGACCACCATTTATGCCTTGGCCTTTGACATGCCATGGTGATTGTCATCCTTTGACATAATAATCTCTATGATGATAAGCAGCAACTGCAAGAAAGAATCTCAAAAATCTATCAAGGCAAAATCTGGATCCATTCTTCTAACCAATCTTCATCCTTTACACATTTCTCATCTCCATTTCTTCTGATCATCTTTCGTCCTCATGTGACACACCAAAAAGTGCATTAGATCTCGTAGACTTGCATGCATACATACAGCCCATCATAAGCACAATATCATAACCGTCATAAATATCATCATCATATTAGATCATCAATACTGCATCACAAAACATAAAATAATCATCTGCATGCATTCTACATCTATCATAAAACATTTAATACATACATATCATCTACATCCATATAAGCATCACATAGAAATAAGGAACCATCACATAAACATGTATCATCTCAACATATGCATCCATGAATCACATCATAAACATCATCACATAACAATGCATAATAAATAGGACTGCATCATCTCATCATGAATCATAAATCATGAAACATAAACATGGAACCATAACATAGAAAGAGCATATCACATACATCCATCACATCACATGCATATAGAAATATATATATATATATATATATATATATATATATATATCATCAAAATGTGTCATAGTACAATCTGAATCTATGTCAAAAATGAAGCTCGCAAGCTCAATCAAAAACTAGAGCTTGCAGGGTTGATCAAAAGTACATCACATCTATGTTGTTGACCCCAAAGGAGGATCCTTATGCTCTGAATCTGCCTAGGAACCAGATGGCCTATCATATGAAGAAGCCCTCCTCTAAGAATGAGAGACTCCTACACTACTATGTGACCTCCGAGAGTGAGACCTGCTAGCACTCCTGCTTTGGAAACTCAACGCCCTCTATTCTGCTGGCACCGCACCCTCATATAGAGTACTATAGTACCATGTCTCCAATCTAGCCCAATACAAAGCCTGTGCATAATCCACGGTGGGCCCACCGACACTAGACATAAAGTCTATACTCTGCTACTCATCCCTCTAGGCTCTAATAATAGCCATATCCCTCTCGCCTGTCCTCTGAGCTAACTAACCCTCCAGCTCTTGAATCCATAGCCATATCCCCTGCATCTAGGCCTAAAGAGACTCTATCTATGCCTCCAGATCTCCTCCCTGGTCCCCAACATCACTCTTCTCATCATCACCGATCTCCTTAATGGGCACCTCCTGTAGCACATCCTCCCTGATCCACTCCTCCTCATCCACCTTCTCCTCCTCCTCCTCTCCCATCTTGTCCCCACCGACATCCTCTCCACTGACGTCCTCCATAGCCACATCCTCCTCCCTCTCCTCCACCTACATCTACCCCACCGTCGTTGTAGCCTAACCAATGGCCCCCTCTCCCTCTTGAATCAGAGCAAGTCGAGGACCTCGTGCTTGTCCCTAGACTGTCCTCTACCCTTGTCTCTCCTCCCCTGGCCTCCTTAGCCACTATCTCCTTAGCCACCACCTGCACCACAATCATCATCACCCCTTCCATAGCCCCCTTAGCCCCTGCCTCGACCCTGACCTCTAAACCTGCCTCTCGGCCCCAACCTATGAACCTGCCTCTCAGCCCTTCCCCAATCTCTTCACTAGAGCTTTCTCATCAGGATGTAGAAAAGGAACATGCCTATGCTCAGCCCACCAAGTGTCATACGTAAGTGTGGTATCTGCATCGGCCACATCATCTGGCACCCATTGCACTAGCTATAACCTGACAATCTCATCAATCACCATTTGTACTGCAATCATGGGCCCCCAAAATGAAATCTCCTGGGTGACTTAGGCAAACTCTATAATGCCAGCTGGAGTATCCTGTCGCTCTCCAAACTATCTAAGAATACACTCTAGCAAATGACACTCTATGATATGCTAACTTTGTACAATCCGCCTAATCAGGTATCCTGTGTGTCTGCAAAAAGGTAAATGCTCTGCATCATCTATCCACCTGGGACAAGATCTATAGGGCCTCCACACAAATGTATCTAAATGATCGATGGCATGCCTCTAATACCCGACATCACCCATCTGCACCTGTAAAACTGCCCTGGTATAGCAGAAAACATATGGAAGCTCCTCCAAAATATCCTACTCCACTGGCGGTCTAAATATGAGAATGTGCTCCCAAGTCTAGATCATTAATAATTTAATGCCGCAGTTGATGGACTGCTCACCATGGTAAACTACACCATGCAACTGGAAGTATAACATGGTTAGCAGGCAAGGTCCCCATGCATATACTATCACATCCACCATCATCCCCTCAAGCATCTCACCCCAACCTACTAGAAAACCATGCCCATGCCAGTCGGGACACACAATACTGCTAATGCAAATGTACAAGACCATAATCAGTTGATCATATCAATCTATCAAAGTATCCCAATGAATCTTGTGATCCTCAACTCCTAAGGTGGCATCATCCTCAGTCTCAAATAGTCACTAGAGTGTAGGCAATCCTCTATCTAGACTATAGATGACTCGCTCCCCACGAATCAACAGCCACAGAATCTGCCAGACATCCAACAGAGTAATGGTCGCCTCTCTTGTAGGTAGGTGAAATGAACTAGTCTCTGAGTCCCACCACTCGGCCAGTGTAGTCAGTAAACCTCAATTAGCCCTAATCATGGGCATAAAGGAAACACCGTATAACCCTAAGGCATCAAGAGTATCCCGCTCTACCACTGACAGATGGTCTTGAAACTGGTACCCCGTAGGATGACTCTCACGCGTGTAAATGGGTGGTAATCTCACCTGTATTCACAAAGGCTCTGGGACACTATGTCAACCTAAAACCTCTAGGAAAATCACTCACAACAAAATAGGGACAAAAATTAGGGCAAAATGCATCCCTAAACTATTAAACAAGTGCATGTGTCACACTGCCAATTCAATGCATCACAACTAAAATGTAGGCGTCACACTATTTTGCACATGCATCACTCTGTCTTGTGTAGGCATCGCAATTTCGCACATGCATTGCTCTACCTTGTACAAGCATCACACTTTGCAGATGCATGACGCCTAAATCGAAGGCATCACACAAACTTGTACATGCATCACCAGAAATCGCATCCGTCACAAAAAGTGCATGTGTCACATTTTGTAGCGAATGTGTCAATCGCGATCATGCATGCGGTACACAAAACTGTACTACATGTGTGCCCTATTTTTGGGCCCTAAAATCTACCCAAGAATGTTAAAATTGAATAGCTAAGGTTAGATACGTACCATCATGCTTGTCTCAGGAAGCTAAACATGTGTCCTGACCCTCGTACCGCAATGCAGGTGAATTGGAATAGGAGACATTTTGACAGCTGCTCCACAGGAAATCTCAAAATGACTGCTCTCCACTCTCTGAATTCTCTATAAGCTAAGTGCACAAATGAGCTTTAATGGCCCCTTTAAGGTCTATTTATAGACCTCTTGACCTAAGTGGGCCCATCTTTTGCAAAATTGAGTACATTGAGGACCATTTGAACACACTAGACACCTTTCGGGATCGATTTTTCACTCCTAGATCACCTTTTGACATCTTGTACACCTTTTCAGAAAATTTTCCAAATTTTTTTAAAATATTTTAGAAATTTTGAAAAAAATTTCCAAGGGGGCATAAGGCCATCACGCCTCATCTAGGGCACATGGGGGCATGTTTGGAGCATATTTTTGATTTTTTTCTTTGACACAACGCTGGAATCGACATTGTATCAAAGATGGGCAAAATGTAGACACTTAAAAACGTCCTGAGCCTGCGAACGCCATTCTGACACTTGATTCATCCGAATTTCGCATTCTACTAATTAATTCACTTTTTCCCCTTATGCTTCTAATTAAATAAATTTCATTTATTTAATTACTTAATCTATTTTCTTCTGATTTCTTCTATAATTAAATAATTATTTAATTATTCACTATTCCAATA
Source organism: Cunninghamia lanceolata (assembly GCA_027924645.1). Classification (NCBI taxonomy): domain Eukaryota; kingdom Viridiplantae; phylum Streptophyta; class Pinopsida; order Cupressales; family Cupressaceae; genus Cunninghamia; species Cunninghamia lanceolata. The sequence goes on from BSBN01000831.1 coordinate 2,843,896, forward strand.
TCCACTTTACCCTATTAATTTAAATAAATACATATTTATTTAAATTATAGGTCTTGCCCTAATTAAATAGGTTCTACTTATTTTATTAAATCCCATGACATTATCCCCTTAAATAAATTAAATAAATGTACACAATTTATTTAATTTAAAAATCATGTTACACCTCACCATTTCTTCAAATAAAAATTTGTCCCTTGTCCTCTAGTGGCTGGAAACCCTAATCAATCTACACCCTTCATGTCATCTCTTAGAGTTTGATGCTTTCTTAACTTACTTTATGTGGAACTGAATTATAGATGATTATGTGCGGTTGATTAAATATTATGTTATTTTGAAAGATGAAATAAGTAAATGATTAATTTATTATGGAAAAGATGAAATGGAATGAATATTATTTTATTCAAGTTACTTTGGATTGATAAATTATGGTGCTTCGGCTATTTGGACACTAACCTATTAATGGAAAATCTAAGTTTTCATGAGTTGCAGGTTGTCAAAGACAAGGGTGTGGTTAAGGTAGAGGAGGCTAGTAGCCTAGCAGGGTTAAGATGGAGGGATTTCTCTCTCACACACACAACACTTAGAATCATATAGATGCATTAGAATTGCATTAATTAATTATATTATATAGTTTCTTATTTTATTGTGTTATAGTTAGATTATTTAATTGATTGGCATTTAATATTATATGCTCATAGAAAAATAAAAGAAATAGTTTTAATTTGTTTATTGATTTTTATTCAAAATTAGAATTAATATTATTTATTGTTTTTGAGATAATTGTGATGCAAATAAATAATAAATCATGATCTTTATTTGATAATATGGGATAAAATATAGAAAAAGAAAAGCAAGATTTAGAAAACAAAACAATGAGAAAGAAAACAATAGAAAATTAGAAAAATAGTAAAAGAAGACTTAAATTTAGAAAATAAAGCACAAAAACAAAGCAAAATAAAAATAGAAAAAGAGAAAGAAAATAATAAGAGAGAATGAACTCTCATTCTCACAACAACATCATTCATTCACAACTTCCAAATCTGAAAAAGAAAAATAAGAACAATGAAGAGAAGATTGGGGTTTAGCAAGGAATCAAAAGAGGAAAACAAGATCGAGGAAAGGATAAAGAGAAAAACCAGTTTTCAAGTGCTATGGAAGACAAATTTACCAGGTTCCATTTAGAACTATTTAATCCATTTTGTTGTAGTTGGAATAATTTATTTGTGAGATTTTTATTTTAAATTGTCTTGCCAAACTGAAAACCACTATGTCAATTTGGCATTATATTGTTATTATTATATCTAAATAAGTTGTTGTTATTGTTCTAAAACCATATATATATATATATATATATATATATATATATATATATATATATATATATATATGATATCATAATTGATGAAGGGGGTAAATCACAAAACACACAACAACAGAAATTGCACAGAAAATAGAATGATCTTTTATTGATATGGGTGAAACATTACATTACAGAAGCTCAAATACAATTAGAGGATGAATCCTCTATAGGCTGCATCACATTATAGTTTCCTATCTCTAGACTCTGGAATCATCTGCCTTCTATAAACCCCAAATCAACTAGGGTTTCTGTTTTCCCACCTATTCTTGACTCTACACTTTTCCCCCTTAACTCTACTACTACCCAGGGTTTCCAAAATAGTCATAAATAGCACTTTTTGGCAGCCTCCAGCTAAATTTCAAAATTTGCAACTCCCTCCAAAAGTAGGTCAACTTCCGAGAAGCATAATTTTTGATTTGGGTGTCCGATTGACAAACTGTTTTAAGCACCAAAAAGATTGCGATATGAACTATCATGCTAGAAATCCATAAATGGATTGCTGTCAACTCTTCGAGATGTTATGGGATGTTTTAATGCCTCATATCTCGTTTCAAAAATTTTTAGGGGCTTTTCAGAAAACAAAAACTTTAATATCTTTTAGCTCACAAATGATCTTTGCCTGATTCCTTCGCCAAAGGTCTTATATTTTCGTTATGTAAGTTTTTGTAAGTTTTTGCTTCAATCCGTCCCCAAATGCAAACTTTCCAAAACTGGCAGTTTGCTATTTTTAGCAATTTTGGAAAAATTGAAAGTCCTACATCATTATTCAGGATATTATGGAACCAGAAACACTAATCATGGAAAGAAATGAAAACAACTACAATGATTTTGAATTAACTTCTTTTTGGGTGATGCAGGATTACCCTTACACCACTGGATACTCCTGCATTAGACACCTGAGGTAATTTGAGAATTGACCCTGTCACGTCTCAGGTGTTTGTTTGAGGAAAACCCAAATGGTCAACCTCTACCTTAGACAACCAAGAAGAATCTTCAACAGGCCTTCCTTTCCATTTCACCAGATATTCTTCATATTGCCTGTTTCGAGTATTTCTTCCCACATAACTATCCAAGATCTCTTCTATCTCCTCTATTGAAGTAGATGCCAGAATACTCCACTGTTCTTCTATTGGTCCATCCTCTGTTCCACCTTCATGATATTCTAATAAATCAGCAATGTTGAAAACATGGGAAATATTGATACCACTCGACAACTCTACCTTATATACATTTCTCGAATCATGCTTCTTCAGGATTCTACACGGTCCAAATTTCTTCATTTTCAACTTATTGTATGTTCCAATTGGGAACCTTTCTTTTCTCAAGTGAACCATGACTTCATCTCTTACCTGGAACTCCTTATATCTCCTCTTCTAATCCGCCTTAGCCTTGTACTGAATATTCATCTTATTAATGTGCTTTTTCACCTCTTCATGCAAATTCTTCAGATGTTCTGCAAAGTCCTCAGCTTCAACACTTATTTTTTCTCCTTTGTCTAGCTTCCTTAACTCTTAAGCATTTCTTGGGCTATTGCCATATACAATCTGGAATGGTGATTTACCAGTACTCCTATTGATAGAATTATTGTTAGCAAATTCTACCTGTGGTAAAATCAAATCCCATCCCTTGGGCTTATCTCCTACTAAGTATCTTAGTAGGTTACCCAAACTCCTATTCACCACGTCGGTCTGTCCATCAGTCTGTGGATGGTGTGCAAAACTAAACTTCAAATCTATTTTCAACTTCTTCCACAATGTCCTCTAGAAATAACCAACAAACTTGGTATCTCGATCTAAAACTATGCTCTTTGGTAGACCATGTAATCTCACCACCTCCCTACAAAATAATTCAGCAATATGAACAACATCATTAGTCTTCTTGCAAAGAATAAAATATGCCATCTTCGAGAATCTATCCACCACAACAAAAATGGAATCATGCCCTCTCTGTGTCCTTGGTAAACCAAGAACAAAATCCATACTAATATCATCCCATGGCTTCTCTAGTACAGGTAGTCACTGATATAGCCCTATATTCTGACTTGTTCCTTTTGTCATCTGACACACTCTGCAACTCTGTACAAATTTCCTCACATCTTGCTGCAACTGTGGCCAATAATAATTTTCACCAACAATAGCAATGGTCTTATCTTGACCAAAGTGTCCAGCCAATCCTCCACTATGCTTCTCCTTAATCAAGTTCTCTCTCATGGAACTCCTCAGAATGCACAACTGGTTTCCTTTAAACAACATGCCATCTTGGATTATGAAATCCAACCATTTTGTCCTGTCCAAAGTAATAGGCTCTAGACAAGCTTTCCAAGCCTCTGTAAAATCTAGATCTTCAGGATACAAACTTTTGAGCTCATTGAACCCAACAACCTCTATCTCTTCATTTCTGTCAACAAATTTTGCCTTTGCTCAAGGCATCTACAACTCTGTTGGACTTCCCACTCCCGTGCTTCAAAACAAAAGTATAACTCTGCAAAAACTCAACCCATTTTAAATTCCTTTGGTTCAACTTTCCTTGACTATTAAGATATTGCAAAGCCTGATGATTAGTATATAAAACAAACTCTTTTGGCAACAAATAATGTCTCCGTTTCTTCAAAGCTCAAACTATTGCGTAGAATTCCTGATCATAAATAGAATAGTTTTTCTTGGCATCATTAATCTTCTCACTAAAATAAGCAATGGGCTTACCTTCTTGACTCAAAACAGCTCTTATAGCACTGCCACTAGCATCACAATCTACCTGAAATACCTTGTTGAAATCTGGAAGTGCCAAAACAAGTTTCTCTATGACTTTCTGCTTCAATGTATCAAAGTTTTTATCTTCTCCTTTAGTCCATCTAAACTCTTTTCTATCCCCTCTCATTGTCTCAATTAGGGGTGCACAAATGCTACTAAAATTCCTGATAAACTTTCTGTAAAAACTTGCCAAACCATGAAAAGATCTTACCTCAGAAGAACTCCTTGGTGTAGACCATTCAATGATAGCCCTCACCTTCTCTGGGTCCATCTTAAGACCTTCCTTTGAGACAACAAATCCTAGGTATACTAACTCTTTCTTTGTAAAATTGCATTTCTTCAGATTAATCAAGAACTTCTCTTCTCTTAGCTTCTCTAAAACTCTTTTGATATGCATCAGATGCTCATCTCAAGTCTTACTGAAAATCAAAATATCATCCAAATAAATAATAACAAAACTTCCCAAAAATTATTTCAATACCTCATTAATGAGCTGCATGAATGTGCTTAGTGCATTGGTTAGCTCAAATGGCATGACTAACCACTCATACAAACCTTCTTTGGTTTTGAAGGCTGTCTTCCACTCGTCTCCTTCTCTGATATAGATCTCGTGATACCCACTCTTCAGGTCAATCTTCGTGAAGTACTTAGCTCCACTCAAACATTCCATTATGTCATCCATTCTAGGCAGTGAAAATCTATACTTGATTGTGATCTTATTGATGGCTCGAGAGTCTGTACACATTCTCCACTCTCCATCTTTCTTTGGTACTAGTACTGTAGGTACTGCACATGGACTTATGCTCTCTCTTATCAATCCCTTCCTCAACAACTCTTGAACTTGTCTGTTCAACTCTTCACTCTCTGCTGGAGTCATTCTATGGGCTGCCTTATTTGGCATACTGGCTCCTGGTATCGAATCCATTTGATGACTTATCTTCCTCATTGGTGGTAAACCCTCTGGTACATTATCAGAGACAATATCCTGAAATTCTTCCAACATTTCTAAGATTTCTGCTAGTACATCTTCACATTTCTCTTGACTAATCCTAGGAATCAATGCAAAGCAATGACACTCATGCTTCATACCCTCCAAAATTTTCCTACCCTCTACCAAGCAAATTCTGGCAATACTACATACCTTTTTTTCCATCTCCTTTAAAAGCTTCAACTTATGACAAACTCCATCCTTTGTTAGGGAATATGTGTTTGCACAGCGATCATGGATAGCGCTCCTATCATACTACCATGGCCTCCCCAACAGCATATGACATGCATCCATCGGTATGATATCACACAACACCTCAGCATGGTAGTCCCCAATCTTGAATTTCACTAAACACTGGTTATTGACCAAAGCTCTATGGTCCTTCAGCAACCATGCAATCTGATATGGATGTGGATGCTTTCTTCTTGTCAACCATCTCCTCTGAAACAAGATTGTCAGTACTTCCACTATCAATAATAATATCACAACTTACCTTCACATTTGCACCTTGTGCGGAATAAACTCTTCCTCTGATTGGGTTCTTTCTCCTCATTCAACAAAGTTCTTCTAACAACTAGGGTTTCTCCCCTTTCAGCATCTTCAGAATGCTTAGACTGCGCATCTTCATCTACATGTGCAACTCGTGCATTACCTCCAGGTCTTCTATTTGTCCTTCCTTGATGTTGCAGACACTCATACGCTCTATGCCCTTCTTCTCCACATTGGAAACAGGTTCCTCTGAAACCTCCTCTTCCAAGCCCTTGCCCAAGTCGGCCTCTTCCTCTTCCTCTTTGCTCACCATTGTTCTGGTCATGAGGGTAGTAGGCATTATCCCCTCTCTGATTTTGACTAGTGCCAGCCTCTTCATTTTTCTTTTGATCTTCATTACGGCCTCCATAGGGTCTTCCACTTGTCCTTTTGCTTTGACCTCTTCCCCTTTGCTTTCTATTGAATCTTTTATTCAGCTTCTCTTCCACCTTCAAGGAAAACTAGTATGCATCTTCTATGGTGGTCATTATGACCAGGCTCAGCTCCTCTTGAATACTTGGTCTCAACCCATTAATGTAATGGGCTACCTTCTCCTTATTGGCCTCTACATGGCCTGTCCTGATAGTAATCTTATAAAAATCTTTTGTATACTCCTTTACAGACTTGTTACCTTGCTTCAATCCTTATAGCTTCTTCAGCAACTCCATCTCATAGTCCATAGGAATGAACTGCTTCTTCAGTTTCTCCACCATCTGATCCCATCTGGTAATCTTTCCTTTTCCTCTTCTATTTCTCTCCAACTGGACCTCCTTCCACCAAATACTGGCATGGCCCTTCAGCTTTGTCTTTGCAAACTTGACCCGATTTGGGTCCTCCACATCTTCATACTTGAAATACTCCTCCATGTCATTGATCCAATCAATAAGTAGTTCCAGATTCAAATCTCCAGAATAGGTAGAAACTTCGATCCTAGGCCTCTTCCCAATCTTTGAAATGGCCCTCAGCAACCTAACTTCTGCAAGATCTCCTGCAACTTCTTGTTCTTCCTCGGATAGCTCTTCTTCAACTTCATCCTCGCTTTTTTCTCTTGTTCTCGGATCAAACCCTCTTCGCAGCTCCTCTTGCAATGCATCGATATGCCTTTGCAAGGCTCTAAAACCATCTTTCATCAATCCTCCCAATATAATTTATTCATGGAGGCATCTTGATCTCCACAGCAAACCCACAACCTCAGGTCTTGGTGCAAACTGCCTCATAGTCGGTGATCTGTCTACACACTCAGGAAACGTGGCTCTGATACCACTTGATGAAGGGGGTAAATCACAAAACACACAACAATAGAAATTGCACACAGAAAATAGAATGATATTCTATGATATGGGTAAAACATTATATTACAGAAGCTCAAATACAATCAGAGGATGAATCCCCTACAGGGTACATCACATTACAATTTCCTATCTCTAGACTCTGGAATCATCTCCTTTCTATAAACCCCAAATCAGCTAGGGTTTTTGTTTTCCCACCTATTCTTGGCTCTACATGTTTCCCCTTTAACTCTACTACTTCTTAGGATTCCCAAAATAGTCATAAATAGCACTTTTTGGCGGCCTCCAGCTAAATTTCAAAATTTACAACTCCCTCCAAAAGTAGGTCAACTTCTGGGAAGCATAACTTTTGATTTGGGTGTCCGATTGACGAACCGTTTTAAGTGCTGGAAAGCTCGTGATATGAACTATCATTCCGTAAATTTGTAAATAGATTTCCATCAAAGTTTTGGGATGTTATGGGATGTTTTAGTGCTTCATATCTTGTTTTACAAATTTTCAGGGGCTTTTTCAAAAAACAAAAACTTTAATATCTTTCAGCTCACAAATGATCTTTGCTTGATTCCTTCGCCAAAGGTCTTATATTTCCATTATGTAACTTTCTATAAGTTTTTGCTTCAATCCGTGCCCAAATGCAAACTTTCCTAAAATGGCAGGTAAACTTTCCAAAACTGGTAGTTTGTTATTTTTAGCAGTTTTGGAAAAACTAAAAGTCCTACATCATTATTCAGGATATTATGGAGCCAAAAACACTAATTATGGAAAGAAATGAAAACAAATACAATGATTTTGAATTAACTTCTTTTTGGGTGATGTAGGATTGCCCTTACACCACTGGATGCTCCTGCATCAATAATATTGCTGCATAGATTTATTACTTATATATTCATATATATAAATATATACATAGAAACTGTATATATCTATATATAAATATATATATATATGATGTATTAAAAATTATATATTAATTACCTAGAATAAGAAAATAGCAGTAATGAAATTGTGAAGTATTTATATGCAAATCGCATATTATAAAAGTTTTATGGCAGTGGTAATTCACTGTAAAAACTGTATATTTTAAATGTTTTATGGAACCGACACTAAGGCCGTAGAATCGCTCCATAGAGGAACATGGGGAGGATGCCGACCCTCCCCATAGGCATAAAATCCTATGGGGAAGGCCGATGCCATCGCCATAGTAACATATTAATGTGGGGTTTATTTTATAAATCTTCAACATTAAACTTTATGGGGTTGTTGGCCCTCTCAACACAACAATATATGTATATTGGTTTCACTTTATAAATCTTAATACTCTAAACTTTATTTGCAGACCTCTTAAGGGTTGTCAGCCATATTTGCAATAATGATTCCTTATTCTAGCGGGGATCGTTGCTATCTATTTCTTTTAAACTGATTACTGTTTATTTTCTTTGTTGTCTACATATATATATATATGGCACTGTATACATATATTTTGGTGTATATTGTTTAATAGTGGAAATATAAGAGACTTTCTATTTAATGTTTTGTATTCAGACAAGTTCGCTGTATATATATTTATATATATATATATATCAAACTTGTTTGAATTATATATATTAGCTATAAATATATATAATCATATTATTTAATTTTTGTCTAACATATAATTTCTATATATTCATTAATCCAATATCATAGGTAGATAAATATGTACATATAATGTGAAATATGTATAAATATATATATATATACACACATATATATGTATGTGTATATATAGGCATATAAATAAGTTTTCGTATATGAATTTCTACTGAATATAAGTATTTTTAATTGGAAAAGTGTTGTAACCTATACAAATAGTTTTGTTAAATAAATTATATGAAATCCATGTAAAAGTTTGTTTTTATTGTGAAGTACTTGACCAAACTGTAGAATTTGCCAAAACCACTGAAATGAGAATGAAATGGCACTAAAGTAAACTAATAGATTCAATTTATGTTTTCGAATAATTATTCCATATCAAACCTAGAAAATCTCTTTACATGAAAGATTGATATAAACCACCAAAAATTGAAAAATTAGATAACATGCAAACCAAAATAGTGAATTGGTTGATGTGAACTATATTTGTTTTCTGGAATGGACATTTTGATGATGAATATTTAATCCTAGACAATCTATTCTTTGTATTTATTTGGTAAAGTAATGTACTTTTGGGACAGGATGCCGAATGTGGGCTCCTAGAGACGGTAGTTTTACTTTTTCTAAAACTACCACTTTTTGTTATTGGTTGGCCAAGCTACTATACCATTGAAATAGATGGAATTAAAAAAAGACTAGATTCATGTTATATATGTTTGCCACATCCTGCATGCAAGAGTTATGTCATTCTAGTTTAGGAATGTATACAACCATCAGACATGCATCGAGAGATTCCCTCCTACTTATACCATTCTAGGATGCTAGGCTCCTCGTGCAGGGTCGATGTTTTTCTTCGAGATAGGAAGAAACCCAGGGAAGTCCAGTACTTCGTGGTTGGGTGGAAAAAGTGACTAACCACACTCTTGGCCTCAGCTTGCTGAAGACCAATGGGGTCACAGCGGTCAAGATTAGAATATATGATTCATTATGGATATTTATTTCATTGTATTACTCTTGTATGGCTAGCATAGCCAATTTGTAAAATTTAATATTACTTTCATTGATGTATTGATGCAATATCTTACTTGTAACATTGAAATAGATGTATTGTAACACCCTAATTGGTGTATGTAATTGGAAATGTAACACTTTCTAGTGTATGGAATTGTACTTCATTATTTGGAAAATTTTCTATATCATGCAACTATGGATATTTGAATATTATAAATGATTTAATTTCCTCAATTGGAATGAGCCTTGTTTTTGGAATACTATTTTTAGTATGTAAGTTTTTCGCACTTTACACTTCATCATATCAAAAGTCAAACTTGCAATCATAGCCCTCCATTCAAACCCTACTCATCTATAAAATCACTCTTTCTGTCTCATTTATACACTTCCCACTTGAATAATTTGAGCATCCTCTCTCTGATTTTTCCATAGTCATACTCTTGAGCTTTTCATTGTATTTGTAAGTCTGCAAATCTAAGAGCAAAGTGCTACAAAATTTGGGAGAAACAATGGAGGATTGACACTAGTAGTCCAAGGTTTTATGCTTTATCTTTGCATTTGTTTGATCTTAGGTTATTTAGTACTCCATTGGGTTTTTAGGGCATGCATTGTATTAGTTGTAGGTTTTAGAATGTTTTTCTGTGACATCAAAAAGAGAGGTTGACAACTACACCAATATTGAAAGTTCCTGATCCAGAAGGTCAATTTGTTGTAATCACTGATGCCTCAGGTGAAGGTTTAGGAGAAATGCTTATGCATAATAGGCAAGTGGTAGCCTATGAATCTAGAAAGATGAGAGCATATGAGCAAAATTATGCTCCTCATGACTTAGATTTAGTAGCAATTATGCATGCTTTTGCAAGTGTGGTGACACTATTTGCTAGGAAAGCCTTTTGAACTAAAGTCAGACCATCAAGGTCTTAAATATGTATTTTCCCAACCTCATCTGAATGCTTGACAAAGAAGATGGTTGGAATTGATATCCGACTATGACTTTGAGATAAGTTATATCAAAGGTAAAGAGAACCAAGCTGCAAATGCTCTGAGTTGACGGAGGCATATCTCATCAATTGTCTCTATCCACTCAAACTTCAAGGATTTAATGTTACAAAATTCTACAGCTGATGAGCTCTATGAGCAAGTTAAGTAGGCTCTCATAGTAAATCCTCAAGACTCAAGGTATGATGGTTTTTTTTGGAACCAAATGAGCTTTTAAGATACAGAGGAAGGATGTATGTTCTAAACTCTACAGAATTAAGAAACCTTATGTGGAAGGAAGTTCATTCTGCACCATATTCAGTTCATCTTGGAGTAACCAAACTCCTAGCTGATGTGAAGCCTCTTTATTTTTGGAAAGGAATGAAGAATGATGCTACAAGATTTGTAGCAATTTGCCTAGAGTACCAGAGAGTCAAGGCTAAGCATTAAGATCTAGCAAGACTTCTATATCTGCATGATATTCCAGAGTGGAAGTTGCAAGTCTATAGTATGGACTTTGTGCAAGGTCTCCCAATGTCTCGAAATAGACATGATGCTATTTTAGTGGTGGTGGAAAAACTCACCAAGGTAGATCATTTTATACCTGGGAATCTAATTGATGGAGCACCAGTTTTAGCTCACAAGTTTGTGCAAGAAGTGTTTAGATTGCATGGAGTTCCTAAGAAAATTATCTCATACAGAGATGCGCACATGACAACAACATTTTGGCAAACTTTGTTCTCAATGCTAGGAACTCAATTTAATATAAGCTTGACTTATCACCTTGATACAGATGGTTAGACTAAGAGGGTAAATCAAGTTCTAGAAGATTTGTTGTGGATGTATTGCATGGATTAGCAATATAAGTGGAAGGAATATCTACCACTTGTGGAGTTTGCTTATAATAACTCTTATAACTATACTATTAAGATGACTTCATTTGTAGCATTGTACAAAAGAAGATGCCAAACTCCTATAAGATGGGATAAGCTAGAATATAGGATTAGCATTGGTCCAGAAATGTTATCAGAAATGGAAGAACAAATCAAGCTGATCAGAAATAGATTGGTGGAAGCAAATGATAGACATAAAGGTTACACTGATGCCAAGCATACACCAAGGTAATTCTCAATTGGAGAAAAAATTATTTTAAGGGTCAAACCTCAGAAGAGTTCCATAAAGTTTGGAAAGTCTTCCAAACTAGCTCCTTAATATGTAGGACCCTTCAAAGTTCTCAAAGTGATCAATTCAGTTGCCTACAAAATCGCTCTACCACCAGCTCTTGCTAGGATGCACAATGTTTTTCATGTTTCATATTTGAAAAAGTATATAATAGGTGATAATCATATTCTTGATTGGAATGCTTTATAGGTATAGGACCTGGGAGTAGTCACGATCAAGCCTCTCAACGTACTCAAATTTTGCAATCTTCGCTTGCATAATAAAGAGGTTACTTAGTGAAAGGTCCAGTGGGACCAATATGCAGAGGATAGTGCCACATGGGAAGATTATCATGATTTTTATCAGAGATTTCCTCATTTGTTTTATGCTTTTGAAAGTTAAACAAAAACTTTTTATTATTATCTTATGATACACTAGATCATCAAGGATGATGAATCTTATGGGGGAGATATGTCACACCTCAAATTTTAACTATGATTACTTTTTATGTGCACGTAATTAGTGGTTAATTATGCATGAATTAATGATTTGACATTATGTGAAAATGTCAGGATAAATCAAAGATATCATGAGTTTATGTTTATATGACTAGAATTTAGATATGTGATTATAATATGTCATGATTATTTATTCATAAGGTTTATGGATTGAGTAACGATGCACTAATCCCAGTTTGGTGATTGCAAGTTGTAACCAGGAAACATGTTTTCTGCCCTTCAAGAAAGAGATGGAGAGCATCATTAGAGAGAAGAGAATAGATGTATGAATAAGAACAAATTGTTTTCCATCTAAGTCTCATGTTTTCACAGTTTAGTGAACCTTCATCAAATATGGTAAGTTATGTTTGACCAATGGGTCTAAGTTTGGTTCTGACTCGACAAATCATTGATTGTCAACTAGAATCATTAAGCTCAGGGTTTTGTCAAAAACTAAGTCAGGATAGTACATGACTGTCGACAAGGAAATGGTTGATAGTCCTCATTTCTTGGTGTAAAGTAATATAGATATATTAAGTTAGAGAAAATTACTACATTGTAGTGAAGACTACTTTATTATCAGTAATTCCCATTTGGAATTCTATTATGTTAATCTATCTATTTTGATGTTTAAGCAAATTTGAGAGGGGGAGAATACCTCAACCCCATTCTCATATCTTGTTGAGTGTTAGAGACAATTATGTAAGTATACATTGTATACACCAATATATATATATATATATATATATATATATATATATATATAAGTTTAAATTCATTCTATGTAGTCGTTGAGCTTTTTAGGGGAAACATGGTACAGTGGCAAATTTAATGCAAACCACTACATGATCCTATGGACACTCGAATCCTTTACTCCACGTCAATTTTGGAGAGTAAGGAGGAGCTTATCAAACATTTTTGGAGTGGTCTTAATGACCAGTTACTCCGTCATTGTTTCTGCATGCCACTTAGAATGAAATCAGGCATAAATTCGAGAAGGATCTCTGTAGTCTTTAAAAGAGTAAAGCCTATTAAAAAGGCTAGATTATAGAGGGATACATAGGAAAGGAGAGAGGGAAAAGAACACAAAGCTTTGTTCTCATCAAGAAATAAAAAAAAATTAGAGGAAGAGCAAGGAAATTGCAATAAGGACTGTGGATAAGAATTGGGATTATTGTTCAACAGGTCAGTCTATTTCTGTGACTACATTTTGAATAAATCATCTTACTATCATGTAGTTTTGTGTTGGCAAGAGACACTGTGTGGCTTCATAAGTGTTGTCATTAATGGCAACAAAGTCTATCCCACACATCGGTAGTAAATAATATGCCTATACCGGAAGTCAGATTGAAGATTGTTTTGGTCTGGTGAACAAGAACAGAGTATGTAACAAGGTCTGACAATCAGGTCCGCATCTCTCAGATGGTGTAACTTAGTATGTTACGGACTTGGACAAGTCAAGAGGGGTATCATGACTATCATATTCCAAAGATTTAGCCTCCTATGATAAAGAAAGAAAAAGATATGAGCATCTGAGTGTTGGGTTCCAGTCAGGCAGAGCAGACAAAGGAAGAACTGATCGACAGAGTATCAGACTTCAATCTGGATGTGTAAAAAGTGTTGATCAAGCAATCTGTGATATTATACATTGTTGGCCAACATGATTAATGACTTCTATGTCTAAGTTTTTGATGTGCATCACTAATCAAGCATGGATTCAGCCGACAGACCAATAGCTTGCAAATATCTCAGGTGTTCTTGTTGCCGACTAAGAAGTTGTTGGAAATCCTTGTTGCAAATATATATACCTAATGGATTCAAGCTTGTAAGCATGTGAAAGTCATAGTATGTATGGTTAAGTGTGAAGAAAAGCAGAGACAAGAGCAAAGGCAGTAATTCAAGCCTAGAATGTGATAGGAAAGTAATACTATGCAGAGGAAGAATGAAATGTGCCAGATCAGTATACTGTACCTAACCAGAACTAAAATTCTGCATGTATAGATGTTGTTTATTAGTTCAAACGCCTTGGTATCATCTATAAGCATTTGTAGTCTATAAGTCTCTTGTAGGCAGTGGGCCTTTTGTGAGCAGTGTGCTCGGGCAGTGAGCCCTAATTGGCAAGTGCCAAATTTGTACTCTTTATTATTATAACAGATAATATAATCTTGGATTAGTCACCCCGTGGTTTTTCCCTTAACATGGTTTCCACATAAAAATCCTTGTGTTATGTGTTAATTTCTTTTTCAGCTCTTGTGATTGCCTTGCTTTGATAATAAGTTAAGAAAAAAAAAAAGAAAAATAGAAAAGTTATAAGATAACTAATTCACCCCCCCTCTCAGTTATATGCATTGTTTCCAACAATTGGTATCAGAGCTAAGTTCCTTTGAACAAAGCCTAACAGCTTGAGGAAGATCTAGTAATCTCAATGGATGCATATGGTATGAAGGAACAACTTTAGTCTGCCCTAGATGATCTTGAACAATCTCACTCTGAAGTCAATAATTTGAGAGAAAGACTCAAACAAGCTGATGATTTCATAAATGAGCTAAAAGAAAAACATAGTATTTTTGTGAAAAAGAGAAAGGAACTACTCCAGAAATTAGCCAATCAGAGTGAAGTCAATGATACTGATGAAGATCTGAATGAGAAAAATAAGCTATGTGAGAAGCTGTCAAAAGAAGTCATTATGGTAAGGCATGAAATGGAATCAGGGGTTATGAGATTCACTCAAGAAATTGAAGAAAAGAGAAAGATTGAAGATAATCTAAAACAATCCCTTAAGTAGAAAATAAAGGACTGCCACAAAATGGACAGAATAATCAGGCATCTTGAATCTAATCTTGAAGAAGCTAGAGACAATGAAGAACAACTGGAGAATTGAATAGACACTCTTAAACAAGATCTTCAAACTACAAATGAATACAAAAAAAAATTCAAGATAAGCTTAGCCCAACTTGAAGTTCTTCTTGAAAGTCAAAAGAGGATAGATGACAAGCATGACTTGGGATATGAGAAAGGTGAAAGCTCTGGATCTGATCAGAAGAACTTTAGATCAGGAAATCAAAGAAACAGGCCTAGAAGATCTCCGGTAAGACAACCAAACGCTCAAAGATATCCAGCCTTCAATGGATACTGCTTCAATTGCAACAAGTTCAGTCATAAAGCAATCTAGTGTAGAAATAGAATGAATCAAATAAATCCATCCTTCTCCGTTCAATGTTTCAGTTGTAAAAGGTATGGTCACAAATCTCATGAATGTAGAAATATGCAAATGAACAATTCTTTCAATGGTATATGCTTTGTATGCAACAGAATTGGACATATGGATAATGAGTGTAGATCAAGAGGATATCATTCAAATAAGCAAATAAATGTTGTGTGTTACAATTGCAATAGACCTGGTCATTTTGCTAAATTCTGTAGAAGCAGAAATTGGGATAGAAAAGGTCCAATGGAACATGATCAAAAACAAGATAAAGGCAAAGGTAAAGTAAATGCGGATGAAGTTCAAAAGGACATGAGCAAGATTTGGGTAAAAATGAGTACAATGAATATTGGGGATGGATCCGCACTGGAATCCGGTGATGATATTCCTTTCAGAAACTAAAAAGTAAGCTCTGGCTCAGGGGGAGCTACAGAGAAGATCCCTTTCCCCCAGCCAGACAGTGAGTGCCTAAATTCAGCACTTTGAGTCAAAATAACAGGTTGCATTTTAAAAGGTTTGAGGAGACTCACTTGAAGGTCATCCAGACTAAATTTGGCAAATCTACATGTAGATTTGAGCAAGTTATGAGGAGATCCTATATCGATAGCTATCCGGTAAAGCAAAATTTCACAGACAGATCCGGTATGATCCAGAATTGAAATGTTTTAATCTGCAGACCTATGGCATGTTTGAAAAAGGTAAAGATGTGTTGTCAATCCTCATAGACAATGATTTGAATATCCACAAGACAATCCAAGAAAAGCTCATTTGAGAAGCAGGGTAACCGGATGACTTAAAAACTTGTGCATTTATTACAAAAGGAATTAGTGTTTACACAAAAATAAAAGGGTTCTTTCACTCATTATCTACACACTTGCACTCATGAAGAAGAAAGGAAGAGCTCTGAGAAGAAGATCCTACAATTCACTCAAGTTCAACTGAAGATCCAATTCAACTAGAGAATCACTCCGACCTCTGCTTCAAACCCTAAAGCATGAAAAGGTACTTCCCTTCTAAAAACTCTCTCTGAATCTTTTGCAAAAATGGCTACTCCAATGGTTGTCAATATTTTTGATAGGCTAAGACTAAAATTCAAGAAACACCCTTACAAATCTCTAGAAGTTGATCCCTTGGGTGTGTTTTCTAGTATTCTGCACGAAGTCTTGCATGTAGAAGATGTTAGGGTTTATATCCATGCAAACATTAAAGATTTTGGAGACTCAAAGTTGATCGACATTTATCACAAATAGTTAATAGATGAGAATTTTGAATTCAAACCTGAATTCAAGACCATCTAGGACAAACACTTCAGACATTGCATACATTTTCCATGTTTTGCAAAAGACAATTGGGTTCGGTATGTTCTAAGTAGGATGCATGATAATTTTATGTGGCTAATGAGGCCATTCAAGATAACTAAAGATGCCATTAGGGCAGTGACCGGACTGCATTCATCTGGTGGGGTACCCACACTTAAATTTGTGAAGAATCATATGGTAACTAAAGCCACTAGATCAAAATTTGACAAAAGAGCAATGACTATAAATGACATCAAGGATCTAGATGTCAAGTTTCCTTCAATGATAATTGGCTACAAAATCTACCACTCGAGCAGGGAGAATTCTGTGTCTGGTACAACAACCTATGCTGCATATGAAATGTTAAGGGAAGATGTTGATAATGATCTGTGTGAGCTTCTACTGAATCAGCTGATCAAGAACTTGTAGAAGATCAAAAAGGATAAGAAAAACTCTTTCAAATATGGTAGTCTAATACTATGTCTATTTTTCTATTATATGAATGAGCTACCTAGATCAAATGGTTGGGTCTGGCAATATGATAATGTTGGCAAGAGACACTATGTGGCTTCATAAATGTTGTCATTGATGGCAACAAAGTCCATTCCACACATCCGTAGGACATGGTATGTCTATACCAGAAGTCAAATTGAAGAGCATTTTGGTCTGATGACCAAGAACAGAGCATGCAACAAGGTCTGACAATCAGGTCCGGATCTCTCAGAGGAAGTATCTTAGAAAAGTGCAGACTTGGGGAAGTCAAGAGGAGTACCATGACTAATATATTCTAGAGATTGAGCCTCTGGTGATGTAAGAGTGAAAAGATATGAACACCTAAGTGTTGGGTTCCTGTTTGGCAAAGCAGACCAAGGAAGAACTGACCGACAGAGCTTCAGACCTTAATCCGAATGAGATATTGATGGTAATAAAGTTTCTTAAGGGATCATTCATGATTGGCCGACATGATTAATGACTTCTATAAGCATCTCTTTGATACACAGCACTTGGTAAGCAAGGATTTAGCCAACAGACCAAAGTTTGGGAAAATATTGAGTATTTTGGATGCTGACTAAAAAGATGTTGAAATCCTTTGTGCGGATATATATACCAGATGGATTTTGATGAGAAGGTGTGTGTGGTGTGTTGTGGAGTGTGAAGAAAAGTAGAGAGCAATGTGGAAGCAGTAATAAAGGTCTGGTATGTGACACGACAGCAGCACCAAAGAAGAGGAAGAATGAAGTGCAGTAGATTAGTGTATTGAGCCTAACCAGAACTGAACCTCAGCATATGTGGATGCTTCTCATCAATTCAAGTATCTTGTTACTTTCTTTGTACCTTGTAGACAATGAGTCTCTTGTAGGCAGTGAGCCTCTTGTGAGTAGTGTGCCCGGGCAGTAAACCCTAATTGACAAGTGCCATTTTGTACTTCTATTATTTTAACAGAGAATACAATCTTGGGTTAGTCACCCCGTGGTTTTTCCCTTAACAAGGTTTTCCACGTCAAAATCATAGTGTTATGTGTATTGATTTTGTTTCTGATTTCATGGTTATGGATGCTTATTTGTTTTGATGCTGCACTAGTTACTAAAGAAGAACAGAAAGTTAAATTAAGTAAGATAACTGATTCACCCCCCCTCTTAGTTATCAACAATTGGTATCAGAGCCAACTTCCTCCAAACAGAGCCTAACAACTTGAGGAAGATATGGGAATTCCAATGGATATGTATGGTATGAGGGAACAACTTCAATCTGCCCTTGATGATCTTGAGTAATCTCACTTTAAAGTCAATAACTTGAGGGAAAGACTCAAACAAGCTGATGATTTCATAAATGAACTAAAGGAGAAACTGAGTATCTCTATGAAAAAGAGAAAGGAACTTCTTCAACAATTAGCAAGTCAAAGTGAAGCCAATGATACTAATGAAGATCTGAATGAGAAGAACAAATTATGTGAGAAGCTATCAAAAGAGGTCATTATGGTAAGACATGAAATGGAATCAGGGGTTATGAAATTCACCCAAGAAATTGAAGAAAAAAGAAAGAATGAAGATAATCTAAAACAATCTCTCAAGGAGAAGTCAAAAGACTGCCACAAAATGGATAGAATAATCAGGCATTTGGAATCTAATCTTGAAGAAGCTAGAGATAATGAAGAACAACTTGAGAATCAGATTGACACTCTAAAAAGGGATCTTCAAACAACAAATGAATACAAAGAGAAATTCAAGATAAGCTCTACTCAGCTTGAAGTTCTTCTTGAAAGCCAAAAGAGGGTAGATGACAAGCAAGGCTTGGGGTATGAGAAAGGTGAAAGCTCCGGATCTGGTCAGAAGAACTCTGGATCAGGAAATCCAAGGAATAGGCCTAGAAGACCTCTGGTAAGGCAACCAAATGCTCAAAGATATCCATCCTTCAATGGATACTGCCACAATTGCAATAACTTTGGTCATAAAGCAAATCAGTGTAGAAGAAGAATGAATCAGACTAATTCATCCTTCTCCGGACAGTGTTTTAACTGCAAAAGGTATGGTCACAAATCTCATGAGTGTAGAAATATGTAAATGAACAATTCATTCAATGGTAGATGCTTTGCATGCAATAGAATGGGACATATGGCTAATCAGTGTAGATCAAGAGGATATCAGTCAAATATGCAAAGAAATGTTATTTGCTACAATTGCAATAGATCCGGTCATATTGCCAAATTCTACAGAAGTAAGAGTCAGGACAAAAAGGGTTTGGTACATCATAATCAAAACCAAGACAAAGGAAAAGGAAAAGTGAATGAGGATGAAATTCAAAGCGAGATGAACAAGATTTGGGTGAAGAGGAGTACAAAAAATGTTGAGGATGGATCCGCACCAGAATCTGGTGCTGATATTCCTTCCGAAAACTAAATAAATAAGCTCTTGCTTAGGGGGAGTCACAAAAGAAAACAAGTTCCCCCAGCCAGTCAATTGGTGCCTAAAATTGGCACATAGAAAGTTGTAGATTAAAGGGTTCTCGAAGAAACATATAAATAAGTCTTGGTAAAGATATGGAAGATCCGCAAGAAATTTAGAAGAGGTTAATCTTCCAAGATTGATCCAGTTTAACAGTCATCCGGTAAGAATAGAATTTTCACAGTTAGATCCAGTATGATCCAAATTTGAGGTATCTTGATTTGCAGATAAATGGAATGTTTGGAGAAAGGTAAATAAACTGCTAATATTCACCAAGAATAATTCTAAGTGCATCTTAGTGATCTGAAAAAATCTCTCAAGACAAGGAGAACTAAGCAACCAGAATAACTTAAGTTGTACATTTATTACAATGTGAAATTAGGGTTTACGCAGAAATATAAGGGTTCTCTGGTTCATTGTTTGCACATTTGCATTCGAGAAGAGAGAAGGAGCTCTACAACAAAATTGTCTCAAACCTGTCAAAGATCAACCACAGAAGTTGATTCATACAGCAATTCAATCTGGCTCATATCGTGAACCCTAGAATCGTAAAAAGGTATTTTCACTCTTGAAAATCTCTCATTGAATCTTTTTGAAAGATGGCTACTCTGAATGTTGTGAAGATCACTGATAGGCCGCGCCCTAAATTCAAAAAACATCCCTACAAATCTCTAGAAGTGGACCCATTAGGCGCCTTTCCAAGCATTCTGCATGGGGTTTTGTACATAGAAGATGTTAGGGCATACATTCATGCAAACATTGAGGATTTTGGGGAATCTAAGCTAATGGATATCTATCACAATCAGTTAATAGATGATTCATTTAAACTCAAACCTCAGTACAAGACTATCTAGGATAAGCATTTTGAATAGTGCATCCATTTCCCCTGTTTTATTGAAGATGAGTGGGTCCAGTATGTTTTGAGCAGAGTGCATGACAACTTCATGTAGTTGATTAGACCATTTAAGATCACAAAAGATGCTGTTAGGGCGATAACTGGTTTGCACTCATCTGGAGGGTTACCTGTTCTAAAACTGGTCAAAAACCAAACTATGAGTGAGGCCACCAGATCAAAATTTGACAAGAGAGCAATGACAATAGAAGATATCACTGATCTGGATATCAAGTTTTCCTCCATGATAATTGGTTACAAGGTATATCACTCCAACAGGGAAAATTCAGTACCTGAAATTGCAATTTACACTGCTTATCAGATGCTAAGAGAAAATGCTGACTATGATCTTTTTGAGCTTCTCCTGAACTAGCTATTAGAGAATTTGTAGAAAATAAATAAAGATAAAAAGAATTCATTCGAGTATGGTGGGTTGATACTTTGCCTATTCTTCGACTATATGAATGAGCTACCTGGAACTAGCAGTTGGGTATGGCAAAATGACAAATCAGTTGCTATTCAAATCAAAGATTACATGCATGGGCTTGGTGATGCCAAGACTCAAAATATAGCTCTCTGGGGATATTTCAAGAACTTTCAAAGTATGATGCAAGCTAGAGAAAGGATCCCCCAATCTTTGGTTGAGAAATACAAGGATACAGTGTACTTTATGGTAGACACTGATCAATGCCTAATGGAGGCAGTGGAACCAAGAATAGTATGGATCATGCCAATGGGGTATGAGGTTGATGAGAAAATCCTAGAACTACATAGCCAACATCTGCTAAGTCAGTCCAAGGACCCTAAGGCAGAAAGGTTTGGAACCTACCAAGAGTGGAGTGTAAAAGTTCATGTTGAACTAAGATAGCCTGAGATTAAAAGAAAAGTGAGAAGGGAAGTAGAAGAATTTGCCAAGAGGCATGGAATATCAAAGGAAGCAGTTGATGCCAACAGAGAGAAGATGGAAAGAGCAGATAAAGAAAGGCAAGAAACTGAAAAAGAAAGTGCTCTGGTGCAAGCCCCCTCTCGGACCAGATCCTCCAAGAGCTCTGCACCTGCCACCTCTAAGAGCCAAAAAGCATCAAAATTGGAAGTCAGGACATCTAAAAAGGGAGAGAAGAGAACTAAGACAAAGGCCACAAGGTCTTACACCAGTCAAAAGGATGATGAAGAGACAGAATCAGATGAGGAAATCAAGAAAATGAAGAAGAAGAAGAAAAAAACATCTGGTGAACCCTCTACCGGTCATAACAAGGAAGAAGAGAAAAGAATTTGTTGAAAGGCCTACTCTCTGCATTGATGATATCATCAAATCAGTCACTACGGATGGGAACTTGAAACCAATGACTGAATTTTATGATGATTATAGTGAAGCTGATTAGAAGATCCTACAAGAAGCTACAGTCAGGTATCTAAACATCTACAACAAAGCATTCATTGAAATCATCTCCTTAATTCCCAAAAGCCTAGAGAAGGAGCTTGAAATAAGAAAGAACAATGCCAAGGCAAAAGACCTAGAGATCCGGGAACAAATAGCTATTCAGCTCTACCCTTCCATCACTCCAAAATAGATGAACATGATCTTCAAGGATTGCAAGGATGAGTTCCGAAGCAAAGCTAGAATGAATAAGCTTATGCTCGAAGAGACTAATTAGGTGGCTAAAGAAATAGAAGACATCCTCCGGAATGCCTATAAAAGATTCAATATTCCTGTTATAGAAGACTTAGATGATGAACCCTTTGTCATGGATGATGAAGGACTCAGTACATCAAAGGAAGATCCTATAGAAAAAAATGTAGAAGATTCAAAAGAGATGGATAAAGAGAAGACTAAGGACTTAGATTCTTCTGTTCTGGAAGAGGAAGTCCATGGAGAAGTAGACACCTCTCTTCCAAATCCCCCAGTGGACTTTGGAATTGAAGGAAAAGAAATAAAAGAAGAGAGAATCAATCAAGAAGAAGAAGCAAAGGGAAGAGAAGAAGGTCAAATAGAGAAGACCACAAGTGACAGTGTTGAGGCTACAGAAGGGAAGAAAATTCTATCTCTGGTAAGAGACACAGTAGAAGCATTCAAAGACTTCCTAACAAGAGAAATGATGGAATTAGATGAACCGGAGCTACTTCAAGGACCATTCAATTTTGATTCACTCTCTCTGGTCCTGACAATGAAGGTGGCATCTTTTGCTCAAGCCAAATCAAAAGAAAAACTTCTGAAGTCTCACATGGAAGACTGTGAGCTGATAGAAATTGCATCTGGTGTATTGGAGAAGATCATGCCATCCTTCCAGAAGGATCTCTTGGCCTCCTCATCCGGTAATCTAAAATCTCTTGTAAATTCTGTTAATACACATTTTGATTCCTTAGAAAAGTCAGCTAAAGAAAAGGTCTGGAAGGAGTTTTTGGGAAAAAGATTCTCTGAAGTACAAGGGTTAATAACAAATGATAGGAGAAATATGGATATTGGGATAAAGAGCTTAGAAAATACTCTTAAAGATGGCAAAGAAATGTATAAATTTTGTCTATCCTGGTCTAAAGTGACAAAGGATATTGAGAAGAAAGTGAAAGAACAAGAGGGTAAACTATCAAGTTTATCTCAAAATTTTGACCCTCTCACCACATCCATAATAAACCAAGAATGTCAGACTAGTGCCATTCTAAATGAACTAAAGAAACTTGAAAAGGAAAGGAAGAATATAATAAGTAGGATGGGTGAACTTAGAGGGATCATTATCCCTAAGTTAGAGGCCATGCATGAGGCCCTAACTGATGTTTAGACCACAGCCTAGACCAGTGATTCGACAGATCTTAAGAAGGTAGAAGCTTTTGCAATCTTGTTGAGTGGTCACATCTCAATTTTGGACAGGATGAAGCAGAGTTGGGTGACAGAAGTTATACAGTTGAAAAATACTTTTGCAGATATACTTAAGTATATGTAAGTATAACTTGTATATATACTTATGCAGATATGTATAGTTTTTTTTTTTTGGGAAATTTTGGTGTGCGGATTCTACCCTTTGCCATTGATGTCAAGGGGGAGTGAAGAATAGTGAAAAATGTCAAATTCAACTAAAGGGGAGCTCTAGAAAAGTGTACATTAGAATAGAGCATCAGCTAAGGGGGAGATTGTTGGCAAGAGACACTATGTGGCTTCATGAATGTTGTCATTAATGGCAACAAAGTCCATCCCACACATCCGCAGGACATGGTATGTCTATACCAAAAGTTAGATTAAAGAGTATTTTGGTCCGGTGACCAAGAACAGAGCATGCAGCAAGGTCTGACAATCAGGTCCGGATCTCTCAGATGAAGTATCTCAGAAAAGTGTGGACTTGGGGAAGTCAAGAGGAGTACCATGACTAATATATTCCAGAGATTGAGCCTCCAGTGATGTAAGAGTGAAAAGATATGAACACCTAAGTGTTGGGTTCCTATTTGGCAGAGTAGGCTGAGGAAGAACTGACCGGCAGAGCTTCAGACCTTAATCCAGATGAGATATTGATGGTAATAAAGTTTCTTAAGGGATCATTCATGATTGGCTGACATGGTTGATGACTTCTATAAGCATCTTTTTGATACGCATCACTTGGTAAGCAAGGATTCAGCTGATAGACCAGAGTTTGGGAAAATATTGAGTATTTTGGATGCTGACTAGAAAGATGTTGAAATCCTTTGTGTGGATATATATACTAGATGGATTTTGATGAGAAGGTGTGTGTGCTGTGTTGTGGAGTGCGAAGAAAAGTAGAGAGCAGTGTGGCAGCAGTAATACAGGTTCGGTATGTGACAGGACAGCAGCACCAAAGAAGAGGAAGAATGAAGTGCAGTAGATCAGTGTATTGAGCCTAATCGGAACTGAACCTCAGCATATGTGCATGCTTCTCATCAGTTCAAGTATCTTGTTACTTTCTTTGTACCTTGTAGACAGTAAGTCTCTTGTAGGTAGTGTGCCTCTTATGAGCAGTGTGCTTGGGCAGTGAGCCCTAATTGGCAAGTGCCATTTTGTACTTCTATTCTTTTAACAGAGAATACAATCTTGGGTTAGTCACCCCATGGTTTTTCCCTTAACAGGGTTTTCCACGTCAAAATCATAGTGTTATGTGTATTGATTTTGTTTCTGCTTTCATGGTTATGGATGCTTATTTGTTTTGATGATGCACTAGTTACTAAAGAAGAACAAAAAGTTAAATTAAGTAAGATAACTGATTCACCCCCCTCTTAGTTATCAACAGATAAACCTGTTGCAATTCAGATTAGAGATTACATGTATATACTTGGTGATGCTCAAGCCCAAAACACAACCCTCTAGGGTTACTTTAAGAATTTCCAAAATATGATGCACACCAGAGAAAGAATACGACAAACAATAGTTGATAAATACAAAGATACAGTCTGCTTCATGGTTGACACTGATCAATGCCTAATAGAGGCAGTTGAGCCAAGAATTATATGGATAATGCCTATGGGTTATGAGGTCGATGGAAAAATCTTGGAGCTACATATTCAACACCTGCTAAGCCAGCCTAAGGACACTGAAGTAGAAAGGTTTGGCACCTTTGAAGAGCTAAGCATAAAAATTTATGTTGAGTTAAGATAGCCGGAGATGAAGAGAAAAGTAAGAAAGGAAGTTGAAGAAATTACCAAAAGATTTGCCATATCAAAGGAGACTGGAGATGCTAACAGAGAGAAAATGGAGAAGGCAGAGAAAGAAAGACAAGAAGCAAAGAAAGAAAGTGTTCCTATGCAAACCTCCTCTCGGACTAGATCCTCCAAGAGCTCTTCTCCTGCCACCTCTAAAAGCTCAAAGTCTACCAAACCGGAAGTCAAGTCATCCAGAAAAGGAGAAAAGAGGATGAAGACCAAAGCCACAAGGACATATACAAGCCATGAGGATGATGAAGAAACAAAATCAGTTGAGGAAATCAAGAAAATGAAGAAGAAGAGAACATCTAGGAAGTTCTCTGCTAGCATAAATGAGGAAGAGAAGGTAGAGGAATTTGTTGAAAAGCCCACTCTTTCCATTGATGACATCATCAAGGTAGTTACTATGGATGGGAACCTGCAACTGGTGACAGAGTTCTATGATGAATACAATGATGCTGACAAGAGAATTCTAGAGGAAGCTACTGTAAGATATTTAAATATCTATAACAAAGCATTCATTGAAATAATTTCATTAATTCCAAAAAGCCTAGAAGAAGTATTGGAACAAAGAAAAGTGAATGCAAAGGCTAAAGACTTGGAGATTTGGGAGCAAATAATGATATAGCTATGGCCCTCTATCACTCCAAAACAAATGGACATGATTTTCAAAGAGTGTAAAGATGATTTCTAGAGCAAATCCAGAATGAACAAACTCATGCTTGGTGAGACTGAACAAATAGCCAATGAAACAAAAGAAATCCTCTGGAATGCCTTGAAGAGATTCAATCTTCCCATTATAGAGGAAACAGATGAAGAGCCTTCTAACATGGATGTTGAAGGATTAAAGAAAAATGATGAAGAATCATCTCAGGAATTAGATTCCTTTGTTCTAAAAGAGGAAGGACAGAAAGAAGAAACATTTTTTGGCAAGGATGTCGAAGGATTAATGAAAAATGATGAAGAGCCATCTAAGGCACTAGACTCCTCTACTCTGGAAAAGGAAGGATAGGTAGAAGAAACAAAGATCAATAAGCAAGTCAGTCTGGATGTCCCCAAAAGGAAGGAAGTAGAGTTTGTAAGAGACACTGCAGAGACAGTACAAAATTTCCTAGACAAAGAAATAATGGAGCTGGATGAACCTGAGTTAATTCAAGGGCCACTAAACTTTGACTCTCTATCTCCAGTTCAAATAAAGAAGGTGGCATCTTTTGCTCAGGCTAAAGCAAAAGAGAAACTTCTAAAATCTCACATGGAGGATTGTGAGCTGTTGGAGATTGCATCTAGGATGTTGGAGAAGATTATACCAACCTATCAAAAGGATCCCTCTACCTCCCCATCTGATAATCTAAAAAACTTAGTCAATTCTGTTAACTCTCATTTTGAATCCTTAGAGAAATCGGTAGAAACTAAGTTCCAGAAGGAGTTCTTGGGAAAGAGGTTCAGTGAAGTACAAGGGCTAATTACTAATGATAGAAGAACCTTAGGCATTGCAATAAAGAGCCTTGAAAGCACTCTTAAAGATGGTGGGGACATATACAAATTTTGTTTAACTTGGGCCAAAGTGACAGAGGACATTGAGAAGAAAGTGAAAGAACAAGAAGGAAAACTGTCAAGTTTATCTCAGAATTTTGATCCACTTACTACCTCTCTGGTGAATCATGAATGTCAAGCTATTGATATAATAATGAAATTAAAGAACTAGTTAAGGAGAAAAAGAACATAATGGATAGAATGGATGAGCTCAGAGGGATAATCATCCCTACGTTAGAGGCAATGCATGATGCCTTGATAGAGGCACAAAATACAATCCAAACTAGTGATCCAATAGACTTAAAGAGGGCAGAAGCATATGCATTTCTATTAAGTGGACACATCTCCATTTTGGATAGAATGAAGAGGAGTTGGGCCACATAAATCATCCAGTTGAAGACAACCTTTGCGAATATAATTAAGCATATGTAAGTATAACATATGATTTGTATATACTTATGCGGCCATGTATAGAATATTTTTTGCAAAATTTTGGTATACAGATTCCACCCTTTGCCATTGATGTCAAAGGGGGAGTGAAGAGTAGTGAAAAATGTGGAATCTAGCAAAGGGGGAGCTTTGATAAAATAGTACAAGAGATAGAGCACCAGCTAAGGGGGAGTTACTGCGACACTTAGCCATTTTTTACTAAGTGTTGCCATCAATGCCAAAGGGGGAGATTGTTGGCAAGAGACACTGTGTGGCTTCATAAGTGTTGTCATTGATGGTAACAAAGTTTATACCACACATCTGCAGTACATAATATGCCTATACTAGAAGTTAGATTGAAGATTGTTTTGGTCTGGTGAACAAGAATAGAGTATGTAACAAGGTCCAACAATCAGGTCTGGATCTCTCATATGGTGTAACTCAGTAAGTTGAGGACTTGGACAACTCAAGAGGGGTATCATGACTATCGTATTCCAAAAATTTAGCCTTCGGTGATAAAGAAAGAAAAAGATATGAGTATCTAAGTGTTGGGTTCTAGTCAGGCAGAGTAGACAAAGGAAGAACTGACTGACAGAGTATCAGACTTCAATCCGGATGTGTAAAATGTGCTGATCAAGCAATTTATGATATTATACATTGTTGGCTGACATGATTAATGACTTCTATGTTGCCGACAGACCAATATCTTGCAAATATCTTAGGTGTTCTTGTTGCCGACTCAGAAGTTGTTGGAAATCCTTGTTGTGGATATATATACCCAATGGATTCAAGTTTGTAAGAGTGTGAAAGTGATAGTATGTATGGTTAAGTGCAAAGAAAAAAAGATATAAGAGCAAAGGCAGTAATTCAAGCCCAGAAAGTGACAGTAAAGTAATATTGAGCAGAGGAAGAATGAAATGTGCCAGATTAGTATACTGTACCTAACCAGAATTGAAATTCTGCATGCATAGATGTTGTTCATCAATTCAAACACCTTGGTATCATTTGTAAGCAGTTTTAGATTGTAAGTCTCTTGTAGGTAGTGGGGCTTTTGTGAGCAGTGTGCTCGGGTAGTGAGCCCTAATTGGCAAGTGCCAAATTTGTACTCTTTATTCTTTTAACAGAGAATACAATCTTGGGTTAGTCACCTCGTGGTTTTTCCCTTAATAGGGTTTCCATGTAAAAATCCTTGTGTTATGTGTTAATTTCTTTTTCAACTCTTGTGATTACTGTGCTTTGATAATAAGTTAAGAAAAGAAAAGAAAAATAGAAAAGTTATAAGATAACTGATTCACCCCCCTCTTAGTTATCTATATTGTTTCCAACATTTTGTTGGTATCAAATTATCAGATAGAAAATGTATTAAAACCAAGCAAAGGTATTATAGAGTTTCATCGTGTTATACATAAGTATTGAAGTTCACTATGATATATTTATAATAGAGCTCACCGTGTTTTATATACTTAAACTTATCCTATTTTATACTAAGTTCACTATGTTATTATTTAATTTTACTATATGTCTACCATGGTTGACAGTATCTTTCCTGAAAGGCCAAATATACATGGTTGACTGGGTTGTTTTTATTAGGCCAAACATTGTCTCGACAATGCATTATCAATACATGGCTGATAGTGTTATATATAATATATCTACAGTAATATTTTATAGTAGACAATTGTGCCTTAAGAAGTGGTTGAGTGTGCCAAGGACACTTTGGTGTAGTGCACCTAGAACAATAACTTAGTCAAATTTGTAAATGTTAGTGTTAAAAAGGCAAAATGAGTTTTGAAAATAAATGTAATAGAGCCTTAAAAAGGCATAGGAGGATGATTTTAGTCATTTTATGTTAGTGGAGTTTGAAAAAGGTTTAGTGGGACTACAGTCATAAAGACTGACAGTCTATATTTAGAAAACTCAGTTTTTAGGAAAAATCAGTTGCTTTAGGCTATTTTGAACCTTATTCCCATGATGGAATGGAGTGTCAAGGATATAAAACAAGTGTATTACATTGTAAAAAGGAAGTGTGGTCGAGTGAAGGAAGATTGGGATGAAGTTTGAATGAAATATTAAAGAGAAAATGTTGTTTGCTATCCCTGACTATATTTTTCTGCATTTCTATTGTTCCCTCTGCTCTCCCATGGCTATACAGTACTGTGATGTTCTCTCATGCATTAGGATGTTGAAATGGACTAACTTAGCCTTGTTTTAGATCATGTTTGAAAGATTTTGATGAAGTTTGAAGCCTTTTCCAAATGGTTCTTCAAAACTATGTTTTTCCAGTTTCTCACTATTTTATTGCTGTTCTAACGAATTGTACTGGGCCGTACGACTCACCCATGACCCCAAATTCATAATTTTGGTTAAAGGGGTGGATCACCTTCCATTTAAACTTGGTTGGGGAAAATCTCATTGGAAAAAAAGCATTTTATGACTATTTTTGTGCAAGTAGGTCTGTAAGTAGGGTTTTAGAGGGTTTTAGTGCTTTTTCATGAAATTGATGGAATCTTGACTCCCCACACTTGCATCTTGGATGGAAATGGCTATAATAAGTTTGGTTTACATGTTAGATAAGTGGGTTTTGTGCAGGAACAATGGAGTTAATACAAAGGGCAGATTTTGTGTTCTTAAAGTCTAATTTCTCTATGTTTTGGATAGTCCTAGCATAGGTAGAGTTTGCTTTTGAAAGAAAGGTAATTTGTTTGGTGGCTAGAACCCTAAAATTAGTTAAGTTAATCAATATTCAACACCTCCTACACATGGGAACAAGAATTTGTGGAGTGGGCTATCATTTTCATGTATTTGTGGTGTTGTGGGAGGCCTAATTAGCCCTTGGGACAGCATGAATAGTCCTATTTTGAGTGTGGTGTTCCAAAGAAACCTATGTTGAATGTTTTAATATGTTCAAGAAAAAGGTAATGGGTAGTCAAAAAGCACATGACAATTCAAAGAAGAGGTCTAGAACTCAAGTTATTGCATGACAGTCCTAAAAGGAGGGCTATAAGGAAGTGACTGGGTTTGTGAAGGAAATGGTACAAGGATGTACCTTCTGAGCAATTTGTGAGTTTTGTGAGCTTGGGGCAGTCCAACCTAGTTGGTCTAGGGTCCCTAGAAAGTTTGGGAAGGTCCCCATAAGTATGAACCTATAAATGGGGATATTGTGTTGTGTTGAAGCCATGGAGTGTGAGTGGACAATCAAGTCCAAATTGAAGTCAAGTGTTGCTGTTTGGTCCACTAAGGCCTAGATGAGTTATTTACCCTACCATTCCCTATATCCTCTTCCTCCTATGTTGTTAGTTTGATCCTTTGTGGTCTTGTGTTAGTGAGCTCTGCATCAAATTGGTATCAGAGCACAGTCAGTAGGTCTGTGAACTATTAAGTGTTAAGAGGCAATTTGTCAAGATGCCTCCAAGAGTGAGAAACATGGCTCAAGAGATGAATGAGCTGAAAGAGAAACATGCTAAAGAGTTGAGGGAGATGAAAGAAAGAATGGCTACCCTGGAGTAAAATCAGAGAAGAGGAGTGGCTCTAGGTGAAGAGATTGAGTCTAAGGAAGAAGAAGAAGCTAAGTATGAAGATGTGGAAGAAGAGTTGGACCTTGAGGATTAGAGGGTGGTAAAGTTGCTAAGGTTAGTAAAAGAAGACAAGCACAAGATAAAGATAGATGTGCCAAAGTTTGGAGGAAGCCTGAATGATGAAGACTTGTTTGATTGGATTGCAGCATTGGACAATCATTTTGAGTGTGAAGAAGTTCCTGAGGATTAGAAAGTAAAGATTGCAAAGACCACGATGACAGGTCATGCTTTGTTATGGTGGGATTATCAGCAGATAGAGAGGAGAAAGAAAGGAAAGACAAAAAATGTTTCATGGGACAAGATGGTAGCAAAAATCAAAGGTAAATTCTTGCCTAAAGATTATAAAGTTCAAATGTTTAAAAAGCTCCAAAGTTTAAGACAAAAGGAAATGGATGTTAAGACATACACTGAAGAGTTTTATAAGCTGAGTATAAGGTCTAGTCAAAATGAGAGTGAAGTGCAAAAATTTGCTAGGTATATTGGTGGTTTGAGGTTTAACATGCAGGATGAACTAGTGTTGGTAAATCTAAGGAGTGTTGAAGATTGTTATCAGATGGCAGTTAGAGTGGAAGAGAAGCTGAAAAGAAGACAAGATAAGTTAGCCAGAGGCAGAGGCAATACCTCTAGAGGTAGAGGATCTTTTAACACAAAGCAAGTCAGTGAAAGTCAAGAAGACATGAACAAGGCACAAGGACAAGGGGTTGATTTCAAACAAGGACAAAATGCAGATTTTAGAGGTAAAGGTTCTAGAGGTAGATTTGGTGGTGGAAGGAGTGCAAATACCTTTGTAGGTAAGTGTTATAATTGTCAAGACTTTGGGCACCCAACATATAAGTGTCTTGAGAAACAAAATTTTTCAAGTGATGGTGAGAAGAAGAATGAGAGGAGGACTCAATTAGTCCAAGAAGAAGAGTGTGGTAGTTCTAGTTACATAAGGTGTGATGTTGAAGCAGGAGAAGCATTGATGCTGAGAGAAAGAGCACTACTGAAGACCTCCAAGGAGAAGGAGTTGATTTAGAGGAGAACATTGTTTAAGACAACTTGCAAGAGCAAGAACAAGGTATGTAAAGTGATAGTGGATTCTGGTTGTATTGATAATATGGTGTCTAGTGAGATGGTAGACAAGCTAAAGTTAAAGAGAGTTCCTAGGGAAGTTCCCTACAAAATTTCTTGGGTGAGTGATCATCAGTCCATTTTAGTGAATGAACAAGCATTAGTTGAGTTTAAGATTGGAGCATATGAGGATATAGTACTTTGTGACATCCTACCAATGGATTGTTGTCATGTGATATTGGGAAGACCCTTGCAATTTGATAGGTTTGCAGTCTATGATGGAAGAGATAATACCTTCACTATCAAGAAGGATGAGAAGACTTTTGTGTTACTACCATTAGAGGAGTAGTCAAGAATAGAAAGTAAGATTATGTTTGGCAAGAAGGAGTCAGCGATGATTGAGGAGTATGAAAACAAGGAGTGTGCAGCCTTTTCAAGGCATGGAGTTATTGAAACAACAAATAGGAAGTGTGGAGCTGATTTGCAGCCTATTGAGAAGAGAAATATCTTCATGTGGAAGAAGGAAGTGACTGAAAATGTGAAGTGCAAGAGTGTAGAGCCTGTTGTAAGGCAAGGAGTGAGTGAAGGAGTCTTAGTAGGAACAATCGTGTGCCCTGTAGTGATGAGTAGACAGCCAAGAGAAGCTGGTGCAATAGTTTACAAAGTAAGCAAGTTGGATAAAGGCCTGACAGAGGTTGGTAAAGGGAAGACGATAGTAGACAGTGGCAAGCAAAGTATGAACCAGTGGTGTAAACAAGAAGTTGCGAAGACAAGTGTGAAGATAGTAGAGAGAAGCATGAGAGTTGATGAAGGTGACAAGGTCAGAGGACCAAGAGTGGGACAGTCCACAAAGAGTGCATATGGTCACAAGGCAAGAAATGATGGCAACCATGCCATGGATAGTGAACATGAACCTGATGAAGACAAGCATGGAGCAATGAAGGACAATTTGCAAGAGTATTTCCAAGGGACTTAGAAAAGTTTCAAGTTAGGTTGTATGGTGCAGTGCACCTAGAACAATAATTTGGTCAAATTTGTAAATGTTAGTGTTAAAAAGGCAAAATGAGTTTTGAAAATAAATGTAATAGAGCCTTAAAAAGGCATAGGAGGATGATTTTAGTCATTTTATGTTAGTGGAGTTTGAAAAAGGTTTAGTGGGACTGCAGTCATAAAGACTGTGACAGTCTATATTTAGAAAAATTAGTTTTTAGGAAAAATCAGTAGCTTTAGGCTATTTTGAGCCTTATTCCCACAATGGAGTGGAGTGTCAAGGATATAAAACAAGTTTAATACATTATAAAAAGGCAGTGTGGTCGAGTGAAGGAAGATTGGGATGAAGATTGAATGAAATATTAAAGAGAAAATGTTGTTTGCTGTCCCTGAATGTATTTTTCTGCATTTCTGTTGTTCCCTCCTCTCTCCCATGTCTGTACAGTACTGTGATGTTCTCTCATGCATTAGGATGTTGAAATGGACTATCTTAGCCTTGTTTTAGATCATCTTGCAAAGATTTTGATGAAGTTTGAAGCCTTTTCCAAACAGTTCTTCAAAACTGCTCTGTTTTTCCAGTTTCTCACTGTTTTATTGCTGTTCTAACGAATTGTACTAGGCCGTACGACTCAGCAATGACCCCAAATGCATAATTTTAGTTGAAGGGGTGGATCACCTTCCATTTAAACTTGGTTGGGGAAAATTTCATTGGAAAAAAGGCATTTTATGACTGTTTTGTGCAAGTAGGTCTGTAAGTAGGGTTTTAGTGCTTTTTCATGAAATCGATGGAATCTTAACTCACCACACTTTCATCTTGGATGGAAATGGCTGTAATAAGTTTGGTTTATATGTTAGATAAGTGGGTTTTTTGCAGGAACAATGGAGTTAATACAAAGGGCATATTTTGTGTTCTTAAAGTCTAATTTCTCAATGTTTTGGATAGTCCTAGCATAGGTAGAGTTTTCTTTTGAAAGAAAGGTAATTTGTGTGGTGGCTAGAACCCCAAAACTAATTAAGTTTATCAGTATTCAGCACCTCCTACACCTGGGAACAAGAATTTGTGGAGTGGGTTATCATTTTCATGTATTTGTGGTGTTGTGGGAGGCCTAATTAGCCCTTGGGACAGTAGGAACAGTCCTATTTTGAGTGTTGTGTTCCAAAGAAACCTATGTTGTATATTTAATATGTTAAAGAATAAGGTAATGGGTAGTCAAAAAGCCCATGACAGTTCAGAGAAGAGTCAGAAACTCAAGTTATTGCATGACAGTCCTAAAAGGAGGGCTACAAGGAAGTGAGTGGGTTTGTGAAGGAAATGGTACAAGGAGGTACCTTCTGAGCAATTTGTGAGTTTTGTGAGCTTGGAACAGTCAAACCTAGTTGGTCTAGGGTCCCTAGAAAGTTTGGGAAGGTCCCCATATGTATGAACCTATAAATGGTGATATTGTGTTGTGTTGACGCCATGGAGTGTGAGTGGACAGTCAAGTCTAAATTGAAGTCAAGTGTTGTTGTTTGGTCCACTGAGGCCTAGACAAGTTGTTTGCCCTACCATTCCCTATATCCTCTTCCTCCTGTGTTGTTAGTTTGATCCTTTGTGGTCTTGTGTTAGTGAACTCTGCATCACACTTAGAGCCTGGTAGGTCAAGATTAAGTCAGCAAGAAGTGCTTGACTATTAGATACAAAAACCTAGTTGGTCATAGAAATTTTATTATGGGTCATTGTGTACTTAATGAAGACCTAAGTCTAGGTCATTTTCTGTGAAAACAAAATATTTACTTTACAGTAGAAGAAAATCATGAAGATATAGATTATTTTGAAGAGCTTTAATAGAAGTTAGGTCAGAGTCAAAGGCTTGGAGAAGGAACTATAGATGTAGACTATTATCTTTAAGTAGATAAAGAAGAATGAAATGTAATTATTATCTCTTTTTAAGTTATCCTAATTTATACATATTCTAATTTTATAAAGGAATGATCTTTAAACCTAGCTTAGGCTAAGATTAGCTACATGGTAGTGGAGGAGTATACTCACTTTGAAGTAATGATAACTTGTAATATTGTTTTCTGTATAAAAATAGTATCTCTTTTGATATGCATGAGGAAGTGTATTTGATTCAAAGGTATAGGAAACTATAGTCATCTTCGATAGATTATAAGTCGAATGATTAAATTCTTTGACTAAATAGATAGAGTGAAAATAATAAAAACCCTATGGTTCAAATGTCAGAATCTTGCTTGTTTAGAGAAAACAATGAGAATGGGAATAGGTTGAAAGATTGTACTTAGTCAAAAGATAAGTTATGATAATGATAGTTATCATTAAGATCATATATGAATAAGGATATACCTCGTGTACTATGTTTTTACATGTTATGAGAAATGTGAATTGGAACAATGCCCAAGTGGTCAAGAGAAGACTAGAGGTTATTGTTTCCATGTTATATTATTATAAATTTTTATTTTGTGAAAACAAGAGTATTTGTTATTACAATGTATTGGGTTAGAGAAGTTAAAAACCTTAGAATCAACCTAGAAGGGTTTAGGAAACTTGAAAACTCTTAAATTGATTATAACATTGAATTAGTCTATTGATTGTTATGGTCGACAGTGAAAGGTTGAGAGAACATTAAATTAAATGATGTCATGATAGAGTCAGAAACTTGTTATATTACACAAGAGTGCTCAATCTTTGGGTCATTGAGTAGAATGACAGGAAGTCATAGACCCTAGTATTTGCAAGTATGCAAAGAGGGACTCTTTATAAGGTTAAAGTCACCTAAACCTATATATTATGTGTTGATAACTGAGAGGGGGGGTGAATTAGTTATCTTAATTGATTTAACTTTCTGAGCATCAAATCAGATAATCAATCACAACCATGAAATAGAAATAACATCAATACACATGACACAATATTTTTGACGTGGAAACCCTGTTATGGGAGAAAACCATGGGGTGATTAACCCAAGAATGTATTCTCTGTTAAAAGAATAGGATGGTACAAAATGACACTTGCCAATTAGGGCTCACTGCCTGAGCACACTGCTCACAAAAGGCTCACTGCCTACAATAGCTTATATAAGGAAACTAGATACTTGAACTGATAAGAAGCATCCACATATGCTGAGGTTCAGTTCTGGTTAGGCTCAATACACTGATCTACTACACTTCATTCTTCCTCTTCTTGGTGCTGCTGTCCTGTCACATACTAGACCTATATTATTGCTATTACTTGGCTTCTCTTCTTTTCTTCACACTTCCACACACACCACACACTTTTTACATCCAAATACATCTAGTATATATATCCGCACAAGTGATTTCAACACCTTTCTAGTCAGCATCCGGAATAGTCAATATTTTCCCAAACTTTGATCTGTCGGCTGATTCCTTGCATACCAGGTGATGTGAATCAAGGAGATGCTTATAGGAGTCATCAATCATGTCGGCCAATCATGAATGATACCTCAAGAAACTTAATCACCATCAACATCTCATCCAGATTTAGGTCTGATGCTCTACCGGTCAGTTCTTCCTCTGTCTACTCTGTCAAACAGGAACCCAACACTCAAGTGCTCATATCATTTCACTCTTCTATCACCGGAGGCTAAATCCTTGGAATCTATTAGTTAAGGTACTCTTCTTGACTTCCTCAAATCCACACTTTACTGAGATACATCCTCCGAGAGATCCGGACCTGACTGTCTGACCTTGCTGCCTGCTCTGTTCTTGCTTACCGGAACACAACATCTCTTCAATCTGACTTCCGGTAAAGACACACCATGTCCTGCAGATGTGTGGAATGGTCTTTGTTGCCATCAATGACAACAGTCATGAAGCCACATAGTGTCTCTTGCGAACAATCTCCCCCTTTGGCATTGATGGCAACACTTAGTGAAAAATGACTAAGTGTTATACTACGCTCCCCCTTGGTTGATGCTCTATTCTATTGTACACTTTATCGGAGCTCCCCCTTAGCTGGAGTCCACATTTTTCATTACTTCTCACTCTCCCTTTGACATCAATGGCAAAGGGTAGGGTCTGCACACCAAAATTTCCAAAAATTCAACTATACTTAGTCGCATAAGTATATTTTCTGGTTATACTTTACATATACTTTAGTATATCTACAAAAGTATTTTTCAATTGTATAGCTTCTGTCAACCAACTCACCTTCATCCTATCTAAAATTGAGATGTGACCACTCGACAGGAATGCAAAAGCTTCTGTCCTCTTTAGATCTGTCAGATCACTGGTCCGTGCGGTCGTCTGAGCATCACTTATGGCCTCATGCATGGCCCTCTAACTTAGGGATAATGATCCCTCTAAGTTCACCCATCCAGCTAATTATGTTCTTCCTTTCCTTCTCAAATTTCTTTATTGCATTTGTGATTGCAATAGTCTGACACTCTTGATTTACTACGGAAGATGAGAGAGGATCAAAACTTTGAGACAAACTTAGTAGTTTATCCTCTTGCTCTTTTACTTTCTTCTCAATATCTTTGGTCACTATGGGCCAGGATAAGCAAAATTTATACATATTTCTGCCATCTTAAAGAGCATTTTCCAAGCTCTTTATCCCAATGTCCATAACTCTCCTATCATTTGTTATCAGACCCTGTACTTCAGAGAATGTTTTATCCAAAAACTCCTTCTAGACCTTTTCTTCAGCTGACTTTTCTAGGGAATCAAAATTTGTATGAACAGAATTTACAAGGGACTTTAGATTACCAGATGTGGAGGCTGAAGGATCCTTTTGGAAGGATGGCATGATTTTCTCCAATACACCGGATGCAACTTCTATAAGCTCACAGTCTTCCATGTGAGATTTTGGCATTTTTTCTTTTGCCTTTGCATTAGCAAATGAAGCTATCTTCATTGTTTGTATTGGGGAAAGAGAATCAAAATCAAATGGTCCTTGTAGAAGTTTCGGTTCGTCAATCTCCATTGTCTCTTTGTTTAAGAATTCTTTGACAATTTCTACAGTGTCTCTTGCCAGAGACAGATTCTTCTTCTCTTCTGCAGTCTTAGAGCTATCTCTTGGAGCTTTCTCTTCTGCACTCTTACCACTAACAACTGTGGTCTTCTCTGTTGAAGTCTTCTTTCCTTTTGCAACCTTAGTACTGTCATCTTCTTTTTCTTTCACTTCTTTTTCTTTCTCCTCTATTCTTTCTTCTCCTTTGGATCTGGAGTTAGCAAGGGAAATTGGAGGAGTGATGTTTACTTGTTCATGGACCACCTCTTCCAGAGTAGAGGATTCTAAGTCCTTATCTTTATCTTCACTGGTGTCCATTACTTCTTCTGTCATTGCCTCAGTAGATTCTTCTTCAACACTTGTAGCCGAGGGATCAACACCCAAGTCCTCTATAATGTGAATGTTGAATCTTTTGTATGCATTCCGGAGGATCTCTTCTGTCTCTTTAGCCACTTTGTTTGTTTCTCCAAGCATAAGCTAGTTCATCCTAGCCTTGCTCCAGAACTCATCCTTGCAATCTTTGAAGATCATATCCATTTGCTTCGGAGTGATTAAAGGATATAGCTGAATAGCTATCAGTTCACGGATCTCAAGATCCTTTGCCATAGCATTATTCTTCCTTATTTCTAATTCTTGCTCTAGGCTTTTGGGAATAAGAGATATAATTTCAATAAAAGCCTTATTGAAGATATTCAAATACCTGACAGTGGCTTCTTGCAGGATCTTTTGGTCAGCTTCACTGTAATCACATAGAATTCAGCCATTGGTTGAAGGTTCCCATCCACAGTAACTGATTTTATGATATCATCAATACACAGAGTGGGCTTCTCAACAAATTCTTCTGCCATCTCTTCCTTGTCTTGACCTGTAGATGATTCACTGGATCCTTTCTTCTTCTTCTTCTTCATTTTCTTTACCTCCTCATCAGATTCAGTCTCTTCATCATCCTTTTGACTAGCACAAGATCTTGAGGCCTTGGTCTTTGTTCTTTTCTCTCCTTTACCAGATGATTTGGGTTCCGGTTTTGATGCCTTTGAGCTCTTAGCAGTTGTAGGTGTAGATCCCTTAGAGGATCTAGTCTGGGAGGGGACTTCCACTGGAGCATCTTCTTTCTCTGCTTTTTCTTTCTCTTTCTCTGCCTTTTCTATCTTTTTTCTGTTTGCATCAAGTTCCTCCTTTGAGATGACATACCTTTTGGCAACATTCTCAACTTCTTTTCTCAGTTTTCTCTTCATCTCCGGTTGCCTTAACTCCACATGAATTTTCACACTTAGCTCCTCAAAGGTTCCAAACCTTTCTGCTTTGGGATCCTTTGGTTGACTTAGCATGTGCTGAACATGCAGCTCTACAATTTTTTCATCCACTTCATACCCCATTGGCATGATCCATACTATTCTTGGTTCTACTACCTCCATTAGACATTGATCAGTGTTTACCATGAATCACACTGTATCTTTATACTTTTTGACTAGAGATTGGGGGACTCTTTCTCTTGCTTGCATCATGCTCTAAAAATTCTTGAAATAGCCCCAGAGTGTTGTACTCTGTGCTTTAGCATCACCAAGCCCATGTATATAATCTCTGATTTGGATGGCCACTGGTCTATCATTTTGCCACACCCAATCACTGGATCCGGGAAGTTCATTCATGAAGTAGAAGAACAAAAACAGTAGCAGCCCACCATACTTGAAGGAGTTCTTTTTGTCCTTCTTGATCTTTTGTAGGTTTTCCATCAATTGGCTCAGAAAGAGTTCACAAAGATCATAATCTGTATTTTTCCTCAACATTTCATAGGTAGTATATACAGCTGTTCTGGATACTGAATTCTCCCAATTGGAGTGATATATCTTATAGCCAATTATCATTGATGCAAACTTGATATCCGGATCTATTATGTCCTCAATTGTCATGGCTCTTTTATCAAATTTCGATCTGGTAGCCTCACTCATAATTTGGTTTTTGACAGATTTGAGAGTAGGCATCCCTCCAGTTGAATGTAATCCAGTTACAGCCCTAATGGCATCCTTGGTGATCTTAAACAGCTTGTTCAACCACATGAAGTTGTCATGTATTCTACTCAAGACATACCAGACCCACTCATCTTCAACAAAACAGGGGAAATGGATGCATTGTGCAAAATGCTTGTCCTGGATGGCCTTGTACTGTGGTTTGA
This sequence comes from Cunninghamia lanceolata, assembly GCA_027924645.1. NCBI lineage: Eukaryota > Viridiplantae > Streptophyta > Pinopsida > Cupressales > Cupressaceae > Cunninghamia > Cunninghamia lanceolata. Next base: position 2,883,790 of record BSBN01000831.1, read on the forward strand.
GTTTGAAGGAATCATCTAACTGTTTGTGGTAAATATCCATCATCTTTGATTCCCCAAATTCTTCAATGCTCACATGAATATATGCCCTAACATCTTCTACATGTAAAATCCCATGCAGAATACTGGAGAATGCTCCTAAGGGATCCACTTCTAAGGATTTGTAGGGATGCTTTTTAAATTTAGGACGTGGCCTATCAGAAATATTTACAACATTTGGAGTGCCCATTTTACAGAGGATTCAGAAATAGATTTCAAGAATGAAAAATACCTCTTACACCTTTAGGGTTTATGGAGTGAGCTGAAAAGATCGCTGATTGACTTGAATTCTGCAGTTGATCCTTGAGAGATGAAGCAAACTTGTTTGTAGAGCTCTTTTCTTCTTCTTCTCGAGTGTAAATGTGCAAATGACGTGTGAATGAACCCTTTTATTTCTGAGAAAAGCCCTAATTCCCCATTGTAATAAATGCACAACTTAAGTTATTCCGGTTGCCATGTTCTCCTTGTTCTGAGAAAAGTCTTTTCCGGATCACTGAGATGTACTTAGAATTATTCTTTGTAGTTGATGACAATCTATCTTCCTTTCCCCAAACATTTGATCTATCTACAGATCAAGGTATCTCAAAGTTTGAATCGTACCGGATCTAACTGTGAAAATCTTGTTTATACCGGATGACTGTTAAACTAGATCAATCTTGATGGATTGGATTTTTCAAATCTTCTTGCAGATCTTCCAAATCTTAACCAAGCCTACTATAGATGTTTCTCTGAGAACCCTTTAATCTGTAACCTTTTAAGTGCCAAATTCAGGCACCAATTGACTGGCTAGGGGAAAATGTTCTTCCTTGTGTCTCCCCCTGAGCCAGAGCTCACTTTTTAATTTCTGGAAGGAATATCAGCACCAGATTCTGGTACGAATCCATCCCCTACATTCTCTGTACTTCTCTTCACCCAGATCTTGTTTATCTCTCTTTGAATCTCATCCGCACTCACTTTTCCTTTTCCTTTGTCTTGATTCTGATTATGATGTACCGGACCCTTTTTGTCTTGATTCCTACTTCTACAGAATTTGGCAATATGACCGGATCTATTGCAATTGTGGTAGACAAAGCAGACAACATTTCTTTGCATATTTGACTGATATCCTCTTGATCTACACTGAATATCCATATGACCCATTCTATTGCATGCAAAGCATCTACCATTGAATGAATTGTTCATTTGCATATTTCTACATTCATGAGATTTGTGACCATACCTTTTGCAGTTGAAGCACTGTCCAAAGAAGGATGAATTAGTTTGATTTATTCTCTTTTTGCACTGATTTGCTCTATGACCAAAGTTATTGCAATTATCGTAGTATCCATTGAAGGAAGGATATCTTTGAGCATTTGGTTGCCTTACCAGAGGTCTTCTAGGCCTGTTTCTTGGATTTTTTGATATGAAATTCTTCTGACCAGATCTAGAGCTTTCACCTTTTTCATATCCCATGCCTTTCTTGTCATCTACCCTCTTTTGGCTTTGAAGAAGAACTTCAAGTTGAGCAGAGCTTATCTTGAATTTTTCTTTGTATTCATTTGCTGTTTGAAGATCCCTTTTGAGAGTGTCAATTTGGTCCTCAAGTTTTTCTTCATTATCTTTAGCATCTTCAAGATCAGATTCAAGATGTCTGATTATTCTATCCATCTTGTGGTAGTCTTCTGACTTTTCATTGAGAGGTTGTCCTAGATCATATTCAGTTTTTCTTTTCTCTTCAATTTATTGGGTGAATTTCATAACTCCTAATTCCATTTCATGTCTTACCATAATGACCTCTTTTGATAACTTTTCACATAACTTGGTTTTCTCCTTCAAATCTTCATTTGTACCATTTGTTTCACCTTGACTTGCCAATTGCTAAAGTAGTTCCTTTCTCTTTTTCATAAGGATAATTAATTTCTCTTTTAGCTCATTTATGAAATCATCAGCCTGTTTGAGTCTTTCCTTTAAGTCGTTGACTTTGGAATGAGATTGCTTAAGATCATCTAGGGTAGACTTAAGTTGTTCCCTCATACCATATATATCCATTAGAATTCCCAGACCTTCCTCAAGCTGTTAGGCTTTGTTTGTAGGAACTTAGCTCTGATACCTATTGTTGATAACTGAGAGGGAGGGTGAATCAGTTATATTAATTGATTTAACTTTCTGAGCATCAAATCAAATAATCAATCACAACCATGAAATAGAAATAACATCAATACACATGACATAATATTTTTGACGTGGAAACCCTATTAAGGGAGAAAACCACGGGGTGATTAACCCAAGAATGTATTATCTATTAAAAGAATAGGATGGTACAAAATGGCACTTGCCAATTAGGGCTCACTACCCGAGCACACTGCTCACAAGAGGCTCACTACCTATAATATCTTATATAAGGAAACTAGATACTTGAACTGATAAGAAGCATCCACATATGCTGAGGTTTCATTCCGGTTAGGCTCAATACACTGATCTACTACACTTCATTCTTCCTCTTCTTGGTAATGTTGTCCTGTCACATACCGGACCTGTATTATTGCTATTACTTAGCTTCTCTGCTTTTATTCGCACTTCCACACACACCACACACTTTTTACATCCAAATACATCTAGTATATATATCCGCACAAGTGATTTCAGCACCTTTCTAGTCGGCATCCGGAATAATCAATATTTTCCCAAACTTTGATCTGTCAATTGACTCCTTGCATACCAGGTGATGCGGATCAAGGAGATTCTTATAGGAGTCATCAATCCTGTCGGCCAATCATGAATGATACCTCAAGAAATTTAATCACCATCAACATCCAGATTTAGGTCTGATGCTCTGTCGGTCAGTTCTTCCTCTGTCTACTCTGTCAAAGAGGAACCCAACACTCAAGTGCTCATATCATTTCACTCTTCTATCACCAGAGGCTAAATCCTTGGAATCTATTAGTCAAGGTACTCTTCTTGACTTCCCCAAATCTGCACTTTATTGAGATACCTCCTCTGAGAGATCTGAACCTGACTATCTGACCTTGCTGCCTGCTTTGTTCTTGCTTACTGGAACACAACATCTCTTCAATCTAACTTCCGGTAAAGACACACCATGTCCTGCGGATGTGTGGAATGGTCTTTGTTGCCATCAATGAAAACAATCATGAAGACACATAGTGTCTCTTGCCAATATTATGTTCATCCTAGATTAAGGATTAATTCTAATTCAGATTGACTATGATTTGAGTTTCGTCAAGACAATGTATGTCTAGAGATACTAGTCAAGCAAGTCAAACTATAGGATGAGGTATTTTCCAAGTCGAGTTAGTGGTGTGTGAACACATGACTACATTTATTGCAAATGTCTATATATAGAGAAACTTTTCCCAAAGTGATGCATTTGTCTCTACATGCATTAGTCAGTTCACTATGTCTAGATTACGTAACATGTCAGAATGATCATACTTAGCTAGAAGATTGTCTAGAGTTGTATGGTCGATTGAGTTACATAGGACACAACACTAGGACTTAGATGTCAACTCATTGGTTCCTTATGTCTACACTCTTCATGAAGGGTAGGGCCACTTCCAGGAAGGAAGGTGAACAGGGGACCACTGGTTTGTGGTTGGAGGAAAAACACTTGGATGATGCTCTCGTTCTGCAGTAGAAGACTCGTCGAGACTTGTGAGACAAATACCAAGATTTTAGATGTAGTATACTTCATGATCTGACTTATGATTGTTAAAATTATGTAAACTTTTTCATATTGCCAAGTGCAAATTATTTGTAAATGTAAAATGAAATGATTTCACTATGATTTTATATTTGAATATATTGTAATTTCAAGGTTGAAAAATATTCATAAAAGATATGCATTTAATTTTATGTGATTATGCAAATGTTAAAAAAAATTCACTCATGGTTAAACATGTTCATTTACTTTCTTAGTAAATTTTGTGAGTAATTCCAAGTTGTATGAGTTGGTATGTTACAAGTGTTTTCTTGAGTTTGTTGACCTCGTGATGAAATTGAGGAGTTTCAACTTGTGTTCATTTTATGTTGACTTCGTGATAATTTATCAAGGGTTTGTGTGTACTTGTTTCACTTTTTGAAGTTTTTTAATGTTTTTGGTATTTTGTGGGTTTTTCAATGTACGCAAGCTATTATGTATGCAAACAACTTTTTTGTTCTTTTCTCCAACTTTTTGAAATAAAATGAATAAAATTAATCTAGGAATTGAAAGATGTATGCAAACTACTATGAAGTTACCTAATGCAATTGTTCTATGTTTTTATATTTTCAAGATCAATTTTGAATTAAACTAAGAATTCAAAAGTACATGAAATGAAACTAATCTAACATTTCAATTTAACTATTTAAAACAAGCTAATCTAAGCAACTTAAATTAACCTATCAAGGAAATCGCAATGACAAGATTACTATTCCAAGTGCTTGAGATTTGTGATTTAATTACTACTAGAAACAATGAAAAACTTGGAATATGGAGATGCATGAGCCTTCACAACCCTTAGGAATCCCTGTGTATGGGAACCTCTTGGTGCAGGGCACCTAGGTTGTGTTCCAGTCAAAGTTTGGCTTGTTTGGTCTCATTTATGAGAAGCTTAGTGGATTTTGGTTTTAAAATAAGGTGTTAAAGCCCACTTGAGGCATGAAATGTAGTGGAGGTTTAAAATAGTCTTTCTATGTAATGGAGTCTTAAGTCCTATTGAAATTAGGACTGTCTATTTTGAGTACAGTTAATGGACAGGCCTTAATGCCTGCTTTTTAGGCTTTTCCCATGATGGAGAGTGAGGAAATCATGGATATACTTTGTAAAAAAGTTATTTTTATCATTATTCACTCAAGGAGAAGAGAAGAATGAAGTTTGAAGGAGAATAAGAATAAGAAATACCAATTTTCTACATTTTTAACTATTTTTCTACATTTCAATCATCCTGTACTAGCCCGTATGACCCTGTCATGGTGAAAAATTCCTAATACTGGAAAGTGGATGTTGTTAGATTTCATTTGAACCAAGTTTGAAAGGATTTCATAGATTTTGAAGCATTTTAGATTCATTTTTCTGTAACTAGTTTGTTAAACCCTAGATTTAATGGTTTTGGTAAAATGATGGCTTTCTAACCCATTCCACCCATTTCATGACCCCACAATGGGTGGAATGGCTCTGTTTTGTTCATATTTCTTTATTGAAGTCATTACAGAAGCCGGGTATTGGAGAATCAAGAGGTTTGCAATCAGTTCTGTCTAATATCTTCATGTATTAGATTATCTAGAGTAGAGTGAGATAACACAGTGATAGAAAAGAGTCTTGGGATGTCTTGAGATCCCTAAAACTAGCATATTCCAGTCATTTGAAACCCCTTAAACACCCTAGAGTTGATCTTAGAAACTGGGAGCAAGTTTCATAGCCATTTACTATGTGGTGGAGGCCTAATTAGGCATATTTCAGCAGGAACAAACTTGATTTTGAGGATTGTATTCCAAAGGAACCTCCATTGCATGTTGGATATGTGTTGTAACTTTCTAATGGGTATTCAAAAACCAAGTTCACTCATGGGTTTGTCATATATTCTGCAAGTTTAGTCTAAAAACCCCATTTCTAGGGCTACAAACCATGAAGGCGAATTATGGAGAATGATAGGAAGTTTGTGTTGCCTAGTTTCTTGATGAGTCTCATAGGAGTCTATTGGTCATATCAAGATAGTTTGAGGTGTAGTTGTAGGTTAGTCCATTAGTTATCCCATCTATCTTTGGTTTGTGCATATTTCACTTCTTGATACCATATTCATTGAAGGAGAAAATTGTCATACTAGGATAGTCAATTAGGAGTCTTGAGAACTCTTCTTGTCTACCTTTGAGAGGTGTGATTAGTCATTTCTAAAGGGGTCTCAATTGCCTTGAAAGGTCTAGAAAGTCAACCATGCATTGAAAACCATATTGGTTGCCCTTTCCAAGCCTTGGAACCGGAATGAGAGCAAGGAGACAATCTGTACTATGCAGCCTCAACCAAGACAACAATCAATGATCAATTTCATGATTCCTTACTCTGCATCACCTCTTTGTCCTCTAACAACAATGGGGTTGTCCTCTTGGAGGCAAGTGGGAAGGGAAAACAATTGAATGAGCTTTAGAAAGATTTGAATGAGCTCAATGTGAGCTAAGATAACTATGGCTTGAGAATTGGTGAGCGTAATGATGTTGTAAGGACTTTAAAGGCTTTGAAAAAATAACAACAATAAACAAAAGGAACCTATGTCTTGCAATGAGCATATGCATGCTAATTGGTGAGGTATTTTGTGTGGTCACATGAGCATATTTGTGTGCATTGAAACTTGAAAACAATCATGCATGTGGTTTTTTGTTCCTTTGAAGATCACACCATCTCACATTTGGATCATAGGTAACAGTTCAGTGGGATTACTTTTATGTTAAATTCATCCATTCATAGAATTGTGTGTAGGAGTATTGAAGATAGATTTAGGTTCTTTTCTTTTCTCTTTATCCCTATCCTTTTTGACATTTTTCATATTGATGTTAGAATAGTTTAGTTCTAGGTTTTTGATGATAAATTTCATTCATACAAGGTAGAAATCTAAAATGACTTTTTGACTCCCATATGTTTAAAACTTGCACATCTTACAATATCATTCATTGTCCTAAATATCAAATTGAGATCTCTTGAAAATTAGAACAAATTTTCATGAGTAGCCTTTTGTGTTCCACCGCACAAAATCTTGATTTTGAAGGGCATATTATTGTTTTAAGGGTTTTAATCACTTTAATCCAAATTTAATTTTGAAAATCACTTGTGGGACATCTAACAGATTGAGATGAAAATAGTGAATATATTCAAAAGTTAAATAGAAAGTTTATGCTGAAAAATAGTGATCAAGTTACACTAAGTAGACCTCTTTTCACATGAGTGACTCTTAATATGAACTATGTAGCCCCTTGAATAACTAGCCAAAGTGCTCTCCAACTAGAATATTTTTATAAACCTCATGAAATAAATCAATGACGACTCTTGAGGCTAGCCACCTTCCAAATAGGGGCAACTTTCTCGTTCCAACCTATTGGTGTGTCAAAACCCCTCGCATCAACATGGACTACTAAGGATGTTTCCTATATTGGACTTAAATACATGGAACCTAGTAACAAATATTGAAGGTTGGTAAACTATAAAACCTAATGGTATCTCAAGATCTATAGTAAACTAATCTATAGAAATATCTATATTTTAGTCTAGTTATTGCTATCTTTCTTTAACTTTGAGCATATGATGTCTATGTTACTATTAGCAAGGTTCAAGACTAGCATTACAAATGAAACTTGTCACATTAAGCTAGAGAAATGAACATCACCTTAATAGTTGAGGACTATTTGTGATGATATGTTGACTCTTACTCCAACTTAATCATTGAGATGCACATATGTGGATTGAGAATTTCACATGTATGAGATTTTATTGTAAGATCATATTAGATGGAATTAGCCCTTGTTTGATTGTATTAGTGGTGGGGTAGTCACTTCTTTAACAAATTCCATTATCTATTTGTTCCTACATAGGAAGGGTATGGGATGAATTTGGGGCCTTGCAATAATGTAACAATGATGCCTTAATCCTTCTTTACTTACATCTTAGTTTTATGACGTTTTATAGGATTCATAATATCTAGTACGTTTCAACATGTTGTGTTCTAAATGCATTCTAAGGCAATGAACAACCCTAGAGTGCGAGGGTTCACCCTAGGTTCAATTGAATGTAAACATTGACATAGTTAAGAATCATTTACAATCCTTAAGTTGAATTGTCATAAATGAACCTCAGAAGTCTAACAATACTCTAGAGTATATATGTATGACACATAAATGTGAGGATTATGGATTATGTTATCATAAAGATCTTTCCAAGATTGTGGTAAGGGTGGTATTAAACTATTTATCCTATGGTTGGGGACTGGGTGGTGATCCTAGGTTGGGATCATATTGTATCATGCAACATCCCTAAATGTGATTAGGAGAATGTTGTATTTTTCTTACTTGAAATTTGGAGTTTTCCTAAGGTTTGTCTTCAAAGGAGATTTACAAGTTGAAAATCTTAAAATTGTTGTTGAGAAACTATGAATTTGTATCATTGATACTCAAAAACATGAGGGTAATTGTATTGTAATCTTTGATTTGAGTAAAATGGACCATAATAAGTCTTAGCTTAAAGGATTGAATATATCCTATTGTTGATATAGGGATCAATATAAAGTTAAAATTTTCAAGTGATATCTTGATTGGGGAAAAGCAATCTAGGTCTATGGTTAATTAGTAGATGTCTTGATTTGACTTCATGACTATATAAACTTAATTGAGGGAACCTTATGAGTTATTGTAAAGGTTTAAATTCTTACTTAGTGAATTTATATAAATTAAGATTATTACATTTGTTGAAACAAGAAAGCACTATTATAGTTAGTTAGATGCAATGAGAAACATATGTTGATAGCATGATTATGACTTGGCTATGAAGAAGACTATGGATATACCTAATATTGATTTTTTAAAGATTTCATTAATAATCATCAAAACATTAAGATATTTGCTTAGGCAAAAATATGGTATTGTTACTACTAGAACACATTTGAAGTAAGATAAATCAATCATTTTATTTATGCATTCTTATCTTGTAGCTTATACTTTATGGTATCTAGTGGAAGTAATTTAATTGATGTGTGGTCTCATTAGAACAAATAAATATAATTATACTATTGTATTAAATATATTGAACTATTCAAGCTAATAATTCTTAGCATATGTTACAAATGAATACCTCTTCTAAGTCTTGAATGCATAACATTTAGGATTGAACTTATACATGGAACCTAGTAACAAATATTCAAGGTTGGCAAGCTATAAAACCTAAGGGTATATCAAGATCTATAGTAAACTAATCTTGGGAAATATGTGTTCCATGCCAGACAAGGATATTATGAGGATGCCAACAACTCAGTAAATAATCAATAAGATAAATTATACATAACGGTGACCTATAAGTTATTGTCGAAAGGCCATGAGACCATTGGAAATTGTTAGAGTTTCTCTAAAATATGCTCTTATGTGAAAGAAGACGTGAATTACTAAATACCAATTTTTAATGTAACCCTAGTATGTCTAACTTGGAACATAAGAACAAAATTAAGAATGACTATTTGACACAAGGTCTTGACATAGGATAGAGTCCATACATTAATATAGGATTAGTGAGCCAATGGTTTGAACTAAGGTGCAAGGTCTTTATGAGTCTTAAGAAAATAAAAGAAATTCAAACAATGATAAAGATGCTAAAAGATCATAAGGTATTATGTGGAAACTTAATGGTTATGTAACTGTAATTTAATCTAACACTTTCAAAAAATAAAGTAGTCTAGTTTTAAGGAGACATTGCAAATGCATCAAAACAGGAAAGCTTGAGTATAAATACTCAAATCAAAACCATTATCAAAACTATAAGGGCACACCCTTCATTAGGCATACATGTTCTTTCCAATCATGTGCTCAAATTAGACCAATCGAGGCTTGCTTATTTCATCATTTTTCATAACTCCCTCAGTGTGCGAGGTAAAACTGCAAAAAATAAATCTAAGAATGAAACAAAGTTGAACCATTACAACACAATTCCAAGATAGTGAGGAAATGGCCCCAGTTAGAATCTTTGATATGAGAGTGGTGTGCTGAAACTTTGTATTAACACATTAGCATCTTAGCATACATTTGTAGAAAGTGCAAAATTAATGTCCAAGCGAGCTAGAAGGAATATTTGCAAGACAAAACAAACATTAAAAATAACAAATATTTTTAGTTGATGTAGGATTCCTATTGAACTAAGGATGCTCCTACATCATGAAGTCCTGCCACTTTCCACTTAGATAGAATCTCAAATGGAATTGGTTCTTCAAGCACATTTTCAGATAGCCACAACTGATGCAATTTTTTGCAGTTACTCATGGACTTGGGAATGGTGTTGGAATTAAAAGATTATGCCCAAGATCTAAGGTTTTAAGCATAGTGCAATTTGACAAATCTTGGGGGATAATACTACTCAAATTATTGGAAGAGAGGTGAAGTTTTTGTAATTTGCATACACAATCGATGAAGCTTTCTAATATTTAAATATCACCCAATTCAATGGTTAAAGGTAAAATTTGGCCAATAAAAGTAAGACAAATATTTACCATTTTTTTCTAGGGATGGGGTCTGAAATTACTATTGACTATTTGATCATTGGAAAGTGTCATATTTAAGTAGAGCATTATTTCAACCATGTGAGTGTGACCTCTAGTTTTGACTAGTTTGCCTTACGATCATGTCCCTTTGACTCATGTGTATGTTTATTTTATGAAAATTCAAATGTATTGTTTAAGCTCTACCTGCAAAAATAACCAGCTTGGTCTTATTGAGCAGCAATTGTAGAGATACGATGAAATGGCCTTTGCATTGTTAGTTGAAAATAGAGATGGGTACGTTTTATCTCATGTAATAAGCAATTGCTTTTCCCTTTAATAAACAAACAAAAGAATAAAGAATTGAATTCCAAAAAGGAATTATTTGCACATCACATGGATGTGATTGGGGTGCCAGGACTGTCGAGGCTGCTCAAGTTTGTTATCTAAGCTCTTTCAATAGAGAGGAAGAGATTGTTATTAGGATGAGCTGTATGAAATGTTCGAGGGATTGAGGAGGAGATTGTACATCCTTGTTCACAAGGTGACAAGGACATGGACATGGACATCTTACTCCTCCTTTCTGTAAAATGCTTAATTCTGGAGAGTGATTCTTGCACGATGGCTAGAGTCATGTTAGCAAAGCATAACCTAAACCATCCACCCTCATTGCAATGGCATGACAACCCAGGTGATACATTTAGCCCAATATCTTTGATGATTGTCTTCCAAAGCGCAAGCTCTGATTGTTTGTCGAGAAGATGTCAGAGGTCTACCCAACAGAAAAGCCATGCATTGCTACTGGCCAAACAATCAATGCCTGCCTCGTGTAATCCCTGTACAAACATGCTATGTGCCTCTTGTAGCCTCCACTTATTCTCTTTAACATATTCTCTCACAAACTCCCTGTCACTCAGCATTGCACCCATCAAGTACTGCGTCTGTGAAGAAACCATGCAAAAACTCAACATACTATGAGCTGCCGTAGCAACAGTGTTGTTATATGAACAAATGACTCCCACTTTGAATCGAGGTAGCCCATGTCCTTTGACAGACTGTAAATAATATGAACATGCTCATGTTGCCTCTCACTCTACATCACCTCTACAACACTCACGAACCTTGGACCGGAAAACACTGACCCCACATAGATCTCATCACATATTAGATGAATCTTCTTATCTCTCACAAAATGTACAATACTTCTCAATGTCTGCTCATCCATTGTGGTGCCCAACGGGTTGGATAGATTTGTTATCATAACACCCTTCACTCTTATATTTCCACACTTTGCATGCCTGTACACTTCTTCAAGCGTGCTCACTGTCACCTGAAAATTGTTGGAACTGGTGCACTCTACTGCTATCAGCTCTACTCCAGTCTGCCACTTTATATCTCTGTCAAAACTACCTGCCTACATGTACATACATTAGATTTATAGCTCTTGGTTGAATTGATTCAAAGAGTAACCTCAATAGCTGCTTCAACACATAGAGTCAGAACAATGTTATGGAGTTTTGAATATTTTCAGGTGGAGATTTCAAAAGTAGTAGATGATAAGTTTAGTTACCCAGGATAATATGGGGATGGAACAAGGAAAGCCTCTCTTGGATTCACCACACAAAATGCTAGTACCTCATGAGCTGCAGTCACTCCTCCAGTGAGGACTATTCTATCTTTATCAAATTTGGCTCTTCTTCCTCCCACTTCCTCCATAAATAATGCAATACCCTACATTAAGGATCCACCATAAATGGTTAATAAAATCTATTTCAATAACATACAAATTAAAGTCTTTGAGTGAAATTTATGGAGCTATATTATATTTTATGAGTTTGAGTGGACAACATAATTTCATACTTTCTACTTATCATTGCTTTTAACAGACAGTTGAATGGTATAGTATAGATACTAATTTGTACCTCTCTCATCGCAGGGAAGCCATGATAATCTTGATAATTGGCAATCTCCTCAAAGCTGGAAATGCCCTCCTGTGCGCAAGTGGAAGACTCTAGGTGTTCTCTTAGCCATTTTTCTATTAAATCGTACGAAAGCTGCAAGATATTTTAAAAAGCAATGGCATTATTTTATAGCTTTGCTAAACAAATAATAACATGTTTGAATCCCATTTTCTATTAAATAGGCACTTGATTTTCTACCAAGCCCATTTGAATAATTCTAGATGGATTGTTTTGAGGATGATAAGGATTTGTGTCGTACATTTTCCAGCATTCAAAGTAAGCAGATTCTTCACCATGGCTATTGGAGGTTGCTTTGACAAAAAGTTGCATGGTTTGATGAAATTGAGTCAATCCTCTGCTCGTTATCAAGAGATGGATATACGTCTGGCATTGTGAATTAGTAAATAACATTATTTAATGTGACCCTAGTATGTCTAACTTGGGACATAAGAACAAAATTCAGAATGACTATTTGACACAAGGTCTTGACATAGGACTGAGTCCATACATTAATAGGATTAGTGAAGCAATGGTTGAACTAAGGTGCAAGGTCTTTACTAGTCTTAAGAAAATAAAATAAATTCAAAAAATGATAAATATGCTAGAAGACCATAAGGTATTATGTGGAATCTTAATGGTTATGTAATTGTAATTTAATCTAATGCTTTCAAAAAATAAAGTAGTCTATTTTTAAGGAGACATGCAAATGCATCAAAAGAGGAAGGCTTGAGTATAAATACTCAACTCAAAACCATAATCAACTATAAAGGCCTTATCAGGCATACATGTTCTTTCCAATCATGTGCTCAAATTGGACCAATCAAGGCTGGCTTCTTTTGTCACTTTTCATAACTCCCTCAGTGTGAGGTAAAATTACAAAAATTAAATCTAAGAATGGAACAAAGTTGAACCATTACCACACAGATCCCAAGATAGTGAGGAAATGGCCCCAGTTAGAATCTTTGATATGAGAGTGGTGTGTTGAAACTTTTTATTAACACATTAGCATCTTAGCATACATTTGTAGAAAGTGCAAATTTAATGTCCAAGCGAGGTAGAACGAATATTTGCAAGACAAAACAAACATTAAAAATAACAAAAAATTTTGGTTGATGTAGGATTCCTATTGAACTAAGGATGCTCCTACATCATGAAGTCCTATCACTTTCCACTTAGATAGAATCTCAGATGGAATTGGCTTTTCAAGCACATTTGTGGACAGCCACAACTGACGTAATTTTTTGCAGTTACTCATGGACTTGGGGATGGTGCCAATTAAAAGATTATGCCCAAGATCTAAGATTTTAAGTGCAGTGAAATTTGTCAAATCTTGGGGGATAATACCGCTCAAATTATTGGAAGAGCGGTGGAGTTTTTGCAATTTGCATAGACAGCTGATGGAGCTCTCTAAAATTTAAATATCACCCAATTCAATGGTTAAAGGTAAAATTTGGACAATAAAAGTAAGACAAAAATTGACCACTTTTTTCTAGGGATGGGGTGTGAAATTACTATTGACTATTTGACCATTGGAAAGTGTGGTATTTAAGTAGAGCATTATTTCAACCATATGAGTGTGACCTCTAGTTTTGACTAGTTTGCCTTATGATCATGTCCCTTTGACTCGTGTGTATGTTTGTTTAATGAAAATTCAAATGTATTGTTTAAGCTCTACCCACATAAATAACCAGCTTGCTCTTATTGAGCAGCAATAATTGAAGAAGATGTAATAAAAAACTTGTGTAGAGATGCGATGGAATGGCCTTTGCATTGCTACTTTAAAATAGAGATGGGTGTGTTTTATCTCATGTAATAAACAATTGCTTTTCCCTTTAATAAAGCAACAGAAGAATAAAGAATTGACTTCCAAAAAGGAAGTATTTGCACATCACATGGATGCGATTGGGGTGCCAGGACTATCAAGGCTGCTCAAGTTCGTTATCTGAGCTCTTTCAATAGAGAGGAAGAGATTGTTATTAGGACGAGCTGTACGGAATGTTCGAGGGATTGAGGAGGAGATTGTACATCCTTGTTCACATAGTGGCAAGGACATGGACATGGACATCTTGCTCCTCTTTTCTGTAAAATGCTTAATTCTGGAGAGTGATTCTTGCATGGTGGCTGGAGTCATGTTAGCAAAGCAGAACCTGAACCATCCACCCTCATTGCAATGGCATGACAACCCAGGTGATACATTCAGCCCAATATCTTTGATGATTGTCTTCCAAAGCACAAGCTCCGATTGTTTGTGAAGAAGATGACGAAGGTCTACCCAACAGAAAAGCCCTGCATTGCTACTGGCCAAACAATCAATGCCTGCCTCGCGCAATCCCTGAACAAACACGTTATGTGCTTCTTGTAGCCTCCGCTTATTCTCTTTAACATATTCTCTCACAAATGCCCTGTCACTCAACATTGCACCCATCATGTACTGCGTCTGTGAAGAAACCATGCAAAAACTTGACATTCTACGAGCTGTCGTAGCAACTGTGTTGTTATACGAATAGATGACTCCCACTCTGAATCCAGGTAGTCCCATGTCCTTTGACAGACTGTAAATAATGTGAACATGCTCGCGCTCCCTCTCACTCTGTATCACCTCTGCAACACTCACAAACCTTGGACCAGAAAACACTGACCCCGCATAGATCTCATCACAGATTAGATGAATCTTCTTGTCTCTTGCAAAATGTACAATACTTCTCAGTGTCTGCTCATCCATTGTGGTGCCCAGTGGGTTGGACGGATTTGTTATCAGAACGCCCTTTACTCTTATCTTTCCACACTCCGCCTGCTTGTATGCTTCTTCAAGCGCACTCACTGTCACCTGAAAATTGTTGGAACTGGTGCACTCTACTGCTATCAGCTCTACTCCAGTCCGCCACTTTAGATCTCTGTCAAAACTACTTGTCAACATGTACATACGTTAGATTTATAGCTCTTGGTTGAATCGATTCAAAGAGTAACCTCAATAGCTACTTCAACACATATAGTCAGAACAATGTTATGGAGTTTTGAATATTTTCGGGTAGAGATTCCAAAAGTAGTAGATGATAAGTTTAGTTACCCAGGATAATATGGGGATGGAACAAGGAAAGCCGCTCCTGAATTCGCCACACAAAATGTTAGCACCTCATGAGCCGCAGTCGCTCCTCCAGTGAGGACTATTCTATCTTTATCAAATTTGGCTCTTCTTCCTCCCACTTCCTCCATAAATAATGCAATACCCTACATTAAGAATCCACCATAAATGGTTAATAAAATCTATTTCAATAATAACACACAAATGAAAGTCTTTGAGTGGAAAACATAATTTCATACTTTCTACTTGTCATTACTTTTAACAAACATTGAATGGTATAGATACTAATTTGGTGCTGATAATTTGTACCTCTCTCATCGCGGGGAGGCCATGATAATCTTGATAACTGGCAATCTCCTCAAAGCTGGAAATGCCCTCCTGCGCGCAAATGGAAGACTCTGGGTGTTTTCTTAGCCATTTTTCTATTAAATCGTACGAAAGCTGCAAGACAATGGCATTATATTATAGCTTTTCTAAACACAAGTCTAATAACATGTCTGAATCCCATTATCTATTAAATAGGCACCTGATTTTCTGCCAAGCCCATTTGAATAATTCCAGATGGGTTGTTTTGAGGATGATAAGGATTTATGTCGTACGCTTTCCAGCCTTCAAAGTAAGCAGAGTCTTCACCATGGCCATTGGAGGTTGCTCTTCGGGAAAGTTGCATGGTTTTATGAAATTGAGTCAATCCTCTGCTTGTTATCAATAGCTATGAAATTGAGTCAATCCTCTGCTCGTTATCAATAGCTATGCTGCGAAACCAAGAGATGGATATCCGTCTGACATTGTGACTGTTTTTATAGGGTGAAGAGGTGAAGTTTCAGGGGTCCAACGTCAATAAGAGAATGTTTTTTGTGACGGCTGCCATGATCGTTGCTCCACAATGCCCATGACGACCATCTGGTGCACGTGAAAGAAGAAACACAGACATAGACATAGAAGGTAAATTGGTAAGGATTTGCTTTGTTACACAAGTCAATATATCCACATCCACGTCCTATCGGCTTTCAAAAATCGAAAGTTTGCCAGTCAAAGAGAATAATCGAAATTCAATTTCCTCGTGTATTTTATGCGCAGACTTACCAAGAATAATCTCCATTCAACCTATGGGAGAGAAACAAAGGGTGGTTAATCGACAAGGCTAGCATCTTCGTTACGCCTCTTACAAGGTCCACTAGACAACCTAATCGAGTTGACAAGTATGAACATGTTCAAGGGAAATTCCAAACACCTAGACATTGGCCATCTAATACAAGGATAGAGCTACTATAGAGTTAAATGGTCACCTCATTATAGGTTGAAATGGGAGAACCATAAGTTAAAATAAATCCCAAATGACGAATTGGAGCCCTTTGACATAAAGAAATAAAATTGAGGGATATTTGAAGGAAACTTACTTGGGTGTTTGTGAAGTTGAATGGGAATTGATGCACAATAGGAAGCTCCAAAAGGATCCATGAAATCAGGTTCACATATCCAGTATATGCATCTAAAAAAGCTTTTTGATTATGGAAGCTTCCTAGTAGAACATATTCAAGAAGACCTTCCCAATCTCAAATAGAAATTGTCTAATAAATCATTTAGATGGTACTCACTTCTCTATCATATTTATCTACATGTTTTATCCAAAGAATAGGAGAGGTAACTAGGAATTCAATTAGTGTTAGATGATGTGCCTAAGGGCACAATCAAGCTGATCCAAATGTGGACTCCTCATCTAAATTTAACGATAACACCCAAGTTTAATATTATGTCTTTAAAGATCACTTTGTCACCTCTATATTGAAAAGGCTAGGTCATGTTAGGCCAAGGTTATCTAAGAAAATTCAAGAGTTCTTAAGGACTCATAACCTCAAGCTAAATTTTAACATTGGTCGTAACTAGGGTGACTAGTAACTCCATGATAATTATATAGTGATAAGGATATGCGATGCCCAAGTTTCCCACATAAGCTTCCAATATAGGTATCTAACAAACTAACCTTTCTAGAATCAACGTGGCAATTTTATAATTCTTACCATTTACACATCCTAAGATAAAAGAAGAGGGGGTTATTACCTTCCCAAGTTAAATTTTGAAATTTTACCATTCTAGGAAAGGAGGACCTTATGAAAGATCAAATGAACTCCTTTTTTCCTTTAGTGTGAAACTGGTGGAAAGTAGATAATATAACCAAGAGAATTTCATGAAAAATGTGAGAACAGTTGCTAGTAGATTATGTTGTGAACGTTAGTATTTGAAGAAAGAGGACCTTGTTGGAAACTATATAGACAAGGTAGATAAATAAATGAGAAGGGATAGATGAAAGATGAATGAACTTGCAAAAAGAAGGAGAAAGATTAACAATAAAAAATATAAGGGTGTATTCTTACAAATAAAAGACCCAATACAAAGGATGATGTTCAAAATAAAAAATGTAGAGAGGCTAAGGATAATTACACCATTGGTGAAGCCTATAGAGGTCAGTGAACTAGGAACAAAAATGGAAGAAAGGAAACTCCAACCAAACATACTTCACCTTTATTGTCAACATTCCAACCTCCACCATACTAGGTAATAGATTTATGCTACCTCCTCTTATAGTTATTAATTCTCTACCTTCTATAATAGGTAGGTCTCCAATGATCGAAGCATCCCAAATATCATTACAAGTCATCAAGGAAAAACCTGACAAGTACAATTTTATGTCCCCTTACAACCATTGGTCAATTATAGTGACACTAAATGTTTTGAAGACTTTGTACCTCTTGATCACCCCCTAAGTGATGTGATTGCATCCCCTTTATATAATTGGTAACTTCAAGCTACTACTCTTAGAGCTTCAACTATGCTTAGATTTATTGATGGGGATGATATAGACGAGGATGCAAAGAAAAATGCATGTGATGAATTCATTTAAATAAATGTATTCAAAATACTAGTTTTCAAATGAGAACAAAAGCCAAAATGGATGCACAATCTAGGAAATAGTATGCCTAGATAATGGAAGAAGAAGATTACACAACTGTCACAACCCATCCTATTAAGACTTAATTATCTAATACTTTTAAAAATTAATTAATTCTTTGTTTGGAATAATATTAGATTATTGTTTTTGATTAAGGTAAGCGGCTTGTAACAGGGGTTGAACCCTTCACAAACAAGGCCATAAGGTAGAACAAACAGTCCAAGCCAGGCCAGGCACAATGCAAAGCAATACATAAACTGCAAACAAACAATAGCTAGGCTAAAGACTACACAACATTAGAGCCTGAGGGTAGAAACCTAACTCCATTAACCCTCTGTCGTGAGGCAATGATAGATTTGGGGAGGTCTTTCATCTTACACTGAACAATAGTCCAATCAAACTTAGAAACCAAAACATTAGAACAAGGTGAGAGAGGGGTCCTCAGCAACAACCGTAACCAAAGATGGATCACACTCTAGGCAGAAATCTGACGTCACTGAAGAAGAATTAGGAAGAGAGTCTTGACACACAACAGACAGGACCAAAAGAGGGATCAAGGGCCCAACAAAAGAAACCAGAGACTCAGTCCCAAAAGCAGGCACAACCAGTAGAGTGGCAGGAATAGTCATACAAGAATCCCATCCACGAAAAAGAGTCAAGGAAGCAAACACAAGGGCCATACTATTGATCAAATCATCAACTAAATCCAACACAGCACCCATAGGAGCCACAGGGGGAACCGGCAAGGCATCCTCGTCACCCTGGGATGAGCCATCACCCTGGGACGAGCCATCAACCTAAGAGTGACAAACAGTCAAATGATGAATTCATTAAAATAAATGTATTCAAAGTACTAGTTTTCAAAATGAGAACAAAAGCCAAAAGGGATGCACAATCCAAGAAATAGTATGCCTAGATAATGGGAGAAGAAGATTAAACAATTGTCACAACCCATCCTATTAAGACTTAATTATCTATTACTTTTAATAATTAATTAATGCTTTGTTTGGAACAATATTAGATTATTGTTAATTATTTTGATAATAGACATTTTGAAGTGTTAGGAAACAATATTTGATCATTGTGAATTTTAATTATTTTATATTAAAATTATTATTGTTTGATTATTATTTAAATTAATACTGACAAGGACTAATTATCTTATGTTGTTTCAATGAGTGACACAGGGATAATCAACACTCTCATGTAGAGAGAGAGAGAGAGAGTATCATCGTGGAGAGGGAGTTTAGTGGTCATGAAAATGAATAGCCGTGATGGAAATCTTTCACACATGCACATAGGAAAATAATTTTTATTCCTAAATGTTTAAATAATTTAAATGTATGTGTGTTGGTGCGTGTCAAAAATTGTTGTGTGTTTTAGACTAAATAATTTCTTTGATACAAAATAAGTCTTTAATTTTTATGGAATTATATTATTTGCATTCTATAGGAAATGAATTAAATGACTAAATTCCTTTTTGTTTTAAAATAGCTAGAGAATTGTCAAAGTATTTAATAGGGGAATTTTTTTTTTTTATAATTATTCATTGGGATGTTTTATTCTATCAGTTATAGGGGGCTAAAATTAGAAAATACAAGACTAGGTAGGAAGTGGAGTAGTGGCAATTAATTGTTTTTTCTATTTAAATTTTGAACAGGATTCTTGGCAAGATACTCTATGTAAGTGAAAGCTTTTAAATAAGGAAGAAAAATAGAAAGTAAGGGAGGCAGAAAAAGGAAAAAGAGAAAAATACAAGCAGAACAAGGGAAAAGAAAATAGTGGGTTGGGAAAAATTAGAAAAATTTATGTATGTTATTTGTTTTTGCCTTGTTGGAAAAATTTAGAGTTTTATGTGAATTTTTTTCCATTTCTTGGTTCTTTCAAAATATGATTATAACTTGACAAATTAGAAATCATTCAACTATATTTTTGTCCCATGTATATGCTTCTACCATTTTGGTTTGATTGTTCCTTGAAGGATCTAAAATAAATCACAAGTGTTTGTAATCTTTCGATTCTTTGAACATGAAAACTTTGTCGCATTTTCACTCACATCTAAATCCTTCACATTTGTTTTTTAATCATCTATGTATTCTTTTGATAGTTTTTTATTAACTTGATGAATTCATGCCAATTCTCTAAAACATTTTGAGGTATCCTGCTAATCATTTCATTCCTACTCAAGGCACAATCTACCCTTGTATCTACAACTTTTGTTAAGTCTTTTGTGCCAAGTTTCCGCTATGTTACACCCCTTTTTAAAAAACTGATGTATTTATTTTCTTTATTTTCGAAGAGACAGATAGTTAGTTAGGGAAAATATTATGATCATAGTAATGATGAGAAATGCATTTGTTTTGTATTAATTTATATGCAAGAAAATAATTTATGATGCCATTATTTAACAAGTGGTTAAAATGATGAAATGGACTAACTACAGTCATGTAACTGAGGTGGATGTAGGAACAGTGTTGTATTTCCCTCCGATATGAGGAGAGAGAGTATCACCATGGAGAGGATGCTAGATCATGAGAATACAACGAACCTTATGCCATCTAGAAACACACAAATACTTTGTAAGAGATCATGTTAGTTCTTGTCAAATGTGTCGTTGTTGTGACGAAGGTTAAATCTCTTTTGTCATCTGATAGAATCCTGGTGTATGTTTTTGGATGATAAGTCGACGAGTTTAAGTCAACTAAACATGTTTTTTTTTTGTGTCTAATCTTAGTCAACTTGTGAGAATTTTCCCCATCGATAATTGTGCTTCAAATGAACACATTTAATAGTTGAAAGTACACGATATTGACATCTGCTAGGTAAATATGTTTTGTCTATTTATTAATTATTATTATTAATATTATTATTGCTATTTTATTATTACAAATATTATTGTTATAGTTAATAATTATGTTAGATAAATTTAAAGAGTCTCCTTTATCTTCTAAGCAAACTCCCTAAATGCTTGGGAGTGGAGAGAAGGAATAGCCTCATGTTCTCCACCAACCTTTTGCATGTGGAGAGCCGTGCAAATATTTGAGAGAGAACTATGGAATAGTGTAATTATGAGCACCCATGTAACTTGGGCAAAGTAGTTTTAGACATAAAAGGAACTGTTTTATGTGAGAGAGGATAGGAGACATCATGAAGAGTTTTAATCTTAAGCCAAATGTGTAACAACATAAAGGTTGAGGGTGAAAGTTTAACCCAAGTCTTATAAGAGACTGTTTGTTTACAAAAAAAACTAAGCTGAGGTTTAGTAACCTAGAGAGGGATTATTAACAAATTAGAGAAGGATCTAAGAGAAGATCAATTATAAGTATACTTCTCTTATTAGCTATGGATCAAGAGGATTGAGTTTTATATAGATGTTAATATGGAAACTATCTTGATTTATTTATATTCTAGCCTTATGAAGAAATAATCTTTGAACTAGATCTTAGGCTAAGAATAACCATCTTGATATTAATAAAGTTGTAAGTCATAAGAAATACAACCATTTGTTATTGTGCAATTTGTAATTCATAAGTGAAGAGACCTTTTGAAATATGTATATTGTACATGTGATGCAGGAGCATCCGGAAGCATTCAAATCAGTTGGGACAATTAATAGTAAGTTGTAGAGTGTCAAAGAGAGTGACCTTAGAGATTACCGCATTTTATCGCATTACCATATCAGAGGCTCCGGAGTTGGACTTAGCATATAGACACCATCAACTACATCATATCCAAAATTTAGATCATTTGGGTTCGTTTCCGGAAAGATATCACTATTAGAAGATTACTTGTTTTCACAGAACAAAGCTTACAATGTTCAGTGGAGTCTAATTGGCTTGCAAAGCAATTCCGTGACTTTTGGATCCAAAAGGAATAGCATTCAAGGAAGTTGAGGACCTAGCCGACCTTCATGGAGATCTGCACGAAGTTCTATTCACTAGCAGGGCAATACCTTATGTTTAGCTCTAACCTATCCGTGTCTACACATTTCATAAGTTAGTCGTTGCAATTAGGCCGACTTGATAATGTTATGAAGGATTGCAAATGATATAAATGAAGGATAAATGTTTGTTTCAAGGTAGTGATGAATAAGTGATCAAGTATATGAAGTTATGAAGTAAGATGATGAGTGTTTTAATATGAAGAAGAAGTAGAATTGAAGTAGAGAGTAGAGCAGAAAGTAGAAGAAGTTGTAGAGCAGAAAATTGAGAAGTAGAAGAAGGAAAATCATAGAAGAGTGTTGCTATATGATTATTTTGTAACCCTGGGTTGTGGCCTAGCATCTGCAAAGCCCAAGTGGCATATGTAATGTATTTTGAGATCATAATATAAAGAGTAATGAGCTTTGAAGGCTAGGTTTTTGCCTTTTAGGGTTTTCCTAGGATATATCTTGTGTCATGTACTTATGAATGTCTCTTTCTTTATGTTGTTAGCTACATACTTCTGTTGCATCTTTGATTGATCATGTTATTAGTTGTTTAAGGCTGCAAGGTTGGACAGTCCCTCATCGGACCCTCCTACCTTTACTGCATCAACATGGATATTGCAAATATAATATATTGGATTTCGATATATTCTCTAAAAAAAATGTGTTGGCATATTTGTTTAATTTTGTTTAAGTTTTTCCAATATTCCAATTGGAATGTTACAAACTTTTAGTTCGCATATCCTTATAAAGTTATTGTTGCATAGAAAATATTTTGAACAAATGTATCAATTCATTCTTCTTTTCCACATTTTTTGATTCGCAATGCCTTGTCTTCATGCTTGAATGTTCAAATAAAATCATTGTATAATAGTAGTGAACTAGGTGCTAACCTTTTCACTCATATTTACATTTTAAAATGCCTTTGTAGAAATCTTTGTTGAGTCTTCTTGCACCTCACCATTTGCAAACAATCTTTAAGGACTTCAAGCTATCTATCAACCCATAAACAATGACCATGCTTTTCTTATTGGGCATCTAACCGTGCCCTAGTCTGTATACTTTGTGCCTTGCTCTATTTTGTTTGAGTTTTAATTAAACATATGTATTTTTATTACGATTCATATCAAAATATTTTGTTAGAGTTCTATATTCGATCATGCTCTATGACCATATAGTTTTGTAGCAATGGTTCTTGAAACTCACAATGCTTACCATAGAATAAAACTAGTTTATTCACTTGATATCAATTTGCTATCTAAGTAGCAATCCATTTTGTGCATAATCTGAAATCTTAGAAGAATCAAGATTCTTCGTTTTAATTCCTATGATCTTCTTTATCATCAAATGATTTGTGAGTATTCTAATATGCAAACACAGAATCTTAATGTCAAGTTTCCCAAGTGTATAAATTGTGCCTTTACTCTGAAATTCTAATATAAACTTAAGTTGTCTCTTCTACTGTTAAATGTGACATTTAGTTGAGGCATCAATACCAGCGAAAGATTGAATCTTATCATTTCCATTAAACAAATGAATTCAACTTTTGCGGTATCATCTTGAGTTAACTGAATGACTTACTTTTATTGGAATTGAGGATTAATGAATGATAGTTAAATTCTCACCTTTGTACAAAAATTACATATCTCTGTATTTGGTTTAAGTTTATAATATGTATAGAAAGAAAAAGATATAATATCTTGGTTGAGTTGTTACGTTTAAAAAGATGTTTTGAATAATTATACATAGATGGAATTTACGAGAATAAAGGATAGATGGCATCTTAAATTACTCTATTTTGCATTAAAGATGGTTTGTATATCTTACTACGTAATGTTACCATCGATTAAAAATGATAACGGTGTCACATTAGAGAATTGTAAATATTCTTCTAAACCTTGTTGTAGTGGGTAAGCTAGATGGTATGATCATTAAATAACTTAGTGAGTTAGGTTTATTATTAGCTTTAATGTTAAATATTTAGTTAGATATGGATGGGTCAAATAAGAACCATACAAAGAAAGGTAGGTTAATTATTCTAACTTATAGTCGTCTATTCTCAGCTTAAAAAGATGTTTTGGCCAAAGCTTTGAAATCAAATTTAGTGATTGCACTTGTTTGATTTATTCTCGCTGTCTTTTCAGGATATATGTTCTTTTGTAATAGATTACTATTTTCTTAAATGTTAGAGATATTATGTTGCACCAGATCCCACGAAACTTGCCACTTCTAGATTGCTAGACCCCTCATGATGGGTCAAGCTTCTCCTATTTTGGATAAGGCTAGGGAAGCGTATGCTTCATGGATGGGTGGAAAATCACCCCGATGATGTTCTCTCTCTCTCTCTCTCTCTCTCTCTCTCTCTCTCTCAGATAATGTTATCTAGAGGACAAGTAATATTTATTATGTCAAGATTGTTAGCAAGAGACACTGCTATGAAGGAGACTTGAATGTTGTCATTGATGGAAACAAGGAAAAGAGGATATATCAACATGACAAGAAGACATCATTCTGGAAGACCAACTTGGATTGGCATCAAGGCACAAAAGTATTCAAGTTCAGAAGGCCAAAATGACTAAGTATGGATAGTGTTCAGAGTAAGGGACAGAAAGTGAATCAGTATGCCTCCACAAATGAAGCCCTGTAAATGTAGTTTAGGTATGATAACTCATAGCTAATTGATGATGATATACTCTAGTCCTTAAGTCATGACTTCCTCCGGAAGTCATTTGGAGAAAATGTCTAAGTCTGGATGAACAAAGGTAAGATAGGGAATGTGTACAGTGCACAGTAAAATGGTCTGCATTCCTCTGCAAGTGCATATTTCATATTGCGGTTCTGAGGCAACTAACAGACATGTCATGATTACCTAAATCCAGGATTATAGCCCTTGAAGTTTAATAGATCACATTCTACAAGCTTTCCAATATCGACTTCCAATTTGACAGTATTTCTCTATGACAGTGCAACAATTCCAAGATCCGCATTTTGACATACAAGTTTATCTAGTTCCATGGATCTAAAGGCTTGTTAAGAGGTTAGTAATGATTGTTGGATATGATTTATTAAGTCTTCTACGGTCTGCAATATGAGCTATGATATGACAGATGAATTGATCAAGTATGTTCTTAAGGAACAAGCTAACAGACATGGTAGATCCTTATGCAGAGAAGTTATAGTATATGGATAATTAATCTAAGTGGTTATATGATTGGGGCTGACCTATGTGAAGACTTGTACATGTTTGTTTGAGTCTGCAATGCAGATTGTACACAAGATCAAGCCGACAGAGTACAACTCTTTGTTTACACGTTTCAGGTTTAGCTTGCTGACCTGATTAAGATATAAATCTTGTTGCAGATATATATATCCGATGGATTTCATTTTTGGTTAGATAGATGATGTGCGAGGAAGTATTGTGTGTGTAAAAGCATGTGAAAATAAGGCAACAACTAGTAGAAGAAGAGAGATCTTATCCCCAAATAAGAGCATAGTAGTGAAACAGGGCTGACAAAGATGAAGAGTGTTGAATCAATTTTTATGTGTTTCATTGGAGCTACAATCATGCATGTATAGATGCAATCTGAGTAGTTTAATCTGGCAGTGAGCCATCCTTTCTTCTTCTTTCTTTCTCTAGGAAGTGTGCTTGTTTGGCAGTGAGCCTTTCTTGTAGTGAGCATTTCTCAGGGCAATAAGCCCTAAGGCAGTGAGCCTTATTGTAATCTGGTATTGTGCTATAATAATATATTGTGA
Organism: Cunninghamia lanceolata; assembly: GCA_027924645.1. NCBI lineage: Eukaryota > Viridiplantae > Streptophyta > Pinopsida > Cupressales > Cupressaceae > Cunninghamia > Cunninghamia lanceolata. Next base: position 2,909,690 of record BSBN01000831.1, read on the forward strand.
GCTAACACTCACCGTGATTTTTTCCTTTTTAGGTTTTCCACGTAAAAATCCTGGTGTTCATGTGTTATGTCTTTATGGTTGTTGTTTCTATGCTTATTCTGCTTCCATGTTATTAATTTTGGAAATTAGATTAATAAACTTTTTAAAAAGTGGTTTTGTGGAATACTGATTCACCCCCCCCTCTCAGTATTTCTTGCTATCAACAATTGGTATCAAAGCCAAGTTCCTTGGAAGAGGTCTAATAGCCTAAGGAAGATCTGGGATAGTGTAATCATGGCAGCAAGAAGATTTGGAAATTATGAAAGCAACAAGGAACTAGAAGTAGCCCTTAATGATCTTGAAATATCTGAAGCAGAACTTAGGGATCTAAAAGCTAATATTCAAAAAGCTAATGAATGCATCCTAAAGCTAAGAGAGCAAGTCAGGAAGTTCAAAGAGAAATGTAAGGAGCTAAATGATCAATTAGATGAAGCACATGAATTCCTATATGGGTTGACAATGGAAGTTGAAAAGAAGGAAGAAATTGAAAGGCATCTAAATCAAGTTGTTAAGGATAAATCAGAGGAATGTGAAAAATTGGGTAAAGAAGTGCTACTTCTAAAATTTGACCTAGAAGTAGCTAAGAGCTATGAAGAAAAGTTCAAGTTAAGTTTTGCAAAGCTTGATGAGATGATTGCTAGCCAAAAGAGTGTCGATGATAAGCAAGGTTTGGGATTTGAGAAAGGAGAAAGTTCAAAATCTGGTCAAACAAATACTGAGTTAAATAAAAATAGAGAAAAGCAGTTTAGATATCAAAGAAGAAGACCTAGAAGACCTCCAGTCAGATAGCCAAATGCTCAAAGGTATCCATCTTTCAATGGTCACTATTTTAATTACAAAAAGTTTGGTCATAAGGCTACTCAATGCAAAATTAGAGTAAATCTAAATGTTCCATCATTATCTGGTCAATGTTTCAACTGCAAGAAAATTGGTCACAAATCGAATGAATGCAGAAATCTGGTAAGGAATGGTTCCTACAATGCAATGAATAGTCATTCATTCAATGGAAAGTGTTTTGCATGCAATAGATTTGGACATATGGCTAATCAATGTAGATCAAATCCGATCAATAGAAGGAATCAAAGACAAAGGAATGCGGTGTGCTACAATTGCAACAAGTATGGACATATTGCAAGAATTTGCAAAAGCAAAAATGTAAAAAGAAACTACCATACTGAAAATAGGAAAATAGAGCAAAGGAATGATAAAGGAAAAGAAAATATTGATCTGGTTGAAATTAAGAAAGAGATGGGCAAGATTTAGATCAAGAAAGATGTGATTGAAGACAAGGATGGATCCACACCAGCATTTGGTGCAGATACTTCCTCCAGGAAGTGAATTGGGAGCTCTGGCTCGAGGGGAGTAGTGTTGAAAATCCAAAATCCCCAGCCAAATAGATAGTGTTGCAATCTGGCACGAAAATGTGTGGTGGAATCTAATATGGAAGATCATATGGAAGAAAATCTAGAAGAAAATGAGTTAGTGCGATACATTGTGGAGCAATTTTGATCGACTATATCTATCAGAGAAAAGTCAGGCAGCTTTTGAGAATGAGCATTTATGATGATTAGGTCAAGTGCGGAGGATAAAAAGAAACTCATTTTCCTTCTAACTCACTTTACATTCAAGCTATCAGATATCCAAGAAAGATTGAAGCAAGATTTCAAGCGTCAACGGAGAATAAAAAAAACTCAGAGTGATTCAGGCGAAGAAAACCCTAATTTGGCATAACAAGGTATTTACCGTTGAAACTTTATTAAATCTTTGCAATGGAAACCCCACAAGTTGTTGATATTACTAAGCGACCATGACCCAAATTCAAGAAACATCCCTTCAAAGCAACTGAAGTTGATCTAATGGGTGCATTTTTGAAAATACCATACGGAGTTCTATATGTGGAAGACATTAGGGCATATATCCATGTTGCCCTAATGAGTTCAATGGTGACAAATTCTTAGATCTATACCTGAAGTATTTAAGTAATGATCAATTCGACCTAAAGGAAGAATACAAAGTCTTAAAAGAGAAGAAATTCATCCAGTATGTAGAGTTTCCTGCATTTGCAGAGGATGAATGGGTCTGGTATGTTGGTAATCATTTATGTTTAGGGTTTTAAGCCTGAGCCGCTGGTGGTGCCTGCATAAGTATTCAGGTTTCAAGCATTTAGATACGCAGGCACCTTCCCAAAAATCTAGAAGATTCCAACACTTTCGGCCTCTGCAGTTGAAAAAATGCAAGAAATCAAGTTAAAATGCATGTGTCTTTGTATATACAAAGAGGTTTGTATATACATGCTGGTCAAAAATATGCATTGACGGATGTAAAATTTCCATCGCCCTTTGAAAATGTAAGTTAGATGCATTTCTGAATGCATATCGCACTTAGAATGTACATATACAAAGGGGGAATCTTTCGCAGATTCCCAGGAATATTCTCGCTTTGTATATCGGGTTGCATGTAGAGATACAAAGGAAAAATATACAAGGAGGTGCCAATATTCATTTGCTACAGTGTGGAGGTAGAGATGCATGTGGTGGGGCCTGTGGATATACAAGACAGAATGTATATGCAATATACATTCGGGCGCACATACAAGGTAAAATATGTATTCATCGCATATTCTCTAAGGATTCCCTATTTGTATATTAGGGAGGTTTGTATGTTTGCGTTTGTATATTCAAACATACAAACAAAATATACATTCGCTGGACATGAAAGAAGAATGCATTGTAGCTCATAAAGTGTTGAAGTCCGCAGCATGTATATTTGGTGCTTGTATGTTTGACATACAAGCCGATATACAATGAAAATGTACATTCCAGACCCGACAGAAATTTCAGGTTGCTTCATAAACATTTTGAGATCCATGGCGTGCATGTATATAGCATTTGTACATGCCGATATGCAAAAGGTGAGGTACAAGCCAAATTTCAAGGCGAATGTAATGTGTTTCATGATTTTTGAGATCTGCCTTGTATGTATAAAGTGCTTGTATATGCTGATATACAAGCTGATGTGCATGCAAAGAGAGATACAAGCCGGACCCGAATAAGTTTCCAATCTGCTTCATAAAAATTTCAGGTCCGCCTTGTATGCTGAACAGTTGTATTTACATTTGCTCTTGCCATTACAAAGGTTTTTGGTAGGTGAACAGTGGCGATTGTATATGCATTTGAACATACATATACAAGGGCGAAAAAGGCAAAATGAAGAAGCGAAAAGCCAGCAATAGAATCATGGGGTGCCTACGTGGCACGCTTTCACTGGCTGACGACTTGGTCAACGTGTTTTGAGCCATTTATCTCAGTGATGAAATCAAAATCAACGGCTGATTTTGTATTTTGCTGCAACGATGGTTTTCTTTATCTGTGGCCCATTTTTGAGCAGGAAACTTTTAGAGGCACGCTGTTACTACATTTGAAGGAGGTTGCGGGTAGTTGAAGCTTTAATGGTAGATTGTGCAGGGAAGTATGGGTCGTGTTGACAGGTCAATCACCTGAATTGATGAAGAAAATCTTGGAGTGGTGGCTCAAATCCTGAGCGTACCTATTCCTTCCTCTTTGTCCCTCTACCGCATTCAATTCTGAGTGCCATTCAGATCATGCATTATATCTGGCAAATTTTTGATTTGCCTTGTAATTAATTTTGTTGAGTACACAGTTTTGGTATAAAAGCCAAACTGTGTTACTCAGTTGGTTGTTGAAGACTTGGGCAATTTTGGGGGAAAAATAACAAAACACAAAGCATTTCCTATCTGTTTTATCCCTGTGGAGTTTATGTATTGCATCTGTGATGTATCTTGCATATATTGTTCAGTTTCAGTGTTAATTTTATATGAAAAATGCTAGTCGCATGTATTTCTCTGTTTGTCTCCATTTGTTGCATGCAATTTCTTCTTTTGAATCTAGTTGTAAGGGTTTCATAGATTCAGGGATATAGGCTCATGTATTGCATGTTTGATCTTTTGACTTCCATTCAAGGAGTGGATTGAATTTGTCTTAGGTCAAGCATGGAGAAGATGGTATGTCAACAGGGATATCTGTAAGTATGGACATTTAAATACCTATCCTTGGGTGATGTTTGTAAGGCAAGCATCAGTCTAACCCCTTGAAGTTCGAATACCAGTTGCAAGCCATCCTCATGTATATGTCTATTTGACTCCTTGCCCAGAGATAGGCACCGGTCTGCCCTTGTGAAGTAGTTATGATCCAAAACCCCTGTCTTGCATCCAAACTATTGAATTCAAACCATTCCATATTTCCAACCTATTAGTTGTAGGAGTAGGATTAGGAACCCCTACATACTCTCATCCCTAACCAGTCATATATGTCCAAGAAATTTGTTAACTTGTGATTTATCATTTAGATCTTGGTCCATGCATGAGAGTATTCTGCCTATTATCACAAAGTTAAATCTTTCTGTCATTTGGAGAGTAAATGTTACATCTTTATCAAATAGGGACACCCCCCTTGGTGCGGCAGAACCAGAAGTGAAGGGGAGGCAGCTCACGCAACCTCTCGTATCTGTTGGCTAAATCTGCCTGTGCATTAGAACTGGCAAAACCTCTACCGATTCAGGAAAAATAACCAACAGAATTGGCGACTTTGCTGGGGAAGAATTGATGAAAACATAATTTATTTGAGTCCATCCGAGTCACCAATAGAATTGGAAACTCTACTGGGGAAAGAAAGAGTCAAATTATTTGAAAAGTGAATTCATTGCAGCAAGATCCAAAAATGACCATGTGGTGCTCTGCTGGCGTGGTGAATCCAGAAAATAAAATGGCCTTGTTGATATATTGTCCTCTCTATGAGAGGTGGTGGCTCTGTTGATTGAACCTGTCAGTGTTGCAACATATATCCAGGGATTCATCTTTGATTCAAAATGTTAAGTTTAAAATAGCAGGCCCAGGTATGCTCTCAAAGGAGACCATTTTTTATTGAAAGGTATAAAGCCCTAAATTTCACAGGAATAGGTGGTTACCCAAATGCTATTCCAAATAAAATTAGATGTTTGCCAAAATTTAGTGGATCAGATTCTGAATCAGCAAACAAACATCTGCAAAAATTTTGTGATTTAATAGAAGATTATGAGGTAGAGGATGAAGATGTTGTAATGAGACTCTTTGTTCAGTCATTAGAAGATGATGCTAGAGTTTGGTTTTCAAACCTGCTTGTATGTTCAGTTTCTTCATGGATAGATTTAAAATTTGCATTCCTAGAGCAGTTTGCTGAAAGATTTGATGTGGCCTCATTGATCATACATTTTATGAATATTCAAAAGGAAAATGAGGAACTGGTTCCAGCTTTTAATCTTAGATTTATTAAGTTGTTCAAGCAGATCCCATAATGCATGAGACCTAATGATGCATTGTGCCTAGTTGTCTATTTAGCTGAATTTGATGAAGAAATGAGTTATCTATTGAGAGATAAGGAACCAGCCACACTTCACTAGGCTTACCAATTTGCTATGGATATAGAAAACAATGAGAAATATGGAATGCCAGTAGGTTTCATGGCTGTAAGTTGTCAAAATAGTTATCAAAGTGAATGTATTTCTGCTTTTCCACAATGTTCATTAAAGGATGATTTTGCAAAGGGAAATATATTTCAGAAGATGCTTGCAAACACAAAATGTCCTTCAAACAATGAAATGAAAGACATACATGAGGTTGTGTCTTGCAGCAGTTTGCATGTCCCAATTATTCCAAACTATTTGTGTGATATGGATATGCAAAGCTTCACTCTGAATGTAGAAGATGCTGCTTCAAGGGATAATAGTGAATATGTTAGTGACTGTTAGCATTTAGATGCATGTGTGAGCCTTTCAGATGGTGAAATATACATGGATGCTGAGTATGAGTGTTTCCTTGAAGATTCTGACCATCTTCATAATGCAAAGGTTGAAAAATTTGCTTTTGATTATCAGTGCAGTGGTGAAGAAGAATAGGGTCACTATTCAGAGGTGGATGGGCAGGTTGCAGATGTATGTGCTCATATAGTCAGGGATAGTGTTGTTTGTAGTGGTAACTATCATGCTTTCAGAGTAGGGTTGCATTCTGAGCTATGTATGCCTTCTTTTGAGACATTCCAAGTGGACATAAATGATATGATTGTTGAGCACAGTAATGATGAATATCTGTATGTCTATAAAGATAAATTTGATTATGAGATGTTGCTTGTGCCTGAATATTGCATGTTTGATACAGAGGAGCTCTTATTTTTTGAAGAAGGGCAAAATTCTGATGTGGATTCATTTGTTTCATGTGAGTCTGTCATTTTCCCAAGCAACATCTATGACTCATATGATGATGACATTCTACAACTCATGATAATGTACGCTGATGAGGCTCATTGTAGATTTGTCAATGAAAAAGAAAGGAGCAGCAGCACAAACAATTACAATGATGGGTGCTGCAAATGGTTAAATGCTTTCAGGCTTCATTCGAAGAGATCAAAAGAGAATCAAGTGTTTGACAAAGGAAAACTCTAGTTTTTCCTTTTTGGTGGCCCTGGGCCGCCAAGTTTATTTTAAATTAATGTGTTTTATGATGCAGGTTGGTGCAGTTTTGACTCTGTTGCCCAATGGATAAGGACTGGTCTGCATCCCAGAGATCTGAAGTCTTTGCCATGCCTGCAAGAGGCATGCATCCAAAGACAGAGCCTGTGTTGGTAATCATTTATGTTTAGGGTTTTAAGCCTAAGCCGCTAGTGGTGCCTACATAAGTATTCAGGTTTCAAGCATTTAGATATGCAGGCACCTTCCCAAAAATCTAGAAGATTCCAACACTTTCGGCCTTTGCAGTTGAAAAAATTCAAGAAATCAAGTTAAAATGCACGTGTCTTTGTATATACATGTTGGTCAAAAATATGCATTGACGGGTGCAAAATTTCCATCGCCCTTTGAAAATGTAAGATGCATTTCTGAATGCATATCGCACTTAGAATGTACATATACAAAGGGGGAAATCTTTTGCAGATTCCTAAGAATATTCCCGCTTTGTATATCAGGTTGCATGTAGAGATACAAAGGAAAAATATACAAGGAGGTGCCAATATTCATTTGCTATAGTGCGGAGGCAGAGATGCATGTGGTGGGGCCTGTGGATATACAAGGCGGAATGTATATGCAATATACATTCGGGTGCACATACAAGGTAAAATATGCATTCATCGCATATTCTCTAAGGATTCCCTGTTAGTACATTAGGGAGGTTTGTATGTTTGCGTTTGTATATTCAAACATACAAACAAAATATACATTCGCTGGACATGAAAGAAGAATGCATTATAGCTCATAAAGTGTTGAAGTCTGCAGCATGTATATCTGGCACTTGTATGTTTGACATACAAGCCGATATACAATGAAAATGTACATTCCGGACTTGACAGAAATTTTAGGTTGCTTCATAAACATTTTGAGATCCATGGCGTGCATGTATATAGCATTTGTACATGCCGATATGCAAAAGGTGAGGTACAAGCCAAATTTCAAGGTGAATGTAATGTGTTTCATGATTTTTGAGATCCGCCTTGTATGTATAAAGCACTTGTATATGTTGATATACAAGCCGATGTGCATGCAAAGAGAGATACAAGCCAGACCCGAATAGTTTCCAATCTGCTTCATAAAAATTTTAGGCCCACCTTGTATGCTGAACAGTTGTATATGCATTTGCTCTTGCATATACAAGGGTTTTTGGCAGGTGAACAGTGGCGATTGTATATGCATTTGAACATGCATATACAAGGGTGAAAAAGGCAAAATGAAGAAGCAAAAGCCAGCGATAGAATCATGGGGTGCCTACGTGGCACGATTTCACTGGCTGATGACTTGGTCAACGTGTTTTGAGCCATTTATCTTAGCGATGAAATCAAAATCGACGGTTGGTTTTGTATTTTGCTACAGCGATGGTTTTCTTTGTCTGCGGCCCATTTTTTAGCGAGAAACTTTCAAAGGCACGCTATTACTGCATTTCAAGGAGGATGTGGGTAGTTGAAGCTTTAATGGCAGATTGTGCAAGGAAGTATGGGTTGTGTTGATAGGTCAATCACTCGAATTGATGAAGAAAATCTTGGAGCGGCAGCTCAAATCCTGAGCGTACATGCTCCTTCCTCTTTGTCCCTCTGCCACATTCAATTCTGAGCGCCATTCAGATCATGCGTTGTATCTGGTGAATTTTTTATTTGCCTTGTAATTAATTTTGCTGAGTACACAGTTTTAGTATAAAAGCCAAACTCTGTTACTCAGTTGGTTGTTGAAGACTTGGGCAATTTTGGGGGAAAAATAACAAAACACAGAGCATTTCCTATTTGTTTTATCTCTGTGGAGTTTATGTATTGCATCTATGATGTATCTTGCATCTATTGTTCAGTTTCAGTGTTAATTTTATATGAAAAATGCTAGTCGCATGTATTTCTCTATTTGTCTCCATTTGTTGCATGCAATTTCTTCTTTTGAATCTGGTTGCTAAGGGTTTCATAGATTCAGGGATACAGGCTCCTGTATTGCATGTTTGATCTTTTGACTTCCATTCAAGGAGTGGATTAAATTTGTTTTAGGTCAAGCATGGAGAAGATGGTATGTCAACAGGGATATTTGTAAGTATGGACATTTAAATACCTATCCTTGGGTGATGTTTTTAAGGCAAGCATCAGTCTAACCCCTTGAAGCTCGAATACCAGTTGCAAGCCATCCTCATGTATATGTCTATTTGACTCCTTGTCCAGAGATAGGCACTGGTCTACCCTTGTGAAGTAGTTATGATCCAAAACCCCTGTCTTGCATCCAAACCATCGAATTCAAACCATTCCATATTTCCAACCTATTAGTTGTAGTAGGATTAGGAACCCCTACATACTCTCATCCCTAACCAGTCATATATGTCTAAGAAAGTTGCTAACTTGTGATCTATCATTTAGATCTTGGTCCATGTATGAGAGTATTCTACCTATTATCACAAAGTTAAATCTTTCTGTCATTTGGAGAGTAAATGTTACATCTTTATCAAATAGGGACACCCCCCTTGGTGTAATAGAACTAGAAGTGAAGGGGAGGCAGCTCACACAACCTCCCGTATCTGTTGGCCGAATCTGCCCGTGCATTGGAACTAGCAAACCCTCTGCCGATTCGGGAAAAATAACCAACACGGTATATCCTAAGTCAAATTCACGATGAATTCATGTGGTTAGGGTAGCCCTTCAAAATCACCAAGGAAGTAATTAGGGTAGTAACAGGCTTAAATTCCACTGGAGGTGTGCCCTTGCTGAAATCCATGAAGAATCAAACTATTACAGAGGCTACTAGAGCCCAATTTGACAAGAGGGCATTAACCATAAATGACATCATAGCCCATGTGGTAAGATTTGCTTCTATGGTCATAGGCTACAAGATCTATTTCTCAAACAAGGAGAGCTCTATCTTTGGTACTATGATTTACACCGCATATCAAATGGTCAAAGAGAATGTTGATTATGATTTGTGTGAGTTGCTGAGAATCTAATTACTATTGAATCTAAAGAAGATCAAGGAAAGAAAAAACTATCCTTTCAAATTCGGTACAATGATTATCTATCTATTCTTCTATTTTATGAATGAGTTGCCAAACATAAATAATATGTTCTGGTTAACTAGCAAACCTGTAGCTGTCCAAATTAGAAATCATTTAAATAGCATCAGAAGCCATGATGAGCAAAAAGAAGCCCTATGGGGGTACTTCAAGAATTTTCAAAGCATGATGCATTCAAGAGAAAGAATCCTTGAGAAAATTGTTGAGAAGTATAAGGATACTATATGTTTTATGGTTACAAAAGATCAATGCTTGATGGAGGCTGTTGAGCCTAGGACAATCTGGATAATGCCAATGTGTTATGAAGTGAATGGACAAATATTGGATAACTATGCTCAACACATGCTGAGCAAACCCAAGGACAACAGAGAAGAAAGGTTTGGAATCTATGAAGAGCTATCTATGAAACTCCATGTTGAACTCAAACAACCTGAAACCTCTAGGAAGGTGAGGAAGGAGGTAGAAGAAGTTGCATTGAAACATGGTTTCACTAAAGAACAAATCAAAGAAGAAAGAGAAAAAGCACAAGCAAAAAGGGAAGCAAGAGAAAAGAAAGGAGTGAACTGGTTAAGGCTCTAGAGGAGCCTAAAAGGAAACAAGAAGCTCTGCTGCTTTCTCTCGTCCCACACCATCTGCAAGTGTGGAGAAACCATCCAAGAAATCCACTAACAAAGGCACAAAGAGACAGAAAATGAAAGGTAGAAGGATGTATGTCAATATAGGAAGAATTGATGAAGAAGAAATAGAGTTTGATGAAGAAGTGAAAAAGATGAAAGATGAGGTTACAAAAGCTTCTGGAACCAACAAAAAGAAACCCTTCAGTAAGGGTAAACCTATAAAAAGACAAAAACAAGATGTACCTCTGACAGAGGAAGCAACTATAAGTCTTCAAAATGTGCTCGAAGCTATAATAGTGGATGGCAATCTACAACCAATTGCACAATCATATGATGAGTATAATGATTCAGATAAAAGGGTTATTGGGACTATTGTTGTAGAATATCTAAACATCTACAACAGGGCCCTAATTGAAATAATTGATGATCTTCCACATAGCTTGGCAAGCATAATGTCTGCAAGAAAGGAAATTGACATGGCTAAAGACATTGAGCTAAGACAACATACACTTACACAGTTGTGTCTAGAGATTACTCCTAAAGAGGAAGCCAAAATCTCTAACGAAATCAAGGACACATTCAGAACCAAGAAAAGAATGAATTCACTAATGTTAGGAGAAATTGATAAAGTGGTCAAGGAGACTAAGGAGATCATTACTGAAGAAATATAATATCCATATCATCTATGACAATGAAGAAACAAATGTTGGAAATGATACATCTGCTCTGAAAGTAAATCTTGATTAGGAAATACATGAAGATGTCAAATTGACTGAGGAGAAAGAAGTATCTGCTACTGACACTAAAACAAGATCCTCTCCAAGACATCAAACAGTTGAAAATGAAAGGACTGAGGAGGAACGGGCCAAGGAAAATCCTTCACCAGAACAGAAAGAGGACTCTAATAAGGACATGGATCTACATGATCTAGAGCAGATCTTGAAAGAAGAAGTCTCTACTACACCAAGAGACACTGCAGAGTCGGTTAAAGAAATTTTGGAGAAAGAGAAAAAAAGTTTTGAATGAGCCTGAGTTTCTACATGGTCCAATAAACTTGGACACAATGTCCCCTATACAAAAATTTAGGTTGGCTTCAATTGTACAGGCAAAAGCAAGAGAGGAAATGTTGAAGTCTCGCATAGAAGATAGTGAGCTCATTGGTGAGGCATCTAGCATTTTGGAGAAGCTGATGCCAACATACCAGAAGGATACCTCTTTATCATCAGAAAATCAACTTAAAGGACTTATAAACTCTATAAATAAACATTTTGTATCCTTTGAGAAATCTACAGACATAAAAATTAGGCAAGAGTTTAATGAGAAGAGATTGAATGAGCTGAAGAAAATGATAGCTAATGATAAAGCCCAACTAGATAATAGGATAAAAAGCATTCAGAGTTCCATTAAAGAAGCTAGTGATATATACAAATTTTGTTTATCATGGCCGAAGTCACAAAGAAAATAGAAGAAAAGATCAAGGAGTTGGAGCAAAAATTGATGAACACTTCTAAGGCATATGATCCGGTAGTAGAATCAGTTAGCACCAAGGAAAGTCAAGTCATCAACCTTTATGATGACTTGAACAATCTAATAAGTGAGAAGGATAATGTTAGAAACAAAATGTGTCAGCTAAGAAGAATAATCGGTCCTAAGTTAGATTCCATGTTTAATCTAGTAGCTGAAGCACAAGTAGCTATACAATTTGACACACCCTCTAATCTTCACAAGGCAGAGACTGTAGTTTTTCTACTCAGTGGTCATATTCAAATTTTGGACAATGCCAAGAAAAGCTGGGATGGTGAGCTGGCCCAAATTAAGAACATATTCAATGACATCCTCCAGCACACGTAAAATAGAGTTGAAGATTGCACTTGTATATATGCGGTAGAGTACAACAATTTTTTGTAGTTTTGACAAGTTTGGACTCCAGAACCTACACCTTTGTTATTGATGTCAAAGGGGGAGAAGAAGATCAGTGAAAAATAGGAAAAACATCTCAAAGGGAAAAGAAATTTTGAGTGTGTATAAAAGGGGTAGCAATCTAGCATTTTTCGCTAAGTGTTGCCATCAATGCCAAAGGGGGAGATTGTTGACAAGAGATACTGCTATGAAGAAGACTTGAATGTTGTCATTGATGGAAACAAGGCAAAGAGGATACATCAACATTACAAGAAGACATCATTCTGGAAGACCAACTTGGATTGGCAACAAGGCACAAAAGTATTCAAGTCTGGAAGGCCAAAATGACTAAGTATGGATAGTGTTCAGAGTAAGGGATAAAAAGTGAATTAGTATGCCTCCACAGATGAAGACCTGTAAATGTAGTTTAGGTATGATAACTCATAGCTAATTGATGATGATATACTCTAGTGCTTAAGTCATGACTTCCTCTGGAAGTCATTTGGAGAAAATGTCTAAGTTTGGATGAACAAAGGTAAGACAAGGAATGTGTATAGTGCACAATAAAATGGTCTGCATTCCTCCGCAACTGTATATTTTGTCTTGTGGTTCTGAGGCAACTAATAGACATGTCATGACTACCTAAATCTAGGATTATAGCCTTTGAAGTTTAACATATCACATTCTACAAGCTTTCCAATATCAACTTCCAATTTGATAGTATTTCTCTGTGACAATGCAACAGTTCTAAGATTCACATTTTGACATACAAGTTTATCTGGTTCCACGGATCTAAAGGATTGTTAAGAGGCCAGTAATGATTGTTGGATATGATTTATTAAGTCTCCTATGGTCCACAATATGAGCTATGATATGATAGATGAATTGATCAAGTATGTTCTTAAGGAACAAGTTGACAGGCATGGCAGATCATTATGCAGAGAAGTTATAGTATCTGGATAATTAATCTAAGTGGTTATATGATTGGGGCCAACCTATGTGAAGACTTGTAGATGTTTGTTTGAGTCTGCAATGTAGATTGTACACAAGATCAAGCCGACAGAGTAAAACTCTTTGTTTACAAGTTTCAGATTTATCTTGTCGACCTGATTAAGAGATAAATCTTATTGTGGATATATATATATATATATATATCCGATGGATTTCATTTTTGGTGAGATAGATGATGTGCGAGCAAGTATTTTGTGTGTAAAAGCATGCAAAAATATTGTAGCAACTAGAAGAAGAAGAGAGATCTTATCCCCAAATAAGAGTAGAGCAGTGAAACAAGGTTGACAGAGATGAAGAGTGTTGAATTAGTTTTTCTATGCTTCATTGGAGTTGCAATCATGCATGTATAGATGCAATATGAGCAGTTCAATCTGGCAATGAGCATTCCTTTCTTCTTCTTTCTTTCTCTAGGCAGTGAGCCTTTCTTGCATGAGCCCTAAGGTAGTGAGCCTTATTGTAATCTAGTATTGTGCTATAATAATATATTGTAAGCTAACACTCACCGTGGTTTTTCCCTTTTTGGGTTTTCCATATAAAAATCATGGTGTTCATGTGTTATGTCTTTATGATTGTTGTTCATATGCTTATTCTTCTTTCATGTTATTAATTTTAGAAATTAGATTAATAAACTTTTAAAAAAGTGGTTTTGTGGAATACTAATTCACCCCCCCCTCTCAGTATTCCTTGCTATCAACAAAGATTATTAATGCCTCTATGGCTATGTTGATGTAATGGACTTAGTCCTAAGTGATTTATTAAGCTATTATTTCTAGCATATTGTAATATTCTTGATGGAATATTGTCAATGTGAGAATATTATTATGGAATAAAATTATATTTGAGTAAAAATTTAATTTTACTCTTTTTATACAATATTTTATTGTATAGATATATGTGGTCCTTACATATGGTATCAAAGCTTTAGGTTCAACTCTAGGGCCTTGAGTCTTTTTTGCTTAAGTTGTGTTTTCCTTTTCGTAGGACTCTTTAGTGAGGGAGAAGGCATGGTTCAAACAAGGAATTCTGATCATGTTAGTCTAAATAATGAACAACATGATAAATTGGATCAGATCTTGAACCTTCTTTTTGACACTCGAAATAGGATGGATATACTTGAGAAAGAGGTTAAGGAAAACCATGAAGCATTGAATCAAGATGAAGGCCAAGAGGGTCGAGAAGAGAAAAATCATGAGGAGGAAGAGGCAAGAGATGGTAAAAGCTATGGTAGAAGATAAATACTACTGGCTAAAGATGAAAAGAGACATAACAAGATATGTGACAAGGTGTAGAATTTGTCAGATGGTTAAAGGACATTCACAAAATACAGGGTTGTATTTGCCATTACCAATACCTATTGAACCATGGACCGATTTAAGTATGGACTTTGTGTTAGGGATGCCAAACACACAACAAGGTAAAGATTCCATTTTTGTTGTTGTTGATAGGTTCTCTAAGATGGCTCATTTTATTACTTGCAAGAAAACTAGTGATGCAACTAGGGTGGTAAAATTATTTTTTAAAGAAGTTGTTAGATTGCATGGTGTTCCAGAAACTATCACATCTGATAGGGATACCAAGTTTCTTAGTCATTTTTGGAGGACCCTATGGAAGAATATGGGAACCAAGCTCTAGTTTAGTAGTGCTTATCACCCCCAAACAAATGGGCAGACAGAGGTTGTAAATCAGAGTTTGGGAAACCTACAAAGATGCATCATTGGAGAGAAACCCAAATAGTGGGACTTGGCCTTACCACAAGCTGAATTTGCCTATAACAGTTCAGTAAATAGATCAACAGGTAAATCACCATTTCACATTGTTTATGGTAGGAATCTTAAAGGTGTTTTAGATTTGGTGCAGCTACCAATTGGAGATAGGATTAGTGATGATGGAGAAGCATATGTAGAACATATTCAACAATTATAGAAAGAGGTGAGGCAAAAGCTCCAAGAAAGTAATGAAAAGTATAAAATTATAGTAGATGCTAGTAGAAGACATCTAGTATTCAATGAAGGTGACTTAGTGATGGTTTATCTGAGAAGAGAGAAGTTTCCCACTGGAACTTACAACAAGTTGAAATACAAGAAAATTGGCCCTTGCAGGATTACAAAAAAAATCAATGATAATGCTTATGAGGTAGATTTACCATAGTAGTTAGACATTTCTTTTATGTTTAATGTTTTTGATTTATATGCTTTTCATGGTGATGATCATGATGAAGAAGGTGAGGTTGAATTAGATTGGAAATAACAGGTTCTAAGAATGAAAAGGGAAAAGATTGCACAGATTCTGGACAAGCAGACCATAGACACTTGACAGGGTCAATACAACAAGTTTCTAGTATAGTGGGAAGGTCTAACACAAGTAGATAATACATGG
Organism: Cunninghamia lanceolata; assembly: GCA_027924645.1. Lineage (NCBI taxonomy): Eukaryota > Viridiplantae > Streptophyta > Pinopsida > Cupressales > Cupressaceae > Cunninghamia > Cunninghamia lanceolata. The sequence goes on from BSBN01000831.1 coordinate 2,925,200, forward strand.
ATTCCATAATGGGAAGTGAAGAAGCTAAGTCTAGACAAGTGGCACAAGTTCCAAGAAAACAACTTGCAGGATTTGTATTTGTTTCAACCAGAAGAGAATGATGCAGGAATTTCTGGAGGTCATAACTTTTGACCTTGAGGTCCGTTGGAGCTAAAATTTGATGGATAAATGCGTCTTGAAGATTTTATTAAAAATCCCACAAAATTGGTAAATTTAGTAGGTCACCGTTTTGAGACTTTTTCGGGACCTTATCCAATAATCTTGGGCCTCAAAATGAGATTTTAATTTTTTTTGGGATTTTCCAAGTTTTTTCTAATTATTTTTCGAACTTTACTTGCAATTAGATTAGAAAGTTGATGATTAGTCATATTATAGTAAGTTTCAAATATTTGGAAACTTTCTTGGTCATACGGATAAGGATGTAAAGTTACCAAAAATGGCAATTTTAGAAAGTTGCTAAAATCTACCAAAAATGGTAATTTTCATTTTTGTATAAATTTGGTATTTATTTTTAGTTGTAGCAAGATGGAATGGAATGAGAAAGAATTTGAAAATAGTTCTGAGTTTTTTGGATATTCTTTTGCATTGAATTTTATGTTGTGAAGTTTGGAACTACATCAGTTTCTCTCCAAGGGCTTATTGATGATAATATCTATCGTGATCAATGTCTTCAAATGCATGAAATGCTTGATGAAGATCGTATTAATGCACTTGAGCATCTTTGGGCCTATCAAAAAGCTCTAAATCAAAATTGTAATCAACGTGTTATTCACTATTCTTTCTAGGTAGGGGACTTGGTTCTATGTGAGAATTAGCTTAATGTGAACTCTCTAGCTAGTGTTAAGGGAAATTTTAGCCCTAATTGGCTGGGACCTTATATTGTCACCTCAGTTTATTATTTTGGAGCATACAACCTTTATATGATGGAAGGCAAGCCCCTTAATGATCCCATAAATGCAATTCATCTTCATTGCTTTCATGTGTGACCCTATCTTTTCATGGGTTACCTTTGTCATTGCAAATCCTTTCTTTCCAAGTGGCGTTCATTCTTTTAATTGTTAATTAGATATTTTTTTCTTTGATTAAACAATTTATAATAAATTGTTTAGTCAGATTGTTTAATGAAAACAAAGTCATCAATTTTGAATCAACATTATTTTTGGGTGATGCAAGATTGCCCTTACACCTCTGGATGCTCCTGCATCAAATCTCTATGCTCTATGTGCATCCCTTTTGTGCCCTAACCTCTTCCCATAATCTACCAAAACCTCCCTCCATTTTTGGTAGCTTTTCCGCCCCTAAAATTCTGTCTTTCATTGCCAACACTATAGTCAAACTCCTTTACTTCTCCTTCCACACCCCAGTTCATGAGGAACAGTAATTCTTCTATTATGTAAAGTATCTCCAGTTTCACTTCCCATGCCAATAGTCCTCTCTATTCCATTTATTTCCCATGATTATAATAAATTCCAAAGTGGGATAAATAAGCATTTAAACTAATATTTATTTATTTTCAAAAGAAAACATTTAAAATCTAAATAATCAAACTCATTATAATTGACAACGAAATAACCCATGTAATACTTACTGTAGATACCAATACAACTCTAGAACACTTTAGCAGAAAGACAACTTGGGATAAATCAATTGACACCATTGACTACGAAATATATGTTAAACTATATCATCTAGTGCAAATGTGACAATGGTGAAAACAAATGACAATTACGACTATGACACTGATGTATGCACAAGGCTACCATAACTGTGACATCGACAAAGTATAAAGTAACATTAAATTGAACATTAAGATAATAACAAAGTCAAAACTCAAGATAACATCTCTAGTTACTACTTGTGAAATAGTGGAGTGTGTGGATGGCTCTCGATGTTGTGGTATTATCTACCTCTTCACCTTGATTTTCCACCCTCTCCCAAATGATACTCTCCCTCTTCAAATGAGAGGGAGATAAACTTGTCTTGCATTCACCTCAAGACCAAGGAAAAAGTAGTTAGTCTAAGATCATTCACCAAATCAATAATCTTCATATATAAATCAATACAATATAAAAGTAATAATGGAATCCACCAATTCATCATAATCATGTCATAAATATTAAATTAACATGATATCAATTAATCGTAAAAATCACCAATTTCCAATATAAGGATTAGTATTCTTATCAAAATACATCTCTAAAGCAAATATTTGCAAAGTTCAATAATTCTATTATCAGTATAGAATAATAAAACATGCTATTATTTAATTGAAATATTATCATCCGAAATACATGGTGACCAGGTACTTATTAGAACATAATATGCTTAACCAATTAAAGTAATAAAACTTATTTGAAGGTACAATCCAAAAATGGGGTGTGACATCGCTACCCCCAAGGGAAAAGTCATCATCTTGATGTCTTATTGACCTCAACAAATATGAAGCTTTCATATAGAGAAATCTTAATTCATTTTCAATGAAATTTATCTTGATTACTTAAATAGTCTTAAAGACTCACTAGATCTGATCAAGGAAATTTCTCCCTCCTTAGAGGAATAAAAATATATAGTTCACTTGCCAAACATTCCTGCCTTACATGCGACTCTGGAACATGTGTGACAAGTTTAAATATTCATTCCCAATCCTTATTCATATTAACTAGGTCATGTTTCTTCCTAGTTCACTCCTTTTGTGATGACAAACAAGTATCCCATACTACTTGTCGTCATTACTGACCAAGTGTTTATATCATATCAAACCATTGATCACTGGAACATCATGTACTCATTTCACCTCAAATTAGTTTCACTAAGAAATATTTTACTTTTTAGTTTGTGACAATAGCATATCATAAGCTCAGCATGTATCTATGCACTAGCTAGATATAAAAGTAAGATACCATATTTGATAACTCACATTGTTAATATAATAGTCATAAGAATTTCATTGTATTCTAACTCTATTCATATCATAATGATCATCATAAAATTCATGGTATGAAAATTATTTAAACTTATTCATAACTAGGTTTATCATACCTTTTATCACTTGGAAACCTTGATCATGATGATAGTGGCTTCAAATGCACCCTTATGTCCTTAATGACATGGTCTCTGCTTCTAGACACAACATCATATTTCTTCTTCTAAGGTTAGAAGATTAGTAGAAATAGAATTATGAACAAGACAATCATAGTCAGTATTCAAGATGTAATTCACTCAATCCTTTCAATCTCAAAGATTCACAATCTAAACTAACTGAGTATTCTCTCAACATTATAACCCATTAATTTCTAAGGTTAAATGTAACTATATTGACATACCCTAACACATATTTATAACTATACTCAAGTGCATTATTTTTGAATCATAAAACCATGTTGTTTAGTCTCATTTGTCCATAGGTAAAGGTGATAGAATATAATTACTATTGTATAGCATTCATTTCCATTCAGTAAGAATAATGAATCTTAAATAGATTAGTTCTCCATACATCAAGAACAAGCACATTCTCCACAATCTACTCCCTTATACAATATATTACAAGCCCATCTAGGACATGATAGAGGTGAACATTACATGACACATAACAAGCAAATGAAACATTCTAGCATAGCCACCACAATATTTAAAAACAACACCAAAATGAAGGAAATTTCATTTTTAACAATAAGTCATAAAAATGAGCTCAATTTCAACAATAAATCAATCTTGACCAAAATAGTCACAAGATAAATAGATTTCAAAAATTGGTGGCTAGACTATTCATAAATAAGGAAATAAATCATTGACAATCCTTACAGTTATTAAAATAATTTAACTAATAATCAATAGAAGTATCAAAATCCAAAGGCACTCTTAACATGCACTACATGACTAATTGAGTCACTAACAAGGGAGTAAAATGATACACTACACCTAGATTTTTTCAAAATCCATAGTGAGTTAGAGAACATGCTTCAAATTTGCTAATCAAACAAGTCTTTTAAGACTTTAGTCATACTCAAAAGATTTACAATAGCAATTCACACATGTCACACATTATCAATCTTTTATAATCCAAGATGATGCTAAAATAAAATTTGACTTACTAGACAAGGTAACTTGACACATTCATTTATTCCACTAGAGATGATTAGCATTTAACTTTAGATTAAAATCCATCAATTGAAAGATAGTACAATATAGCAACACAAAAATATAGAATTTTGCTTGGGACATATGGCTCTTCCTAACATTCCACCTTATAAAGATTATATTCCCTACCTCATTAAACTAATTATCTATTCAAGACTTAAAGTTGCTTGACTAAATTCCTCAGTGATAATAATATTCCCTAATGTAATTGCATTGTCTAGCTCTAGCAAGAGGAAATAAACATGACATTCAACTATTTAACCAAATTTTCTCAAAGTTAAGTTAGGGAATAACTCTTATCTCAAGGAGACTAAAAAGGTTCAAACACTAGGTAAGACTAGATTACTTCTCATCCATTACATGCTTTCCCAATAGATTTACTCAATACATAAAATAATTCTCTAGTTGGTTCATCCATACATTTAACAGAAAATTATTCATTCTTCTCACCTAGGACCATGCACTACTTCTGTTGAACATAGAGAATATTGAGAGGGAGGAGAATCAGTATTTGTTGATATTAATTGTTCACTAACCTCTCCCTTATCATTCCTCTGCTCTGTTTTCCTTTCTTCATCATAGTAGTTTCTTTTCACATTCTTGCTTCTACAAAATTTTGCAACATGTCCAAACTTGTTGCAATTGTAGCATATCGTATTCCTTTGTCCTTGATTCCTTCTATTGATTGGATTTGATCTGCATTGATTAGCCATATGTCCAAATCTATTGCATATAAAACACTTTCCATTGAATGATTGAGTATTCCTTCCATTGTAAGAACCATTTCTTACTAGACTTCTGCATTCATTTGACCTATGACCAATTTTCTTGCAATTAAAACATTGACTAGAGAATGATGGAACATTCTGATTTATTTTACTCCTACATTGAGTAGCTTTATGACCAAACTTATTGCAATTAAATAAATGGCCACTGAAAGATGGGGGGTCCCTTTGAGCATTTGGTTGTCTGACTGGAGGTCTTCTAAGTCTTCTTCTTTGATTCCTAAATTGGTTTCCTTTATTTTTCTTCAACATAGTGTTTGCTTGCCCTAATTTTGAACTTTCTCCTTTCTCAAATCCCAAACCTTGCTTGTCATTAGAACTCTTTTTACTGGAAATCATCTCATCAAGTTTTGCAAAACTTATCTTGAGATTTTCTTCATAGCTCTTGGCTTTTTCCAAGTCTAATTTTAGGCTCACAACTTCTTTTTTAGGTTTAGCACAATCTTCTGACTTGCTTTTTACCATCAAATTTAGGTCTTCTTCTACTTTAGCTCTTTCTATAACTTACACTTTCAAATCATCCAAGGTTTCATTTGTTGATATTAATTGTTCACTAACCTCTTTGTATTTTTCTTTGAATCTATTGACTTGTTCTTTTATCTTTAGAATGCATTCATCAACTTCTTGTATGTTATCCTTTCAAATCACTGACTTCTGCTTCAGATTTTTCAAGATCAATAAGAGCTGCTTCTAGTTCAACATTATTTGAGAAGTTTCCAAATCTCCTGGCTGCCATGAGTGAACTCTCTCAGATCTTCCTCAAGCTGTTAGGCTTCTTCCAAGGAACCTTGCTCTGATACCAATTGTTGAACATAGAGAATACTGTGAGGGGGGGTGAATTAGTATTCTACAAAACCACTAAGTAGTTTGTTGTTTCTTAATCCAATTACCAAATTCAACAACATGAAAGTATAATAACCATAAGAACAACAACCATAAAGACATAACACATAGACACCAGGATTTTTATGTGGAAAACCCAAAAAGGGAAAAACCACGGTGAGTGTTAGCTCATAATATATTATGATAGCACAATACCAAATTACAAGAAGGCTCACTGCCTTAGGGCTCACTACCCTATGAAGAGGTGTTCACTGCACAAAGGCTCACTACCAAGAGAAAAGAAGATAGAAGAAACATTGGCTCACTACTAGAGGATGACTGCTACAAATGCATCTACAAAATGCTAAGGTGCAGTACCAATTAGTTCGATATATAGATTCAAAAGATTTCATACTATCTGCTCTGCTTTTTCTGCTCTGCTCTACATATACTCTGCTCTACTTCCCTTACTATCTTCTTCTAGTCACAACTCTACTTTTGAATAGCACACACATTTAGTTCATTCACTTCACAATCTCATATCATCCCTCAACACCAAAATCTAACCTATATAAATATCTACAACTTTGAATTCAATCTCAAAACTGAGTCAGTCTATCAAGCACAACACTTTATCAACTTACATTGACTATGTCGGCCCAACACTTCCACTAAAATTCACATGGGACTCCAAGAACCACATCAGTCATTCCTAATGCTTCATAGATCATATCTTATCAACCACAGATAATGATGTCCTTATGTGGTGAAATGTGGAACTCAAAACTATCTCTTCTGCTTTGGTGAAGTACTGGCAAACTAACTACCAAAATGGAGTTTTGTAGACAATCTTCCAGATCACTTAAGACTCTGTAACTCATCAACTGGATTCTTCTAACATCTATCCATACTGCCTCAAAACCACACATTGATACAGTCACCTGTAGAGAAATGCGGACCAAAATACCCATGCACTTTGCATTGTTCCTGACTTAACTGTGTTCACCTGGACTTAGACCAATCACAACTTAACTTCTAGAAGTCATTAGGCCTTGTAATCTTGAACATAGTACCTCCAAACAAATTTTGAATAACATACCTGAACCGTATACCTTGACCATCAACTGCGGAGGAATACCACTTGAGTCTCTACTACTACTCTGTATGTCAAGACTTAGCCATTCTGCCTTAGTCTTTTGTGTCCAAACCAGAACCTTGTATGTAGGCTATTCCAAGTTGAGTTCTCAATCATCCTTAGCTCCATCATGCTCTATTTTCCCTGTTTCCATCAATGACAACATTACCCAATCAACAGTGTGTCTTGACTATGCTGCCAACAATCTCCCCCTTTGGCATTGATGACAACACTTAGTGAAAAATGTGTATCTGCTCCCCCTTTCTATATGCACTCTGTTCTTTCTTCTCCACCTTAGATATTAGCCCATTTTTCATTGGGCTTATTCTTCCCCTTTGACATCAATGGAAAAGGTGTATGTACAAGAGTCAAAATTATGTCAAAACTACAAAACAGATTTATACTCTGCCGCATATGTACACATACAATCTTAAACTTAATTAGTTGTAGGTGAGAGGATATCCTTCTACACAATCTTTAATTATGTAATTTCTTCATCCCATCGATTCTTAGCTCTTTCCAAAATTTGAATGTGACCATTTATCAAAAAGACTGATTTTTCTACCTTTTGTGCATCAATTTGTGAAGCTACCTGTGCTTCTACTTGAAGATTTGTCATGATCTCAATTTTTAAGCTTAATATCCTTCTCAGCAGACACATTTAGTTTTTAATTTCTTCCTATCTGCTGATTAGACTATTTATGTTGTTCTGAATATTTTCAACTTGTGTTTCTACACTGCTGATTGAATTAACTACTGGATCAAAGGTCTTAGAAATATTTGTGAGTTGAGGCTCCATGCTTTTGATTTTATCATCTACTTCCTTAGTGGTTTCTGGTCATGACAAACAAAATTTGTACATATCATAGGCTTCCTTGATTGCATTTTTCATATTCTTGATACTGCTTTCTAACATAATTTTATCACTGTCTAACTTGGTTTTTGAAACTACTAATCTTTTGTCTTCATATTCCTTCTTAACCTTAATGTCAACAAACTTTTCAAAGGATTCAAAATGAGTACTTACAGAGTTTATTAGACCTTTGAGATGAGCAGTTGATGACACTAATGTATCTTTCTGGTATAAGGGCATCAGCTTTTCCAAAAAATTGGATGTCTCATCAACAAGTTCATTGTCCTATATGAAATTTTTCTACATTTCTTCCTGAGCCTTAGCTTGCATGATTGATTCTAGTGAGAGTTTCTCCACCAGAGACATAGAGGCCAAATTTATTGGTCCTTGTAGAGTCTTGGGTGAATCTAGGATTTGTACTCTTTGTTGTTTTTTCCAAAAACTTTCTAGCATAGTCAATTGAAATTTAGTCTACAGCAGTGTCTCTTACCACTTTTTCTTCACTATGTGTAACTTTCTTTCTTTTCTTTTCTTCTGTTGGATTTTCTTTCTCAACCTGGGTAGTGGCTTCAGTAATGGATAAAGTCCTTGTTCTTTTCTTGGGGCTAGATACATGTTTTTCTTTTTCAACTTTCTCATCTTCTCTTTCTGAAGTGTTTGATTTCCATTCCACTAGAGAATTAAGGGTCTTGATCCTTCCTCTTTGATTTTTACCTCACTTGATTGTTCATCTGACATTTTCTCTGAATTCTCAAATTCCAAAGATAATTCTTTGAATGTCCCAAACCTGTCTTCTTTGATATCTTTTGGTTTGTTCAGTATTTCCTCAACTAATTCAGTTAGGATATCTTCTACAAATTCATACCCTAATGCAGGGATGCATGTAGTTCTTGGTTTCACATCTTCCATGAAGAATTTGTCTTTATTTACCATGAATACAATGCCCTTTTCATATTTCATCACTACCTTTTCAGGTATCTGGACCCTGGATATCATTTTCTTCTAAAATTTCATGAAGTATCCCCATAAGATTTCATTCTGTTTATCTGCATTTCTCAAAATCTGTAGGTGATTTCTTATTTGAGTTGCTACTGGTATGTGATCAAGCCAAACAATGCTTCCCAAGCCGGGTAGTTCTCTCAGGAAGTAGAAGAGTAGACAGGTGATCAAAGTTCCATATTTGAAGGGATAATTTTTCACTTTTGTTCTTTTCAAATTCTCCATTAATTCACTCCGGAGCAACTCACATAGGTTATAATCCATATTGTTTTTGACCATGTCGTTTGTTGTGTATATAGCTAGTGCAGACACAAAAATTTTTAAGTGGTAAAAGTATACTTTGTATCCAATAACCATTGATGCAAATCTGACAGCTGGATCCTTAATATCATTTACCGTGAGAGCTTTCTTATAAAATTTGGCTCTTGTTAGCTGCATTACTAAATTGTTCTTTATTTTCTTGTCACCTGGGATCCTTCCAGAGGAACTTATACCAGTTACAACTTTGATAGCTTCTTTAGTTATCATATATGGTTCATCAAGCCACAAAAACTCATCATGAATTATGCTTAGGATAAGCTTAACCCATGTATCATTCGAGATGATAGGAAAGTCCAACCAAGTGTCCAATTTCTTTTCTCCTAGTATTTTATATTCATTTTTCAACTCAACATCAATAGTAGTCAGTTCATCCAAGTATAATTTGCCAAGATTCAAGTGATTGTATTCCTCTAAATTGGTATGAATATATGCCCTAACATCTTCCATGTGCACAATTCCATGAGGATTAATTGAGAATGCCCCTACAAGATCATTTTCTAGTGATTTGAAGAAATGTTTCTTGAGCTTGGGGTGGGGCTTTTTCGTTATCTCAATTAATTGGGGAGTAAACATTTTCCAGAATATTTTAAACTACACATAAGGGTTTTCAAGCTGTAAATACCTTTTCCACTAAATTAGGGTTTTTCTTGATCTTGTCTTGATTTTCTTTAGAAATCACCGAGTCGCTTGGAATTTCGCTTCAATTTGCCTTAGGTACTTGACAGTTTGAATATAGAATTAACTTTCCATTGAATGAGCCCCCTTTTAATTCTTGACTTCATCACCATAAATGCTCCTAAAAAGTTATCAAACACATCTCTACAGAATGTAGTTTATTAGGATTGCTCCGCAATGTTTCACACTTGAACCTTTTTCATCAAAATTTCTTTCAAGGGATCAGTCATATGCATCTTTTCAATATATCTTCGTGCCGGATTCCAGCACTAACAATCTGGCTAGGGATTAAGATTTTCATTGTAGCTCCCCCTAGGCCAAAGCTCACAAATTTACTTCCAAGAGGAAGTATCTGCACCAGATACTGGTGCGGATCCATCCTTGACTTCAATCACATCTTTCTTGATCCAGATCTTGCCCATTTCTTTCTTAGTTTCAACCGGATCAACTTTTTCCTCTCCCTTATCATTCCTCTGCTCTGTTTTCCTTTCTTCATCATAGTAGTTTCTTTCCACATTCTTTCTTCTACAAAATTTTGTGACATGTCCAATCTTGTTGCAATTGTAGCATATCATATTCCTTTGCCCTTGATTCCTTCTATTGATTGGATTTGATCTGCATTGATTAGCCATATGTCCAAATCTATTGCATACAAAACACTTTCCATTGACTGATTGAGTATTCCTTACATGTTGTAAGAACCATTTCTTACTAGACTTCTACATTCATTTGACCTATGACCAATTTTCTTGCAATTAAAACATTGACTAGAGAATGATGGAACATTCTGATTTATTTTACTCTTACACTGAGTAGCTTTATGACCAAACTTATTGCAATTAAAATAATGGCCATTGAAAGATGGGTACCTTTGAGCATTTGACTGTCTGACTGGAGGTCTTCTAGGCCTTCTTCTTTGATTCCTAAATTGGTTTCCTTTATTTTGCTTCAACACAGTGTTTGCTTGCCCTGATTTTGAACTTTCTCCTTTCTCAAATCCCAAACCTTGCTTGTCATTGGAACTCTTTTGACTGGAAATCATCTCATCAAGTTTTGCAGAACTTATCTTGAGATTTTCTTCATAGCTCTTGGCTTTTTCCAAGTCTAATTTTAGGCTCACAACTTCTTTTTTAGTTTTAGCACATTCTTCTAACTTTCTTTTTACCATTAGATTTAGGTCTTCTTCTGCTTTAGCTCTTTCTATAACTTACACTTTCAAATCATCTACGGTTTCATTTATTGATATTAATTGTTCACTAACCTCTTTGTATTTTTCTTTGAATCTATTGACTTGTTCTTTTACTTTAGAATGCATTCATCAGCTTTGTGTATGTTATCCTTTCAAATCCCTTACTTCTACTTCAGATTTTTCAAGATCAATAAGAGCTTCTTCTAGTTCAACATTGTTTGAGAAGTTTCCAAATCTCCTGGCTACCATGAGTGAACTCTCCTAGATCTTCCTCAAGTTGTTAGGCTTCTTCCAAGGAACCTTGCTCTGATACCAATTGTTGAACATAGAGAATACTGTGAGGGGGGGTGAATCAATATTCTACGAAACCACTAGGTAGTTTGTTGTTCCTTAATCCAATTACCAAATTCAACAACATGAAAGTATAATAAACATAAGAACAACAACCATAAAGACATAACACATAGACACCAGGATTTTTACATGGAAAACCCAAAAAGGGAAAAACCACGGTGAGTGTTAGCTCATAATATATTATGATAGCACAATACCGAATTACAAGAAGGCTCACTACCTTAGGGCTCACTACCCTATGAAGAGGTGCTCACTACACAAAGGCTCACTACCAATAGAAAATAAGATAGAAGAAAGATTGGCTCACTACTAGAGGATGACTGCTACAAATGCATCTACAGAATGCTAAGGTGCAATACCAATTAGTTCAATATATAGATTCAAAAGATTTCATACTATCTGCTTTGCTTTTTCTGCTCTACTCTACATATACTTTGCTCTACTACCCTTACTATCTTCTTCTAGTCACAACTCTACTTTTGAATTGTACACACATTTAGTTCATTCACTTCACAATCTCATATCATCCCTCAACACCAAAATCTAACCCATATAAATATCTCCAACTTTGAATTCAATCTTAAAACTGAGTTAGTCTATCAAGCACAACACTTTATCAACTTACATTGACTATGTCGGCCCAACACTTCCACTAAAATTCACATGGGACTCCAAGAACCACATCAGTCATTCCTAATGCTTCATAGATCATATCTTATCAACCACAGATCATGATGTCTTTATGTGGTTAAATGTGGAACTCAGAACTATCTCTTCTGCTTTGGTGAAGTAGTGGCAAACCAACTAGCGAAATGGAGTTTTGTAGACAATCTTCCAGATCACTTAAGACTCTGTAACTCATCAATTGGATGCTTCTAACATCTATCCATACTGCCTCAAAACCACACATTGATACAATCACTTGTAGAGAAATGCAGACCAAAATACCCATGCACTCTGCACTATTCCTAACTTAACTGTGTTCACTTGGACTTAGACCAATCACAAGTTAACTTCTGGAAGTCATTAGGACTTGCAATCTTGAACATAGTACCTCTAAACAAATTTTGAATAACATACCTAAACTGCATACCTTGACCATCAACTGTGGAGGAATACTACTTGAGTCTCTGCCACTAACTTTGTATATTAGTACTTAGCCATTCTACCTTAGTCTTTTGTGTTCAGACCAGAACCTTCTATGCAGGTTGTTCCAAGTTGAGTTCCCAATCATCCTTAGCTCCATCATGCTCTATTTTCCTTGTTGCCATCAATGACAACATTACCCAATCAACAGTGTCTCTTGACTATGTTGCCAACAACTTCTCTTTGAGGAAACTCTCATGCACCCCACCTCATAAAGGGTTGACCATTCACATGTACCCTATCTCACAAGGGATGCTAAACTCAATCTTTAATTGATGGAAGATTGCATGAGAGGACCATTATATCCATGTCCTCTACAACACATTAGCATGTTTTCCAAAAGGATTCACAATATACTAGGGAACTCTAATCCTCTTCATCCTAGTCACAACTCTTTTGTACACGACAATATGAATACTAAACAAAAGAATGATTCACTAATGCTTCTTTGGAAACATTCTACATTTTAACACACTTTGGTTTTCTCATAAACCCTAGGAAAGAACGCATTTCCAAGACCTAAACCACTTTTGTAAACCATCTAAGCTTATGGGTCATTACTTTTCTTTATACAATCCTACTGGTGTGCTTCAAAATAGGATAATGTAGGATGTATTTAATTCAAGCACTTCTATGCAGATTTGGAAATAATAATTCCAAACACAAGAAAGTGGTCTATGAAGATTGACATACTAATACATGGGTTTAAAATGTAGATTCAAATTATGAAAAACATGATCACGTTTGCTTCCTTATCCAATGTACTTGAGCAAAACATTATCATTATGGTCTTATCCTTAAGAGAGATGTGATTCTTCATACAAAAATTTTCACAACACACTATGGAGTAAGATTACAAAACACTAGCATGACTTCAAGAGTCATTCATTCATCAAGAATTAAGACAAAAGAAGGTAATATTTCATAGAACAACTTCCTGTTCTAGAATATGATAAGACTCTTAGGAGTATCTTACATGTTAATTTGCATAGTTGAACTTGAAAGTTCCAACTCTCTATCTTCCCATCCATGATCCATCTATTCCACTCAGTTCATACCAAACCATCCTAGAATTAGATAAGAAACCATCTCATCTTCATATATTTGATAAGATTCTAGAATCTTCAACACTCGATTGCTCCTACACCTATTTGAATATTAAAAATGCATATAGAAATCTTATGCTCGAAGTTAAAGAACTTTAGTGAGAAAGACTCCAAACCCTAAATTTAAATCTGAAACTCTATTTATTCATGCATACAAAATATAGAAGCACAACAATGCCTCAAACAATATGATCTTTTTGTTCAACTTACTATGTTCCATATCCAAAGCCAAGGTCTCATTATCAAGTTATCATAACTCCTCTTCCTTAAGAGGTGATTGGGTGGACTTCCTAGTCTCAATTGACTCTTGCTCAAGTTTTCTTTCTCATCCTGGATCTTCCCATCCCTAGACTCTGAGAAAGAAAATCACTTTGATTTGCATAGGTTTACTTGTTTTCAAAAAAAATTGCATTAGACATAGTAGGCTTATAGGCCCTAGTGTTTGAACTTGTCTCTAATACCACATGAAATGAACTAAAGATCTAAAGAACAAAACTATATCCATATTTTAATGAATACTTTTAAATTATAGTAACACATTATTTTTTTTGAAATAATTATAAAAATACATCATTTCAATCCATAATACAAAAATAATAATACAACACAATTTTAAATTATAAAGCAATCAAACTAAATTTATAGATCTCATATTTCCAAAATAGTCATTCAATGATTACATAAAAAATTGTAAAAAGTACTTCAATACAAATTACACTATCATAATATTCCATGTGTACAACTACAAATTTAATGTCATAATATTCATAATGTCTTGTGTATGGATGGAGAGCACCATTCAAGTGATTTTCCTCCAACCATAGACTAGCAGTCCCTTGCACACCTTCCTAGTAGAAGCATGGCCCTACCCTTCATGAGGGTGATAGATAAAGGGGTCTATAAAATGTATCAAACCATTTGAGTTAACCTAGTGTATATACTACTAACACCATTACATGCAATTTGCCATACAACACTAAATACCCTCTAGCCAAGTATGATAACTCGCTAACATGCAACCCTATCAATACTATGAATTGACAATGCAACTAGCAATTGCATTCCATTGGCTAAAGCATTTGAGAAAAATCACATTACAATATGGACATGTGGATCGCATGTTCCAACACTACTATCTCAAATTTACTTTGAGAAACAAAATAGTTTATTGACTATGTAATGTATCCACATCACTCCAAGTATTTAATTAAATAAAATAACCCCGTGATTTACTTATCCCATCACAAACTTGACTAATCACCTAGTTTCAATTCACTTCATTCAAAACTAGTCAAGTTTGTGATAGTGTAAACAAGTCACTAAACTATGATAGTTTTTCATAATAGATCAGCAACCAAGCTAACACTAATTCAACACAGTAATAAAAGAAGCACTCTCTATCTCAGTTGTAATTATAACACACACACACACACACACACACACACACACACACACACACTATACGCATATATATACTCACTACATGGTTAACATAAATCACTGGCAACAAATACAGTTTCATTTCCTTGTTGCTCAAAACTAAAAAAATTAACATTATGACTAAGACACGTCCTTCGTGAATGATTTACATGTTCATGGTAAACAATGTAAATACCTAACTATATAGAGTTATGCTCTACAATTTTAATCATGAGTGTAAAACATAGACTAAGTGCAACTATACAACTCTAAAAGGACAACTTGTACATGTATATTTATCAATATTAAAGTAATGGACTCATGGCCATCCAAGGAATTGAGAAATATAGATAAATATCATAAATTAACCAAAGAAAAGACACCTTTATCTAAAATGGTAGTTATTTATTTTCCTTAATTATCCAATTGCCCAAATTTGTTGATTTAATTAAGTCGAGAAGTGTTTCACTATTAAATCTTGTCCCTCCTGATTTCACGTATAAGTAACAATGTTGAACAAAGTCTTTATAATAATAATCAACCACTAACAGATAAGAACCAATTTTATTTTTATAAAAGAGATGGAAACAACACCTTTCCTCAAAAGACACAAGTCACTGGTTTGGACCATAAATCACCTTGAACTAAATAACAACTTTCCTATTTTTAATGGAAATCAAATTATCTAATATGTAATATAAAGATTTATGAACATCACTATTTTAAAGAGGAGTGTAGTATCCATTCAAATCAAAACTAGATTGATACATAATAAAAATTAGCAACTGTAAATAGCACTATGGAGACATAGTTTAAGTCAATTTAAATATCTCTTCTAGAAATGGCTTCAAGAAAATACAAGTGCATGTAAATATATATATGGGTAAGTGCAAAAAGATGGGGGGCCAAAAAGTGGCCAAAAAATTTTCAAAAAAATTTAAGGCAAAACGCGAGCGCGTTATAATGCGCTCGCGTTATGGCTTGGCAATGACAAGCCTTAGGCTCGTCATTGCCGAGCCATAACGCGAGCGCGTTATAACGCGAGCGCGTTATAACGCGAGCGCGTTATAACGTGAGCGCGTTTTAAACTGCTACTTATAAAAAAAAACCCTCGCTGCCATTTCATTTCTATGAGCTTTTCCTCCGCCCGCGGCATAAAACCCTTGCAAAAACGCGCTCGCATTCTACAAAACGTCGTTCAACACAAAAGATTTGTCGATTCATCGCCGAAATGCCGCCGCGACGTCGAGCACGCCAAAGGGGTGAGTTATCTTTATTTTTTTGTTTGAATTTCTTCCTAAATAGGTAGGTTTTTGTTGATTTTTGATGTATATTTTATTAATTGTAGGAAATGTTAATGCACCTCCTCCTCCTCCTCAAAATCCACAAAATCTTGAGGAAGAAATACATGCAGAACAACAACCTCCTCCATTCATTCCTCGACATGCCCCTGGAACACAAGATAATATAATGGGGGAAATTGAAAACAACAAAAAACAAATTGAAGATATAATTGCAAGGTTGAAAGATCCTTCCACTTCAACCTTGCATAGGTCCACGCTTGTCGAATCTCTTGAGTCTATGTTATCAAATGTAAATTCAATTAGCAAGCAAATAACTAGTTGGACCGATAAAAAGAGAGAGTTTAGAGATTACTATGCAGATAAATTATCATACCAAGATGTCAAAAAATTACAAATTATAAAAGTAGACTTGTGTTCAATTTTCACAAACCCACAAACAAATCAACCTCCACCCATTACATGCAAGAGGTTCCCTATCCATTGGTGCAACAACCAAGCGATAAGGGACAATTTCGAGCAGAGGTGGTGGATGGTTTTTGACCATCCTCCATGCAATAACAATGAGGTCCCGCAATACTTTTTGAGGAAACTCTACTCCGAGTTTGTTCTCAATAAAGTGCTAAACTATTTTGATATGCAGGACTTCCAGGGTAGAGGTGGGGGCTCAGCACAGGATAGACCAGGGGCACGTCTTGACCCATAGCGGGTAGTGAGACAAGTAATCAGCAGACCAGCCCACGAGCATGTTTCTATCCCTTCCATTGTGAAGGAGAGTGTTGAGGTCGATACACTGAGGTTGATTAGTGCCTTGACCTAGAGCATCATAGAGCATGTCGATCCTGCAACACAGAGTGGGTTGGGAGATATTGCAAGGAGTAGGGTCCCACCGCATACTTGCTAGGCTTGCGGGTCAGCCTATGGTTATGACCCCATGGACAATCAGGGTGCAGGTGCACAGGCTACATCTGCAGCTGAGCAGATGGTGATGACAGATACCCTCCTGAGTGAGACTTTCGGCCTTGATACTCAGGTAAATATTAGCAAGTTTATTGAATTTAATTTATTAAATTTTATTTTTGAAATACAAGATTAACTAATTTAAATTGATGATTTTAATGAAATTTCAGGGTCATAGCGTCGATGCAGTTTTCAGTGGTTCTCCACCTACATTTTTCACTAGATCATCTACTGTCAAGGTATGTAACTAGTAAACAATTATAAATATTACATGTGAATAGCATCGTTACATGAATGGTATTCTAATTTCTGATTTTGGATGTTGAATAGGTTAACACTGTAGATTTCATGGCAACACCTGCCAGCGGTGGTGGACTTCAAAGCTTTACGGAGGTAATAAAATAAATAGTTTAATGAATGAATTGTACTTACTAAATTTTTGTATGTGATTTGTGTGTTTTATTGTGTGTACTTCCATGTTTAGATGAGCGTGTGTGTATGTTAGGAGCCATGATTTGCATCACTATTATAGTTTTCGTAATTGAATAATGTTGTTTTATTTCCAGATGATGCAGGCTGCGGATACACCTCCCCATGTTCATAGGGCAATGGAGCAGGGTGTGGCCTCTGCGATTCATAGCTCTATGGCATTGACAGGGGTATGAGGCAGATTAGTAAATTTCAATTTACATTCATTGTTATAGTTGTCTATTTTTGAAAAATCAAAAGATTATTGATTTGAAGTTTAATTTCTATCTGGATGGTTTCTATAGGACATGACATCACCAGGGCCTTTTCCTGCTACTGAGGCAAGCGAGCAGACAGATTATATGTTAGCAGTAAGTGATTATTTTGTTAAATGTTTCATTTTTTTATAACATGTAATTTCTATATATTAATATCTATACTTTTTTTTGTAACAGGTAAAGGTGCAGGAAGAACTAAATAGGAGGAGTAGCCCTCGGGTTTGTAGTAGACCACCCACATGCATGTCTCCATCCCCTAGAAGATCAAAGGCTGCTCGTGATTTATTCTCTTCACCAGCTAGAGGGGAATGACTTTTTATTGTGTTCCTCTATTGTATGCCTATATGGCATTTGTGGACATATATTTTGTATTGTACATAGTTGACATTGTATGCCTATATGGCATTCTTGTAAACCTATATGGCTATTTTGTATATATGTTATACTTATATCGACAGATATTGATGTATGCGTATATGGATATTTGGTTAATACAAATCTTTTTTATTGATGGCGTCCATACTTGCATTATAAATCCACTTTTGAATGGATATTCGTAGATGGCTACTTCAAATATTTAAAGTTTGATTGTATTACATAGGATGTTTGCATTTTCTTTGATAGGCTTGATAGGCCATGGATTACATGATGGTGTTTGATGGAAAAGTATGGTACTAGAAGACTCTAGTTCATTCTTAATAGGCTTGTGATTGATAATATCTTTGCATGATTGCACTTGATCTTGGATCATGGGCATGTTGTTAGGATTTTGATTGCATTGTGATGTTTGATGGATAGGCATGGTGTAAGTGTAAGATACCCAACTAGTTCTACGAAAAAATTTTCTTACTTAAACACTTTTACTTGCTAACAATTCATCAACTACTTCAATAACATAAAGATATACATCAAGATAACTATTTGAATGAAACAACATTAGAGTTGGGTACTTGTCTTGTTACTTGATTCAATCAACTTGCAATGTCTTATTACATGGAAAATGCTTTCAATAGCATGAAGTACAACTCATTCAATGGAAATACAAGGACAGGCCTTGAAGCCTTGATGTTACAATGTCTTCCTTACTTGAGCAACATTTGAAGATTTGGAATGTTCGACTCATCACCTCACAAGGTAGGCGCATATTTGAAGGATTTACAGGTTTTTCTGACTTGGGCGCCAAGTTGAGGTGACCTCCTCCTGAAGTTGCGCCTTGTCAACATTAGGCGCCAATTAGAGTTATGGGTGCTCTGGATTGTTTCCAAGAGTAGGCGCCAAAACATCATCATTATGAAAGTGTTTTAAATGCTAGGCGCCCAAATGAGCCCTCTGGAGTCTAGGCGTTCCTTTCATGCATTCTGTGTTCTAGGCGCCAATTGAAAGGAGTGGAGAACAGGGCAAGCACCTTCCAAACTAGGTGTTTCCTTAAGGTGACAAGGACTTAGAAAGTGTGCCTAAGGTGAGCGCCTTGAGTGAAAAGGTCTAACAAACATCTTTGAACCCCCTTTCAAGGTTAGGCGCATTCTGGAGGTGGAAACAAGTAGAAGGTGCGCCTTAGCTTCCTTTGTCAATTCTTGCAAGTCTTTGTTGATTAGGAAGGTGGAATGCTTCATTGTAGAATGAGCACCTATCTTCTAATGTCCAAACTACTTCTTCTGGCTCACTCTGTGGCTAGGCGCCAGAGCTAAACTGTTCACACAAGGGAGTACGCCTAGACTCACTTGATGTTTTCTTACTACTTCAACCCCTGGAAGATGTTCCAAGGTGTTCCCTTTTACAAGCACCTGACCTCCCAAGTTCCTTCATGTGCTATTCCTTGAAGGCGCCAAAACTGAGCTCCAGTGCCATGGGATTGTGCCTAACATCTTTGAAGAGTTTCTAAGCCTTTTGCAAGTTGATATCCCAAACTCATCTTCTAGGCGCAACAGGAGCTTTCCAAAGGAGTTTCCAAGTTTTAGACGCCAAGCGAGGTCATGGGTGAATGGAACTGCGCCTTAGGAGATGACTGGATCCTAAGCGTCAGTCTGGAGTTACAGTGGAATTGATATGCGCCTCAACTAGCTTAGGCGCCCATTTGAAGTGATTCCTTTAACACTTCTCTGTCAATCTCAACTGCAAGGATGATCTCCTAATCCAATTTTGATCCTCTGGAGATGCAAATAGCTTTACATTTCACTAGGCGCCATCAATGATGATCATCAACCAAAGCGCATTTCAAAGGTGAGATAGGCAAGTGAGGCGCCAAACTAGTCCTTAAGACTTATCTCCTTCTATCAAGTCAATTTCAACTATGTGAGAGAGTTCTATTCTATTTGCACCTGGGCTAGGAATTCACCTAAGAGACATCACTTAGCTTTAAAACTTTCAATCTATAGCCATCTGGGCTAGGCGCTCCAATGGAGGATCCTTGAACTCATGCATTGGCGCCTTCTAGTTCTAGGCACCCATTTTGGATGATTCATCCTGATACTAGCGCCCAAAATGACTAGACTCTCTCATCATCCAATTCACTTAGAAGACTCAAGTTGGAGACCTTGTTGTCTATCCATGTTCTCCGGAAGATTCATTGTACCTCTATGCACTATCTCCTTCAAGGTGCTCCTTAAAAACATTGGAAGTGCTCATGACTTACCTTAGTCCAAAGCACCACAATCCATTCCTTAAAGCATAAAGAATTCTCAAAGGCACCCCTATTTACCTCTAAGCACTCAAATATCATTTAGATTCAAGGCGCACATTTAGCTCCAAAATGCAAATTTCCATCATCAACCCATCAAGGTGCATCATCTTCCTTTTGTATCCCCTTCAAGGCGTAGACATTCACTTCTTCACACTCAAACTCACTCTTTGGCGCCAGAATAGGTGTATAACTTCAAATAAGGCACTAATCTTAGGTTTCTAAGTACTTAGTTTGATCTTAAGGCTATCCTTCCTCTAATCACTCTCTTCAACTCCCTCACTGAAGGCCCTCTGTAAGTTTGGGCGCATTTCATCCCAAGGTGCTTCAACATCATCCAAGGCACAAATTCACTCTCCAAGACAAGGTGCAAAAAACCCTATCCTAAGGCGCTCAAATCTTGCTTCTAGACCTAGGCGCACAAACATGAGATTAAGGATCATTCTGGCCACCATCACTTCCCTAAAGGCGCAAAATTGGTGTAGATACATTCCATTTATTAAGGATCATTCTGGCGCCCAAATCTTGTCAAAGCAAAGGATCAATAGGTTCTCTCTAAGGCGCACTCCAGGGTTTGATCTTGCAAGACTTCTCACGTCAAAATTTTGACCAAGACACTCAAGGCACTAGTCTTTATCATCTAACCCTACAGTGCACTTACTCATTATGATATACTCCTCAACTTTGTATTCAACCTTGCCCAAGGCGCATATTCACTATAAGGCATTCTCACTTTGTCAAGGCTCAGAGGGCTTCAATTTGCTAAAGGGTAGAGGTCTAGGCGCATATCTGACTTGAAGCTCAAGGCGCTCCAACCCTCTTGCTCTGGAATTCCTTCTAGGCACTAAGTGACTTCTCCAATTCCTTGAAAACATTTGAAGTGTTTTACCTTCTCAAGGTTCTCCTTCGAACTTGACTCCAAGGTGTTATAATCTCAAAGGTGCTGACATCATCTCAACCAAAGGTGCTCAATGATTCATCCCATATCTAGGCGCTAAAACACTTAATCAACCAAGTCAATCAAGGCGCCATTCAGTAAACTCATCTTCCATGATATTCCTATCAAGGCGCATATCACTTCTCTCATGGGCTTTAGGCGCTCAGTTGAGTGTTTCAATACTACTTAGGTGCCAAATTCATTTTAATGCACCAAACACAAAGAGCTTTCAAACACTGGGCGCTCACAAAGAGTCTTCCAACCTTGGGCGCTAAATTAGGTCTTTGCAACTATCCAAGGCGCATATCTTCGTTTGAACAACTTATGGTGCCAAGACAACTTCTCATTAGGGTGCTCAAAACACTTGTGTTTACATTTGAAGTGCTTTACCTTCTTAAGGTGCTCCAGACTAACCTGACTCCAAGGCGCTCCATCATCATCCTTAAGGCGCTAAAAACATCATCTCCACTCTAGGCAAAAACATCATCCAACTCCTTAAGGCACTTCACTATCAAAGTCTGAAGGCGCTCTACCTAGACCTTTCCCCTAGGCGCCAGAACTCCTAAGCGCTCACCAGATAACTCTCTTCTTCAAGGTGCAAATCTTCCTATACTATGATTGCCTCTGAAACGCCGATTAACGTGATGTGAGGGTGCAAAGGCTACTCCAATCCTCAGTGAGCGCCTAGTTTAAACAAGGAGAAATAAAGCATTCAAAACTATCCAAACGATCATCCCCTTCCTAATGTCTTCACTGCTCCAAAAAACCTTGGCCAAAATGACACATAACAACTCCTATGAGCGCCCTTATGCCCTAGGATCATCTAGTTTGTGCATCTTGTAATGAGGAGTTCATGTAAGTTTGGAATGAGCGCCTTGAATAAGTGTAAACTAGCCTAGAGAAGGGTATGTGCGCCTTGAGCATTCCAGAGATAACTGTGCGCCTAGAACAATATGAGCGCTCATGATGATGATTAATGCCCTGATGAGACTATGAGTGCCTTGTTCAGGAGATACCTTGTTTGATCATAAAATGTGCCTTGAGTCTTGAAGGTTTTGAGCGCCTAGGTGATTTGGATGTTGGGATGTTGGTATGCGCCCAAGATTGAGGTAAGTGAGCACTTGTAATGGAGGAGAGCAATGAGATGGAATGTCTTGTAGAGATTGGCGCCCAGAGACCCATTTTTGCGCCTTTGATGATGACCATTTTTGTATAAGAGTTTAGCGCCTTAGAGTTGTAAACTTTCTCTTTGGGCGCCCCTGAGTGAATGTTGGCGCCTTGGACAACTAAATACGCCTTTGATGGAGTGGATCCCAGAAGGGGAGTAGGAGGAAACCCAATCTTCAAGATTCATCAAGCTTCAAAGTTTAGGTCAGAGGTTATCCACTTTATCCAAGGAAGGTGTTATCATCTACACTCCGAGAAGGTAATGTCAAAGGCCATCATGAAGGATCACTTCATCAACTTCAAGTCCTTCAAGTTCAAGTCCTTTCACCTAGCAAGTCCAAGAGAGATTTCTACTCCGATTCATGAAGTAAGCTTATATCATCCTTATCTACTTTGCAAGAAGAAGAAACATTACAAAGTCAATCAAATGAGTTACAAGTACCATACATCCAATTGCAAGGAGTGAACCACCTTAAGGAAAAATAGTTCTCTTGAAGTTACTTGAAATGTCAAAAGGTTTAGCACCTCCAAGTAAGGTCAGAGGTGAGGTTAGAGGTGAAATGCGCCTTTGGACCATTCTGGCGCCTTGGATGAAGAACCTGTATCTTGAGCCCAAGAGGTAAAATTTGTGCCTTAGTGGATTCAGAGAGTTACAGAGATTAGAGAAAAGCACCTTGAAGACAGAGTTGTTCAAGGCACATGTGTGATTTGGTCAAAAATAGGCACCTAGAGTGAATAGGCTTTCATCTTGACTTAATACACTGCCTCCTTCTGACGATTTTTGGGGCAGCAGAAAAACTTTCACCACGGGCAAATGCCTCAGAGCTATAAAAAATTGAGAGAGGTTATTGTAGAGGCACTCTACATGATCCCGTTGCCTCAGATGGAATATTTTTAAGTGACACAGTTTTTGAGTAACATCTCGTCAAAGATTGCTGCCTTTTTGCACTTTAGACTCTTCAGGGATATCATCGGTACAATGTAGCTCCGACTGTTTCGACATTTTTGGGTGAAAAATAGGACCATGCCTAGCATAAATGTACCCATTCGGACGCGTTGGAATAGTCAGTTTGGTCGCATCAGGAGCAGGACGAAAGTTACACCCCTTTGCAACTTTACACTGCCTCCTTCTGACGATTTTTGGGGCAACAGAAAACCTGACACCACGGGCAAATGCCTCAAAGCTATAAAAAACTGAGAGAGGTTATTGTAGAGGCACTCTACGTGATCTCGTTGCCTTAGATAGAATGTTTCTAAGTGACACAGTTTTTGAGTAACATCTCATCAAAGATTGCTACCTTTTTGCACTTTGGACTCTTCAGGGATATCGTCGGTACAATGTAGCTCCGACTGTTTCGACATGTTTGGGTGAGAAATAGGACCATGGCTAGCATAAATGTACCCATTCAGATGCGTTGGAACAGTCAGTTTGGTCGCATCAGGAGCAGGACGAAAGTTACACCCCTTTGCAACTTTACACTGCCTCCTTCTGACGATTTTTGGGGCAACAGAAAACCTTTCACCACGGGCAAATGCCTCAGAGCTATAAAAAACTGAGAGGGGTTATTGTAGAGGCACTCTACGTGATCCTGTTGCCTCAGACGGAATGTTTCTAAGTGACACAATTTTCGAGTAACATCTCGTCAAAGATTGATGCCTTTTTGCACTTTGGACTCTTTAGGGATATTATCGGTACAATGTAGCTCCGACTGTTTCGACATGTTTGGGTGAGAAATAGGACCATGCCTAGCATAAATGTACCCATTCAGACACGTTGGAACAGTCAGTTTGGTCGCATCAGGAGCAGGACGAAAGTTACACCCCTTTGCAACTTTACACTGCCTCCTTCTAATGATTTTTGGGGCAACAGAAAACCTTTCACCACGGGCAAATGCCTCAGAGCTATAAAAAACCGAGAGGGGTTATTGTAGAGGCACTCTACGTGATCCCGTTGCCTCAGACGGAATGTTTCTAAGTGACACGATTTTTGAGTAACATCTCGTCAAAGATTGCTACCTTTTTGCACTTTGGACTCTTCAGGGATATCGTCGGTACAATGTAGCTCCGACTGTTTCGACATGTTTGGGTGAAAAATAGGACCATGCCTAGCATAAATGTACCCATTTGGACGCGTTGGAACAGTCAGTTTGGTCGCATCAGGAGCAGGACGAAAGTTACACCCCTTTGCAACTTTACACTGCCTCCTTCTGACAATTTTTGGGGCAACAGAAAACCTTTCACCACGGGCAAATGCCTCAGAGCTATAAAAAACTGAGAGGGGTTATTGTAGAGGCACTCTACGTGATCCTGTTGCCTCAGACAGAATGTTTCTAAGTGACACAATTTTTGAGTAACATCTCGTCAAAGATTGCTGCCTTTTTGCACTTTGGACTCTTCAGGGATATCGTCGGTACAATGTAGCTCCGACTGTTTCGACATGTTTGGGTGAAAAATAGGACCATGCCTAGCATAAATGTACCCATTCGGACGCGTTGGAATAGTCATTTTGGTCGCATCAGGAGCAGGACGAAAGTTACACCCCTTTGCAACTTTACACTGCCTCCTAATGATTTTTGGGGCAACAGAAAACCTTTCACCACGGGCAAATGCCTCAGAGCTATAAAAAACCGAGAGGGGTTATTGTAGAGGCACTCTACGTGATCCCGTTGCCTCAGACGGAATGTTTCTAAGTGACATGATTTTTGAGTAACATCTCGTCAAAGATTGCTGCCTTTTTGCACTTTGGACTCTTCAAGGATATCGTCGGTACAATGTAGCTCCGACTGTTTCGACATGTTTGGGTGAAAAATAGGACCATGCCTAGCATAAATGTACCCATTTGGACACGTTGGAATAGTCAGTTTGGTCGCATCAGGAGCAGGACGAAAGTTACACCCCTTTGCAACTTTACACTGCCTCCTTCTGATGATTTTTGGGGCAACAGAAAACTTTTCACCACGGGCAAATGCCTCAGAGCTATAAAAAACTGAGAGAGGTTATTGTAGAGGCACTCTACGTGATCCCATTGCCTTAGAGGGAATGTTTCTAAGTGACATGGTTTTCGAGTAACATCTCGTCAAAGATTGCTGCCTTTTTACACTTTGGACTCTTCAGGGATATCATCGGTACAATGTAGCTCCGACTGTTTCAACATGTTTAGGTGAAAAATAGGACCATGCCTAGCATAAATGTACCCATTCAGACGTGTTGGAATAGTCAGTTTGGTTGCATCACGAGCAGGACACCAAAAATGCAAAAGTTGCTTTGTGTAACTTGACAACATTGACACTTTTTTGCAACATGACTCAAAGACTCAAACTGACCCCAAATGACTCAAAGTGACTTAAAATCACCTTGATTATAGAGGTCGAGGTGCTCCTTATCATTCATTCATTATGAGCGCCTTAGGAGAATGGTATATAGGTCATCATCATGATTGGGTGCCCTGGATCCAAAGTGTTGGAGAGATCATCAAATGGTGTCTAGCAGGGTGAGTTATGAGTTTGGTCGCATCAGGAGTAGGACACCAAAAATGCATAACATGATGATGTAAAAATGTGTACATATGTGTAAAAATGCAGGAGGAAATAAAAAAAGACAAACCTTACAAATTAATGTGCATACTTACAACTCAATGTAACATAACTTTACAAAATCAATGTGAATACTTACAAATTAATCCAATGAACCATCTGGATCTGCTCTACTCTTTATTGTGTCAAGTATTGCTTCATGGTCAGACTCACGCACCTTCCACAATATTTTGTTCAAAGGTCTACCCCGATACTTTATCAAATAAACATTGGATGCCACGACAAGGTTCGAGTAATGAAGAATCTTTTGATGCATGTCAAAGCCCTGAAATAGCCAAATATTAACACTCTTATGTGGGTACCTTCTAAGCCATGTTCCAGTAATAACCACTGATCCTGTAGGGTATTCGATGTTTTCTCCATCTGTAACAGGGGCCTCCAATTTCTTTCTGGCCTCAACACAATGACATAAGTAATAATCTGTTCCCTCTTCATTATCTTCATCTGCAATAACTGCATATACGTGTCCTACATTGATATGTGTAGCAAATTAGATGAAATTAGTCAACATTACAAAAACACTACAAAGTAAGATGACATTACCTGCTTGAACTAGATGAAATTAGATGCATATATGTGCCCTATATTACCTGGTTGAACTAAATCTGATATGTGGTCAAAGTCAACTGACGATTCCATCTGTGTTAGTTCCAGTGCCGTCGGGGGTCGATACGTGTCAAGTGGGCTAAGATAACTTAACTGCCATTCGTCAACCCACTCCTTTGACTTGCACTCATCCCAGACTTGAATTGTACAAGAAGAACAAAAGCATGACATCTTTCGTGTATGGATACTCCATGAACCTGCAATTGAGCTTCTGAAAGAGTGCATCTCATTTGATCTTGTTAGTGTACAACAATCCTCATATGGTGCAATGTTAGTATCATCTATCAACCAAAAAAATCTACGAACTAAAGACTTACCTTCATTACCTGGACCCATGGAAGCATTACACCACTCAACAATCAATTTTGCATCTGTCAACTTTGCATTGTCTTTATACTTTAACTCTTCTCGTGCTATGGCTCTTTTGATACATGCTCCTGCACCATCATGCTCCCCCTTTCCATGCCCGGCCTCACAAAAGTTCCACATATGTTGAATACCTGTAAAATTATGCCTCCTACTCAACCAATAGAAATTCTGTGAGTTCTTGAATTGTGATGCACAATTATCCGACCATATGATATGCTGACTGAACGATATGCCCCTTCTAGCCAAATCATTGTAGAACACCTGAAAGCAACCTTGCACGAACTCCGTAGAATGTGTGCGATCATCACTAATATAGAAATGATACTCCCTTATGATCTTTCTGTCATCCTCTGTACTATCATTTGCATGAATGAATGCGATGTGCACAAATATAGAAACCTGTGTGGAGTTGTAATATTGTGATTGCACCTCACGCTATGGCTGTAGACTGTAGTTCTCTGCAAAGTCGACGACTGAAACAATGCTACCAACCGAAAATGTGTCCTTGCATAACTTGAATTGCAAGTCCAACCATTGAGCTCTATGGGCATGTCTTGCATACTCATACACTATGATGTCACGAAATATAGGCATAAACTGATACACTGGAATCTTTTCAATAACTAATTCACACCTCTTTGCTTCTTTACCATCTTTTGTATTGTATGCCACTGTTTTATACTTGCCAAACTCTACTAGTTCATTTCCAACCACATGTGTTATTTCCATATGTTCACATATTGGCAAATGTTGCAAGCCACCGCAACGATGACATGTGCCATCCAAGCATAATTTCTTGTAGAATATTTGACCTTCCTCTCTTTCACATAAAATTCTTGATATGAAGTCTCTTGAAGATGTTGGTGGGGCACATATGGCACAACCCTGCAAATCATTGTTAGTATGCATATCTAAACATATAGACCTATAAGCATCAAAATGGTTAGAAAATTCAATATGTAATCTACAACAACAAGTAGTGCGTGTGTGATTTATCTTAACATAGAAAGGTTTTAGCATTTCAAAATATCTTTGACAAATTTTAATTTGATGATACTTCTCTAGAAATTTACCATAAAACTGTGTTTGAGTCTCATCCAAAAAATGCTTTGGATGTGGCTCGTGGTTCTGACTACCAATTCTCCTTCTTACCACATCCCTTTGATTCGGAGATACCCTTTTGTAATTCTTCCAAAAGTCTTCAATTAGTGATCTCAATGCTTCAACAATTGGTTTATCTTTTCATGGTAGTCTCCCCGAGAACGCCCATAATTCATTGGCATTAGTGTCCTCAATTCTTTGGCGTCTTCCAATGGCTCTTGATAAAGTTTTCCTATTAATTCTCAATTCTTGACTTGTCTTTCTAATGAGACGAGCTTTCCTCGTTTGACTACTTACTATAGTCGATGTAATCACACGCCGTGTTGCATTACTATCTTTTGTGCGTGAGGTGTTACCCACACTCTCATACGCACTCATTAGATTCTTGACAATAGATTTTTCACTTGAAGCCTCTAATGTTCTCAACCCAAGAATCTTCATGATAGACCTATACTTTGTACTTCGCATCATTTCAACGAATAGTTGACATCTTGCAGTCTCATTTAACTTTTCAAAGAACAATCTCCAAATCCTATTAGCATATCTTCTACAAGTGCATTTTGGAATCTTACCTTCCATTGGCTGCAAAATATTCTCATCAATATCAATCAAATACTTTGGCTTTCTATGCAAAATTCTAGGTGGTGTCAAGTTAGGTAAATTCATCTCAACATTAGGAATTTCATCAATATTTAAATGAGATGGGTTAGATTGCATACCTTCGATCGAAGATGGAATAGATGACATACCTTGAGGTTGAGGTGGGAACGATGGCATACCTCCTTCATCACATGTGAGTGATGATGTACTCTCAACTTGAGATGTGGTAGATGGTGTCCCTACATGTTGTCTTGCGGTAAAGGATGTGTCTCCAACTATGGTATTCAAATCTCTCGTACCACGAAGTTTTTGCATTCGTTCTCTTTGTGCCGCCAATACCATATCTCTTTGTGATGGTTGTGGTTCCTCTTCAATTGGTATGTCTTCATTTATCGTGTCCAATTTCCTCTTCTCACGAAGTTCCCTCATAGCCATTGCTTTCTTTGCATTCTTAGCTTCTATCTCTTCCTGTGTTGGTTTAATTCTTGATCGTTTCCTCAGCATGACGGAGAATTTGTCTGTAGCATGATAAAGAGACCAATATTAGTTCCTAAGAAATGAATACATGATAATAGTGGGATTGTATTTTTTTTATGTTGTAAGGATTTATTCTTGTATAGTTTGACATCATGGTATGAACTAAGGTATGTTTATTACACATAATTATTAAAGAGCCCAAGTGTAGAAAATATACATGGCATCATGTGAGATTGTAGGTTGCTTTCTCGATTGGGAATGTGTCTATTTTAAACATGTATGATAAAGCATGATAAAGTAATTCAATCCGAAATAAGGAAAATGTAAAGAACATGCATGTAAAGACTTGACGTACCTAAAAAACAAAGATTTGAATGGAGAGAGTACCCAATTATGTAGTGTTTTTATCTTCTTGCATCAAACTCCTCAACAATTTGAGTTTTTCACCACTTGCTTCCTTTTCAATGTTAAATTCTTAAAATTGAATCACAATTAACATTGCAATACTACAAAAATTGAAACTTGAATAGATATATATCAAACTTGGTTTGAAAACTATGTTATTTCCTCCTTCTCAAGTTGGCAAAGCAGAAAAGGTGGTGGAAAGATCATGCAAAGGTGGTACAATGTGTCAAATGTGCATGTGAACTTCCCAATAGCATGAAAGCACTTCTTTTTTGTCGGAGCACGCGCAGAATCAGTAAGAAAACTGAGCATGTGGGCCAAGATCACGAGGGTAACCACTTTTTTACCGTTTCAGTAGAAAGAAAAAATGTGAGCGCGTTATAACGCGCTCGCATTTTGTCCTGCTATAGATCCCTAAACCCTCAACTCTGATCCCTTGACCCTCAACCCTCAATGTCAAATCCTAATCCCTCAACCCTCAGTGTCAAATCCTAATCCCTCAACGTCAAATCCTAATCCGTCAACCCTCCAACCCTATCCCTAATCCTTACAACCCTCAACCCTTAAATCTGATCCATCAACCCTCAACATCAAACCCTAATCCCTCAACCCTAATCTGTCATCTGTCATCTCTCAACTCTAATCCCTCATTCCTAAACCCTAAATGCTATCCCTATTCCTAGACCCTCAACAGGCTCGATACTATACCTTAAACCCTAATCCCTCTACCATCGACACTCTTATTTAACCCTAATCCCTTGACCATTAACCCTATCCCTCAACCTCAACCCTCAACCCTCAACTCTCAACATTAAACCCTAATTCATCAACCCTAAACCCTAATCCCTCAAACCTAAACCCTATCCCTAAACCATCAACCCTCAACACTATACCTTAAACCCTAATCCCTCAACCCTCAACCCTAAACCTTATCCCTAAACCCTAATCCCTCAAGCCTCAACCCTAATCCCTCATCCCTCAACTCTAATCCCTCATCCCTAAACCCTAAATGCTATCCCTATTCCTAAACCCTCAACAGACTCGATACTATACCTTAAACTCTAATCCCTTATCCCTAAACCCTCCAACCCTATCCCTAATCCTTATACCCTCCACACTCTACTTTAACCCTAATTCCTCGACCCTCAACCCTATCCCTAAACCCTTGACCCTCGAACCTCAACCCTCAACCCTCAACATCAAACCCTAATCCCTCAACCCTTAACTCTGATCCCTTGACCTTCAACCCTGATCCTAAACCCTAAACCCTCAACGCCAAATTCTAATCCCTCAACCCTATCCCTAAACCCTCAACCCTCAATGTCAAATCCTAATCCCTCAACCCTCAGCGTCAAATCCTAATCCCTCAACGTCAAATCCTAATCCCTCAACGTCAAATCCTAATCCGTCAACCCTCCAACCCTATCCCTAATCCTTACAACCCTCAACCCTTAAATCTGATCCATCAACCCTCAACACTATACCTTAAACCCTAATCCCTTCAACCTCAACCCTATCCCTTAACCCTTAACCCTCGAACCTCAGCCCTCGACATCAAACCCTAATCCCTCAACCCTTAACTCTAATCCCTCATCTCTCAACCCTAACCCTAAACCCTCAATCCTCAACATCAAACCCTAATCCCTCAACCCTAATCTGTCATCCGTCATCCCTCAACTCTAATCCCTCATTCCTAAACCCTAAATGCTATCCCTATTCCTAGACCCTCAACAGGCTCGATACTATACCTTAAACCCTAATCCCTCTACCATGGACACTCTTATTTAACCCTAATCCCTTGACCATTAACCCTATCCCTCAACCTCAACCCTCAACCCTCAACTCTCAACATTAAACCCTAATTCATCAACCCTAAACCCTAATCCCTCAAACCTAAACCCTATCCCTAAACCATCAACCCTCAACACTATACCTTAAACCCTAATCCCTCAACCCTAACCCTAAACCTTGTCCCTAAACCCTAATCCCTCAACCCTCAACCCTAATCTGTCATCCGTCATCCCTCAACTCTAATCCCTCATTCCTAAACCCTAAATGCTATCCCTATTCCTAGAACCTCAACAGGCTCGATACTATACTTTAAACCCTAATCCCTCTACCATCGACACTCTTATTTAACCCTAATCCCTTGACCATTAACCCTATCCCTCAACCTCAACCCTTAACCCTCAACCCTCAACCCTCAACTCTCAACATTAAACCCTAATTCATCAACCCTAAACCCTAATCCCTCAAACCTAAACCCTATCCCTAAACCATCAACCCTCAACACTATACCTTAAACCCTAATCCCTCAACCCTCAACCCTAAACCTTATCCCTAAACCCTAATCCCTCAACCCTCAACCCTAATCCCTCATCCCTCAACTCTAATCCCTCATCCCTAAACCCTAAATGCTATCCCTATTCCTAAACCCTCAACAGACTCGATACTATACCTTAAACTCTAATCCCTTATCCCTAAACCCTCCAACCCTATCCCTAATCCTTATACCCTCCACACTCTACTTTAACCCTAAATCCTCGACCCTCAACCCTATCCCTAAACCCTTGACCCTCGAACCTCAACCCTCAACCCTCAACATCAAACCCTAATCCCTCAACCCTTAACTCTGATCCCTCAACCTTCATCCCCGATCCTAAACCCTAAACCCTCAACACCAAATTCTAATCCCTCAACCCTTCACTCTAATCCCTCAACCCTAAACCCTATCCCTAAACCCTCAACACTATACCTTAAACCCTAATCCATCAACCCTAACCCTAAACCTTGTCCCTAAACCCTAATCCCTCAACCCTCAACCCTAATCTGTCATCCGTCATCCCTCAACTCTAATCCCTCATTCCTAAACCCTAAACGCTATCCCTATTCCTAGAACCTCAACAGGCTCGATACTATACTTTAAACCCTAATCCCTCTACCATCGACACTCTTATTTAACCCTAATGCCTTGACCATTAACCCTATCCCTCAACCTCAACCCTCAACCCTCAACTCTCAACATTAAACCTTAATTCATCAACCCTAAACCCTAATCCCTCAAACCTAAACCCTATCCCTAAACCATCAACCCTCAACACTATACCTTAAACCCTAATCCCTCAACCCTCAACCTTATCCCTAAACCCTAATCCCTCATCCCTCAACTCTAATCCCTCATCCCTAAACCCTAAATGCTATCCCTATTCCTAAACCCTCAACAGACTCGATACTATACCTTAAACTCTAATCCCTTATCCCTAAACCCTCCAACCCTATCCCTAATCCTTATTCCCTCCACACTCTACTGTAACCCTAATTCCTCGACCCTCAACCCTATCCCTAAACCCTTGACCCTCGAACCTCGACCCTCAACCCTCAACATCAAACCCTAATCCCTCAACCCTTAACTCTGATCCCTCAACCTTCATCCCCGATCCTAAACCCTAAACCCTCAACACCAAATTCTAATCCCTCAACCCTTCACTCTAATCCCTCAACCCTAAACCCTATCCCTAAACCCTAACCCTAAACCTTGTCCCTAAACCCTAATCCCTCAACCCTCAACCCTAATCTGTCATCCGTCATCCCTCAACTCTAATCCCTCATTCCTAAACCCTAAACGCTATCCCTATTCCTAGACCCTCAACAGGCTCGATACTATACCTTAAACCCTAATCCCTCTACCATCGACACTCTTATTTAACCCTAATCCCTTGACCATTAACCCTATCCGTCAACCTCAACCCTTAACCCTCAACCCTCAACTCTCAACATTAAACCCTAATTCATCAACCCTAAACCCTAATCCCTCAAACCTAAACCCTATTCCTAAACCATCAACCCTCAACACTATACCTTAAACCCTAATCCCTCAACCCTCAACCCTAAACCTTATCCCTAAACCCTAATCCCTCAACCCTCAACCCTAATCCCTCATCCCTCAACTCTAATCCCTCATCCCTAAACCCTAAATGCTATCCCTATTCCTAAATCCTCAACAGACTCGATACTATACCTTAAACTCTAATCCCTTATCCCTAAACCCTCCAACCCTATCCCTAATCCTTACACCCTCCACACTCTACTTTAACCCTAATCCCTTCAACCTCAACCCTATCCCTAAACCCTTGACCCTCGAACCTCAACCCTCAACCCTCGACGTCAAACCCTATTCCCTCAACCCTTAACTCTGATCCCTCATCTCTCAACCCTAAACCCTAAACCCTAAACCCTCAACCCTCAACGTCAAATCCTAATCCCTCAACCCTAAACCCTATCCCTAAACCCTCAACACTATACCTTAAACCCTAATCCCTCAGCCCTCAACCCTAAACCTTATCCCTAAACCCTAATCCCTCAACCCTCAACCCTAATCTGTCATCCCCCAACTCTAATACTTCATCCCTAAACCCTAAATGCTATCCCTATTCCTACACCCTCAACAGAATCGATACTATACCTTAAACCCTAATCCCTTATCCCTAAACCCTCCAACCCTATCCCTAATCCTTATACCCTCCACACTCTACTTTAACCCTAATTCCTCGACCCTCAACCCTATCCCTAAACCCTTGACCCTCGAACCTCAACCCTCAACCCTCAACGTCAAACCCTAATCCCTCAACCCTTAACTTTGATCCCTCGACCCTCAACACTATACCTTAAACCCTAATCCATATCCCTCAACCCTTAACCCTTAAAACTTAAACCCTATCCCTACACCCTCAACACTTGACACTCTATCTTAAGCCTTAAACCCTCATCCCTAAAGCCTCAACCCTCAATCCTTAAACCTTCAACCCTAAACCCTATCCCTAATCCCTCTACCCTCGACACTCTAACCCTAACCTCGACATTAAATGCTAATCCGTCAACCCTAAACCCTAATCCTCAACCCTCAACCCTCAACCCTCAACACTATACCTTAAACCCTAATCCCTCAACCCTCAACCCTAAACCTTATCCCTAAACCCTAATCCCTCAACCCTCAACCCTAATCCATCATCCCTCAACTATAATCCCTCATCCCTAATCCCTAAATGCTATCCCTATTCCTAAACTCTCAACAGACTTGATACTATACCTTAAACCTTAATCCCTTATCCCTAAACCCTCCAACCCTATCCCTAATCCTTACACCCTCCACACTCTACTTTAACCCTAATCCCTCGACCCTAAACCCTTGACCCTTGAACCTCAACCCTCAACCCTTAATGTCAAACCCTAATCCCTCAACCCTTAACTTTGATCCCTCGACCCTCAACCATAATTTGTCAACCCTCATCCCTAAACCTTAAACGCTATCCCTATTCCTAGACCCTCAACGGGCTCGATACTATACCTTAAACGCTAATACCTTATCCGTAAACCTTCCAACTCTATCCCTTATGCCTTAACCCTCATGATTAATAGCCTTGAATGTAAAAAAAAATTGAGTGGGACATAACGCGAGCGCGTTATAACGCGCTCGCATTATGTCAAACATGGCAAAAGACAGACTTGCGGGAAAGAAAAATGCAAGGCAAAACAAAACGCGAGCACGTTATAACGCGCTCGAGTTATTTCTTGCTTTGGGAATCCCAAGCCTTGGGCTTGGGATTTGCTTTGGATTTCCAACCCAAAGGCTTGGAGTGCCTTATGAACAGTCACAGACGTGTTTTTCTGTATTCTTCAAAATTTCACATAATTTCGTTCGTGCTAACCCTCAGATTTGCACGTGTTTCAAGGTTGAACAAATCGAACACATGGGTAATGTTAGGCTTTCTCTTAGCTATTTGACGATGTGATTTTTTTCACATTTTAACAATGTTAAGCCTTTCATCTTTAATTTCTTTTGTTTGTGTGTCTGTTTTTATGCAAAAACCACTGTTTGGTCTTTTTTTCATTGTAAAATAACTATTCATTCAAATTTCAAAAAAATTACATATTTAGAAACTAGACTCCATTCTACAAATATTAAAAAAATAAAAAAATGATTTTCAATTAGTTTTCAAAATTTATAGGGGTAGCACGGCCAAAATTTTGTTTTTTAGGATGTGTCCACTTTAAAAATTAGTAAAAAATCAAATATTCATCAAAAAATTATCAGAAAAATTGGGCATAAACTACATGCTATTAGCTAATTTCTCACTGAAGCGATTTTAAAAATACCAAAAAAAAGTTGACCTTTTGAGGGAGCCACAAAACATGCTATGTTATGTTTTTTTGACAGAAACAACACCAATTTCTGTGGCTCCCTCTTTTGAACCCCTTAATCTATGTCATTTTCAAAACAAAATAGTAGTTTAGAAAGTAGACTCAGAATGTGTATATGGAAAATCGATCTATTCTAAACTAAATAAAACCAAAGAACCCAATAACATAAAGAAAACGAATTTAAATAAAAGATATGACGAATAATCAATGCAATAAAGACTTTTACCGAAATCTGTGTTGTTTCCTTTGGATTGAATGTAGAATTGCTCAATAAAATTGCAAAGCCATAGCTGCAACAAGCAAGTGTAGTGCTCAAGAGATCAATGTCAAATGATCGTAAGGTTGCTCAATCGACGCGTTGTGTATGCTCAAAGCTCTGTTAAGTGTGCCTGAGAATACGATCGAAGAGAGAGGGCTAATGAAGGAGATGAGGGGGGTTTATATAGATTTTAAGGAAAATCGATCAACGGTCCAGATAATTCAGAAGAATCAATGGAGGAGATAAGTTGAGGAATGTGCAACGAATGAAAAGAAGACATGTGTCTTGCTTGCTTTTGCATGAGAGGAGTTATCAAGAATAGAAGAATGAGTTAACTGAAGAGATAAATCAATTAAAAGAATAAAGTAATCAGTTAAGTGATTTAAAACAAGAAGAAGAGATTTGCATGAGAATAGAAGATATTTTGCTTTATTAAATATAGAAATATTTAATTGATGAGCAAGAAAGCTTGATTTATTTTAAAGATAACTCAAATTAGAAGAAAAAACAATTTAAATAAATAATTGATTTATTTAAATTTAGAGAAGATATTTTGGAAGAAATAATTAAATAATTAGAATTATTTAATTTAGAAGAATTGAAAAGCAAATTAAATAAATAAATTTATTTAATTGTTGTGCATGATTTTGGAAGAACAAAGATTATAAATAAAATATTTGATTTTATTTATTTTTAGAGGATTGAGATAATTTAAATAAATTTGATTTGATTTATTTAAATTTAGAAGAACAATTGATTTAATTAAATAATGTAAATTATTTAATTGTAGATAAGATAGAATTGTGATGAATTAATTAAATAATGGGATATATTTAATTAATGTGGATGTGAATTTTGGAAGGAGGATAATGATCAAATTAAATAATTAAAATTATTTAATTGTGGAAGAATATAGAGGAATTTAATTTAATTAATTAAATAAAGAGGATTTATTTAATTAATGTTGAATTTAGGAGATTTAGAAGAATTTGATAATAATTAATTAAATAATTAGATTATTTAATTAATGTTCGCAATGCAGGTGATTAGACAGATAACAAAATGCCAGTGATTTGACGACACGGTCATTTTAGAGTGTCTTCATTTTGCCCCTCTTTGATGCAATGCAGCATGTAGCGTTGCGTCAAAGAAAATGATTGTTGAAGATGTAATACAATTTTTTATGCCCCAGTGTATGTAGTTGCCCCAGCGTATGCCCCCTCGAGCGGGAAGACAGGGAGGCGACAGAGGAAAGGTGTTGACGCTCGACTAGAAAGGTGTGCGACCAGTAGGAAGAAAAAGCAGAAACAAGGGGGGAGAAAAACTGAAGGGTGGGGACACTATAAATAGGTCCCATGGGGACCACAATCCTCATTTGCACCCATTGAGAGTCTAAATTTAGAGAAGAGCTTCTAAGCTTAGAGGAGAGAGAGTTGAGCAGCTAGCAGAGAGAGATGCCGATTCCCGTGCACAGACATCGGGCGGAGCTGGTGCGGACCTACGGGAGGCCAGCAGGAGCTCCGGCAGCGGTAAGTGATCGAACACCCCCTTGTAATTTGTCGATTTGGGGTAGATTAGGGCTAGGTTTAGGGAGGGGAGCATTCGAGCTGAAAGCGCTATAGGATTGGGCAGCGCGGGTGGTAGTCGTTAGGCGCGCTTTTGGCGCGCCGCAGCGCGTCTGGTAGGCGGGCGCAGCGCGACTGGTGAAAACAAGTCGCGGTTGGTTAGGGTTGTCAGCGTCGCAGCGCATGTGGGAAATCCCGCAGCGCTTTTGGTATGGTAGTGCAGCGCGACTGGTAAGGCAGGTTAGCGCGGGTGGCGGGTAGGTGGAGAAAGCGCGTCGCTTCAGGTGAAACAGAGCGGCGCAGTTGGCATAATGCTTTAGCGCGCTTGAAAAACAAGGCGCACATGGGGGGAAAATCAAAGCGCAGTTGGATAAGTAGTGAAGCGCGTTTGGTTGGGAGAAACAGCGCTGTTGCAGAAGCAAAGTGCTTCTGGCTAAATAGAAGAAAAAGTTAGGGTTTAGTAAAATGGGGGGGCCTAGAGGAGAGACGCCTAGCCTAGCCGACAAGAGGGAAAAAGGGATGGCAGGGGTGGGGTATAGCATAGCCAATGGGTAGATAGGTTTTGAGGGATTGGGTTATGAAACTGACAAGTGATATGTTTATGGATGCAGAGGATTTTGCCACCATTGATGTCGCGGGAGCGACACCATGCGATCGCGCACGAGGTTGTTCAGTTGACCTGGGAGGAGGATGCATTTTTAGAGCATGCAGGGCTATGGCATGTGGCACACCTCACACACATTAGGGCGAATCTCGCCCTAGTGACAGCAGTCGTGGAGAGGTATCACAGCGAGACCTCGTCATTTCACTTCCCGACAGGGGAGGCTACAGTGACACTGGAGGATGTATATCGCATCCTGCGGATTCGGATTGATGGGGAGATTGTTGACTTTGACCCGGCACGAGGCCAGGCAGGCTTGGAGGAAGTCTTCTGCACGGACGACCTATGGATAGATGATGGGGAGATTAGGTGGGCAGACGTCCCGAGACTCTGCGACAGGATCCGTTGGATAGTGGCATCATTGATCGGCGGCTTCCTGTGCCCGGACAGGAGATCCAGAGGTTTATCAGTTGGTTGGGGGACCGTGTTATCCGGGATGTTTACACATGGCCGACAGTATGCGTGGGGACCCTGTGTCCTAGGGCAGCTATACCATGACATGCATTATTGCGTATACAGGAGAGGCAGGAGCCTCTCAGCAGGGGTGACCTTACTACAGGTGTGGGCGTGGGAGCACATTCCAGTTATCTGGCCCATGGCACAGCGCCACCGAGACAGAGGGGAGCCATATGCATTTTTATATGATGGAGTGATGACACACAGGAGGATGGGATCTGTCAGCTACTGGCGACGACAGATCGACGAGATGGACATATTTATCTGGAGGCCGTGGCTACTATGCGAGGAGTGGCCGGATGAGCATGAGCAGCTCATGTACTGCAGACAGGCTCGCTATCTGTTCGGTAGACGGACAGATATGATAGAGAGATATCTTCCGAAGCGGGTATTGAGACAGTTTGGCCTACCACAGGGGCTGCCAGTGGGGGAGGCCACACATGCCAGGACGCGGCGAGAGACAGGAGACTGGGACCCAGTGATCCCAGTGGCGACAGCATTAGCAGAGGTGCGGGGACTGATCCCCGTGAGATGGGATTGGGACACAGGGCTAGCAGACCCAGGGACACTGCCAGACTATGATCAGTACTGGCAGACTCACAGGCCGATGAGACTGACTACACCAGGTGTAGTAGGGGTAGTGGGAGAGGTGCTAGTTCTTGGCGGAGAGGCCAGGAGGAGGCGGCAGGCCAGGGCAGCTGGACAGCAGGTAGGTGGACAGCAGGCAGGTGGCCAGCAGGAGGATGTTGAGATGGCAGAGGCATTGGGCCCAGTCGTAGAGACTGATCTGCAGAGGGCCGAGCGACTACTGCAGGAGGAGATAGCCCGGAGGACTCGACTAGAGCTCCGGATGGTTAGACTGAGGAGAGACAGGGATACAGCTCAGGTAGAGGCTAGACAGGCAGAGGCCACAGCCCAGGCACAGACACAGGCAGCCACAGCCGCACAGACAGCCCTGGCACAGGTACAGGCACAGTTACAGGCACAGGTGCAGGCCTACAGACAGTTACAGGCCCAGGTGCATGCACAGGCACAGGCACAGATGCAGCCACCGGCCGTACCAGCAGCTGACACCGAGGCAGTAGCACAGGCCAGGAGGGAGAGAGATGCAGAGGTACAGCTACGGCTGACAGCAGAGGCTACACTCTTTAGAGTGAGGCGGGAGAGAGAGGAGGCACGCCGTGCACTGGGCGCAGACCAGAGGACACTATATAGTGAGCTCGTCCGAGTGCAGGGTGAGCTGGTATCAGCTGGCCGGGAGGCAGAGTACTACAGGGGGCTGTATGTGGGTGCGGTGCCAGCAGCTCAGCAGGCACCAAGCTACAGAGATAGGAGTAGATCTGGGGCATCCGGATCTCGGAGGACAGGGCAGTCAGCGTCCTCGGTCAGAGGGCCACTTTTGCCGCCAGGGGGAGGAGGAGGACCATCAGGGGGACCTCCACCGAGCACAGGGGGAGGCCAGGGGCCACAGCAGGAGGGAAGCTCTACTCACTAGGGCATACTCATGTATATTGTATCATAGTGTATTATTTTGGACAGATGCCTGCGTGCATTCTGATGTATATTTTGAGGGCTCTTGATAGCCTTGATGTACTATATGGATGTATATCTGGCTGTATACATATTTTGTATTATTGATGTAGACACAGACACTTTGTATTATGATGACCATTACATGATATATATATATGATGATCTGTTCGATTCACTGCTGTTCATACTTGTGTGTATGCATTATCTGATGTCATGGATGTGATGATATGTATGTATGATTATGGATTCATGTGATGACATATGTTGCTTATATGATGCTTATAGATGTATGATGATAGAGATGTATGATGATATAGATGTGATGACTAGTGATATCTGGCGTGTGGGTTTTGCAGATATGCACCAGAGAAGAGAATAGGAGGAGATGGAGGATGCAGACTGTTGATCGATTACTGCAATGAAAATGATATAAAGGGTGTGGGAATGGATGAATGAGCTTGTCGCAATGGCTTCACATTTGTTTATAAAGAGCAATCCTTAGTTTGATATAGCACGTGGATAGTTCGCCACCAAGGTATAAAAGACCAAGGTGCAGTAAGATCCGAGTGCGTGGACGTCGACCCTGCAAGCAAGCGGTTTGAACTTAGATCTCTGTAGGCAGCATATAACCTTGTTGGAACATGTGAATAAGACATAGTCTTGAACATAAAATAAACTTCAATGCATGTAAATGCAAGAAGAAATATTAATATGTAAGATGCTAGGTCGTAACACACACAAGATAGATATGATGCTAAAAAAGATACTGAAGATCATTCCTCAAACACGGCACACAGAAAGCAATGACTATGCCCCCAGTCCGTACTGCATCGCAACATACCAAGATTATAGGTAAATCAAGGTAGCTTTGAATAGGTAATGGAAAAAGGAACAAAAGATAAACCATAACACAAATTGACTGACTTACAAAGTAAACATACAGCCAACATAATCTCTTGCCAAAGAGGTTGCTCAGGATAGATTGGATAGGAAAGATAACAGCCTTATCGTAGGAACTCTGTGTCCGTTAAAGGGGCTATCTACCTAAAAAGACAATGTCTCACTGCAGGAAATGCCACATGTCGCAGGAGACGCGTGTGTTGGTCTCGTCAATGGAGCACTTCGTAGGAGACAAGCTTGTTGATCTAGGGCTTGGTTAAGCGGTACTTAGCTGATGTTGGCAATCGGTATGCAGGACAGTAGATGACTCTGGAAGAAAGCTTCTTTGCTTCAAGGTTGTTAAGGACTTTTGCTTGGAAAGGATGCGCTAGCTTGCTGCTTGAGTTAGTCAAGTCGAGGCGAATGGATTTTGACAAACGGAAGACTAGAAGGATGAAGTGCAAATGGATTGAAACGGGTGGAGAATGATGGATCGTGTGTGCCTGAGTACTGGATACATCCTGCGTATTCCAGACTGCCTACATACCCTGTATCCACAGGATCAAGGCACACGATGATGGAAGATGAACGTGATAAATATGTAGTTCTGGATAGAGTGATGAATGGGTCAAGGTGGAAGGGGGAGATCTTATGTACCTGAGTACTGGAAACATCCTTCGTATTCCAGACTGCCTACATACCCATATCCATGGGATCAAGGTACCTTAAGATTGAGAAGAGATGATATGTAGTTCTGGTTAGTGTGATGATGTGGGAAAAGAGCGGAGAAGAGGTGATCTTATGTACCTGAGTACTGGAAATGTGCTTCGTATTCCAGACTGCCTACATACCCATATCCATGGGATCAAGGTACCTTAAGATTGAAAAGATAATATGTAGTTCTGGGGGAGGTGATGATGTAGAACAAGTGTTGAGAAGATAACAGCCTTATCGTAGGAACTCTGTGTTCGTTAAAGAGTGTTACCTGTGGAAATGAGACAAGATTGAAGTATGCGTTGCGAACCGCGAACAAGGAACTAGTCCTAGACTAAAGCTAAGGAAAGAGTTGCCCCCATTCTGGTAGAGGAAACTGTAGGGGTGACCGCCGAAGAAGACACAGAAAGACTTGACCTAGGACAAGACAGTGTTAACTGTAGACACAGATCAAGACGTGGGATGACGATGAGGGACACTGACAAATTTCCAAGCTATACTAGGTAGGGAGATGGAAATGCAAACAAAGTCAATGGTTTTATTATGGATGGATGGATGAAGCAGGTTGCGAACTGGACAAGGAGTGGACAGGACTCGATAGACGATGGATGCTGACTCTACGCATAGCGCTTGTTTGCCAGGTTTTCACTATGGTACTTATCCAAGGCGCCTGTTTACCAGGTTTTCACCAGAGGATGAATGTTTTTGTATTTTTGATTTTTTTTTATTTTTTTTATTTTTTTTTTATTTTTTTATTTTTTTATTTTTTTTATTTTTTGTGGGAATACTCTGAGGATCAGGCATAGAACTTCTTGAGATGGACACTGTTAAGTGGCTCATCTAGAGGAATGCCGTCAGGTGTAGCTAACGTATAAGCTCCCGAGCCATATGCTGCTGTGACAATGAAGGGACCTAACCAGTTAGGCTCAAACTTGCCCTTCTTCTCTCGATCTGCTTGATTTCTCTGATTCTCCTTAAGTACAAGATCACCAACTTGAAACCGTCTTTCTTTGATCTTTTTGTTGTAATTACGCCGGAGGCGGTTTTGATAGACATGGAGATGATTAAGTGCGGCAAGGCGCCTCTCATCTAGTAGTTCAAGCTCAGCTAATCTGGAAGTGCGATACTCATCTCCGCCGATCAGGTCCTGCATGGATACTCTGAGGGATGGGATCTCGACCTCTATAGGTAGGATGGCTTCAGAGCCAAAGACCAAGGCATAGGGTGTGGCACCAGTTGGTGTTCTGATACTAGTGCGGTAGGCCCATAAGGCGGGATTGAGTTGCAAGTGCCAATCACGACCAGCTTCATTGACTGTTTTCTTGAGGATTTTGAGAATGGTTTTATTGGAAGCCTCAGCTTGGCCGTTACTCTGCGGATAGTAGGGAGTTGAAAAGCGATGTTGGATATTGTACTGTATGCATAAGGCACGGACATCTTGGTTCTTGAATGGTCTCCCATTATCAGTGACAATAGCTTGGGGAATACCATACCGGCATATGAGGTAGTTTAGGATAAACTTGGCTATTTGCTTACCGGTGATATAGGTCATAGGAATGGCTTCCACCCACTTCGTGAAATACTCAGTGGCAGTAATGATAAACTTGTGGCCATTGGAGGAGGAAGGGTGGATTCGTCCTACGAGGTCGAGACCCCATTGAGAAAAAGGCCAAGGAGTTGTCACAGGTTGTAATTCATGAGCTAGTGCGTGAATCAGATCTCCATGCTGCTGGCATTGTAGACACTTCTTAGCAAACTGTGCAGCGTCTTGCTCTATTGTAGGCCAATAATAACCTGTTCTGAGTATCTTCTTAGCAAGATTAGGACCGGTAGAATGTGTGCCACAGACACCTTCATGTATGTCTCATAAGGTAGCTTCAGCTTCTTCCGCGTTAGGACATCGTAGGAGGATACCATCGAGACTCCGGCGATATAGTGTATCACCCAGAATGATGTAACGAGAGGATCGACAGATAAAGGTTTTGCGTTGAGTGGATGATAGGTTAGGGGGAAAGGTATTGTGTTTGAGGTA
Organism: Cunninghamia lanceolata; assembly: GCA_027924645.1. Taxonomy (NCBI): domain Eukaryota; kingdom Viridiplantae; phylum Streptophyta; class Pinopsida; order Cupressales; family Cupressaceae; genus Cunninghamia; species Cunninghamia lanceolata. The sequence continues at coordinate 2,969,377 of BSBN01000831.1, forward strand.
TTCATAGATATCTTCATACCATGGGGAATTGGGACCAACAAGTTCGCAGATGATTTCAGTAACAGGAACATCGACGGCTGGTATCAACAATTGCTCAATCAAGAATTCACACTTCTGTGTATTTGCAGGCATGTCAATCAGTGACCCTACAGAAGCGATAGAATCTGCAGCTTTATTATGCTCTCTTGGAATTTGCTCAAATGTGATGGTAGAAAAATGTGGTTTGTAGGCATCCACTAGTTGTTTGTAGGGGACCAACTTTTCATCCTTTGTTTGGTATTCATCTGTGACTTGGCGAATGACTAGCTGTGAGTCTCCATATACTTGTAATTCTATGATGTCCCATTGAACTACTGTATTAAGACATATGAGGAGTGCTTCATACTCGGCTATGTTGTTGGTGCAAGGGAATGCGAGCCGATATGACTTTGGAATGTAGTCATTCTGAGGTGTAACAAATAAGATGCCAGCTCCTGAGCCATGTTGTGTGTAAGAACCGTCAAAGTACAACTTCCACATTATGGAGGTAGCCAGAGTGAAGAGATTCTCGTCAGGAAAGTCTGCTACCATAGGATGTGTATCTTTCATAGGTGCATCTGCTAGTTGATCTGCGAGGGCTTGTCCTTTAATTGCTTTACGATCTGTGTACTCAATGTCGAACTCACTAAGGATCATAACCCATTTAGCCAGTCTGCCTGTGAGAGCTGCTTTTGCTAATAGATATTTCAAGGGATCAATCTTGGCTATCAGGTTTGTGTGTTGGTTCAGCATGTAATGCCGCAACTTTTGGGAGGCGAACACTACTGCTAAACAAGCCCTTTCCATTGGTGAATAATTGAGCTCATATCCCACCAAGGTTCTACTGATATAGTAAATTGCGTGCTCTCTGCCTGTGTCATCATTCTGTGCTAGCAGAGCCCCTAGGGCTGAATTTGTAGTGGAGATGTACAATATCAAGGGTTTGTCCGCAACTGGTGGAACCAATACCGGAGGTGTAGCTAGATACTCTTTAAGTTGATCAAACGCTGCCTGACACTTGTTGTCCCATCGAAACGAGACATCCTTTCGGAGCAAGTGCTGAAAGGGTTGACATTTATCTGCTAGCTGTGATATGAAACGCCTGATGGACTGTAACCTTCCTTGGAGGCTCCTTAATGCTTTAAGGTTCTTTGGTGGAGGCATCTCCACTATAGCCTTTACTTTTGCTGGATCTACTTCGATGCCCCGGCGAGATACTATGTATCCCAACAGCTTCCCTGATGTGACACCGAATACACACTTCTTAGGATTAAGTCTTACTTGGTATTTTTCAAGCCTGTCGAAGATCTGTCCTAGGACCTGTATATGTTCTGCTCTAGAAGATTTAGCCAATATATCATCCACATAGTCTTCCATGATGTGATGAAATAGATCGTGGAAGATCACTGTCATAGCTCGCTGATAGGTTGCTCCTGCATTCTTCAGACCAAACGGCATAACACACCAACAATAATTGCCCCAAGGACATGTAAAGGTTGTTTTGTGTTGGTCTTCTTCAGCTATCCTTATCTGATTGTAACCCAAGAATCCATCCATGAGAGAAAGCATCTCGTGACCTGCTGTCAAGTCCACTATAATGTCAATGTTTGGTAGTGGAAAGTCGTCTTTAGGACATGCCTTATTGAGATCTCTGAAATCATTACACATGCGGATGCGCCCATTAGGTTTAGACACAGGTACAATGTTTGAGACCCAATCGGAATAGTCGATAGGTCGTATGAACTTTGCGTCTAATAGCTTTTGTACTTCCACCTTCACCAAGAGAGCTATCTGTGGATGCATTTTTCTTAATTTCTGTTTCACTGGTTTCACCTTGGGATCAACTGTGAGATAATGAACTACCAGCTTAGGGTCTAGCCCTGGCATATCCGCATAGGTCCATGCAAAGTTGATGGTTCGTTGTAAGAAGAAGCTGTTAAGATTTCTATGCTCTGTGTCAGATAATGATGCCGCTAGGAATGTTGTCTTTGGATTCTGTTCTGTACCTAGGTTGATCTCTGTAGAATCTTCCACTAGTAGAGCTGATTTCTCTTGATACTTAGAAGGTAAGGGAAGGTCAAATCCTCCATCCTCAGGTGCCACAGTTGGGTTTTCACCTTTGGATACGTCCTTTATTTTTACTATTTTATGATCAGGAGGTGCCACAGTGTGGTTTTCACCTAGAGATCTTTCTTTATTTGCACTTTTGCGACTAGAGGATTTGGCATTCTCACCAAAGTAAGCCATGGGCTCTAGTTCCATTACAAAACCTGCCTTGTGATCGCCAAGAGGGATACCTTCTCGAAGTCCCATGAATTCCGCTAAAGCTTCGTCATTCTGAAAGACATCTATAACGGGGGCCCCTTGTTGGTCCCAATCGATAAGTTCAGGGTAGACAAGCGTGACATTCTGGGTGCTGGTGGTGGAAGTTAAGGATACGGAGGATAGTGTAAACATGGAGGATTCTGCGAATAGATTGGTCATGTGGAGGGAAGAGTCATCGGTGGTATCCTCTGTAGATGTCGAATCGGCGGGAAACTTGTCAGCTACCTCGTCGAGGATATACTCGATGTCCGAGGCACGTGGTACCTTCTTACCAAATCCTAATCCTTTCTTGTCTAGCTTCTTTGTTACCACAATGGGCTCCATAGTGCCTTGATTCTATTTCCCAAGGCCACCTTTGCCTTTATAGCCCATGTTTTTCACTATCCTTAAGCCATTGCCATATTGCTTGACTGGTATCGTGACTGGTTCTTTCTCCTTGTAGAGCCAAGAAGAGATGTCCTCAATAGTTTCCTCTTCCAATAACCGTCCATGTTGGAATTGGGTTAGGAATGTTGGGGGAGGAATAGCTGCTTTTTTGGTAACTTTAGCAATGGGTGGTTTGCCGTAAGATTTAGGAGATAAAGGCATCCGCCCTACACAACAAGATTCAGAGATATCATAAGAGCCAAAGCCTATATCCCGAAAGTGAGCTGTGATTTTGGGGAGGAGTGTAGGTTCACTTGTAGAGGCTTGCGTGAGAGTTTCAGGGTCAACATAGAGAGGGGATTCAAGGGCTTTGTCATTTTTAGGCACTTGGTTGCAATTCTTATAACTTCCTTGCAAGACACGGCAAAATTCAAAAGGATTAGGGTCTCCTAGGATGGTGATCTCCGTACCATTGTAGGGGAACTTGAGGGACTGATGGTACGTGGAGGGAACAGCTTTCATTGCATGGATCCATGGGCGGCCTAGAATAATGTTGTAAGGCAGCTCAATATCAAGGACTTGACACCTTGTTTCAAGCATGACCGGGCCCAGTTGTATAGGCAAGTGAATAACACCTTCTGAACGGCGTTCTACATCATCATACCCCTTGATTGTAATACTATGCTCGGTGTTGGCGTGATCCTCAGAGTATCCCAATTGCTTTAGTAACTTTAAAGAACAGATGTTGAGACCAGCACCACCATCTATGAGGATGCGTTTGATTTTGCACTTATGGATGAGGACTTCAATATGCAGGGCATCGTTGTGACATGGATCATGGGAGGGGAGGTCCTTCTCAAAGAAGACCACATTGTAAGGTGAAGCAATATTACCCACTATAGCTTGGAAATCTGCGACTGCTATGTTGTTAGGAACAGAGGACTCTTGGAGGGCTTTTTCTAGCACCACTCTATGTGCAGGTGATGACCATAGAAGGTCCAAAATAGAGATCTGTGCTGATGTTCTCCCTAGATGTTCGACAAGATTATAATCAGACTGAACTGGAAGCCTAGGTGTAGGTGTACGAATGGTGACATGACCTCGACGGGTAGTAACAGCACAATCCGTAGATTTGCCTTTAATGGTGAGGGTAGACACTCGACTCTCTTCAAAATGACCTACAATGGAATCGAAGGACGTGGAAGCGTGATTGATACCTTTACCTCTATCCTGAGGAGGAGGTGGACCATGATGAGGGAATGGTTCCTTGTACATATCGAGATCCTTGTTCGTGTGTTGCGATGGTGATTCATTCTCAAAAGTGATTTGATTAGCTTCGATAAGGTTTTGGATGAGGTGCTTGAGTTTCATGCAAGACGCAGTTCTATGACCTTTGCTCCTATGGAACTCACAATACTCATTGTCTCTGTAACGTGCAGTTTTGTAGACAGGTTCTCCATATGGGGGAGCATCAGGTAAGTTTATGAGCCCTTTCAGCAAAGCTTGCTGTAAGACCGATTCGATGGGCACTCCCAAAGGAGTAAATTGACGTCGCGGAGGGTAATCTTGTTGGGGCCGCTCTTGTTGTCTTTTTTGTTGGTTGGGATAAGGCTGCCTTTGTTGCTGCTGTTGTTGAGGTGGAGCTTGACTTGGTTTGGAGAGTTGCAGCGGTGTTTGCAACGTTTGGACATGCTTAGTATCAACCACTCCATCATTGACCACGTTTTTGTTTTTGTTCCAATATTTGGGTTTATCATTCGATTGTTGATGCGAATTGCTATCTTTCGTCTCTTTGAAGATTTTGACCACACCCTTAGCAATGAGGGCCTTCTCTATGTTGATACCCTTGTATGTGATTTCATCGAAGGTTGTAGCACTAAGAATTTGCAAATGGAAACCTAACTCTTGGTTGAGGTTCTGTACAAATATGCTAACAAGCTGTTTCTCCGGAATCTTGAAAGGGAATTTACTAGCCATTTGTCTCCATCGTTGGAGGAAAGAAATGAAAGTTTCACCATTTTTCTGTTTATTGTTGCATAGGTCCGTCATGGAAATCTCATGCTCTGCGTTGTAAGAGAAATGGGTGGCAAACTTTTCTGCTAGCTCGTTGAAAGACTTGATACCCGTAGGTAAGTGTGAGAACCATTCTATGGCTTGACCTCCAAGACTACGAGGAAAGAGACGCATAAGATACGTATCGTTGTGAGAGACCTCGAAGCAAGCAAGATAGAATTCCCGAAGATGGTCTTTTGCGTCACCTTTTCCTTTGTACTTATCGAACTTGGGAATAGTGAAATTTTGAGGAAAAGGGATCATTGGTAACGACCGATCAAAAGGATAAGGGCACACTTCCTCCAAGGAGAAGGTCTTTTTGGTGTGGCCAAATGTAAGATCAGATAGCTGTTGTTGCACCTCTGCAATCTTTAGTTCCATAGTCGTGGGAGGGGTTGGTAACGTCTCCTGTTGTCCAAAAAGCGGTTGGTGTTGCCCATATGGAATATTATAATGTGAGCCATGCGCAGTGGTATTGTAAGGGTCGTAAGATTGATTGGGATTGTATGGATTGTATGATTGGTTCGGATTGGGTTGGAATTGGAGGTTTTGATTAGGCAGAGGTGGAGGTGGCACTAGGTAAGAATGTTGGCTTTGCGATGGTTGAAGAAACGTATTGGGGGGAGGAAAGCTAAAGTGCGTTTGATTAGGTTGTGATGGTGGCACATAGCTTTGGGAAACCTGATGTTGGGAATGTTACGAGTGGCTAGGCAATGTATGAAAGAAGTTGAGCGTGGATGAATGTTGTGGAGGAGGAACATAGGTAGAAGTGATCTGCGATGGTTGGGGTTGATTGAAGATGAGAGTAGAAGAATGTTGTGGTGGAGGAACATAGGGAGAAGTGAGTTGCGACGGTTGGGGTTGCTTGAGGATGAGAGTAGAAGCATGTTGCGGTTGGGGCTGCGTGACTCCAATTGGTTGAGAGACATGCAGGTGTGATGATATAGGAGGTGGCATATGTTGAGACCCTTGTTGCATGGCTACATACGTGTTCCCCGGATTGTAATTGGGTGGGAAACCTACGCGTGATGGGGTAACCAAGATTCCACTTGCGCTTGGGATGGACACTTTAGGAGGTGGTTGCACATTGGATCGAGCTAAGGTGGCTTGCTTAGCTAACTCTGCTTGACGTTGGAGAGTTTCTTGTTGGTTTTGATAGATCTCCATAGGAGTCAAAAGTGGTGATACGGGCCTCTCCTCTGTTGGATTTTGAAAGAGGGGATTCCTATATTGTGAGCCTTGAGTAGGTAAGGGCGTAGTGACCGTGGACATGATTTGCACCACTTGTATGGTTTCTTGGGTGTTGGTGCTCTCCTTAAGAGTGGACACATCAAAATCTTGAGGTAACTTGGCACCTTGCTTTGCAAGCAAGCGAAAGAAATGATCCTGGTTCTCACTAAGGATTTTATCAAAGGCAGCTATAGCTCTAGGATCTTGTATAAATTCGTCAAGATCTTGCCCATCTTCTTGAGAGGATTGACCTATTTCAAAGTGTCGCTCTTCTTGAGATGGGGGTTGATCTATGACATAACCTTGTGGGACAAAATCCGGAGGCAAGCCTGTGGTATACTGCGGTGTATTTAGCAAAGGGGTTCTATCCTCATGAGGGTTGCTTGGTTCATCTATGTGCGGCATGTTTGGAGAGCTAATTGGTCTTGCCGCGGGTGTACTAGGAGTCACTTTGGGAGTAACGTTGAGACGACCTGATTGTGGTGTGCGAGGGGGTGACTTGTGTTTCTTAGGGACAACTTGCCTAGACTTCATGGTTTGCTGTAGCCTAGTGGTGACCATGGGAAATACTGAGGACACAATGTAATGCTGGGAATCTGTAAGATGCTTTGAAGAAACGGACAAACTCTGATGCACAAAGTACTAGACCAAAGGCGCTATACTGTTTGACCAGAGGCGCAGGACTGTGCCACCAAAAGCGTGCTACTGTGGGCCAGAGGCGACGGACTGAGCTGCCAATAGCGAGTTACTACTATGCTAGAGGCGAGCTACAGTGACCAAAAGTGAGCTACTGTTATACCAAGGGCGCTGAAGTAGAGTTTTGCCAGAGGCGGGTTACTGCTGACCAAAGGCGATCTACTGTATGGCCAAAAGCGAGCTGCTGTAGTACCAGGGGCGCTGAAGTAGTGTCTGATGTTTTTCAAGGGCAAGATTTTTCTATTTCTGATTGGATTGGTTTGGCAAGAGAAAACACAGCAAACAAGTGGTCAAAAAGGCACAAGGACTGACACAACATATAGTGTATGTTCAAGGCTCCAAACAAGCCCAATGTTTCCATAGGTCTAATACAGTTGCAATCAATAACAAGCACTTTTATCCCTAAAGACAAGGTTTCATTGCAGTAGATCAGCTCACAGCTTAATACTCCGTCGATAAAAATATCATTCCATAAAGGTGTCAGATATTTAGTATCTTTGCGAGAGACGATAGGTAGGGATATCTCACCCTCCCCTTGGAAAGCTCAAGTAGGTCACAAGAGCTTTATGTCCGAGGGAATACTATCTCTTCTCAAGGGAGCCAATGGTGAGTGTCTTAAGGGTTTAAATCGATTACCCTTGCACTGATGATTACCGCAATGTTCGGAGGTAGGTCGGGTAGTCTCTATCTAGATTGGTTCTTAGTGACTTTGAGGGACCAACGCCTTACGAGCAATGCGACAAGCTACTAAAAGCTTTAACCAATCCTACTAAGAGTTTCAAACACTTCGCTCAATGTGAAAATCGTTTCCACAAAGGGCTAGTACACCTCTTTTCAGTTTGGCATCACAAGGTAAGGCTGACGTCGGTTAGGACTTGGCTTTCGCCTTATCCCTTTTATATAGCGGTTCAAAGGAAAACTCCGCTTAGGGTCGTCCCTTTTGGATGAATCGCAATCCAAAAGCAGGCCCTTCTAAAGGAAGTAAAAAAAATGTAAAATCAAGCACGTCAAACAATGGTTCAATTGTCCCGTTATAAGAAAAATAAGGTGCAACTAAGCTATGCACACACACGGTTGTAGTTGTAAATTGTCCCTTATGAAATGAAGTGTTTGGCATTCATGTCCATTGTCCCTTAGAAAATTGAGGTGTTTTTCCATACATGTCCATTGTCCCTGAAGAAAATCAGTATGTTCCTAAGACTTAGATTGCAAGGAAAGATTTGTTCAATTACTCCTTTTAAGCATGCAATGTGTTTCTAAGACTTAGTAAGGTAAAACAAAAGGGTCTTCAACGCTCGTCCTGCATAAATATGTTAAAAACACCTATTGGCTCTGTGTGAGTAATAAGAAGCTGCAGCAATTTCGTTAGTTCCACCAAAATTTCACAAGTTAGCAAAAATAAATCAATTTTGACCAAAAGCGCTGAACAACATTACCAGAAGCGACCTACTGTGTTCCAGGAGCGCTGTAATGCAGACCAGAAGCATCATAGAATATAGCCAGTAGCGTTGAACAATAACCAGAAGCGCTTCACTGTTGTTCCAAAAGCGCTGCGATAAATACCAAAAGCGTGTAACGATAATACCAATAGCACTGTAAAAGATCCAGGGGCGCTTCACTGTATAACCCAAAGCGCGATAATATGTCGCCAAAAGCGCTGTTCTATCTCAGATACAGAAAATATTAGTTTTGCTAACAATAACCAGGTCAAAATAGCTTTTCATGGTGGATCTATTATCTGAAGGATGATATCTGATAGATCTAGGTTGTGTAATCTGAAAAACTTAGACAAATGGATCAGCCAAATAGATTAGCACAACAAACAAGGATATTCCTAAATAAATTAGCTTAGGAGATATCGAAAAATCAGGTTCTGAAAGAGAAATATGACAGCTTGTCCGACAAAGCGACAGATCTGTGGTGAGAAATCGCTGCAAAACCCCGAATGAAGTCAAAACCTAATTTCAATCAAAAGCGCCTAATAACACGCCGGTAGCGCTTCTCTGTGCTACCAAAAGCGCGGCCGTGCCGCCAAGGGCGCTGAACTGTTCCTGCAAAAGTGCTATAATATGCTGCCAGAAGCGCTGTGAAGTGCCGTACTGTGTCTTCAAAAAAAAAAATTTCTCAAAGAAACCAAGGGATTAGTGGGTCCCACCGGGCGTGCCAGAATGTGTATATGGAAAATCGATCTATTCTAAACTAAATAAAACCAAAGAACCCAATAACATAAAGAAAACGAATTTAAATAAAAGCTATGACGAATAATCAATGCAATAAAGACTTTTACCGAAATCTGTGTTGTTTCCTTTGGATTGAATGTAGAATTGCTCAATGAAATTGCAAAGCCATAGCTGCAACAAGCAAGTGTAGTGCTCAAGAGATCAATGTCAAATGATAGTAAGGTTGCTCAATCGACGCGTTGTGTATGCTCAAAGCTCTGTTAAGTGTGCCTGAGAATACGATCGAAGAGAGAGGGCTAATGAAGGAGATGAGGGGGGTTTATATAGATTTTAAGGAAAATCGATCAACGGTCCAGATAATTCAGAAGAATCAATGGAGGAGATAAGTTGAGGAATGTGCAACGAATGAAAAGAAGACATGTGTCTTGCTTGCTTTTGCATGAGAGGAGTTATCAAGAATAGAAGAATGAGTTAACTGAAGAGATAAATCAATTAAAAGAATAAAGTAATCAGTTAAGTGATTTAAAACAAGAAGAAGAGATTTGCATGAGAATAGAAGATATTTTGCTTTATTAAATATAGAAATATTTAATTGATGAGCAAGAAAGCTTGATTTATTTTAAAGATAACTCAAATTAGAAGAAAAAACAATTTAAATAAATAATTGATTTATTTAAATTTAGAGAAGATATTTTGGAAGAAATAATTAAATAATTAGAATTATTTAATTTAGAAGATTTGAAAAGCAAATTAAATAAATAAATTTATTTAATTGTTGTGCATGATTTTAGAAGAACAAAGATTATAAATAAAATATTTGATTTTATTTATTTTTAGAGGATTGAGATAATTTAAATAAATTTGATTTGATTTATTTAAATTTAGAAGAACAATTGATTTAATTAAATAATGTAAATTATTTAATTGTAGATAAGATAGAATTGTGATGAATTAATTAAATAATGGGATATATTTAATTAATGTGGATGTGAATTTTGGAAGGAGGATAATGATCAAATTAAATAATTAAAATTATTTAATTGTGGAAGAATATAGAGGAATTTAATTTAATTAATTAAATAAAGAGGATTTATTTAATTAATGTTGAATTTAGGAGATTTAGAAGAATTTGATAATAATTAATTAAATAATTAGATTATTTAATTAATGTTTGCAATGCAGGTGATTAGACAGATAACAGAATGCCAGTGATTTGACGACACGGTCATTTTAGAGTGTCTACACAGAGCACTACGAACATTGTTTTGGTTGCATCTCTAAATTTTGAGTGTAACTATGCTCAATTTCTCATCCAAGGCCAGTATTTCCTGATTTCAAAAAAAAAGTGGCCACTTAAGACCCCTTTTTGGCCCCCCATCTTCTTGCACTTACCCATATATATATATATATATAGAGAGAGAGAGAGAGAGAGTTTACTTATATATACATGCAACAAAACTATTTTCCTTCCACCACAAACTTTACTCAGACACAGGCTGAACAACATGGCCACAAACACTTTATTTTTGCCACAAATTTTACTCAAAACATAGGTTGGATTACAATGTTATAACAAGATCCCTCAAAGAAGGTTTAAACTAGAATAAGAATAAACTTTGAGTGCAGGCCGAACTTAGCAAAAATGGTGTTATTTTCTAGCATAAGGACAGACCTAGGCTTTCAAATGGAAGCCCTATGAAGAGAATGCTATAAATATGAAATCATAAAATATTTAGGAGTTTAGATCATATAGGGCTCTAAGCTGATTGCCTTACCTCAATGTTAAACAAATCAATAAGTACATGTGTAGACACCCAAAAAAAACCATGTCTTCGAATCACTTGCATTTTCGTCTAATATGTCTAAACACCTGCATTTCAACGTTAATTAAATAATCTAATTATTTAATTAATTTCATCAAATTCCTTCAAAACTCCAAAATTCAACATTAATTAAATAAATCCTCTTTATTTAATTAATTTCATTAAATTCTTCTATATTCTTCTAAAATTAAATAATTTTAATTATTTAATTAAATCACTATCCTCTTTCAAATTTTAAATCTACATTAATTAAATAAATCCCATTATTTAATTAATTCACCACAAATTATCTCTTATCTACAATTAAATAATTTACATTATTTAATTAAATCAATTATTCTTCTAAATTTAAATAAATCATACAAATTTATTTAAATTATCTCAATCCTCTAAAAATAAATAAAACCAAGTATCTTATTTATAATCTTTATATTCCTCTAATCTTGGACAAACAATTGAATAAATTTATTTATTTAATTTGTTTTTTCCTCTAAAAATAAATCTTCTAAAAATAAAATATAATCACATATTTTATTTATCCTTCATCATGCAAAATAAATTAAATCGATTTATTTGTTTAATTTATTTAAATCTTCATATCTTATCTATTCATCCATCATGCACAATCAATTTCAATTATCTTTCTAATTCCTCTTAAAATATCTTGTTAACTCATGTGCACAATCAGTTTTATTTTTAGAACTCTAAAAAAGGCAAAATCACAAGTTGAGTTATCTATTCAATCAATCTTGTTTTTATCATATCTTAATAAAAAATATCTTTATGGATTGGCACATGTTGTGTGTACATTCATCATGGTTATTTGTTTTATCTCCTCCGTTGATTATTCTGAATTATCTAAACCGTTGATCGATCATGTTTGAAATCTATATAAACCCCCCTCATATCCTTCACAAATCCTCTTCGATCACTTATTCCCAGGCATCCTTTACAACACTTTGAGCATACATTGCATCGTTGAGCACCTACGATCTTTTGACATTGATGTTCTTAAGCACTTTGAGCACCTACACTTGCTTGTTACAAACATGGTTTCGTGACATATTTGAGCAATCCACATTCGACAAAAGAGAACAATACAATCTAGTAAAAGCTTTCTTGTGTTATTCATTGATCATGGCTTTTTATTTAGATAGATCTCTTTATGTTATGGGTTATTGATTTGGTTATTATCAATTTGTTTAGATTGAAAGGATTATGGGATGACTCCATTTCCACTGTAAAAATAAATATCACTAGCACATCCATGTATATGAATAGGGGATTTCAACAACAACAATCATTTAATTACCTGGACTCTCCACTGACTGTGGTAAGGAAAATAAATCAAAGCCACTCGAACTAAAATGTTTCACATAAATATACAGTCAGCAATACTCTTGAAGCGGATAAAGAATGCACCAAACAAAAATATCTTCCTATCAATTACAGTGGTGTAGGTTCATAGCCAACATAATCACTAATGATAACTAGTTTTCATGCTCATTCTCAATGAAAACGACCATTTGAATACTATTCCTACCTATATAAGACTAATACTATTTTTCTCCACTCTTTTTTCCTTCCAAACTCTTTAATCTCTACACTCTCTATGTGACCCTTTTGTGTCCTAATCTCTTCCCATAATCTACCAAAACCTCCCTCCATTTTGGGTGGCTTATCAGCCCCCAAAATTTCCACTTTCATTGTCAGATGTAGTCAAACACCTACACTTCCCCTTCCACTTCCCAATTTGTTGGGAAGAGTAATTCTTTAGAGGGGAATAGGACAAAAGTGGCAGCCATTATGGACAACAACTCCAGTTTAACTTCCCGTGCCAATAGTCCTCTCTATTCAATTTATTTCACATGATTACAATAAATTCAAATTTGCGATAAATAATTATTTAAACTAATATTTATTTATTTTTAAAAGAAAACATTTGAACTCCAAACAATCAAACTCATTATTATAATTAACAATAAAATAACCCATGTAATACTTACTTTAGATACCAATACGACTACAGAATACTTTAGTAGAAAGATACTTGGGCTAAATCAATTGATGTCATTGAATATGAAAGAGACATTAAACTATACCATCTAGTACAAATGCAACAATGGTGAATACAAATGGCTATTGCGACTATGACATCGATGTATGCACAAGGCTACTATAACTGCGGCATCAATAAAGTACAAGGAGAGATTAAATTGAACATTAAGATAATGATGAAGTCAAAACCCAACATAACATAGATCTCATTATTACTTGTGAAATAGTGGAGTGTGTGGATGGTCCTCAACATTGTGGTACAATCCACTATTTCACCTCGATCAACCACCCTCTCCCAGATGATACCCTCTCTCTTCAAATGAGAGGATGATAAACTTGTCCTGCATTCACCTCATGACCACCGAAAAGTAGTTAGTCCAATATCATTCACCAAATCAATAATCTTCATATAGAAATCATTACAATATAAAACTAATCATGGAATCCACCAATTCATCATGATCATGTCATAAATATTAAATTAACATAATATCAATTAATAACAAAAATCTCCAATTTCCAATCTAAGGATTAGTATTCTTATCAAAATACATTTATAAACTAATTATCTGTACTTAATGATTATATTATCACTATAGAATAATAAAACATACTATCATTTAATTGAAATATTATCATCTGAAATACATGGTGACCAGGTATTTATAAGCACATAATATACATAACCAAATTAAAGTAAAAAAACTTGTTTAAAGGTACAATTCAAAAATGGAGTGTGACAAGATGGTGGAGGTCTACCCAACAAAAAATCCCTACGATATGCTTCTACTAGCCAAATAATCATTGCCCACCTCACGCAATCCCCGAATAAACATGCTTAGGGAGAGAACCCAATAGTTGAGCATGTTCCAATAGTTGTGATAGTATTTGTGGATTTAATGCCCAATTTTTTAAAAAGTATAACACTAGTAGTTGTGACTTTAAAGTTAAGTGTTGACCTTAAGTACTTATAATTGAATGAAATGTATTCTTTAGATTTAAAAAGCAACAAATCATGTGATGCCACATCAACACACCAACAAAACATGATTTAATGCACAAGTATTGTAATTTAATGCACATCTATCAGTCTACCTTTTTTTGGTCTTTTTGGACACATCAACAAAAAGCATGTTGATATGGCATTATATTTGATGATATGAACCTTAAACTTTAGTGATAAGCAAGGGCCTTGTTAAGTTGAAATTGCCATGTATGATTTTGAGAGGCATGAAATTTAGATGCTAAACTATTGGGTCCTCTCCCCTTTGTGCCTCTTGTAGCCTCTTCTTATTCTCTTTAACGTATTCTATCACAAATGCCTTGTCACTTAGCATTGCATCCATCAAGTATTGCGTATGTGAAGAAACCATGCAAAAACTTGACATTCTACGAGCCGCCATAGTAATCGTGTTGATATACGACTAGATGACTCCCACTCTAAATCCAAGTAGTCCCATATCCTTTGACAAACTGTAAATAATGTGAACTTGCTCGCGCTCCCTCTCACTCTACAGCTGCACCACTTCTGCAACACTCACAAACCTTGGAGCGGAAAACACTGGTCCCACATAGATCTCATCGTAGATTAGATGAATCTTCTTCTCTCTCACAAAACATACTATACTTCTTAGAGTTTGCTCATCCATTGTGGTGCCTAGCGGGTTGGATGGATTTGTTATAGAAATGCCCTTCACTCTGATCTTACGACACTCTACTTGCACATATGCTTCTTCAAGTGTGTTCACTGTCACCTGAAAATTGTTGGAACTGTTGCACTCTACTGCTATCAGCTCTACTCCAGTCTGCCACTTTAGATCATTGTACAAGATATCATTAAAGTGCTGCAGTTCCAACAATTTTCAAAAGTAGTAGATTCTTAGTAAAAGATAATATGGGTATGGAAAGCCTTTCTGGATTTGCCACACAAAATGTTAGCACCTCATGAACCACAGTCATTCCTGCAGTGAGGACTTTTCTATCTTTATCAAATTTCACTTTTCTTCCTCCCACTTGCTCCATAGATAATGCAATAACCTACATTAATGGTCCACCACAAATGATTAATAAAATCTATTTCAATAACACATAAATTAAGCTAGCTAATAACATGTCTGAGCGTTACTCAATCCAACAAAATAGGCACCTGAATTTCTGCTAAATCCATTTGAATAATTCCAGATGGGTTGTTTTGAGGATGATAAGGATTTGTGTCGTACGCTTTCCAGCCATGAAAGTAAGGAGAGCCTTCACCATGGCCGTTGGAGGTTGCTCTTCGGGAAAGTTGCATGGTTTTATCAAATTGAGTTAATCCTCTGCCTTGAGTTTATTAGCCGATAGGCCATTAGTGGGAGCTTTTTGCAGGTCCCATCTCTTGAAGCCGCTATTCCTCCTGCAAAGGCCAAGAAATCTTTTTGGGCTCATGGTATTGATGTTTTGGGGTATGGTCTGTCTGCATTTAGGCATGCTATTCTTCCCTTGGAGAATGTTGTTGACAAGAGGGAGTCTCATGTGATTGTTGCCCAATTCGGGAAGATGTTACTCGCCATATTCTTGAAGTCAGTCCAAGGCCTACTTTACCGTTAGCTAGTTTTTGTTTTTCCTTATTTGTTCATTATCTAGAACTTATTAGTAAATATGCTCTAGAAATTGAAACTGTCAAAGAGAACATTGGTCTGCCCAACGGGCACCAGTACTTTCTTATTGGCTTAAGTGTTTTCCATTAAGAAGTGTTTACCTATTGGGCTGTGAAACAATATCTTGATCTGTTGTTTATCCTTGCCAAATTAGGGCAAAGTAACTTGCTGCGTTGGCAGAGGTGACACTACTGAGCTCTTCATAGTACTGGGTTGTTCTTTCTGTAATTAGGTGTCTAAAGAATTCCCCTAAAGGCAAGCTTTGAACTTGGGTTTCAAAATAAATATGGAATACCTTATGAGGCCTAAGCCCCTCTAGCTCAAAATAAAAAATGTGAGATTAGTGCTAAGAAGCCCTAGTCGCAATGACAGTCCAGAGGACTAAAAAGCACAAGGTACCCCAAAATCTGGTCATATATAATGGTGCAAAGTCTAGCTTTGGCCATGTTTAAATGGCTTTTATCTTGAATTAAGAAGAAAATATGTGGTTTGGTTTGTTGTAGAAGATTTTAAGAAGAAAATATTTTAGTAAGCATAAATGAATAACAATTCTATAAAAGATTTGGTAAATCTTTAGTAATTTTAAATATATTATATTTAAGAAATTAACCATTAACTCAAATTATGATAATTAGTACTACTAAGATTAGTTAGAAATTGGAAATGATCTAAATGAGGGAAAAAATAATATTCATCCACTCTCAACGTCTTAGATGGCAAAGGGCATATATGTAGCAAATGAGAGCGCATGAAAAATATATGTTAACCAAGTAGGTACTCTTCTTTATTAAAGTTATTACTATGTATGTTTTTTTTGTTAGGTGTACCCAGGTTAATGAGCTCATTGGCCCTCCGAGGTGGCTGCCACAACAACCATGCAACTTGACCATCGAACCATAGATATTACTATGTATATTAATATATATTATTTATAATATAATAATTAATTATATATAGAATATTAATATAAACTATTTTTAAGACTGATTTTAATTTATTGATATTTAATGTATTTATTGTAATTAACTACGAATAATTAATTAACGTTATTAATATATATTGTTTATATAGGTAATAAAAAACAATGCCTATATACAACTGTTTATACCTCAATCTGGGCATGAATCATATTTAGGTAATACAAAGTAGGTTTATATATAGCCAGATTATATATTCTTTCCCTTTTCAATTGCCTAACATATGCCTTGACCTTCTGAAGTTGTTGATGTGGGAGTCATTACTTTTCTTTGGGCAGAACTTTGGCACCACAACTGTCGGAGGCCAGTTTGAGCATCTGCATATACCTTTGGGAAACTAAAAAAATCACTTAAGCAATGTAATTTGTTGAGGGATTTCCCATAGCTAAGCCCTTTGCCCCAAATTTTTTTTTGGTTACCTTTTTATGTTGTTAATTGTGAGCCTGCATCTAACCCTTTTGATTTTGTGCTTATTTACACCTGCTAATTGCATTTGCTTGAAAGTTTCTGAAGCCTTTCCAACAAATCCATTTTGTGCATATCCCCAATCATTACATTCCATGAGATGACATCTCTTTGAAGCATTCTGCCAAACAATTCACATGCCTTGTCAATGCTTCCACATTTTGCATACATGTCTACCAGGGCAGTTGAAACTACAACAACTAACAAAACTCCTCTATCCATTATTTTTTGATGGATGTCCATACCTTGTTCCAATGCTCCCATTTTAGTGTAGGCAGGAAGGATGTTGGCAAAGGTTGTGGAATTTGGCTTTACACCTGCCAATTGCATTTGCTTGAAAGTTTGTAAAGCCTTTTCAACAAATCCATTTTGTACATATCCAGCAATAATTGCAGTCCAAGAGCATCTCTTTGAGGCATTCTGTCAAACAATTCACTTGTCTTGTCTACATGTCTACTAAAGCATTTCCAACTGTAATATCTGACAAAAATCCTCCTTCCATTATCCTTTGATGGATGCCCATTCCTTATTCCAAAGCTTCCATTTTGGAACAAGTAGGGAGGATGCTGGCAAAGGTTGTGCAGTCTGGCTTTACACCTGCCAATTGTATTTGCTTGAAAGTTTCTAGAGATTTTTTACAAAATCCAATTTGTGCATATGCTACAATCGTTGCAGTCCATGAGACCACATTTTTTTAGGCATTATATCAAACAGTTCATGTGCCTTGTCCATGGTTCCACATTTTGCATACATGTCTACCAAGGCAGTTGCAACTACAACATCTGACAAAATTCCTTTATCCTTCATGCTTTGATGGATGTCCATACCCTGTTCCAAAGCTCCCATTTTAGCACAGGCAGAGAGGACGCTGGGAAAGGTTGTGGAGTCTAGCTTTACACCTGCCAATTGCATTTGCTTGAAAGTTTCTAAAGTCTTTTCAAAAAGTCCAATTTGTGCATATCGTGCAATCATTGCAATCCATGAGACCACATTTCTTTGAGGTATTTTGTCAAACAGTTCACGTTCTTTGTCTATGTTTCCACATTTTGCATACATGTCTACCAGGGCAGTTGCCACTACAACATTTGACAAAATTTCTCTATCCTTTATGCTTTGATGGATTTCTATACCATTGCAAAGCTCCCATTTTGGCACAGGCTGGAGGATGTTGGCAAAGGTTGTAGAATTTGGCTTTAGACCTGCCAATTGCATTTGCTTGAAAGTTTTGAAAGCCCTTTCAACAAATCCATTTTGTGAATATCCTGAAATCATTGCATTCCATGAGATTACACATGTTTAACTCTACTGAAGAACAGTGAGAATAACATTATCGATTCTCCCAATGTCTTTCACCCTGATTATATAAAATTGCATATATCTTCTTCCTGAATATTCCTGCATTTAAGATTTGCTATTTTATATAGCCTATCGGCTACTCGGTTGCGCACAACTGCTAGTCAATAGCTATGCTGTGAAAGAAAGAGATGGATATACGTCTGACATTGTGACTATTTTTATAGGCAAGGGTGAGAACAGGTGAAGAGCTGAATTTCAGGGTTGCTTACAAAAATGGTCCAACGTCAATAAGAGTGAGTCATAGTGATGGCTGCCATGATCATTCCTCCACAATACGGCACGTGAAAGAATAAACACAGACATAGTAGGTAAATAGGATTTCCTTTGTTAGACAAGTCAATATATTAGCTTTGAAAAATGGAAACCCATACCGCAAGGAAGGACTGTTTGCCAGTCAAAGTGAAGACTAGAGCCATTATCACCTATAAATTCTGCATCTGGACCATTGAATTTCCCCGTGTTGAATAGAGCCATACAACACGTAGGCCTAATCTTGAATTGCTTTCTCCCAACCAAGTTTATATCAAAATTGTATTAAAACATCAATGTTGACGCCCTTCTAAGCATGTGTTAAATTTGAGCAAAAATCCTCTAGACAGTAGCATGACGTGCTCGCATTCTGTGTCATACAACACCTTGAAATGAGCATTACTCACACATGCCACTGTCCCACAACATCTCCCGATGATTACAATGCCCTCACAAATGTGCCTTGCTATCTTTAGGCTTCCCTTGACCAAAAAGGAGGGGATCTTTTTGAAATTCATTGAGAAAGAGGGCATCCAGGGGATTTTTTCTAAGAAAGAAGATTCCTAAAAGATATAGTAGTGCTATAGCTTAGCTCTTTTAGAAGCTCTGATTAGTCACAATTGCAGATAGGCTAACTCCCTTGTCTTGATTCAACCCTTTTGGCATTACCATTCTCTTTGTGCATTTTGCAATTTCTCGTAATCTTTATGTGAACTACTTAGAACAATCATAAGAGCGGATTCTTTTCTCAGAGGTGTAGACAACTCCCAAAAGATTCCTCCAAGATTTCTTCTACCATTGAATGTTCTTTTAGCTAGTGGTGAACAACAAGTTGCTCTCTAAAAACTCTTCTCATCCTCAACATTCAATTCCACATGAACAAGGTAGTGAATTCTTTGGGTGATTTTCTTTATCATATTCAAACATAAGGTGATTTATTTTTTATAGTTCTCATTCTTTAGTATCTTGTTGATCATATTGCATAAGTGGAAAATCAACAATCTCCTAATCATTGTTTAGATCCAAAACCCCCTTTTTTGATCTTTTTGTAATCATTGGTGTAGACCACTATTTTTATTGTACAATCCACAATCTAGATCTTGTTTCCTTCTTGTAGATCAAGAAGGTGCTTCTAGCACACTTTGTAACTCTTGGTGTTGAGACCTTCCATAACTTATATTGTATTTTCTCTCTTTTGGAGAGGATTATTCTCCCAGTAGGATTTTGTCCTTTTCTCCACTTTATGAGAGATTCTTGTTCGTACATGGGTACCTAGCATGGCCTTGTAGTTGGGACCCATACTTGCATCATTTGCATGTTTTTCATTCTCCCTAAGTTGCACTTAAGAGGAGTTGTTGGTGTAATTAAATATTTAATTACACTTTATTAAGTTTACTTAGGGATTTTTTAAGTCACCTAGGGTTTTCTATCTTGCAATTATAAAAGTAAGATGTCATATGTAATTAATTAATTCAATTTCATTATTGCATCCAATATTGTGCAAATTAATCCAATGGTGCAGGTAATTTTTCTAGATTTTTCTGTTGGTGCCATTTATTCTTGTTTGAAGTCCAAATTACCTTTTTGGCTTTCGACCTTATATCTTTTTGCCACAATCTTCAATTTTCATTATTCTTGCAACCTTGGAAAGGTATTGAAGAGCTCTACACAGTCATCCATGTACTTTTCCTGGATTCAACCCCAAGTATTCTTTATTCAGTTTGTTAGTTTTATGTCTTCTGTTTGATAACTTTGACATATTGGTACTTGGAAATGTTCTATTTATTTTGGTGGGCTTCATTTATCAACATTATTATATATTTAGATTGTTGCTTTCTGATTTTATCATTTGAGGAGTATCATCATGGGTTTTTTCTATCCACCCTTCTGTGGTAACACTGGATAAGGATAATTATGAGTCTTGGCAAAATCGAATCTTGACACATCTCAAGTGGCTTAATCTTTGCCTTATCTTTATGGACTCATACCTGAACTAGATACACCTCAGATGAAATATACATGGAGAAGTGATATTGATCACGTTGTAGGATTGATTGGTTCCAGTGTTGATTTTGACATTATGTGTTCTATCTCACATATTGAGTGCACATGTGCACTTTGGACTAGCATTTGGGAGATTTACGGAGACCCACATCTCTCCACTCCTAGATGATCATGTTATGGATTGCCACATACCCATTGATGATGCAGATTATATACCTTTTGATGATGATATAGTAGAGGAGCTTGTATATTTGAGAGGTTTTGCTAGTTCAAATGACACAGAGACTTTTCTTGCTCCTTCTCCTCTTATCAGGATCACATCTTCATCACCTATTGCTACATCTAAGTCCAAGGTTTCTTCATCAAGAGCTTCATGTGACTCCTTGTAGTAGGACATTATCAATCTTCCAAAGATAGCTCATTGGGACACACATCTACTAGATATATCATTATTGTTTGTAGAGTCCCACATTACAGATTTGGAGGACCACATTGAGGGCATTTGTCTTCTATTTGATGACAGCTTTGATGGAGTTACGTCACCATTATCTTCTTTTGAAATTATTCTTCATCATCCTATTCAGTTATAGTTTGACAGTGGATTGGAGACCTTTGAGCAGTTTTTAGGAGATTCATCATTGTTGTCTTTGGATCATGTGTAGAGTTCACAGACATTCATCCTTCTTCCTATATTTTCCTATCTAGAATGGGAAGACAGAATGCACACATCCACAGTTTTATTTCTTCCCAAAGGGAGGAATGTTGTTTGACATTCGTGGATCTTCATTTTCATCCTTTCTTCAGCATCTACCAGCACTACAAGAGTCATCTTAAGGAGTGGATGCATAGTCTCTCTTCTCATCTCTATTTTGGGAGGGAGTAGTTCCTCACATGGGGTTCCATCCTTCTCACTTTTGGGGGGTCGCCAAACCTTCTCTCTACATCCTCTCTTATAGGGGTTGTATATAGCTATTGATTGTACCTTTGTGATGGATTTAGTCCTTGGGGGGTCTTGGTGTTGAGTCCTTCTATCACTTATTTTGTATTTTCTCTCTTTTGGAGAGGAGTTTTCTCCCACTAGGTTTTTCTCCTTTTCTCCACTTTATGAGAGATTCTTGTTTGTACATGGGTACCTAACATGGCCTTGTAGATGGGACCCATACTTGCATCATTTACATGTTTTTCATTCTCCCTAAGTTGTACTTAGGGGGGGTTGGTTTAATGAAATATTTAATTACACTTTATTAAGCTTACGTATGGCATTTTTAAGTCACCTAGGGTTTTCTATCTTGCAATTATAAAAGAAAGATGTCATATGTAATTAATTTCAATTCAATTTCATTCTTGCATCTAATATTGTGCAAATCAATAATCTTTGCTTTTTTGTCTTGTAGAAGGCAAGTCCTTAATATTGCAGGTTTCAATCCTTCTTTATCATTTGAGTGTTTGTGGAGGTCGAAAGACTAAAATAGGGGTTTGACCATTCTTGGAAAACACATTTGTAGTCCCAAACTTCTTTTTAGCTCATCAAAAATAGGATTTTTTTGTGGGCATCATCCACATGAATGTTTGTTAGTATTGATCTTAGTGTTTTGGTTGATTCTATCTTTCATATTTTATTTTATTTCTTTATACATCTAGGTAATATGATTGCATTTGTTCTCGTTGTGCTGTGTAGGTTGATTCAGGAATCCTATAGGCATAGAAGAAGATTGTTGGACAAAAGTAGATTGTTCCCACCTAATCCTACCATCCATACTACATCATACAAATGATAGTGTGATGTGTAGATGTTTGTACTATGCACTGCCACCCTTGGTTGAGGCTTTGTCCTTCTAATGATAGGTTCTATACTTATTGTACTTTTCATATCTACTTTCTATTTCTTGAAAATCATTTCCAATTTTCTAAAAATAATGTTTTCTTTCTTTTCATTTGTTACTTTTAGTTTATAAAGTTACATTTTCTAGTCATTAGCACATCTAGGATATATAGGATAGTTTTGTGGTTATAAAGCATAACTCTTTCTCTCTTGAAACCTAGGTATTCCAAAGTAGTGTTTTTAAGAGGGTGAGCCCACAATACTTGATCACAGATAGGCCAAAAAGATTCATGTTACCTTTGTTTGAAGGTTTTTCTTTGAACAAAGGTACCTTTGTTCAAAGATTTCAGAGAAATTACATTCGAACAAAGGTCCTTCTTCATTCAAAGAAAATATTGAAATGAACGTATTAGTTTATTGATTTCGAATCAATAAAATGTTAAGTTGGCATGAGGCATAATGGTTGTCTTGCCATTGATGTCAAAATGGTTGTAAGGTTGATCTTTCAGGTTCTTGTTTTCATGTCTCAAGCAATCAGGATGTTTTCATATGGTGTGATGTCTTTTGTTGCAAGTATGTGCCTAATCGGTGTTGTCATTGATGTCAACATATCCTTGTTGTCATTGGTGTCAACTATATCCTATGTTGTTATTTGTTTAGAAGCTTTATATGTTGAGGATATTGAGAAAATTTCCCTCTCTAGAAGAAACTGTGAGTTGCAGTGAATTGTAGTGAAGATAGTAAGTTGCATATTGAAGAATAGTCCAGAAGATTGTTCTGCATTTCTTGTGTATTGAAAATCTTTGTCTGTGGATTGGAAGCTATGTAGAGGCATATTTGAAGATGCTAAATCCTAAGTTTGAGCCTCCAGTATGAAGATTTGAGTGAGTTAATTTCACTAGAGTAAAACTATTGCAAATAGGTGCCTAAGCAGTGTTGTCATTGATGCCAACATATCCTTGTTGCCATTGATGTCAATTGTATCCTATTTTATTGCCTAGTTAGAAGACAGTAATGTTGAGGATATTGAGAAAATTAATGAAGATCTAAGTACGCGGACCATATGGATGTGTAGAGGATTGTCTGAAGTAGCTCCAGTTAAGATTTGAGATGTCCACATAAAGATTTGAATAAGTTATGACCATCTGAGTAGAACTGGGTTTTGCAGTATTCAAAAGAGATAGAGTGACAGGAAATTGGTTCGGATTGCTCCGCAAATGAAACACTATGATTTGTGGATCTAGAAACATGTTTGGGAAGTCAGTGTGTGTCATCAAATCAAGTGGTTCATGGTTTGGAGGTCCGCAAGCAATCTTTCTAGTGTGACAGTCATGGCAGACAGTGTTCTTAAGGTACCAGATGAAGATACAATTGATTATGTTGACTTGGAGTAGTGCGGATACTATTGCTGAATTCAATGTGCTTGTGGAGGTCTCTGGATCGTGTGCCTACTGTGTTGGAGGTCCGCATTGAAGATTGAGCTCATTGTTGAAGATTTCTTCCTTGGTGTTGCTGTTTTTCCCAGTCTTGGCCGACCGGATGATTCAAGCATGTTGTGGATGATCTTAGAGCAATTCTCTAGAGCATGGCATATTGTTTGAGGAAGATTTAAGCCCCAGCCATGTTTGGCTAATGTGATCCGCATTAAGTCAAGCTGACCTTGATGTTCATTCCAAGGTTGATGAAGCGTATAAATACTTGTCGATGAGTTGTGGAAATGTGTCCTTGCGTGAAAATGATAAAATCATAAGAAAGGTACAGAGGCAGAGTAGAAGAGAGGAGAAGTAGAAGAACAAGAGCAGTAAAGAATGAAGAGATAGTGAAGAAGTGTTTGGGGGTAGAGCAGAAGTTTTTGTGAGCTTTCAATGAGACTAAACCAAGCATGATGAAGATGTTATTTCTTAGTTAAATCTTTGTGTATTAAACATAAATTCTTGTAGACAGTGAGTCTCTTTGAGCAGTGAGCTCTGGGAAGTGCGCCCAAAGGCAAGTGCCTTCCCATTTCTTTCAAGTACTTTAAACAGGGTACAAATTTTATGGGTTGACCCCCACCGTGGTGTTCCCTTAACCAAGTTTCCATGTTAAAAATCTTGGTGTCAAGTGTGTTCATTTTGTTTCTGCTCATGTGTTGTTGATTCATGCTTTAATGTTTACATCATTAATCTATTTGTAAGTTGTGAAAGAAGATTAAAGTTAGAAAAGGTTAAATTTGTGGGACAACTAATTCACCCCCCCTCTCAGTTGTCAGGCCTAATTTCAACAATTGGTATCAGAGCCAGTTCCTCTAAAAGAAGCTTGACTGCTTGAGGAGATCCAAGATGTCAACTTACAAGAAGGAAAGTCTGAGATTTGATGGAACAAATTACTCCCTTTGGAAGGTATGCATGCAGTGTCATTTGTAATGTATGGGTGATGCATTTTGGTTGATAACTAAGGATGAGTATAAGATTTTGGAGAAAGGCGCTACAACTCTAGACGAACTTAAGGATGCTGAATATAATATTCGAGCTAAAGAAGCATTGTTGAGTGCCTTGACTGATCCAGAGATGACAAATGTCCTAGAATTCAAAATTGCTCATGAAATCTGGAAAAAGTTGGAAACTTTGTATGAAGGTGATAAACATGTCAAATGTGCTAAGCTACAGGGCCTGAAGAGTAAATACGAAAGGTTGATAATGAGTGAAGATGAAAACATTGCTTCCTACATGCAGAAGCTAAATGAACTTGTGAGCGGTATTAGGAGTGCTAGTGGAGTATTGGATGAATCAGAGATTATTGCTAAAGTGCTCAGATCTTACCTCCAACATACAAGCATAAAGTTGCTGCCATTGAAGAGATCAGGACTGTGACAACTGTTTCAAGGGATCATTTGGTTGGTAATCTTTCAACATTTGAAATGAGTGAGTTTGGTGATTCTCTTCCTAAGTCTAAATCTGCATTTAAAGCCAATGTTCATGGAAAACAAAGATATGATCTAGGTGAAAGCTCTTCAAGAAGATCAAATAGATTAGACAAGACAAGGAAGGATCTTGAAGATGATGAAACTGAGTTTGATGAACTTGAAGCCCTTTTTTCCAAAAGATTGCCAAGAGGATCTAGTAAGTATGAAGGAAAGTTGTCATTCAAATGTTTTTCTTGTAATAAGATTGGTCATTTTGCCTCAAGGTGTCTAGAGAGGGGTTCAAAGCCAAACCCTAACAGACCTAGAGTTTAGAAGAAATGCTACTATGTCCAATAAGATGGTGAAGAAGGAGTCACAGATGATGAATCTATTCATGGAGGTTCCATGGAAAGTGATTGGGTGTTCATTGCTATCAAAGAAGAAGATCTGGTGCCTATTGAATCTGCTAGCTGTGCAAATGTGGAAATTGCCTTGGCTACTCAGGGTATAGAAAAAGATGAATGGGTAATTGACAATGGATGTTCTCATCATATGACTAGTGATAAAAGTAAGTTTGTAAGCTTTGAAAAATATGAAGGTGGAATTGTGAAATTCGGAGACAACTCATCTGGTAGAATCTGTGGCAAAGGATCCATCTCTTTTGATGGTAAGAATAACACTAATGATGTTATGTATGTGGAAGGATTGAAGCATAATCTTCTTAGTGTTGGACAATTGGTTGACAAGGGTTATGATCTCCGATTCAAGAATGGAAAATGCAGAATCTTGGAAAGCTTCGGAACTAAAATTGCATCTGGTACTCAGACTAGAGGTAACATCTTTCATTTAAGTAGTTCTGGAAAAAGTTGTTTGATTGCTCAAATTTATTAGAGTTGGTTATGGCATAGGAGAATGTGTCATGTGAATTTTGATAACATTGTCAAGATAAGTTCTACTAAGGTTGTGAGAGATCTTCCAAAACTTGTGAAACCTACTGATAGCATGTGTCAATAATGTCAATTGGGTAAATAGAACAAAGCTTCATTCAAGAGTACAGAACAATTTTCAAGTGGATGGATGGAACTTGTGGATACTGGTCTATGTGGTCCTGCTAGAATTAGGAGTGTTCAAGGAGACAGCTATTTTATGTTGCTAATTGATGATTACTCCCAGATGATGTGGGTAACCTTCTTGAAAGAAAAATCAGAAGCTCTTGACAAGTTTAAGGTGTTCAAGGTTATGGTGGAAAATGAGATTGGTGAGAAAATAAAGTGTTTGAGATCTGACAGAGGTGGAGAGTTTACCTCCAGTGAGTTTGATACATTCTGTGAAAAGCATGGAATAAAAAGATAGTTATCTACGCCTAGGACTCCTTAGCAAAATGGAGTTGTGGAAAGAAAGAAGAAAAGGTATAGATCAATGATTGGAGGACTGCTCTATTTGACTCAGACTAGACCTAATATCATGAATGCAGTTGGACTTGTTGCTAGATTTCAAGATGATCCTAAAGAATCCCATGTTGTAGCAGTCAAAAGAACTTTCAGATATCTCAAAGTGACACTTGATTATGGCTTATGGTATCCAAAGGAAAATAACTTCACTCTTGATGCATACATAGATGTTGCTTGGGTAGGAGATGTGGATGACTGGAAAAGTACTAGTGGTGGTGCAATCTTCTTGGGAATGAGATTGGTTTCTTGGATGAGAGAAAAGCAAGAGACAATATCTCTGTCTACTGCAAAGGCAAAGTATATAGCAGCAGCAAACAATTGTACTCAAGTTCTGTGGATGAAGTAAATCTTGAAAGACATCAGAATTGTCTTTGAGGAGCCTGTTACAATCTTCTGTGATAATTCAAGTGCAATAAGCATCTCAAAGAATTCAGTGTTGCATTCAAAGACAAAGCATATATCAATCAAGTTTCACTTCTTGAGAGAGAAGGTTAATGAGAATGAAGTTAGATTGGAGTTTGTTTCTTGAAAGGATCAAATTGCAGATATTTTCACTAAGCCTCTACCCAAGGATACTTTTTGAGTATCTCAAAGAGAAGTTAGGGGTTATTACCCCTCCTGATCAGAACTAAGATGCATTACGATGCATCGGTCCAATGGAATTCACAGTCATATCTTGTGTTCTGGATTGATGTTAAGGAGATACTACTCAAGGGGAGTAGTCAGTATGCAAATTTTGGAGATTAGTCTGAAACAAAAAGGGGGAGAAAAGATTGCAAATATGTGCCCTTTTCCATCAATGCCAAAGGGGGAGAGAAGTCATGTGAAAAACTAGTTGCTGGTAAAAGGGGGAGATGTAAAGAAAAATGGCTGTAGGTGTGATAAGAGAAAGGGGAGAAGTTCTTGTCTTGATGGTTAAATCAGTTTTTCACATCATATGTTGCCATCAATGACAAAGGGGGAGATTGTTGTAAATAGGTGCCTAAGTGATGTTGTCATTGATGTCAACATATCCTTGTTGCCATTGATGTCAATTGTATCCTATTTTATTAAATGGTTAGAAGACTGAAATGTTGAGGATATTGAGAAAATTAATGAAGGTCTAAGTACACAAACCATATGGTTGTGTAGAGGATTGTTTGAAGTAGCTCCAGTTAAGATTTGAGAGGTCCACATAAAGATTTGAATAAGTTATGACCATCTGAGTAGAATTGGGTTTTGCAGTATTTAGAAGAGACAGAGTGACAAGAAATTGGTCTGGATTGCTCTGCAAATGAAACACTATGATTTGTGGATCTAGAGACATGTTTGGGAAGTTAGTGTGTGTCATCAACTCAAGTGGTTTGTGGTTTGGAGGTCCACAAGCAATCTTTCTAGTGTGACAGTCATGGCAGATAGTATTCTTAAGGTACCAGATGAAGATACAAGTGATTCCGTTGACTTGGAGTAGTGCAGATGTTATTGCTAAATTCAATGTGCTTGTGGAGGTCTCTGGATTGTGTGCCTACTATGTTGGAGGTCCGCATTCAAGATTGAGCTCGTTGTTGAAGATTTCTTCCTTGGTTTTGTTATTTTTCCCAGTCTTGGCCGACCAGATGATTCAAGCATGTTGTGGATGATCTTAGAGCAATTCTCTGGAGTGTGGCATATTGTTTGAGGAGGATTTAAGCCCTAACCATGTTTGGCCGAAGTGATCCACATTAAGTCAAGCCAATCTTGATATTCATTCCAAGGTTGATGAAGCGTATAAATACTTGTTGATGAGTTGTGGAAATGTGTCCTTGCGCGAAAATGATAAAATCATAAGAAAGGTACAGAGGCAGAGTAGAAGAGAGAAGTAGAAGAACAAGAGTAGTAAAGAATGAAGAGATAGTGAAGAAGTGTTTGGGGGTAGAGCAGAAGTTTTTGTGAGCTTTCAATGAGACTAAACCAGGCATGATGAAGATGATATTTCTCAGTTAAATCTTTCTGTATTAAACATAAATTCCTATAGGCAATGACCCTCTTTGAGCAGTGAGCTCTAGGTAGTGTTCCCAAAGGCAAGTGCCTTCCCATTTCTTTCAAGTACTTTAACAGGGTATGAATCTTATGGGTTAACCCCCACCGTGGCTTTCCCTTAACCAGGTTTCCACGTTAAAAATCTTGGTGTCAAGTGTGTTCATTTTGTTTCTACTCATGTGTTGTTGATTCATGCTTTAATGTTTACATCATTAATCTGTTTGTAAGTTGTGAAAAAAGATTAAAGTCAGAAAAGGTTAAATTTGTGGGACAACTAATTCACCCCCCCTCTCAGTTGTCCAGCCTAATTCCAACAAAAACCTATTTTTTCTATTCACTAGTGACAAGGAGAAAGTATTTTGCTCCGCATTCCTCCACATTAAGGTATTTTTCTCTATGGTTCTAGAGGGAAGTCTGGGATGATGATAAGTGCCTACAACTCCAATGGTTTGTGATTTAGTGATATGCAAGCTATCTTTCTTTTATGACAGTCAAAGACAGTGAAGTTCTTATGCTCCGGTGTGAAGAATCTCATGGATAAGGTGGTTAGAGTTTTTGCGGTTGCTCCTGATGATTACAACATGCTTGTGGATGTCTCTTGATCATGTTCCTACCTTTACATTGGTCCGCAAGGAGTATTTTGAATCAAAGTTAAAGATTGTTCCCAAACAAGGTAGCGCATAACCAGTCTTAGCCAACTTGGTTAATTCCAGTAATTGCAGATATTTCTTGATGATTGCAAAAGCATGTTGTGGCATGGAAGATTGTGTTTGAGTCCCAGCTAAGGCATGGCATGACCCGCATACATCTTTGCTATACTCCCTTAGCTTAATTCTTGTAATAGGTCAAGAGCTATTTTGTAAATGTTTGTAATACCGACCTTGGAGATTGTTCCAATGGTTGGTGATTGTAATGCCAACCTTGATGATCATTCCAAGGTTGTTGAAGTGTATAAATACTTGTAATTGAGTCATGGAAAAGGTGTCCTTGACCGAAGATGCGAAGATAAGGTAAAGAGGTGAAAAGGCAGAACAGGGAAGAGGAACTAATGTACTTCAATGTATTAATCTCAGAGATGAAGAAGATATTGATCTTGGTAGTGAGCCTAGCAGTGAGCTACCAGTAGGGTTTAACAACCCTTATTGTAATCTTGTTAGGTTTAGGGTTGAGGCAGTGAGCCTGTTAGACCTAGTTGCTCTTCATGGCAGTGAGCCAGTATGTTTTAGGCATGTGGAGTGACCAAGCCTGAACATCATTATTTCAAGATTGAAATATATATTGAGAGTTAATCCTCTCCGTGGTTTTTCCCCACATTGGGGTTTTCCACGTAAAAATCTGGTGTCTCATGTGTTTATTTTGCAAATGTGCTTGAGCTTCTATTTTATGCTTTCATGATTTAATCATAATAGTGATTGGTGAATGATTGGAAAATAATTGAATGTTTTAAGTGAAGAAATTGTTAAGGTTAAAGACAATTGATTCACCCCCCCTCTCAATTGTCTGGAGTATTTCAACAATTGGTATTAGAGCAAGGTTCCTCAGAGGAAATCTTAACTTCTTGAGGCTAATTCAAGATGTCTTACAAAAAGGAAAGTCCATGATTCGATGGGACAAACTACTCCATCTAGAAAATTTGCTTGAAAACCCATCTCCTCTGCTTGGGTTACAGTGTTTGGAAAATAACTGAAGACAAATATGAAATTCCAAAGAATGGTCCACAATCTGAAGATGAGATCAAGCAATTTGAGTTGAACATAAAAGCCAAAGATGCCTTGGTAAGCGCCCTATCTGATATTGAAGTAACAAGGGTTATGGAGCTAGAAACTACTCATGAAATCTAGGACAAGATGAAGAATCTATATGAAAGAGATGATTCTATGAAGTGCACCAAGTTACATAGTCTGAGGGCAAAATATGAAGGTTTGAAGATGAGCGAAGATGACAACATAACATCCTTCATGCAAAAGATCGATGAAATTGTGAGCAACATTAAAAGTGTGGGAGGAAAAATTGAGGACATTAAAATTATAAACAAAATTCTCAAATCACTGCCTAAAGCTTATAGTCATAAAGTGGCCACAATTGAGGAAATAATGATAGTAACAACGATTACAAAAGATCAGTTGCTTGGGAAGTTGACAACCTTTGAAATAAGAGAACTTGGTGATTCCCTTCTGAAGATAGAGACTACTTTCAAGGCTAGCACTTCAGAAAGAACCCCCTAATCTGACAAGTACAAGGTGGAACCAGATTATGAGCTTGAAAAACTTGAAGCCAACTTTGTTAATAGTCTACCTAGAGGTACTGGTAAGTATAAAGGCAAATTACCTTTTAAATGTTTTAGTTGTGGTAAAATTGGTCATTATGCTTCTAGATGCCCCACAAGAGTTCCTAGGCCAAGACCTGATAGACCTAAGATTCCAAAGAAATGTTACTATGTTGAAGATCTTGATGATGATGGAGTATCAAATGGTGATCCAGATAATGCTAGTACTTCTGGAAATGAATGCTTGTTTATTGCTATTGTTTACACCTAAAAATGACATGACTCTAGCTAAATAAATATTTTAAATATTTATTTCATTTTAAATTCCTCTATTAATAAATAAATAAATCAATTTATTTATTTGATTCATATTTCTCCAAAAAATTAAATAAAATCATTTATTTAATTCAATCATCCAAATTCTTCTAAAATCATTCTAAATTAAATAATACCAAGTTATTTAATTAGTTCTTCTAAATTCCAAAGTCTTCAAATCCATAAGTATCAAATCATTCTCTATATTTAAATAAATCCAAATATTTATTTAAATTATCTATTTCCTCCAAAATTGAATTAATACCAAAAATAATTCAATTAATCTATGTGCACATGTAATTAAATATTTTAATATTTAATTAGCTAATATCCCCTCACCCACGTGTCATATTTATCCTCCAGTCAAAATAGTTAACTCATCAATCAATTCAGTTAACTAATTAGTCATTTCACTTAACTGATTAGTCCACTCAGTTAACTCCCCAATCTATTCTGTTAACTGATCAGTCATCTCAATTAACTCCTCAATCTATTATATTAACTCCCATGTCTCAAAATAGAGCAGGACACTTGTCCTCTCCCTATTCACGCACATCCTCTCAAATTTCCTCAACCGTTGATCTTCTTATTCATTCTACACCATTGATCTTCTTTCTCACAAATCTATAAATACAACCCCTATTCCTCCATTTGAAGCATCCAAGATTTTTATAAACTTACTCTGTAGGAATCACAACGCACCTTTGGTACAAATCACTCCATAGCTTGAGATCAATTATCACTCCATTATCACCATTATCATTGTATTGTGAAGATCCTCTTCATTACAAAACCTATCAACAGCCATTCTCCATTGTCATTTTGGAAAAAAGCAAGGAAGTGCACCTTCTGAGGGCTATATTAATACATGAGATCAATTCGAGATAGGCGACTAATGGAAGTCATGGAATAGAAAGGTTTGTAAAGTATTGTGTTCTTTGTGTTTGATCTTATTTGTTTCAATTCTATTGGGTTATTAGATAAATTAGTTGTTTATGCTATTGTTCCCATTTTTCTGATAACATTTATGGCGCCCACCGTGGGGCCCTTGCCCCAATTTAACTTTAAAATTGAGTTTTTGTGTTAGAATCCATACATAGGATGTTTTTGTGCATTCATCATAGTCTGTTACACATCTACTCTCTATTGCTGCGCATCTGTCAAATCTATGCATCCATTCACTATTACAGTGCATTTATTCTCCATTGCTACACATCTGTCAAATCTACACATCCACTCACTATTATGATGTATCTACTCTCTATTGTTGTGCATTTGTTTCTACGCATACATTTTCTATTACTACGTATCTATTTCTGTGCATTCATTCACTGTATCTGCTCATTTATTTTGCTAGGGTTTTTGAGCTATTTCTTGAAAAATTTCTAACGCTAACATCATTTGTAGGAATATTCTCAAATCCACGTTGCAGGTTAAGAGCTGGTCAAGCATATAGTTGTATGGTTAACTCTCATCTAGATCTAAATAGAAAAGGAAGTAATTGAGATTGTTCATGCAAATTTTACTTAGATCTAAATAGGAGGGAAGTAATTTGGACTTGTTGCATCACAACTTGAACATAGTCCCAACTAGGAGGATTAAAATTGAACAATTGCTTTCAAAAGATTTTTCAAAGTTAACAAATCTTGTGTACTTGATAGAGTAACTCATTTAGTTTTTCTCTTTTTAACTAGGAGGAAAGAACTAGTGTTTTCCATGATTTTGGAATGATGATAGGACTATGCTCTGCCCTTAATTGGGTGACCAAAATGCTAGAATCATCATTTCGCATGTGTTACCTTTAGAGAGGCCTACCCTTGGAATTCCTTCCTTCCAAGTGGGATGACCTTAAGTGATAGCGTCTAAAGCCAAGTACCTCCAAGTCACTATAAATAAATTGTGTTTATGATGAAAGTTGCAAGTGACGGGTGTTGTTGTATTACACTGACCAATGTTTCCCCCAAAACCCTGTGGAGCATAACCTTTGCAGGCTAGGAAGCCTTCTTATCGAAGTGAATGGTTGCATGTGTAATCACCCAAACATATGCCTTGACTAAAATACTTTTGTTCTAGTAGGCCAAAATCCCCTATTTGGTGACATAGGAAGAAAACATTCTCCAAAGCTGTCCAATGTCATACACTCATTTAGTGTGGAGATAGAAAAATTCAACTCTTCAGAGGAACTATAACTTGGTATGCGTGAGAAGTGAGTGCTATGGAGGGGAGCCGATGCTACCAAGTTATTAGTTGTCTGCCTTTATGCAAGTGGCTGGTGTGAAAACCAAGTTAGAACTCATCGAATACTATCCTTACCAACCTTAGAATTGTGCATGCATTGTAGTAAAAAAAAATCAAAAATAAAAAAAATCAAACAAGCATGAAAATATTCTTTGTGTGATGTATCTTTCTTGCCATAATCAGAGAAACAAATCAAAACAAAAGCAACACTCAAACAAAGAACCCAAAAACATTGAAAAATGTGCCTTTACCAAGTCAAAATTAGTCAAAATCAAACAAAACAGCATAGATCTGCGCATCTGCTTCATCCTGCTGCACATTTGCTTCACTCTAATGTGCATATGTTTTATGTTGCGCTTTTACACAGTTCTACTGCACATCTACTTTTTTCACCAGATTTGCGCTTTTACTTCTTGAAGCTGCGCATTTATACTCTATTCTGGCGCATCTACTTTTCCACCAGATCTATGCTTTTGTTTCATGTTGATGCGCATATACATATGTTCCTGTGCATCTATTCATGTGCATCTGTCACAGTGAGTACTTCAGTACAGTTTGTCAAAAAAACACCTACCTTTTTGAGCACCCATTTTAGTCTTGTATCAGTTTCTGAGGTCAAATTAACTATGCAGTCACTTCTTATGTTCATTTCCGTAGCATACCCTTTTTTCCATCATTCACCTTGTCAAAATTTCACAAAAAACTTCCCAAGAGCAAATCAAACTATCAAAACCAGGTTACTACAAGGCAATTTTTGGATCATACTAGATTCAAGCATCGCTAGTAAGTCTCCACTAACAGGATCTATCATCCTTCTATCTCAGAACTTCACTAGTTTTTTTTGGTGCAAAACTAGTCTCTACCAAGTAATCAGATTTTAACCATCCTTACTTTTGGCTACCGTTTTGTATCAACCAACTTGTTTGATACCATTGATCAAAGAAAACCCTTGTTCAAATCTTATCACCACCAGTAACCCCTTCACTACAACCTCCAAACACATCTTACCAAAGCATCCAATTTCACCCCACTCCATTCCAAATCACGTTGCATGGTACTAACTAGATCACAGAAACAAAAATAAATTGAAATGGCTGAAACGTCCAACAAAATTGTCCCCTCCCCTCATGACAATGATGAGGAGATATCTCACGAGGACTTACAAGAAGCTCTCCAAGATAGAAAATTTCAATGAATGATGGACAAAGTACTCCACCAAGACCCTAAAAAGTTCTTTCTCCACCTAGTAACCCAAGGGGTTAAGCTCCCCGCTGACTTTGACATCACAACATTGAAAGAAACCAAAGAGGAAAGAACTCATGAAGATAGCACATGTGCGGAAGGAACCCTTGGCACAAACAAAGGCAAGAAAACCACAAACTCAACCACACCTTTAGACATGTTGACAAAACAAGTTCAAACCCTACAACAACAATTAGTGGACCTCCAAACAGGGACATCCACTAAACACTATTCGTTGGAGGATATCTTGTTGTATCCTTTTGATAAGAGCTTGAACATGATCCCCTTTCCCCTTAGATTTGAAGTTCTGAAATTTGACAAGTATAGAGGAAAGGGTGACCCTAGAGACCATATTAGAGAATTCAGCGTCACGTGTCTAGAGGTTGCCCACAATAAAACTTTTCTAATGAGACTCTTCCCTAGATCTCTAGGAGGGCAAGCCATGGAGTGGTTCTCTCGACTCCCTCGGGTATCCATACCTTTGATGAGTTAGTGAACAAATTTGTCACACATTTCTCATATAATATCGAACATGGGGTATCCATGCTTGACCTTTGCAATACAAAACAAAAGAGTGGTTAATCCTTCACTGCTTTCTTACAAAGGTGGAGGCAACTTGCAAGCAAGTGCTCATATCATGCCCCTGAGAAACAGATGACAGAAATGTTTGTCCATACTCTCAATCCTGATCTAAGCTATCAAATTCAAATATAATGCCCTACCTCATTCACAAAAGCCATTGAGATGGGGTTATTCATCGAAAAAGATATGATCACAAAAGGACAAATAAAATTATTCAAAGACACTCCTAACTCAAACTATACCATGGATAAATTAAAATTCTAGACCAAAAACAAGAACATTGTCAACGATGGAGTGGTTGATGCTAAAGTAGCGGCTCCTAAGCAACCAATTTTAAATCTCAAAGGAGTATCAAACAATGCAACACCGAGCAAACCTTCGTCAAGTGAACCGAGACAACCATACAAATTTCCTCCTAGACAAAAATTTACACCATTGGGGGAGTCACATGAGTCCACTTTGAGAAAGTTAGTGGCAAACAATGAGATCACCCTTCCCACCGCAAGAGACTATGAACCTCAAGTCAAACCTTCTTGGTGGAAGGATACTAATTTTTGTGAGTACCATAGAGGCAAAGGCCATAAAACTGGTGACTGTATCTGCTTGAAAAACATCATACAAGACTTACTAGACCAAAATTTTGTGGGTACAAAAGATCATCCCTCTAACGAATCACATGTGGCATTCAAGGATCTACTCCTTAACCATGATAGGCAGAACACTCATAACAACAACAATAACAACTAATAAAATTACAATAACTGGAACAATGATGCTAACTACACAAACGTGCCATTTGAGTACACCATTAATTGCATATCAGAGCATATCCCACAAATTAATGTGCTCACGTTTAACAAACAATCAGATTCCAACACCAAATATGATTGCAATATCACCACCCGCAATGGGAAGGTCACCTTGCACACACTCCCTCCAAGGTCACCATCCTCACCATCTACCCACCACAAGTATAATGTCATTGACCAACTATGAAAGACTCCTGCCCATATATCCATATTAGAGTTGTTGTGTCTATCACCATCCCACAAAGAGATCCTTGACAAAGCCCTAGTGGAAACCACTGTGCCCACCAACTTGGCCCAAGAGAAATTTCAAGCCATGGTAGGTCATCTTACCTCACCTAACATCCTATCATTCACTGAATAGGATGATCTATCCGTATCTCAACCCCATAACGCATCATTACATATTGAGGCCTTCATTAATAAACATCGCATCAAAAGGGTTCTCATTGATGGAGGAGCAGGTTTGAACATTTGCACGCTAAAATTAATCCTTACATTGGGTTATCAGAAACTGTAGTAGATCCAAGAAAGAAGATCACAATAAAAGCCTATGATGAAGAAGAACTAACAACCAAAGGAACTGTGGTGTTACCATTAAGAATTGGACCAGTGGAGAAAGAAGTTGTTTGCCAAGTCCTTGACAGGGAGCTCACATATAACATTCTCCTAGGTAGACCTTGGATACATGTCATGAAAGTTGTGCCTTCCACATATCATCCATGTATCAAGTTTCATCACAATGACTGAGAGATCACCATCCAAGGTGACCCTGATCCTTTTCAACACTGTAACACTATCCAATCAAAGCCATATTTCATCATCCCTAATAATAGAACTTCCACATCTTCCACCTCCTAGCATGATCCTGGCTCCCAAGCTTCCACATCAAAGGCCAAAGACCAGAAGGTCAAGATCAAAGAAACAAGGGTAGGAGAGTACTCCATCAAGCATACCTTTTGTTTAGCCAAGATGCCTTTATCTCTGAAGTCCTTTGGGTGACCTACACCCTCCCCAAAACCATCTGCTCCTCCTAAAACTCCCAAAGCTCCCTTTGTCAAATGGGGCACCCTATCAGATGAGAGTGAAGAAAGAGACGTTATGCAATGGATCTACATAGACGAAGATGACACACTACGAGACAAACAACCATATCTCCCAATAGAAATCTATGGGCGTGGTCAATCTATCTTACATAGAATGGGCTATGACTGACAAGGTCCCATCAGCCTGAGAAGAGAAGGGATAACTAAGCCCATTCAACCCTCTTCATCCTCATCGGCCTGAGACACAAGAGGGCTAGGATACAAAGACAACGGCAAAGGCAAAGCTAAGGCTACTACTTATTTTGTAGAACAGATCCATAACCTCCAAGAGGATAGTGATACAGATTCTAATGAGTATGAATGGGATGACCTTTCAGAACATTCCTATGAGGACAAAGGAATCAATACCATTCACACCTATAGCCCCTACCATGAGGGACATACTCTAAGGCCTAGACCAGTAGAGTGTGATTTTCCCATTCCAGAGAGAACAACTTATGAGGAAGGTCAGAGTTCTCACAAGATAGATAATTTTGAAGAAAGTACCATCACAAATCTTGTTCCTATCACTCCCAATCCTGATCATGTATCCATCCTTACCATCACACCCACAAAATCAGATCCACCTATCGATCCCCTCCCCATGGTACATCCTAAGCTTATCAATTGGGATCTACAAGGAACCCCCCAACTAGACATGTTCTAGAACGATGATGCCTACATTGATTACATGGAACTAAGAGACCACCTACCTGCGGGAGATCATAAAGATGGCTTTGCCATAGAACTCAATACCATAGCTTATTTTTGAGAGGGTGCCAAGCCTTCCAGTCAAAAAAATATAAAAATCAAACACGGATCTGATGGAGAAAACCGCTCTATGGCAATGTCAGATCCCAAAAAAGTAAAAATAAATGATGCATCTAATGGTGAAAACCTCTCTGAGGTGCTAGACGATGGAAGGCTTGACACTCTCCCCAACAACATGTATCAGGAGAAGTCACAAATTGTGGTAGAACCTACAGAACTTGTTGACATCAACACAAAAGGTAACCCAAAGATCATACACTTTGCCAAGTCTCTATCTCTAGTAGAAAAGATGAAATTTGTGCCCTTCTTTAAAAAGAAACAGGTCAACTTTTCTTGGTCCTGTGCAGATGTGCCTGGGTTAGATCCAGACTTGATCTTGCACCATCTCCACTAGATCCTGGAGTCAAACTTGTTAAATAAGAACTTAGGAAAATGCATCCACATATTGCATTGCTAGTCAAAGAGGAACTAAAGAAGCTACTGGATTCAAGGTTCATCAGAGCAATCGATTATCTGGAGTGGGTATCAAACATTGTACTAGTATCAAAACCTGATGGAAGAGTCAAATTGTGTAATGACTTTAGAGATCTCAACAAGGCATGTCACAAAGATGATTTCCCATTGCCCAACATTGACATCATCGTAGACTTGACAGCTGGACACACTATGCTCTCTCTTATGGATGGTTTCTCTGGATACAACCAAATTAGAATATTGCCAGATGATCAGCATAAGATGACATTTACATGTCCATGGGGTAGCTTCTGCTAGAACATCATGTCATTTGGGTTGAAGAACGCAGGAGCAACATACCAATGAGCAATGACTACTATATTCCACAACATGATGTACGTCACCATGGAAGACTATGTGGATGACATCCTTGCCAAGTCACTTACAAGGGAATCTCACTTAGATGTCCTAGAGAAAATCTTTCAGTGGTTAGAACACTTCAAGGTCCGATTGAATCCGAAAAAGTGTGTGTTTGGAGTCATATCCGGCAAACTCTTGGGTTTCATAGTATCATCCAATGGTATTGAGGTAGATCCTGTGAAGGTAAAAGCTATCATGGAGATGCCACCACCAAGGAACATCACCCAACTGCGGTCTTTACAAGGAAAATTAGAGGCAATCCGTCGGTTTATCTCACAACTGGCGAACAAATGTCAACCTTTCACTCATCTCTTGCATAAGAACATCCCATTTAGATGCGATAAGAAGTGTGAAGACAGATTTGCCAATTGAAGGAGTATCTCATGAATCCACCTATCTTGATGCCACCTATCCAAGGCAAGCCACTATATCTTTACACATCTACTACACCAACAGCTCTTGGAGCCCTTTTAGCACAACAAGACTATGAAGGCAAGAAATGGACAATCTACTACATTAGTCACACATTGGTGGGGTATTAATTACAATATTCTCAAATCGAAAGATCTTGTCTTGCTATGGTTTTTGCTTCCCAAAAACTACGCCATTACATGCTTGCACATTCCATCAAGCTAATTGCATAGATTGATCCATTAAAATACTTGTTAAGCAAAGCAGCTCTAACATGCTGCCTAGCTAAATGAGTAATACTACTAAGTGAGTATGACATAGAATATGTGGAAAGGAAAGATATCAAGGGTCAGATCATCGTAGATCAGTTGGCAAAGGCACCATTGCAAGATACTACTCCAATGACATTCGAGTTTCTTGATGAATCAATTTTTTAGTATCACAACACATTCATGGAAGCTCTACTTTGATGGGTCTTATACAAACCATGGATCGGGGGCAAGAATCTTATTAGTCACTCCTCAAGGTGACACAATACCTAAGTCTTATCATCTGCTTTTTCCTTGCACAAACAACATAGTGGAATATGAGGCCTTAGTCATTGGTCTTAAGATGGCGGTAGAGTGGAAAGTGAAAGATCTACATGTCTATGGAGATTCACAACTTGTCATCAATCAAGTAAATGATGACTATCAGATGAAAGATGACAAGCTAATACCATACAAGTGTATGGTAGATGACTTTAAAGGATACTTTGTGATAATCTCCTTTGAGCAGATTCCTCGCATAGAGAACAAAGCAACAGATGCCATGGCAACCATCGCCTCGCTTCTCGATATACCAGAGAATAAGTCACATTTTGAGTTCTTGTTGGAGTCAGTCGTACAACTAGCTTATGATATACTTGAAACATAATCCATTTGCCTCCTAGTAGGATCTGATTCACCCTTGTATGGTAAAATTTACACTTACCTCAAGGATAATACCTTACCAGCTGACTTATCCAACAACCAACATCGAACCTTTATCTGCCAAACATCCTGTTATACCATTATTGCTAACACCCTCTACCACCGAGGTCTAGATGGTACTCTACTCAGATGTCTTGAACGTGACAAATCTCAAACTGCCTTACAAGAAGTACACAAAGGAATTTGTGGAGCACTCTCTAGTGGTCCTACCATAGCTAAGAAACACATGCATTTGGGATACTATTGGCCAAACATGGAGATAGACTCATATCATTTTGTCAAGAAATGCAAGCAGTGTCAGATTCATGGTAACCTCATCCATGCACCAGCTCAAGAATTGTGGCCTTTAACGACACCTTGGCCCTTTTGTCAGTGGGGACTCGACCTTATGGGAAAAATCCACCCTCCATCATCTAATGGCCACAAGTTCATTATCACTACCACTGAGTATTTTACCAAGTGGATTGAAGCTGTCCCACTCACCAATGTCACAAGCAAACAAATTGCCTCCTTCATCCTTAATTACCTCATTTGTTGATACAGAATTCCCTCATCCATAGTCACGGATAATAGAAGACCCTTCAAAAACTAGGATGTCCAAGAGCTCTGTGACAAATTCCAAATCCAACATTGCTTCTCCACCCCATACTATCCACAAGGCAATGGTTAGGCAGAGGCATCCAACAAAACCATCTTGAAAATCCTCAAGAAAATTGTTAACGATGTGGGCCGTGATTGGCACATGCAACTAAATCCCACCTATCGAAACAACATACACACTCCCATAGGTGCCACACCATATGCCCTTGTCTATAGTTCTGAAGCCATTTTGTCCATTGAGGTCGAGTTACCATCTTTGTGGGTGTCATTAAAAGGTCTTATAACTGATGAAGACTATAGAGTTTCCAGACTGCAAGAGTTAGAACTGTTGGAGGAGAAATGATAGAATACTTTCAACCATCTCAAAGCATACCAACAAAGAATTTCAAGAAGCTATAATCACCAAGTCTGTCCAAGGGTCTTTAATGTTGGTGATCTAGTGCTCAAAGAAAATCCCCTCAATTAGCAAGATCGAGAGAAGAAAGGAAAGTTTGAACCCAACTGGTTTGGTCCTTATATAATCATTGCTACCTATGGATCAGGAGCATACCAGTTAGCTACATCAGAAGGTGAGCTATTCGATGACCCAATCAATAGTATGCATCTTCACTGGTTCTATACCTAGAGAAGCCCAATGTAAGGGGGCAGGAAAATCTAAAAAAAAAATTGAGAAAAGACAAAAACATTGCAATAAAAGAAAAGTAGTGAAAACCTGGCAAACATGTGCTCTTTGCGATGTGAACCACTTCCTCCATCTTTGGGAAACCATCACCTTGCATCCATTCTTCCTACCATCATCCATCATCCAATCATATCCATTTCGCAAAACCACCTAACGATAACCTATCATGGATTGATACTTTATCACCATTGTCACCTTGCTACCTAAGGTTTATCCACTACCCTATCCATAGTGTCATCCTGTCATAGGGTCCATCGTCAGTGTCTTATCATCCTGAACTACGTTGCCTCTGCATTGTCATGTAGGCAAGGCCATCATTGATGGTTCCCTGAGGCTACCCATCCATTCCATACCTTATCACCCATCCCCTGGTCCATCTGCATCTGCACCATTTCCCATCACCTAGGTCCTAGGTCCACAAGAGTCCACACCCTGAACTACGTTGTCTCTACGCCATCACGTAGGCAAGGCCATCATCAATAGGCCCCCGAGACACTAGGTCAGTCCCTTAGGGCCCATTTCTTCATGTCTATTGTCCATTCTTCCATAATAAATCGATCCTTTACCTGACTGGGGGCAAGTCCTTGACCTCATTACGGAGTTTGATTCTACAATGCCACATGTTCTAAGAGGGCACGAATAAGGATTGTGATACCTTTCACTAGACACACGCGCAACAAAGCTCGCTTCCAAATAGAAATTTTGACCCAAGACATCAACCTATCTGAATCAAAACAAACAAGGGCATAACACTCCAAATGATTTCATCTAAATTATGGCAAGAAGACACATCTAATGCAAGAAAGTTTTGTTTTGATTGGTTGTGCCTTAAATTTTAACTTTTGTTATCATGTTTCCTACGCCACCTAAGGATGCCTAAAACTAGAGATGCTATGATGGGGGCATGATTATTTTCTTTGTTTGTTGCTTGTGGGTTTATCTTTAGTAATGTGAAGCCTTGTCTAAAGACATGATCAACATAATGATCATCGAGGACATCAGAGGTCTAAATGTGAAACAAGTGTAATCCTTGTCTATTGATACGCAAGAAATACTTAGGTCATCTTGGTTCAATTATACTTAGATGCTTGTATTAAATTGCTAAATCAAAATCCATGTAAGCAATACTCAGGTCATCTTGGTTTAATTATACCTAGATGTTTTTATTTTCTTATAACATGTCAAAAAACACAAAAATAACAAAAAAATTGCCCAATGATGAATCAGGCACTTCAAAATACTTGCAATATCAAGGTGACAAATATCCGCATCCATACACATCCAATTACATTTCATATACCATCCATAAAATAATGATTTTGTGCAAAATGCCAATGTTTACAAATAAAAGCTTGTCATTCCTTCATTTGCATTTCTTTTGTCAATCACATTTCTATCTATCATTGTATCTTTCATCAAGTCTCTTCTACATTGATTGAGTACACTTGGACATAACAAAAACATATTATCATTTTGCATTTCATATTAGGTGAGATAGTCATTAAATTGATTAAATCATTCACATACATATAGGAGTAACAAAAAAAAATCATTTTGCATTTTATATTAGGTGAGATAGTCATTAAATTGATTAAATCATTTACATACATATAGGTACATTCAATCATCCATATACATTTGTATCAGCATAACATAGTGTCTCATCAGAAAACCATAAAAAACATAGCTATCAATAATCATCTCATACCATTCTATTTGCATAACAGGTGTTGCATATTAGATATCATAAACATTTGCATAACATATAAACATAAAAAATAGAGTGCATCCATGATCATCACATAACAAAATGAATCTAGGCCATCATAACTGCATCATCATATATAATCCAAAACATAAAAGTGTCCAAATGTACAAAATCAGTCTGTCATCCATGAGTCGAGTCACAAAAGGTGTATACATACATCAAAATAATAATGATACATGTCTCTGTAGCTGTACAAAATAAGAGTGATATATACATAATCTATCTATCCATGAGCCATCACAAAATGTATGTACAAAGAAAAAATTGATGCAAAATCACAGCTAACCCTGCTACCATGGGATGCTTCTCCTGGCACTGTCCTCTCCCCCTCGGCCTATCCCAGACTGATGTGGGCCCATGCCTAAGGGTGTCACCCATGAACCACCTATCCTCTGCAAGGTCACATCTGTTGACTAGCTCCTATAGCTCGTTGCCCTCTGATCTACTAGCATCGCCCCATGGTACTGCCTGTATCACCTAGGCCTGTGCCTGTGTCAACTATCACAAGAAATACCTATGTCACCTAGGCCTGTGCCTGTGTCAACTATGTCACAAACAATATTGTAGTCACGTCAGTGCCTAGGGTGGCTACAACTGCATCCCTCTCCCTTGTCAATGCTTGTACCCTGGCCAGTGCAGCATCCCACTCTGCAGTGATGCTGACAATAATCCCCACATCTCCCTCTATCTAAGCCTTGGTGGCTCTCAATTGTGCTCTCAACTGTCTTAGCTGGCCTCGTAACAAGTCAACTGCATCCCCCTACATGTGCTACTATAGGTCAAGCTAATTAGATGCCTGCGGTACTTGTAAAACAACTGATAGTACTACCTGTTGTGCCACCTACTGGGGTGGGGCCTGCCCCACTCTCTGCCACTATCTCAGCTGGCTGTCACCTCCTCCATCTCCTCCTCCTACATCTCCTCCTATACCATCTCCTCCTCCTCTCCTCCTCCTCCTCCTCCTCCTCCTCCTACTCCACCTCCTCTAGGCGAGGATCTAACTCTCCCAGACCCGAGTACCTAGGGAACGGGTGCGCAAGAAACCAATCCTCAAAATCTGGCATCATCCATGCATCAACCACCTCCCACCTCATCAGCCACGCCTAATAGGGAATCTGTAGGAAGTCCGCTCAGGCCTCCTCATAAGAAGCCACATGACCCCATCGCCGCCGCTCTGCCCATGTCCTCACAAATAGTGCCTGCCCCTGTGGCATACCCTGTATCTACCCAAACTGCCAGAAGACATGGTTGACTATTTGCCTCTCCAAAATATAAAGGGTCCAACTAATTAGCCATTGTGTCTGAAACACATATGGTAGCTCATCACCCTCATCATCCCATACCTCGCACTCCAGGTATGGTCACCACACAACCACATCCACATTATCTAATGCATGGTGCCAATGCTCTAGCTTACCCAGCCTGTATTGAGTAAGTACACTAGCGTATCCATAAGTGTATGGCTCATCTGACTACCAGTGAAACATGCAAATTGGCCATGTAGCTACAATGTGCTCCCAAGCCCAGAACTGTAACAAAGAAACACCTGCAGATAGACTCGATGCTCTACGGTACACAACCTGATGCATATCATGGTAGAGGTGGGCCAGTACACAGACACCCCAAGAAAAATAGGTGCCCTCAGTCAGCATCCTCTCTAGGGTCTGACCCCAGCCAACTGCAAATCCATGTGATCTCCGATCGGGGCATACAACACCTCTGATCAAGTTAGCTACAATCCTAGGGAGGTAGTCATAGTAGTCATACCAATTTATCCATGAGGACAGGATCACTACTT
Organism: Cunninghamia lanceolata; assembly: GCA_027924645.1. NCBI lineage: Eukaryota > Viridiplantae > Streptophyta > Pinopsida > Cupressales > Cupressaceae > Cunninghamia > Cunninghamia lanceolata. Next base: position 3,014,372 of record BSBN01000831.1, read on the forward strand.
AAATCAGAGGTAGAAGCAAAAGATCTTCTAGAAGGAAAAGGATTCACTGATTGGGAAGATTGAAATCTTTTGGAAGTACTTGATGAAGTAGAGCATTCTTCAGGGTTGTAATCAACATATGGTTTTTTATCTGTGTTGGGATAGACATGGGCCATAGAATAACTTCTTCTAAGTGGCTAAGGATTGGACTGTGATTCATCTATTATGGGTTGCTCCAGAATTGTCTGGTCTGGGATAGATTGTAGAGTAATGCTTGCTACTCTTCTGGATTGGAACAATGGTCGGTCAGAAAACCTATTTCTGTGAATTGGGAAGTTAATGAACTGAGGCTTTTGCCTATCTAACAGTTGTTCTATAATAGGAAATCCTATCTCGAAGTTAGTGTGATCTATAAATCTACCATACTCTAGTAGATTTGAGGATCCTTGTGGAAAACCTACCCCCGTGGGCAAAGAGACTGGCAGAGATACCGTGTTCATAATGCGATAAATACAACAGCCTCCTATAGTGGCATACACAGAACCAGGCATGAGGGAGACCCCTTTAACTTGCAAGAGTAGACAGAAAGCAGAAGAAATGAATTTATCAGAAAGAGATAGAGTAAAGTTTGGTTGAACTGAGATGACTCCATCACCTTTTTCTGCACTTAAAATACCCCTAAACTGGGCAATAATAGCTTGGTCCCAGACACAACATCTAGTGTCTATTAAAGTAGCAAAGAATTCAGCATTTATGTTGTAGTTAAAATGGGGATGGACTATTATATCGACATGAGGGAAATGGACATGAAAGAAACTTTTTTCTCTTCAACGGGAGACATCATCAGGAAGCAAAAATGGAAGATAGATTGGACATATACTAGTACCAGAGACTAGAAGATTAATCTCAGATTATCTAACAGCATCACAGACTTAGCTTTAATTCCTTTTTCCAGATAGAAAGTGGAGATCTTAATGTCAGGAAATTTGAAATTCCCTTTATCATCTACAACATGTTCATTTCCATCTTGAAAATAATTATGTAATACTTCAGAAAGGGTAGAACTAGCATTCATTGATCTTCTAAGTGCCATCGATGAGATATTAACTTACTAATTATCATTCGCGATATTCCTTGCTACTTTGGTCGGTTTACTACCCTTCACACGACGCTCTCCTTCAGCCTTCAATACGGGTCTTACTACGACTTCCACAGGTACTACAGTACGCTACTAGTAGAATTTTTATAAATATAACTCACACTAGACAAATATTTAACCAGGATGAACAATGGCTCTGATACCAATTTAAAGCGAAATTGTATTATATCTTTCAAATAGAATTTTCAATACAATAACAAATGTAATAACCGATATGGATTATTACAGATCTCACTACACAATTTTTGATTGTTCATATCGTAATCATGTGCAGAACAAGAGCATACTCTTGTGATCTCTAAGACTCTTCTAGGACTCTAGACAAGCTCCTGAATTCTCTTCTGAATGAATACAATGAGGCAAGAAGCCTTTATTTATAGCAACTAGCGGACTCTAGAATTATAAAATGACCTATAAGTCCAACCATACAAAAAAGACACATAGCAACCACTGTAGGAGTGGATAGCTGGTAAGAAGTCATATCCACAATTACTAACAATAGTGGAAAAGACATTAAAATATTCGTATTAGGCACACCGTATGCGAGGACGACCTACTTTACACCCAAAAGCAGATATGGGGATTTTGCTTTTTCAGATAGGGTCGCATCCTGTTGTTAGAATCTTAACGTGGCCGACATCATGGCACTGACAAACCCAAGCGCTAGTCAAAATTTGTTGGAGACATCAATATCCTTGGCAAAGGTCTGAAAATTATTTCCAGATCATCTAGCCTCTGATGAAAAGTATAAATGACCTTTTCAATTTCTTCTGGAAAGGCTAGATCCATCTTAGTTCTTGCAGCTACAATAGCAGGATCAAGTGAAGGTTCCATGTCTTCAATAACTTCTTTGGCAAACCATTTATGAGTCAGGGGATAATATTCCACTCTGGGAATACAATAGTTGTGAGGGTTTACAAGATAACCTGAAGGCCATGTGATTCCTTCTTCAATTGCCCAAGCAAAATTTCCTTGGATATAATTAAAAAATTCCTTCATATCAAGTTGCAGAATCTTATCATTATATCCCAAGAAAATATCAGCATAATCTTCAAACTCAGTCTGAAGAATTGTTATATTATTAACAAAACCAAATTTAGCAACCTTAAGTAAATTCTTTTTGTTTCTCACGGTCTAGTTCATGGGTAATAGAGAAGTCATGCATATATCCATGGTGATGCCATTTCTGAGAGAGAAAGCTATGCTCACATCCTCTAGGCCAAAAGTTTTGAGAAATTTGAATTGATCTTGGGGGTCAAGGATGCCTTTGTCAAAACTTTCTGTAATCAAATTTCTCAAGTCCTGCAACCATTTATTCAAGATATAGACATGGAGTATTGGAGTAATTATTTCTGATGGTAGCTGACAAACCAATATTGTCTAACTAGCTTCATCTGTACTTTCAAAAACTTTGACTCCATCTTTTCTTAGGAGAGTCTCACCAGGTTCTATTAACATGCAAACATGTTCTGCCAACTCTGACATTTCCCTAGTTAGAGTATCTGCCAGAGGATTATTATCTCCTTGTATCCATTCTATGCCAAAGTCATAACTGATAAAATCATGATACCACCTAGCTATCCTTCCATGTGCAATATCCTTGTCAGGCTTCTTCTTAAGTAGGGACCTCATGGGTTGGCTGTCAATTCTCACAATGAAGTGAGTTGGTTTGAGAAAGATCTTAAATTCCTGAATACCTTTTTTGACTGCAAGGATTTCTTTCTCATATATAGTGTACCCGCATTCAGTATCAGTAAATGTCCCTGATCTATAACCACAAATCTGAGTTCCCTTTTTAGGAAATTCCTGCAAAAGTATAGCACCCCAAACCTCATCAGATGCATCAGTGTAATGAACTAAAGGGAACGCTTCTTCAGGTAAATGGAGAGTTGGGAGGTATTGGCATTTCTGCTTAATTCTCTGCACAATTTCTATCAATTCCTCTGTCCAAGATCCTGCATTTTCTTTTAGCTGGTTCTGGATCTTTTTCCTGTCTTTGGTAAGTCCATTATAAAATGGAGAGACATAATTTAAACAACCTAAAAACCTTTGAATCTACTTAACACCTATCAAAACATCAAGGAATTCATTACTATGTTTCAAAATGTGAGGCTGTAGTTTGATTTTCCCTTGAGAAAGAATTAAACCAAGGAAATCAATTGCCTCTTGTCCAATAACCATCTTTTTGGCTGAGAGACAAATTCCATGACTTCTGATAGTGTTATACAACATCTCCAGGTGCTTCAAATGTTGTGAATCATCATTAGAGAAGATAATTATATCATCAATATATACAGCACAAAAATCTTTTAAGCTTCTCAAAGCTTTGTCCATTCTTCTTTGGAAATAAGCGGGAGTAGTCTTTAGCCCAAAAGGCATAACATTCCATTCATAAAGTCCTTGTGGGACTGAAAAGGAAGTTTTATACCTATCTTCCTCTTTAACCTTGATTTGCCAAAATCCTAATTTGCAATCAAACTTGGAACAGATCTTTTTTGAAGCAGCTCTCATAATCAGATCAGTGCTGAAAGGGATAGGATAATTGAATGGAAGTATAATATAATTAAGGGGCTTGTAATTTATACAAAACATTTTTTTACCTCTTTCTTTCTCTACTCACTTATTTACCAAAAAGGTAGGACAACTGAAAGGACTTTTTCTATCTCTGATGAAATTTCCTGTAAGAAATTCATTCAAGTGTTCATCCATTTCTTTAACTTCACTTGGACTCATCAAGTAAGCTGGTTCAAATGGGATGACAGACTGATATTCTGGTTTTATCTTGATTTCACATTCCTCATGTTCTTTTGACCAAAACTGTAATGGATTTAGACTGCAACAATCTTGTTCAAATTTTACCTTAACAGGTTCTAATAGTAATGGTAGCTTCTGAGCTTGTAGATTTGCATTTTCTTTCCTGCTTATCTTGATATTTTTCTTAGTGAATTTGTGATTTGCTATCTTTAATGCAGGAATCTTAATGTGACCATCTTCATGGGGAAGTGATATCTCATGAATTTTTAAGACAAAAGGCTGATACTTTGTTAGAAATGTAAATCCCAATAAGACATCACCTCTTAGACCATCTAATTCAATAAAGTCTGTAACAAACTTTTTCCCTTGAATTTCTATAGTCACATCTTGAGTATACCTACCCATTTTTACTTCTTGGCCATTTATAGCGTATCCTGAAGGTAAATCTAATCTTTCTTTCCAAAATTCATGAGGAATGGCATCAGTTTTAGCAAAGCTTCTAGAAGAACTAGAATCTACAAATGCATCCATAGGAATTGGCCTATAACTTGGGAAACAAAAACTCATTCTGATATATGTATAGTTTTTGGCTAGGTATAGGGCACTGATAGGTTCAGACTTGTGGTGTGGAGGATTCTGTATCTTAACTGTTGGAATCATCATCTTTATAAAGAATTTCTATGGAGGTAGTCATAGTAGTCATACATATCCTACCAGCTGATCACCGATCCCTTTATGTTAGGATCATAAAAAATCCTCCTGCACTCAGCTAGTCCAGCGTCACACTGAGAGTCATACTCTACCTGCTCCCCTACTATAGAAAGTCTTGGGATCCTGTAAACATCCTCCAAAGTCACGATTATCTCACTGGTGGGGAGGTGGAATGTCCCATCCTCACTGTGGAAGTGCTCTACCAGAGTAGTTAGTAGACTGAGGTTCACATGAACCTTAGGCATGAAGCAAACATAGTACAAGCCGATTGCTCCAAGCACTAGATGATCCGTCTTTGTGAGCATGTGTCGTCACCGCATAGTAACCAAGAACTACTCCCGAGACATGATACAATCAGAAATATCCTCCTACCATCAACAAAGCAAAGCGTCAACCATAACCATATCAATGCAAACCTACTCAACTATCAAACCTATCCAAATCACTTACTTAACATATCAAATTGATCAAACCAAGCATATCATCTCTTGTCTAGATTCTATCAATCTCAGAGATCGCTTATCAATTGTCACATCGATCAAGATGCCAATTGAGTCAATTTCACTAAGTAACTGAGTATCCTAAGCAAATGCGTCATTCTAGGTAGTATTTGTGTAGTATTAGAGCAAAAGTGCAGCTTCATAATGCATGTGCTGCATAAAGGAGTGTATGCACAGTATCTAAAGACATGCGCAACAACCTAAAGTAAATACGTAGAATAGCACAGATGCATAGCAAAAAGAAGCACATGTGCATTAACCTATAGAAAATGTGTAGATATTGCAAATGCACAACAAAATGACCTATATGTGATGAAACATAACAAATACGCAGTTTTGGGGCACATATGTGCTAAAACCCAAAGCTGCACATATACTCCATTACCTTTGACCTGCATTTATTGTACTAATAAATGCACCTATCCTAAAATTTTTGACATATGTACTAGGGGTCCTGCATCCACTGCCTGCCTGAATCATCGAACCCACTTGAAACGATGCTCCTTGACCGGAATATCCATCTCTTCGCTAACTGCTTTGGCTCCTATGCTCTACAAAGATCCTAATAGCTCTCACAAAAAGACAAGTGTGTAAATGACTAGGATTGTGGCCCCAGCTTCTATATATAACCATGCAACCCTAACTCGCTATGTGGTGACCTTGCCTACTCTCCGTACCCTTTCTCCACTTTTTCAATCTGTAACCTATTTTCTCTACCATTTCACGCATTCTTTCAACTTCTTCATTGTGAGATTGTTCATCTCACACCCTCAAAATTTTCTTCCCATCCAATCTCCTGTGGGGGCATCCTACCGTCGTTAAACTTGTACCAGGGGTAAAACTAAGGCATGTATCAAATCACAAAAAAATTATTCTTTGAAACAACGTGATAAAACACATTGCATCAAAGAGGGGCAAAATGTATACACCTAAAAATGACATGACTCAAGCTAAATAAATATTTTAAATATTTATTTCACTTTAAATTCCTCTATCAATAAATAAATAAATCAATTTATTTATTTGATTCATATTTCTCCAAAAAATAAATAAAATCATTTATTTAATTCAATCATCCAAATTCTTCTAAAATTATTCTAAATTAAATAATACCAAATTATTTAATTAGTTCTTCTAAATTTCAAAGTCTTCAAATCTTAAGTATCAAATCATTCTCTATATTTAAATAAATCCAAATATTTATTTAAATTATCTATTTCCTCCAAAATTGAATTAATACCAAAAATAATTCAATTAATCCATGTGCACATGTAATTAAATATTTTAATATTTAATTAGCTAATATCCCCTCACCCATGTGTCATATTTATCCTCTAGTCAAATTAGTTAACTCATCAATCAATTCAGTTAACTAATTAGTCATTTCACTTAACTGATTAGTCCACTTAGTTAACTCCACAATCTATTATGTTAACTGATCAGTCATCTCAGTTAACTCCTCAATCTATTCTATTAACTCCCATGTCTCAAAATAGAGCAGGACACTTGTCCTCTCCCTATTCATGCACATACTCTCAAATTTCCTCAACCGTTGATCTTCTTATTCATTCTACACCATTGGTCTTCTTTCTCACAAATCTATAAATACAACCTCTATTCCTCTATTTGAAGCATCCAAGCTTTTTATAAACTTACTCTACAGGAATCACAGCACGCCTTTGGCACAAATCACTCCATAGCTTGAGATCAATTATCACTCCATTATCACCATTATAATTGTATTGTGAAGATCCTCTTCATTGCAAAGCCTATCAACATCCATTATCCATTGTCATCTTAGAAAAAAGCAAGGAAGTGCACCTTCTGAGGGCTCTATTCATACACGAGATCAATTTGAGATAGGTGACCAATGGAAGTCACGAAATAGAAAGGTTTGCAAGGTATTGTGTTCTTTGTGTTTGATCTTATGTGTTTCAATTCTATTGGGTTATTATATAAATTAGTTTTTTATGCCATTGTTCCCATTTTTCTAATAACAGCTATTAAAGAAGAACCTGTATCTACTAATCCTACTAGCTGTATGAAGGAAGAAAAACCTGTGGAAAGTGCATTGGTTGTTCAGGTTGTTGAACATAAAGATGAATGGGTTATTGATAGTGGATGCTCTCATCACATGACCGGTGACAAAAGCAAGCTTGTAAGTCTGGAAAGATATGTTGGAGGACTGGTTAGATTTGGAGATGACACAACTAGTAAGATCTGTGGAAAGGGATCTATTTCTTTTGATGGCAAGAATAACACTGAAGATGTTCTGTATGTGAAAAGATTAAAACACAATTTGTTGAGTGTTGGTTAGATGTGTAACAAAGGTTATGACTTGAGATTCAAGGACAATGGATGCAAGATTATGGAAAGCTCCAGAACAGTCATAGCAATTGGTAAGAAGACTAAAGGCAATATATATCATCTGAAAGGAAATGATAACTATGGTTTGCTGGCTTAAGTTGATGAAAGCAAGGAAAATGGGTCAAGTGGATATGAATCAAATGAACTAGAAGCTTTTGTAAGCAAAAAAATGGTACAACATGAAGATGGTTCAGATGAAGAAGAACTAGCTCCAGAAATTGTCATCAAGACACCAAGGTATGTAAAACTAAATCATTCTGAAGATCAAATCATAGGAGATAAGAGCAAATGAATTATGACCAGAAGAAGACCTACATAAGAGAAAGTAAGTTTCTATTTGATTTCCAATATTGAACCTAAGACTGCAAATGAAGCTTGTAATGATGATAATTGGGTAAAGTCCATGAAAGAAGAATTGATGCATATAGAGAAGAATCAAACATGGGATCTTGTCCCAAAACTAGCAGACAAAAATGTGATTGGCAACAAATGGGTTTTCAAAAATAAGATGAATGAGAATGGTGAAGTGGTAAGAAATAAAGCAAGATTAGTATGCAAAGGATATTCTCAAGTTGAAGGAATGGATTTTGAGGAAACATTTGCACCTGTGGTAAGAATTGAAGCAATAAGAATGTTCTTAGCATTTGCAGCTGTAGACACCTAAAAATGTCTTCTACCATTAAACCGACTTCCGACATCCCTAAACATATCAATTTCCCTTCTAATCAATTAATTAAATTTTATTTAATTAATTACCCCTTTCATTTTCTAAATTCACACCATTTTATCCCCAAAATTGAATTAATGTCATTAATTCAATAGTCCAAACCTTAGCCATTTGATTTAATAAATATGCAATATTTATTAAATCAATTTCCCCTTTTCCACTAAATCCAATTAATTAGTTAAAACTATGATCAACTAATTAATTCAGCCTATAATTGACCTATCCCTACCCTAAACAATTAAATAGCTATTATTTAATTGCCTACCCTAGCCTACCTCATCCTAGCCCTAGGATTAATTAAATGAAACCTATGTTTAATTAATCCTAACCCCTTCATTTGGGTGGTCAAACCTTGTTTAACACCCTTTCCCACATCCTCCTAATAAAAAATTGAATTAAATCCACATAACTCAATTTTTTATTTTAAAAACATCCCACATCACATTTATTTCTCCTTACAACCCCATACTCATTTATTTCCTCTCTTCCCCAAATGAATTTTTAATTCATTTACATTCCCCCATATGAATCTTTTATTCCAAAATAATCCTTCACCCCCATGCTCATTAAATAACCCCTTTTTCCAAAATGAATAAAAGAATTACTTTTATTCCTAGCACTCCATTCATTCAAGATTAAATTTAGGCCCTCCACATCACTTTTATCCTTCACCATTGATCTCTCAAATCAATCTCCACCCTTGGATCAAAATCCTCTCCAAAAATCTATAAATAGAACCTCTCCCAAGCCATTATCATCATCCAAGTTTATGTAAAGTCATAATGCCAAAATCACTCTTGACCTAGGATAGTGAGTTGCACAATTTGAATAGCATTTCACATCTAAATCCATTGTCTAGGGTAATCTTTGTCAAGGAGCTTGTTTTGGGTGCAAAGAATCCTTCCTCCCTTGATGGGATTAGATTTGTATGTGAGGTATAATCCCATGTTTATTGCATTTGATTTAGTATTTCAACCTTGTTTGCATTTCTAATCTACATTGGCACACCCGATGGGACCCACAAGGTCCAAGTCTAACTTGTTTTTGTGAGTTTTGGTGTGAGATACATGTGTTTTTAGGTGCAGCGCCATCCTCTCCTAGCAGCGACGCCATCACTGGCTAGTTTCAGCGCTATTTACTATTTTGGCGCTATTTCTGCATAGCCCACTTCCTTACACTCACTCACTCACATTTTCTCTTTTTTTTAAGATCTTCCTGCTGTATTTGATATTCATTTTCTCTTTGTTTACACAGAGATATTGAAATTACAAGGGGGGATTATGACAAAATTTTTATGAGGGGTCTAAACATGCACTTTAGCTTTGTTATTATACTATTTTTCATTTACTTAGACTAACAAAGCTAACAATACCTTGATTTTTACTGTTTGACCCCTTGTGTTGTGTAGAAAAATCATTTTGGTGTAGGCCAGACGTGTCCAGTGTCGTATCAGCGCTATCACCAAGATTGGCGCTATCCTCAGAATACACAGACTTTCTGGAAAGTTTGTAGAGTGGCGACTTCCTATACCTTTATCATCACTATTATCCTCATTGGCGCTTTCCACCTGATGTATTAGCGCTAAAAGTTTTATTAGCACTATTTTATATTGTGTCACTTTAATAGTATCGTATTAGTGCCATAGTTTGTATCAATGCCATTTCTTGTAAGTTAGGTTGTTCTGCCCACAGTGGCACTTTTGTATATCTGTTTTAGCACTATTTTGAGAAAAAACTTACTTTTTTGTCTATGCAGGTGCTGACAAGTTTGTTGCAGATCATATTGCGAATACTAACAAAGATATTTGCAGGGTGGTTTGATTTTTAGTTAGCAAAGAAAAACTTTGATTTGGGAAGTTAAAATGAACCCTTTTGCATGCTAAGTTTTAGATAACACTTCAATTTGGTGTTTTAAAATTGATCAAACAAACAAACAACTCCTTTTGTGTGAAGTGTGTATGCCAATAACATTTACTTTGGTACTCTAAAACTTACTCTTTTGTGTGCCAACAAACAACAACCAAACACTTCAATTTTGGGCTCTAAAATGAACCACAACTTGCATAAATTGAAAGCATTTAGTTAAAAAGAACAACAACTTGCATCTCTCACACATGTAATCAAGAAAATCATTCTTTAATTGTGTGAAGTGTCTTGTGCTCTTTTTGCTGGTGGTGTGAAAGTGTATGCTCTTCCCTTGCATCATTTTGGTGACCTTAGGAATCAAAGGCTTATCACAAAACTTGCATTAATCACACCCCATTTAATCCAAAGATCTAAAATTGAACCATGTTTAGTGTGATGCAATCATAGAAGATACATATGCTCTCCCCTCACATCTTTGTATGAACTTGGGGATCAAAAGTGTTTTCATGATTGTATTGCTTTTGTAAACCTTAGAGGGCCTGCCACCCTGCTTCGAAAGGTGGGAACGACCCAAGCGACATCAAGCTAAAGACAAGCTCTTCCAAGCCACTATATAAAATAAGGCGTTTGGGACAGAAGTCTCAAGCAACAGGTGTTGTTGTGTTATACCGATAGCCAACCTTCCCTAAAACCCTCCAAGGCGTAACCCTTGGAGTCTAGGAGACTCCATAATGGAGAGTAGTGCTGCCGCATGTATAACCACCTAAATGGATGCCCTTACTACGAACCATTGTTTAGCAAGCCAAAAAACTTCTTTTTGTTGGCGCAGAAGGGAAACCTTTGAAGCGGCCCTGATTCATGCGGTTCTTAGCCGAGGTAGCAGGGACAATCTAAAGGTTTGGTGAGGGACAAGCCTTATAAGAAACCTAGATCTTGGTATGTGTGAGAAGTGTGTGCAATTGTAAGTAGAAGCTGGTGCTACCAAGATCCTAGAACTACCCACTTTGAATAAGCGCAACTGGGGGATTCAACAAATATTGTCACTTCCTCACCTTAGGTTGTTCAAAGTGCTTGTTAAATAAAATCACACATCTTTTTTTCAAAACAAAGCAAAATCTTGATTGTTGTGTGATTATTGTGCTTGAATTATTTGCAACAACATTGCCAAGAGACAAACCACATCATTTGATCACATTCCAAACAAAGAAAACTCAAAAAATTGTCATAAAAAATCTGTCTTTTTAGGACCTTGACAGACACTGCCCTATTTTAGCACCATATCTATCTAATTGTGGTGCCATTTCACATGTGGATTGGCGCTATTCTTAGATTGACTTGCCTAAAATAGAGACCTAGATAGTTGTGATCTACACCATCTGTTTTGCCATAATCCATATTCACATCCCAAAAATCTAACAACAGTCCATCCATTTTTCTCCAAATTTTCCAAATCATACCTTCACTTTGACCTTAGAGGATTAAATCACCATCATTGTTGGACCATTTGCTATATCAAACCCATTCAAATTCATATCCGCTTGTCTTCATTGATTTTTGCATACCTTTTGGACCAAACCAAAATCCTTGTCATAAGAAAATCATTCCAAAAATCCCCAAAATCTCCCAAATCAAAACATCATCAAAATTTGTCATCCTTTTTGAGCTAAAAATTCGATCTAGATTTCATCCTACACACATCATATCTTTCTTGGAAAGTCAATAGTCTACCTTCCAAGTGAAATCATTATCCCTCTTTGTGTAAGGTCATTAGTCTACCCCAAACAAAGAAAGACATCCCTTTTGTGCAAACCACAAACCTAGGTCCTACCTAAGCTCAATTTATTGACTACCACAATCATCCATCAAAAAATCAAACATCAAACAAAATCTCTTCAAAACAAAACATCATCCATCACCTATCTCTTTGGTCCAAAATTTGTGCAAAATCAATATCGTCCATCCACATCACCTTTAGGTTGAAACCTTTAGAAATACATATCAATCTTCCACCACATTGTCTCTTCTACTCCACCTCACTACCCCATCCATCTTTGGGTCCAACATAATCAATTAGATTCTCTAAGGTCTCCATCCCCATCTCATCCTACATCTAGAAATCAACTCCATATACGTACATGCCCATCACAAGATCACAAAGCAAAAAGAACCAAGAAATGGCAAAACATTAGCAATTTAGCATGCCTAATAGCGATAGTAACAACATACCCATCAACCAATCATTCAACCAACCTACGTACTCTTACATCCCCTCATATGGTCCCAACAAAAATCCCTCCCATTACTTACAACAACTACGACCATTACTGCCGCCACCACAACCCATCCCCATCATATCCCAAGATGATCTTGATGTCTTAACCTTCACACAAGACACCGATAACATGGACATGCTTGACAAAGTCCTAAGGTCGGATCCAAACAGATTTCTAGATCATCTTCTCAAAATTGGTGCTCAACTACCCCCCATCACGACATCATCACAACCATCCACCTCTACAATCGCCCCTACCCCATCAAATAACCAAGCATCCACATCCAACACCCAACCCACTATCTCTTAAACGACAACACCCATCATCTCTCAAACATCAACACCTACCATATCTACTGCCAACACAACCTCTACCACTACCACATCTACCATTTCTACCAATATCCCTAACTTCACCACTTCACAACCCATCACCACATCCACTACCACAACCACAATAAACCCTTCCATGCCACAAATTACCATGGGCATACAAGGCAACATCACGCAAGCAAGTACATCTACAAGTGTACCTCCACCCAATTCCCACACCATTGCATATCTGCGACAGTTGTTCTCACAACCACCTTACAATACATCCAACCCATCCAACGCCCACCAATCCAACATCAATCCATCCATTGTCACATATCCACATAACCTCGTAACATCATCTACATAACATCAAACAAACCCCCAACATCAAATTCCACCGCATCTCCAACAACTCTATGCGCATCAACAACATCAGGCACATATCATCCCAAAAACCAATCCATAGTACCAACATCAAATCCCACCCCATCTCCAACATCTCACCAACCAACAGGCATACATACAACAACCACAACAACCACAAGATATCACAACTATTGTACAAGGCTTAATCCAAAAGGTAGAGGACCTACAAACTAGGGACAAACACAAACACTATGTTGGATCTAGGGCATACAACTGAGAGGGGGGGGGTGAATCAGTTGTATAGAACTTGTTCTCTTTCAAACACTTAATTCTCTGTTGTTAGTTAGCAGCATATCAAATAATCATTCATGGAAGCACAATACATAAACACAAGAGCAGATAAGCATCAACACATTGAACACCAAGATTTTGACGTGGAAAACCTGGTTAAGGGAAAAACCACGGGGTGATTAACCCAAGAATTATTCTCTGTTAGAAGAATAAGGAAAAATAAATGGCACATGCCAATAAGGGCTCACTGCCCGAGCACACTGCTCACAAAGAGGCCCACTGCCTACAAGGAGACACACTGTCTACAAAGTGATAAAAATCACAGTCTTGAACTGGAGAATGACATCTCTACTATGTCCGGATCAGTTCCAATTAAGCTCAACAATCTCTGCTCTGCCTTTCGCACCTTTCTTCGCTATATCCTGCTCATCCACTTCCACACTCTGAAATGAATTCACAAATCATTATTTATACAAGACATCGACTTAGGAACAAGCATCTAAGTCGGCAAACAACCATAGGAGTATCCGCAAGATGAATAACACATCCGGTCGGCTAAACAGAGCAATAACTTCATCCGGAAGAGTAACTTCAATTCCGGGCTCTACCATCAATGCAGACCAACAACACAACCTAAACATGATTCAAGAACCTTCACAAGTCTGTCTGAATGTCCGGATACATCCGCACTTTCTCTGCTTACTGGGATCTCTTGTCTTCCTCATCCGGAACTTCAAGAACACAGTCTGTCGCCACTGTCATAATGCAGGAGGTACTTCCGGACCTCAAAATCACACACAAATCAGGATGACACATCACAAGAACATCTCAAACACTCCTTCCAATCCGTAGATTATGATAATACAATTCCGGACCTCACCGGACCTTTTTGTGATCCTCTGTCACCTCCGGATACTTGCCGGACCCGGTTCTATACCGGCAGCCATAACTCCTTCAGATCTTCATGCGGACCTCTGAAATCTTAACTGTAGCATCTCAAGATTCATATCTACTAACCCTTTAATCCGCATCCTCCGGTTCTCATCCTATACAGTATATTTACCTTCTTCTCATCACTGTTCTTCACTGTTCCTGACTGAGGCTAATTTTCTCAATATCCTCAGCACAAAGCTCATCAAATCCTTCTTGTCAGTGCAGTATGAGTATGTTGACATCAATGACAACACTAGCTCACCTCATACTTGCCAACACACTATTCCTTTGAGGATATTTGCCCCTACCCATTTGATCACACATTGTACATGCCCCCTTTCCCCAAGAACTTCAAGACACCTAAATTTGACAAATATAAGGGAAAGGGAGACCCTAGGGACCACCTTAGGGAGTTCTACATAGCTTGCCTAGAAGTCTCTAATAACGACACCTATCTAATGAGACTATTCCCAAGAAGCCTAGGCGGTCAAGCCACTGAATGGTTCACACACCTTCCCCCAGGTATTAGGAATTTCCCTGAGCTTGCGGAGAAATTTGTGAACCACTTCTTCTACAATTTTGAGCATGAAATGCCCATGACAGACCTTTGCAACACCAAACAAAAGAACAGCAAAGCCTTCGCTTCCTTCTTGCAAAGGTGGAGAGGCTTAGCAAGAAAACTCCCATGGCCCATTCCTGAAAAACAACTCGTCACCATGTTTGTGGCCAACCTCAATCAGGAATTAGGGTTTCATCTACAAATACTTTGTGCATCTACCTTTGAAGAGGTCATTGACAAAGGTACCACCATCGAACAAGCCCTCATTGCCAAGGGCTCCATCAAATTGTACGACCCCAAATCCAACAACAACAACAACTACAAATCTAATAACAACATCCCCAATACCAACAACAATGCCAACACACAATTAAACAACAAATCACATTACTGGGGGAAGAACAAGAACAATTTGAATGACGGTGTCATGGATGTGAAAGCCGTCCAACATATACAAAACTAAATACCTGCACATACATATGCAACAAATGTAAATAACCAGAGAGGCCCAACTAAACCACGCAAACCACGCAGATAATTCACACCCTTAGGGGAACCTGTTGAAGACATCCTTGATAGATGTCTCAAACAAAATTTGATCACGCTCCCACCCGTTAGACCCTGTCAAGAGAATGAACTAAAAGCTGCGTGGTACAATTAGAACGACTACTGTGAATACCACCGCGTTACGGGTCATAAAATAGCTGACTGCATGCAACTCAAACATTGCATCCAAGACCTCATAGAACAAAATCTAGTCAGCCTCGATCACGGCACCCAACCATCACCAAACGCCAACCTCAGAGCTTACAAGGATCCCCTACCAAATCATCACAAAGCCTCCTCGTCTAACCAAACATACAATGTCACCCCACCATCCACGTCCTATGATTCTATCATAGGAAGGATAGAATCATCATCCCACCATGTCAACACAGTCACCATTCGGGCACAAGCACCTGATTGAGCCATCACAACCTATCGTGGCGTGTATCTATCTGCACCGCCCCTCCCACCGATCAAACGCCGGCATCTACATCCGATCCCCAACCTCCTCATCCAACCACATGTCCATCACCTACCCACCAATATAACCTCCTAGAACACCTAGGAAAGACACCTGCACAGATCTCCATTCTCAAGTTACTCTGCACATCACCCATGCATAAGGATGTCCTAGACAAAGCGCTCTTGCAAACACAACTCCCTGCCAACTTGCATGTGTCCCAATTCCAATCCATGGTAGGCCATATCGCCGCACCTCACCATCTCACCTTCTCAGTAAAAAGACCTACCCGCCTCCGAACACGTACATAACGATGCCCTACATATCAAAGTCTGCATCCATAAGCACACCATTAAAAGAGTCTTAATAGATGGTGGTTCCAGCCTCAACATATGCACTCTAAAACTGTTAAAACACTTGGGGTACTCAGATGTGGTTGTCGACACCAGCGAGTGCATCACGATCAAAGGCTATGATGACACTGAACGGCTCTCTGAAGGCACTATCAAGCTTCCCATACAAGTGGGACAGAAAATCTTGGAAACTAAATGTCAGGTTCTGGATCTCGACCTCCCCTACAACATCCTCCTCAGCAAACCATGGATTCATGCCATGCAAGCCGTCCCATCCACCTTCCATCAATGCATCAAATTCCCTCACAATGGCACAGAAGTTACAGTCTATGCCGACCCTCGCCCCTTCCAATACTGCAGTTTTCTGGAAGGCCACAACCACACATTCTGCCCATATAATAAAGCCACCACTGAAGCAAATCCAACATCATCAAACTCATATATCGACCCCACAAATATTGCTTCCACTTCATCCCAAGCAAGTCCACCACCCGAGATCCAGATCAAGCTATTCGACATGGGATGTGGGGAATATGACCTACACGACACCTTTTGCGTGGGTACATTACCCAATCCTAAGACATTCGGCATCCCAACAATAGAGACAGCCAATACAGTCATCATCAAGTGTAAACCCTCTCCCATCTTCGAGAAGAAGCACCTTCTAGATCAAGATGTACTTGAAGATATCTCATCTTGGCTTTACAAAGATGAAGAGCCTGAGCAAGAAGCCCCCACAATCCCCACAGAAATCTATGGCAAAGGTTCTGAAATTGTCAAGAGCATGGGCTATAAGGGACAAGGCGGTATAGGCCTTCATGAGCAGGGAATCGTAGAACCACTGCAAGCAATAAAGAATCCCTATACTCAAGGATTAGGGTATGGTCATCCACAACGCTTCCTCACTACTGGCGAGTGTATCTTAGCCAAGGTCGCTACGGTCTCCTTAGATGTCAACAATGTTAATGAAACGGGCCTTCATGACTCCTTTAGTGATTTTGCTAACTTCTTCGACTCATCCGTTTGTACCATCTACTCCGTCACCACTCTTGCTTCATCCGCCAATGACTTACCACTGGTTTACCTTGACCTCATAGATTGGGACCAACGGGGACCTCCTATCTTCGACATCGCACCTAACAACGAGGCCATCACCGAAATGATGGGGGTAAGAGATCACTTCCCTTTGGGAGATCATCGAGTAGGATACATAATGGAACTCCATCCAGATGCCTATTTCGGGGAGACAACCCCTGCTTCCAGTCACAAAAACACAAAAAGAAAAAATGGATCTGATGGTGAAAACCGTTCCACGGCAGTATCAGATCCCAAAATAGTAAAAATAAATGATGTATCTCCTGGTGAAAGCCTCCACGAGGCGCCAGGAGATGGAAGCATGGGCCTCCTTGAGATAGACAAAGTATATCCCGACAGATCACCCATCTTGGTCGAACCAGCTTAGGAAATGAACCTTGGAATAGAGGAAGAGCCAAAAATCTTATACAGAGCAGAATCTCTTAGCATATAGGAACAGGAGAATTTCTAGTCCTTCACATGCAGAAATCACAACTTTGCGTGGACCTACACAGACATGCCAGGGCTAGATCCCGTGCTGGTGGTTCATCACCTTGCAGTATGCCTGGATGCAAAACCAGTCAAATAGAAGCTCTAAAAAATGAATCCTCAGGTGGCTCTCCTCGTCAAAGTAGAGCTCAAGAAATTACTGGATGTTGGGTTCATTCACCCAATCGATTATCCCAAATGGGTTTCAAACCTTGTACCAGTTGCTAAACCGGATGGCCAAATCCGTTGTTGTACTGATTTCAGGGATCTCAACAAGGCCTGCCTGAAAGATGACTTCCCACTACCAAACATCGACATGATAGTGGATCTCACCGCAAGATATGAAATGTTATCCCTCATGGATGGTTTCTCAGGATACAATTAGATAAAAATTGCTGAAGAGGATCAGCACAAAATGGCCTTTATATGTCCATGGGGAACATACTGCTGGGTGGTAATGCCATTTGGCCTGAAGAATGCAGGAGCCACCTATCAAAGAGCTATGACCATCATCTTCCATGACCTTTTCCACCACGTCATGGAAGACTATGTGGATGATCTGCTAGGGAAATCCAAGACCAGAGAAGAACACTTAGAGGTGCTGGCCAAGATCTTTGATAGGTTGGAGTAATACAATGTCCATTTGAATCAAAAGAAATGCATCTTTGATGTCACCTCAGGCAAACTTCTAGGATACATAGTCTTGAGAAGAGGAATCAAAGTGGATCCTGCAAAGGTCAAGGCCATCACCAAGATGCCGCCTCCAAAAACACTAAAACAGCTGCAAAGCCTGCAAGGAAAACTCTAGTCTATCTGTCAATTCATTGCCCAACTTGCGGATAAGTGCCAACCCTTCTAGCATCTACTCTGAAAAGACATAGCTTTCATCTGGAACACTCAGGGTCAGAGTGTCTTCGACCAACTAAAAGAATATCTAGCTAATCCTCCTGTGCTAACTCCACCAAGGCAAGGCGAACCCCTCCTGCTTTACATCTCCGCAACAGAGACAACCATCAGAGCCTTGCTAGCACAACACGATGAGCAGGGGAAAGAAAGAGCCATTTACTATATCAGCTGCACCTTGATCTTGTATGAGCTCAATTATACACAAATTGAATGAGCATGTTTAGCCCTTGTCTTTACGTCCCAAAAGTTGAGACACTATATGCTCAATCACAAGACCAAACTCATTGCTAAGATCGACCCACTGAAGTACCTCCTCAACAGAGCTACTCTTACTAGTAGAATGGCTAAATGGGTCATGATTCTCATAGAATTTGATATAGAATACATTGAGAGAAAGGCCATCAAAGGGCAAGTCATAGCAGATTAGCTGGCTAAAGCACCTATCCCCGCAGAACATCCTACAATAGTAGACTTTCCAGACGAGGCCATCCTAACAATCACACCAGCCACAGACACATGGAAAATGTATTTTGATGGACCATACACTCACAGATGCTCGGGGGCAGGCATCCTATTTGTTACCCCTCAAGGCGACACAATTCCTAAATCCTTCAAAATCACATTTCTATGCACCAACAACGTAGCAGAGTATGAGGCCCTCATCACAGGTCTCTGCATGGCCATCCAATGGAAAATTGAAAAGCTAACTATGTATGGTGACTCTCAACTAGTCATCAGGCAGGTCAATAATGAATATAAAACCAAGGATGACAAGCTCCTTCCCTATAAGAAAATGGTTGATGATTTCAAAGATTACTTCAACGATATCCACTTCAAGGAAATCCCAAGGCTAAACAACAAAGTAGCAGACGCCATGGCAACCATAGGATCTCTGGTAGACATGAAGAAAGATAGCAAGAGATGTGAGTTCTTGATCGAAGAACTCCCCATCCCGGCATATGATGTTCCTCAATCTGAACTAGTGTACGAAGTCGTTGGTCCCTTATCACCGTGGTATCAAGAAACATACTTATACCTCCACGACAACATCCTCCCCCTAATCTGTCCACCTCACAAAGAAAATCATTCATCTGTCGAGCCTCTCATTTCATCCTTGTAGGCGATACATTATACAAAAGGAGTCTTGATGGTACGCTTCTACGATGTTTAGACTCTAGGGAAGCTGAAGTAGTCTTGGAAGAGGTACACGTAGGCATCTGTGGGGTGCATTCAAGTGGACTCACTCTTTCTAAAAAGATACTCAGGATCGGATATTATTGGCCCACAATGGAACAAGATTCCCACAAGTTTATCAAGAAATGCCTCCCATGCTAACAGCACGGCGATCTCATCCACGCACCAGCACAGGAGCTGCAACCTATCACCACGTCGTGGCCTTTTTCACAGTGGGGACTTGACCTCGTAGGAAAAATACATCCTCCATCCTCTAATGGCCATAAGTTCATTATCACTACTACCAAATACTTCACAAAGTGGGTGGAAGCAATACCACTCACCTTCACCACAGGTATCCAAATCTCAAAATTCATCCTCCACTATATCATCTGCCGATATGGTATTCCCCATTCCATCATCACTGACAATGGAAAGCCCTTCAAAAACCAAGAAGTTCGCACCTTGTGTGAAAAATTCGACATCAAACACCATTTCTCTACACCATATTACCCTCAGGGAAATGGTCAAGCCGAGGCTTCTAACAAAACCATCCTCCACATTCTTAAGAAAATAGTCAATGAAGCTAGCCGTGACTGGCACCTCCAACTCAACCCCACCCTATGGGCCTACTGCACAAGCATCCGCACTCCTACAGGAGCCACCCCATTCTCACTAGTATTCGGATCTGAAGCCATTTTACCTATAGAGGTTGAGCTCCCATCTCTCCGAATGTCCTTGCAAAACATTATCTCTGATGAGGACTACCGCGTCGCAAGGTTGCATCAACTAGAACTACTGGATGAGAAACACATGAATGCATTGAATCACTTACAGGCATACCAAAACCATCTCAGAAGAAGCTACAACAAAAAGATCAAAACCAAAAAATTTGAGGTAGGTGACCTTGCCCTAATGAAAAATCAGAAGAACCTGCAAGAGCATCCGAAGCAAGGAAAGTTTGAACTCAATTAGCTAGGACCCTATGTCGTCACCGCCAATTATGGGTCAGGAGCCTATCAGCTTGCAACACCTGAGGGGCAGCCTCTAGATGAGCCAATGAACATCCTGCATCTCAAGAAATTCTATGCGTAACCCATTTGATACCCCAAGTCAAAAAATCAAAAAATCAAAAAAATCAAAAACACCAAAAAAATTAGAAAATAAAAAAAAATCAGAGTGCAATAAAAAACTTCCAATGGTGAAAATCACTTCAGTGGCATCTTGGATAAGTACCATGGTGAAAACCTATTTCAAGTGCCATGCGTAGTGGCTGGTTCTATCGTCTAATAAGTTCTCTTTCCGTCACATCACTCCACATCTCATGCCTCCCATGGCTTGGAATTCTAAAACATCAAGTCCTATCCCCAACCCATCCTATCCCATCCCATGGCCAACCCATGGAACGAGGATCTCTATAAGCTCCCTTTGTACCTATAGAATCAAAAAATCCAAAAACATCGCAGAATCATAAAATACAAAAACAATAGAAAATACAAAAACCCAAAAAACAACACATCTCATTGCCATCATCAAACACACATGAATCTTCATCACATCGTACCCATCCTGAACCATTCCCACAGTCTTGCCAGAACTACATATTCATTTCACCTGCATCTTAAAAGTACCTTGATCCCGTGGACACAGGGTATGTAGGCAGTCTGGAATACGAAGGATGTTTCCAGTACTCAGGTATCTAAGATGCACCCATCCAACCCGTTTGGGTGGTCCCCATTCACTGAGCTTTCTGGATCTAATAAACGATACACATGCTACGTATACAATTGAAACATGGTCCCTAGCGCAAAAATCATCAATCAACATACCAACTATAATCTTACATCTGGCCAACCTATTCTTTTGCCCATCTTCCAAAAATTTTCCAATCAAACACCAACTGATCTATGTCCTAGGATATATCTTTCCTACAATGGAGAAAAATCTATCATTCTATCATCCCGTCTCTTGGCAAGCGCACACAAAGTCTATTTGTATCTTTTCATTGGTCTTTTTGATTATTGATTTTTATCTTTTTGTCTCACTCTAAGTCATCTCCAAAGCTACCTTGATCTCATTATATCATGGTAAGTAGTGGATAGCACTTGGAGTAGACATAATCATTGTTGTTGTATGTTGTGCTTGTGGGTTGGTTTCATTCCTCCAAGAATAGTATTCATATCTTGAAGTCCAGGTCAGTTCTAGCATGACGTGTCCCATTTGCATATACAAGCCTCAAAACCTTATATGCAGTATTTGCACTCATCGCTATGAGTCCCCTTCCTCGACTAGACAAGATTATACTACCTTGGGCATGCATGAAATCAACCTATCGTTTGTCTAGTCCATGCAATCGCAGGATATACATCATCACCTAGGTCATTTTATACATTTGTGAACTGTATCTTACATTGTTACAGTAAACTAAGAAATGCTCTCAATTAATCTTTTGCAACTACTGTTACTAGCTCAAAATCATCATCCTAACCACTCAATCAACTATCCCATCTCAGCCTAGATTTGATAATCATTTTCCCCACCCCGCCACCAATCTAATCCCCTCACTAATCCCATTCCCCCACCACACTTCCACTCAACACATCCTGAACCAAAGTAAATCCCCCCCTCAATGACGTGGTGTCTTATGACCTAAGCAAATCCCCTCGTCCTCCCACCACCATTCTCCCAACACTCCCAATCTTATCCATACCCACTCAAAACACCCCTATCATCCCACCAACCTAATCCCCTCTCCCATAGCTTCACCACTCAGGGTCAAACAAAGAAAATCATGTGTATCAGGACCTGATCATCCCACGTATCACCTAGAATGCATCCCGCATATCACCTAATTACGTATCATAATCAATTAATCTCATTTAGATCCATTTAATCCATTTAATTTGCATATCATTTAGGTTCATTTTAATCCATTTAATTTGCATATCATTTAGGTTCATTTTAATCCATTTAATTTGCATATCATTTAGATCCATTTAATCCATAATTTGCATATCATTTAGGTGCATCTCAATCCATTTAATTTGCATATCATTTCGGTTCATTTTAATCCATTTAATTTGCATATCATTTAGGTTCATTTTAATCCATTTAATTTGCATATCATTTAGGTTCATTTTAATCCATAATTTGCATATCATTTAGGTGCATCTCAATCCATTTAATTTGCATATCATTTCGGTTCATTTTAATCCATAATTTGCATATCATTTAGGTGCATCTCAATCCATTTAATTTGCATATCATTTCAGTTCATTTTAATCCATTTAATTTGCATATCATTTAGGTGCATCTCAATCCATTTAATTTGCATATCATTTAGGTTCATTTGAATCCATTTAAAATTGCATATCATTTAGGTTCATTTTAATCCATAGTAGCATATCATTTTCCATATCATTTAGGCACATTTAGCATCCATGCTATTTAGATCCACTTATCCATTTCAAATTGCATATCAAATATATTTCACTAGATTTTAAAACCATTTTTGCATATCAATTAGGCTCATTTATTCCTTTAGGTTTGCATAATAATTAGGTTCATTCTAGAATCATTTAGTTGCACAATATACATCACATTTCATAAACCACTTAGTCACATAAACCTCTAGCTGCATATGCACATCATCATCACATAAACATAACATATCCATAGCATACAAAATCCATAAAGAAATACTACATCTATCCCATAAACATAACACATCCATAAGCATCATAAACCACCAGAAAGCATCATATCATATAAAATCACCACAAAAAGTGTACATTGCTCATATATACATCAAAAAATATAGTGTCCTGATACAAAATGCCTCCAAGGGCTATCATGATCTGCCTATCACATAGAGGAACCCCTCTCTGACGGAGTGGGAGACTCTAACCCCGGTTGAGCCTGTGATCCCATCGGCAGTTGTGGCGGTGGCTATACCTGCACCTAAGGAACCTGCTGGGGCACGAATGAGGGAGGAGACATCGTCTACTGAATAGACTAAATAGATCTCGCTCTATGTGATCTTGATGCCCTTGATCCATTGACCTGGCTGTAGCTCGGTGCTCACTACTCTACTGGCACAGCTACATAATACAGCCCCCTATAGTACTCCATCCACCTACTGGCCTCTGTGAAATCCCCCTGTACCTGCATCAGCTGCCCCTGGGGCTGACTCAACTGTGCCTGTAGCTGATAGGTCTGTGTCTGCACCTAAGATAACTGAGCCTACATCCCTGTCAAAACTAGGGCAAGTCCACCACCTAAAGCCTGTAGACTACCTAATGCACTCTCTACCTATTGTGCCCTGCCAAGTGCTGCATCCCACACCCTGGTCAACACCCCTATATCACCTTGTGCCTAGGCCAACTATGCCTGCAATGCAGCCACCTGTCCATCTGCCCCATCTAATAACGCCAGGGTCCCCCGCAACTGCACCAACTCTGCCTCACGGCTCTTTAGTGCCTCCTCCAGGCTAGCCACCTGTGCCCGTAAGGTCTCCCTCTCCTCATCCCGTTGTCATCGACGAGTTGTCAACCTCTCAGACTCTGCCCCAAAAGCTGTCCCTGAGGTCCCTGCCTCTACATCATGCCTACCAACCTACTGTTGCGCTACCTATGGAGGAGGCAGGTGTCCCCCGCACCACCAAGGTCCTCTAGGCTATTGCCCTAACCCCACCTGAACCTGCTCAACAAGAACCTGTTGTACAGGTGCCTACTGCCCCACCTGAACCTTCTCAACAGGAACCTGTTGCCCCACCTAGCCCTATCCTGCTGCCACTACTGCCAACACATCCATTGGCTGGCCATCCCTCCCAACCAATCTCTCCTCTCCATCATCTCCCACCTCCACAAGGTAGTCCTCAATAACCTCATCTCCATCCCCATCAGGGTCATCTCCATCTCCACCTAAATCCCCCCTTGCCCCTGCTACCTCCTCTGCTGGATCTGTCAACCGAGTGGGCCGATGCATATGCCACCATATATCATATCCAGCCATAGTCCCTACATCTCTAACCATGCTCCTCTAATCCCACTGTACTGGCCGAAGCGCTGCAAAGTCACTCAGAGCAACTTGTGGCTGTAGGGCTGCAGGCCAGTAGGGTCCATCTCGCGGGGTCCACGTGTATATCGCCATCTACTGAGGGGTGTCTTGCACCAAACCAAACTACTGCATAACCCGCGAGGGTAGGTACATCTCTATGCAACGGTCTCCTCGACCCATAAGGTATCTCTGCTGAAAGGTAAATGGAAGATGAATAACATCATCTGGCCACTCCTCTACACCGATGTATGGCTGCCAAACCACACTAATCATGTCATCCAGCATCCTCTGCCAATATCACACCCAGCTAGTATATGTGTGCTCTACATCCTGATATAAAAACACAAAGGCCTCAAACTGCCGTCAATAGTACCCACATGTCAGCCAAGTGACAGGGATGTGCTCCCAAATCCATACATGTAGTAGAGTAACTCCAGCGGATAAGGCTCTATCATGTAGATAGGCGACTGTGTGCATCTCATGGTACAACTGCGCTAGCATCACTGGCCCCCAGGCATAGACAATCCCATGCATCACCATCCCCTCTATCACCCCTCCCTAGCCAACTGGAAAACCCCTGCCTTGCCTATCAGGCATCACCATGCCTCCAATCAATGCGCAAAGGAACAAGGCAAATGGATCTGCACCCGCATCCAATGTCCCCTCATAGTCCATCTCCCTCTCATTTAGAGAGAGAACAAGACGATCCGCACCAAACACTCTGACCAGTGCACTCCACCCTCTCTTCGTGTCATATCTAACACGTCAGCCTCAGATAGGTAGCTTGAGGATGCAATAAACATCCTCAAGTGTGATGGTAATCTCTCCTGTCGGCAACAGAAAATTGCAAGTCTCAGTGCAGTATCGCTCCACGATGGCTATCATCAGAGCTCTATGAGCTCGCAGAACAGGAATAAAAGAAACAGTCAGAAGCCCCAATCTTGCCAACCACGCCTTCATAGCATCATCAAAATAATCAAACAGTGCCATCACAGTGGGAACTCGTCACTCTCGTGACTGCAATATGAATCGCTCTGTATCCTGCATATAGAACATTATGGTTAGATGTCAACCTATCTATGTCTAAACCAACCTTTTTCTTCTAAGTGTCTAAACCAACCTTTTTCCTCTAGGTATCTAATAAGCCAGCATCAATTGGCATGAAAATAGACAACCCCTTGTGCCATTTTTAGAATGGCACTAAAATTTCTTCTAAATGGCACTAATATAGAATATAGCACCACTGCACACACCTCTTTGCGCCAATCCCAACAATAGCGCTGTTGCGCGCTATCCATCGCGCCATTTAACCAAATAGCGTCACTATTAATTTTTGCATTAATTCGCCCAATGGCGCCGATTTCCCCAATACCGCTATAATAAATCATTGCACTAAACACATGATAGCGCTAGAATACATCATAGCGCTACTTCCCAGGATGGCGCTATTGCAGATAATAGTGCCACTTTGACCCCCATTTGGTGTTAAAACGCTAAAACTCTATTCTTCCATGTATGGCGCTAATCCAGAAGATAGCGCTAAAACACCCACCTAATGGCAAAAAACTACCCTAACTCTACCCAAGCGGATAGCGCCAATCCAAAGGATGGCACCAATCCACCTTGCCATTGGCGCTACGCGCTCCAATCTCGAACCCTAAAACCCTAACAAATGCACGCAAAATGAAAAAATTACAAAGACAGGGTTAGGTCCTACCGAAGGTCCAATGCCTGGTGCTCGACCAAACTCTTGGAACCACTCGGAGATGTGTCAAAGTCGCGGGAACTGGGGGTTGCGGTCAGCCATCTCTCCTTCATCCTTTCTTCTCCAAGGTCAAAAGTGTGCAAATGTGGCACTCTAAGGGCCCACTTTGCCTAATATAGTGGGCCATGTCATTCTTCTACCCCTTCTTCTTCCCTCCAGGGTGCAGATCTTAGCCTTTTTCCCCCGTTTTTCTCCCTGTTATCCTCTTTTGCCATCCCATCTCTAATTTTCCCCTACTATCACATCCTTTTCAAGAAATTGCCCAGAAAATTCTTATTTTCCCACCGACCTCTCGAGGGGGCATCCCTTATCCATCTTATTCCTTCCCGACAGCTGGGGCATATTTTTCTTCGACCTGACACCACTTCCCTCCTAGGTCCGGACTCCACATCAAAGAGGGGCAAATGTAGACACCTAAAAATGTCTTCTACCATCAAACCGACTCCCGACATCCCTAAACATATCAATTTCCCTTCTAATCAATTAATTAAATTTTATTTAATTAATTACCCCTTTCGTTTTCCAAATTCACACCATTTTATCCCCAAAATTGAATTAATGTCATTAATTCAATAGTCCAAACCTTAGCCATTTGATTTAATAAATATGCAATATTTATTAAATCAATTTCCCCTTTTCCACTAAATCCAATTAATTAGTTAAAACCATGATCAACTAATTAATTCAGCCTATAATTGACCTATCCCTACCCTAAATAATTAAATAGCTATTATTTAATTGCCTACCCTAGCCTACCTCATCCTAGCCCTAGGATTAATTAAATGAAACCTATGTTTAATTAATCCTAACCCCTTCATTTTGGTGGTCAAACCTTGTTTAACACCCTTTCCCACATCCTCCAAATAAAAAATTGAATTAAATTCACATAACTCAATTTTTTATTTTAAAAACATCCCACATCACATTTATTTCTCCTTACAACCCCCATACTCATTTATTTCCTCTCTTCCCCAAATGAATTTTTAATTCATTTACATTCCCCCATATGAATCTTTTATTCCAAAATAATCTTTCACCCCCATGCTCAATAAATAACCCCTTTTCCCAAAATGAATAAAAGAATTACTTTTATTCTTAGCCCTCCATTCATTCAAGATTAAATCTAGGCCCTCCACATCACTTTTATCCTCCACCATTGATCTTTCAAATAAATCTCCACCCTTGGATCAAAATCCTCTCCAAAAATATATAAATAGAACCTCTCCCAAGCCATTATCATCATCCAAGTTTATGTAAAGTCATAATGCCAAAATCACTCTTGACCTAGGATAGTGAGTTACACAATTTGAATAGAATTTCACATCTAAATCCATTGTCTAGGGTAATCTTTGTCAAGGAGCTTGTTTTGGGTGCAAAGACTCCTTCCTCCCTTGATGGGATTAGATTTGTATGTGAGGTATAATCTTGTGTTTATTGCATTTGATTTAGTATTTCAACCTTGTTTGCATTTCTAATCTACAACAACCTACAAAGATTTCAAAGTATATCAAATGGATGTGAAGTTTGCATTCTTGAATGGAGAATTGGAGGAAGAGCTCTACATTGAACAACCAGAAGGATTCTAGTCTTTTGATCAGAGTGACATGGTGTGTAGATTAAAGAAAGCTTTGTATGGACTAAAACAAGCCCTTGGGGCTTGGTATGCAAGATTGGATAAATATATGATACAATTAGGGTCCAATAAGGGTACTACTAACAGCAATCTCTATTTCAATATCAATGATGAACAAATCCTAATTGTTACAGTCTTCGTGGATGACATTATCTTTGGAGGCAATGAAGGTATGTGCACAGTTTTTGGTGGGGAAATGCAAAATGAATTTGAAATGTCAATGTTTGGTGAGATGAATTTCTTTTTAGGTCTACAAATTAATCAATCAGATAAAGGTATCTTCATTTCTTAGTCTAAGTATATGAAAGAGTTGTTAAAGAAGTTTGGGATGGAGGACACAAAACCGGTAAGCACTCCCATGATAACTGGTTGCAAGTTGAGCAAAAATGATGACTCACCTATGGCAGATCAGAAGAGGTATAGATCTATGATTGGAGGATTACTTTATCTGACCCAAACTAGACCTAACATAATGCATGCAATTTATCTTGTGGCAAGATTTCAAGAAGAACCTAAAGAATCACATGTGATGACAGTCAAGAGAATACTGAGATATTTAAAAGGTACAATAGATTATGGATTGTGGTATCCAAAAGATAATGATTTCACTCTCAGTGCATACACAGATGCAGATTGGGCTAGACATGTGGATGATAGGAAAAGTACAAGCGGAGGTGCATTCTTCTTGGGAAAAAGGATAGTATCTTGGTTAAGCAAGAAACAAGACTCAATATCTTTGTCTATTGCAGATGCATAATATATTGCAGCAGCATGTAGTTGCACTCAAGTGTTGTGGATGAAGCAGACATTGAAGGACATCAAAGTTGTGTATGAAGACCCAATTGCAATCTTTTGTGACAACACAAGTGCCATAAACATATCAAAGAATCTAGTAATGCATTCAAGGACAAAGCACATATCCATAAGATATCACTTTCTAAGGGAAAAAGTGACAGAGAATGAAGTCAAGTTGGAGTATGTATCTACAAAAGATCAAATTACTGACATTTTTACCAAGCCTCTGACTAAGGATACCTTTGGGTATCTCAGAGAAAAGTTAGGGGTTATTACCCCTCCTTCTCTAAACTAAGATGCACAAGAGTGCATTAGTCCGATGGTGCTCAGAGTTCTACATCCAGATCCAAATTGATGCTTGTATGGGCTACTTCTCAGGGGGAGTAGTCAGATCAAGAGAGTTTAGTTCAAAGCAACAGAGTGCAAGTATGTGCCCTTTGGAATTGATGTCAAAGGGGGAGAGAAATCATGTGAAAAAGTTAGAAAGAAAGAGTGTAAGTGTGTAAAGAGATAGGGGGAGAATTTTGTCTTGATGACTGTTATAGTTTTTCACATCATATGTTGCCATCAATGACAAAGGGGAGATTGTTGCAAGTATGTGCATAATCGGTGTTGTCATTGATGTCAACATATCCTTGTCATTGGTGTCAACTGTATCCTATGTTGTTATTTGTTTAGAAGCTTTATATGTTGAGGATATTGAGAAAATTTGCCTCTCTAGAAGAAACTGAGTTGCAGTGAATTGCAGTGAAGATAGTAAGTTGCATACTGAAGAATAGTCCAGAAGATTGCTCAGCATTTCTTGTGTATTGAAAATCTTTGTTTGTGGATTGGAAGCTATGTAGAGGCATGTTTGAAGATGCTAAATCCTGAGTTTGAGCCTCCGGTATGAAGAATTGAATGAGTTACGTTCACTAGAGTAAAACCTACTTTTTCTAGTCACTAGTGACAGGGAGAAACTATTTTGCTTCGCATTCCTCTGCATTAAATTATTTTGCTCTGTGGTTCTAGAGGGAAGCCTAGAATGATGATAAGTGCCTACAACTCCAATGGTTCATGATTTTGTGGTCCGCAAGCTATCTTCTTTTTATGACAGTCAAAGACAATGAAGTTCTTATGCTCCGGTGTGAAGAATCTCATGGATAATGTGGTTAGAATTTGTGTAATTGCTCCTGATGATTACAATGTGCTTGTGGATGTCTCTTGGTCATGTTCTTACCTTTGCATTGGTCCGTGAGGAGTATTTTAGATCAAAGTTGAAGATTGTTCCCAGACAAGGTAGCACATAACCAGTCTTAGCAGACTTGGTTAATTCCAATAATTACAGATATTTCTTGATGATTGCAAAAGCATGTTGTGGCATGGAAGATCATGTTTGAGTCCCAGCTAAGGCATGGCATGACCCACATACATCTTTTCTATACTTCTTTAGCTAAATTCTTGTAATAGATCAAGACCTATTTTGTAAATGTTTGTAATGCCGACCTTGGAGATTGTTCCAATGGTTGATGATTGTAATGCCAACCTTGATGATCATTCTAAGGTTGATGAAGTGTATAAATACTTGTAATTGAGTCATAGAAAAGGCATCCTTGAGTGAAGATGTGAAGATAAGGTAAAGAGGCAAAAGGTAGAGCAGATCAGAGGAACTAATGTACTTCAATGTATTAATCTCAAACATGAAGAAGATACTGATCTTGGCAGTGAGCCACCAGTAGGGTTTAACATCCCTCAAGGTTTAACAACCCTTATTGTGATCTTGATAGGTTTAGGGTTGAGGCAATGAGCCTACTAGACCTAGTTGCTCTTCATGGCAGTGAGCTAATATATTTTAGGCATGTGGAGTGACCAAGCCTAAACATCATTATTTCAAGATTGCAATATATATTGAGAGTTAATGTGGTTTTTCCCCACATTGAGGTTTTCCACATAAAAATCTGGTGTCTCATGTTTTTATTTTGCAAATTTGCTTGAGCTTCTATTTTATGATTTCATGATCTAATCATAATAGTGATTAGCGAATGATTGGCAAATAATTGAATGTTTTAAGTGAAGAAATTGTTAAGGTTTGAGACAATTGATTCACCCCACCCTCTCAGTTGTCTGGAGTATTTCAATAGTCTTCAAGGATTGAAAGGTTGTCTTCTTGATCATTCCTTCACAAGGGTTAGGAATTTCTTTGTCAATACACTCATTATCATTAAATCAAGTTCATGATTGACAAGTGTCCATTATACTTGGTTATGCAATGTGTTTGATGTTCATAGTTTGTTTCATCATGATCTTCAGAAGTTGGAGATGACAAAGGAGTTGTCTTTCAGGTCTTCACGTTTGGGATGTTGGTCTTGATGTCATGTCATGCAGGTTATTCATGGTAGAGAGCTTCATTATGGGTAATGTGTTATGAAGTTGAAGATCTTGGTTGATTATGATTACATATTACTGTATAGAGAAAGAGAGCTTTTAAATGTGATCATCTGATTATTTCAGAGAGAATCATGTTGCATATATTGTAGAGTCACCAAATTTGGGTTTAAGGTTTTACAGTGACAAGGTGTTTTGATTTTCTTATCACAAACCACAGGGACAATATGCTTGTTGACATCCAATAGTCATTGTGAAGATGAGCAAGCTTGTAAATCTTGTGACAAGTGCTCTAGGTGGTTCACTAGTTCAAGTGGTTGATGGTGTGTTAAGGCTTCCACCATGTTCATGATGATTGCATGTCACAAGTCTCCAAGATGCTCCTTAAGGGTTGCATGATGTAGTCTCAGTCATCTTGCTATAGAGATTGTGGTCCTAAAGTTTACTCAAAGGAGAAAATCATTCAAGGGTTGAGAACTAGGGTTTGTGGCTGAAAACCCTAATGCATTGCAAGTTTAATGGTTAAGGCTCATTTTAGTCTTTGTTAAGTTCAACCTAACCATCATGTACTTTAAGTCTTTCTTTGTGTTGACCATCAGAGCAAGTATTTTGTAACTTAAGTTACAACTCATGGGTATTGGCCCCAACCACCTAGGGGCACCGAACACAAAAGGTAAGAGATGCCTTTGAGCGTCAAAAGCACATCGAACTATCCAAAATGAAAAGGTAGGTTGGTGTAAAGATAAGATCTAAGGGATGTCATTCAAACTACTTTTTGAAGCCCAACAGACACCTATACTTTCTAAATTTGACAGGCTCTATGTATATAAGGTGAAAAAATTGTTTTTTGAATCTCTATTCATGTGCAGAGGGCTAGAGTTTTTTATTATGACATCTATTCGATGTCTTTCTGAATTTTGATTATTTCTCTGAGTTGGTAAAGACAATACCAACATGTTGTTATCATTTATATGAAGAACATGGTGAATCTTAATGTATTTGAAACCTAAAGCAGAGTATGAAGAATATATGCAGGGTGTCAGAGATACATATACAAATATTTGTTTGAGGAAATTAAAGACTGAAATTGTTGGTTGTGAGATGGTTATTACTATATCTTTGTGAAGAAACTAATGAGTTTGTGCAGGATAATGATTGTTTAGAGAATATTATGCAGAGATCAGTCCTTTAAAGCTTTCTATTAAACCTTAATGTGCCAAGATATTATATCCAAAGGTCTGTGAATGTGGAATGAAAATTGCAACAAGGTTGATTGATATTTGAAGTATGAAGTTTGTTGTATATGTTTCTTCAAAGATTGTAGCTTGACTAATGTGAAATTAAAGAAAATTTTGTAGAGTGAAAAACAAAAGGAGAAATAAGGTTTTGTGATGGAGTGAAACAGGCTAACCCCTTGATCTATTTTGCTTTGTATTCATGTTGATAGTACAAGTCAGTGAGACCTTGTTTTGTCACTGAGACAATCATCAGCCTGTGAGGCTATGTATATGTTGATTTTCATGATTAAGCCAGTGAGGCAGCTTTGAGTGGTGTTTGATCCCTGAAAGGGTTTTCCTCTCCTAAAATCCTTTGTGTGATGGTTTCTTTTTTGTGTGTTTTAATTGTCCTTCATGCTTATACATTCAGTATTTGACTCCTTTACTTGATTAAGCATATTTTTAGTTTGATTCTTTCATTCTCTCTTGTTAAAGTTGATAAAAAGTAAATAACTTGGTTTTGATACAACACTGATTCACCCCCCTCTCAGTGTTGATTGTACTCCAACAAGTGGTATCAGAGCATAGGTTCCCTATAAGGCTTAATCAGCTTGGGTGGGTCCTATAAGTGGAGTACTAGTCATGGGTAGTCAAGAAGGATTTTCTACATTTAAAGCACCTTTATTTGATGGGTCTAATTATGCTTTGTAGAAGTATAGAATGGAGTCATATTTGTCTTCTTTGGGGTATGATGTGTAATGCTTCCATAGAAAATGAGTATAAAGCAACAAATCCTCCCTCTACTCCTGATGAGAAGAAGGCATATGAAAACAATGCTAAGGCCAAAAATGCAATCTGTTGTGGTTTGTCCAATGAGATACTTGTCAAGATTATGGATTGTAAGTCCGCCAAGGCTATTTGGGATAAGTTGTCCAAAATCTATTAGGGAGATGATAAAATCAAAGAAGCAAAATTACAATCTTATAGAGCCAAATTTGAAGGTCTCAAAATGAATGATGATGAAAAGGTGGCTAATTATCTTCTTAGAGTTCAAGAGGTTGTTAATGCTATTAGAGGTTTGGGTGATACATTAGAAGAAGAGGCATTTGTAACCAAGGTTTTAAGGACTCTAACTCCTATATATGAGTCCAAGGTTTTTGCAGTAGAAGAGAGAGACTTGAGCAAAGTAACCTTTGATGAACTTCATGGTACCTTTACTGCCTTTGAGATGAGGGTTTGTAATGAAACTCCATCAAGTAAAGAAGCTGCATTCAAATCAGTTAGAAAGGAGAAAGAGTTAAATTCAGATTTAGAATAAGTAGATAATGATAAGGAATCTTCCTTTGTCAGCAGATTGAAAAAGGGATCAATAGGAAAGTATAAAGGTAAACTTTCATTCAAATGTTTTGGTTGTGGAAGAATACGACACTATGCTACTAAATGTCCTTACAAAGATCTAGATAGTGATGAAGAAGAAAATAAGAAACAATTCAATCCCAAAAAGAAAACCAATTTCAAAAAGAAGAAGAGTTTGTTTATAAAAGATGTTGATATAACTAATAGTGGTTCGGAGGAGTCACTTGAGGAAGGTGCAGAGACTTTATTCATGGCTGTCATAAATGAAAAATAGAATAATGAATATGAGGATCAACCAGAAAATGATGAGGCAGTAGTTGATCTTGAAGGTGACTTGAAGTGTGCTCTAAGTGAGGTCAAGAATCTCAAAAAGGAGACAATTGCCCAAAGAAATCAATTTCAAAAAGATAATGAAATTATGATCAGCAAAGTCACTGATTATGAGAAGCAAATTGCAGACCTAAAATTGTCTCTTGAGGAGAGTAAAAGAATTGTAGATGTTACAAGCAAAGAGTTAGATGTCAAAGCCAAAGAATGTCATACTCTAGAAAATGAAATTATAGCCTTAAGAAGAAAACTTGATATGTGCAGGAGCAGTGACAAACTTGAAGATCTCTTGGATAAACAAAAAGGTTTCAAAGATAAATCTGGTCTAGGGTTTGAAGAAGGACAAAGCTCACATACCAAAATTTTTCAATATGTTGATATCAATAATGAAAGCATCATGAAGGCAGCAAACTTCAAAAGGAATGAGTCTTTCAGGTATAATATGCATTTTCTTGGTTATTGCTTTTGTTGTAACAGGTATGGACACAAAGCAAATGAGTGCAAATTTGGTTTTAGAAGAAGAACAAATTTCTTGACAAGAAATCCTTTTGTATTTTTAAGAGGATTGAAGTGTTTCAATTACAATAACTTTGGGCACATAGCCAAGTTTTGTAGGCCTAACCTTAAAGTGCAACAAACTAGGTTGAATACTCTTTCAAAAATGTCATCTTCAAGTGATGATAAGAAAATACTTGTTTGGAAACCCAAGACAATGAGCAAGAATATTGAAGCCATGATTGTTCAAACTGCTTTTCATGCCAAGAAGAAAGAACAATGGGTTATAGACAGTGGTTGTTTTAATCATATGACAGGAGATAAAAGAAAATTCATCAAGTTTGAGGATCACACTGAAGGATTAGTCATGTTTGGTAATAATGTTTGTATTTTGATCAAAGGAAAAGGTACTATTCTTCTAGATGATGAGACTCCTTTACATGATGTATATTATGTTGAAGGTTTAAAACATAATCTATTAAGTGTCAAACAAATTTGTGACAATGGATTCAATGTTGTTTTTAATGCTCATGGTTGTGAAATCAAAAAGAAATCAGGAAAAGTTGTTGCAGCAGGGTTTAGGACAAGTGGAAACATCTACAATCTTCATGAGACCGAAAATAGAAGTGCGGATGGACATATTTGCTTCATGGGTCAAGTTGAAGAAAGTTGGCTATGGCATTCAAGACTTGGTCATGTAAATTTTGATAATCTTGAGAGGATCAGCAAAAATCAAAATGTTAGAAATTTGCCTCACATCTCCAAGCCAAGCAATACTACTTGTAAAGAATGCCAATTTGGTAAGCAAACTAAGGTCAGTTTTAAATCTAAAGAGTATTCTACTTCTAAGCCTCTACAACTTGCTCATTTAGATTTATGTGGTCCTACAAGGACTAAATATTTAGTTGGTGAAAGATACTTTATGCTCTTTATTGATGATTTTTCAAGAATGACCTGGGTGACCTTTTTGAAGCACAAATCAGAAGCCTTTGAAAGATTCAGGATCTTTAAGAAGATGGTGGAAAAGGAATCAGATTTCAAGCTCAAATGTTTAAGGTCATATAATGGTGGAGAATATACATCTAAGGAGTTTGAAGAATATTGTGAAAAACATGGGATCAAAAGACAATTTTCAGCCCCTAGAACTCCACAATAGAATGGAGTAGCTGAAAGGAAGAACAAGACTATGAAGGAGATGACAAGGACATTACTTCATGATGCAAATCTGCCCAATACTTATTGGAAGGAAGTTATTCATACAACAATATACAATCTAAATAGAGTACAATTGAGGGTAAAATCTAACCATACTCCTTATGAACTATGGTATGGTAGGTCAGCTAATGTTGGCTACTTTAAGATTTTTGGTAGTAAATGCTTCATTAAGAGAGATAATGATAATTTGAGAAGTTTTGAGTCTAGATGTGATGAGGGTATATTTTTAGGCTATACCACACATAGTAAAGCCTATAAATGTTTAAACAAGAGACTCAAAAAGGTTATATAGAGTACTAATGTAAAAGCGGAAGAAAATTTGCAGCCATGTGTGTAGCTGATCCAAGACAAAGAAGAAGATCATCATTCAAAAAAAGAAGAGGAAGTTCAAATGGAAGAAGAAACTCCTAAAATGCCTATTGAATCTAAAGCCAAAACTCCTTAAAAGACATTGCAAAGAGATCATCCAAAAGAGTTGATTATTCGAGATAAGGATATTGGTGTGTTAACAAGGAGAAGACTTGTTGCTGCAAGTAATCAAGCACATGTGTGTTTGATATCAGAAATGGAACCAAAAACCTATGTGGAGGCCAGCAAGGATGAAGCTTGGATTAAAGCTATGGAAGAGGAATTGACTCAAATAAAGAAGAACAAAACATGGGACCTTGTTCCTAGACCTGAAGGTAAAAATGTTATTGGTGCAAAATGGGTATTTAGAAACAAACTTGATAAGGGCAAAGTTATTATAAATAAGGCTAGATTGGTTTGTAAAGGATACTCTCAAATTGAGGGGATTGATTTTGATGAAACTTTTGCACTTGTGGCTAGACTAGAGGCAATAAGAATGTTCTTAGCTTTTTTAGTTTACAAGAATTTCAAGGTGTTCCAAATGGATGTCAAATCATCCATTCTAAATGGTGATCTTGAAGAAGAAGTTTACATGGAGTAGCCTGAAGGTTTTGAATGCAAAGACAAATCAGATTATGTATACAAGTTGAAAAAGGCCTTGTATGGCTTGAAACGAGCCCCAAGAGCATGGTACTATAGGTTGGATAAGTATTTGCAAGAACAAGGATTTACTAAAGGAGGCATGGTCAACAATTTGTACTATATTGCCAAAGGTGATGATATCTTGGTTGTAGTGGTTTATGTTGATGATATCATTTTTGGAAGTAGTAATGATGATATGAGCCATTCCTTTCCTAACATCATGAAGTCAAAATTTAAAATGTCTATGTTGGGAGAATTGTCTTTCTTCCTTGGTTTACAATTTCTCAACTTGAAAACGGGATTTTCATCTCACAAACCAAGTATGCCAAAGAAATGATTAAGAGGTTTCAAATGGATGAAGTGGGTACTCCTATGGACATAGGGTACAAACTAAGCAAAAATGATGATTCACCTGAGGTGGAACAATCCCTATATAGATCCATGATTGGTAGCCTTCTATATCTAATTGTTTCTAGGCCTGATATCATGCAGGTAGTTTGCTTAGTGGCAAGATTTCAAGCATGTCCTAAACAAGCTCATTTAAATGCTATTAAGAAGATTTTTAGATACATTAAAGGCACTCTTGATTTTGGATTGTGGTATCCTAGACACAATGATTTCACTCTTGCATATATAGATGCTGATTGGGTAGATTGTCCTGATGATAGAAAGAGCACAAGTGGAGTAGCCTTCTTTCTTGGTGGTAGAGTAGTAGCTTGGCATAGTAAGAAGCAAGATTGTGTCTCTTTATCTACTGCTGAACCTGAATATTTAGTAGAATCTTCATGTTGCACTCAGATTCATTGGATGGTACAATCACTTCAAGACATCAAAGTGGAGGTATCTAAACATGTACCTATTCTTTGTGACAATACAAGTTCCATTAATATGTCCAAGAATCCAATCATGTATTCTAGGACCAAGCATATTGCCATTAGATATCATTTTCTAAGAGA
The DNA here is from genome assembly GCA_027924645.1 of Cunninghamia lanceolata. Lineage (NCBI taxonomy): Eukaryota > Viridiplantae > Streptophyta > Pinopsida > Cupressales > Cupressaceae > Cunninghamia > Cunninghamia lanceolata. The sequence continues at coordinate 3,052,342 of BSBN01000831.1, forward strand.
AAAGGTACTTGCAAATGATGTGGTGTTGGATTATGTTCATACCTTTGACCAACTAGGCTGATATCTTTACAAAACCATTACCTAAAGAAGTATTTGAATCCCTGAGACAAAGGCTTGGGGTTTCATCACTTTCATCTCTTCAATAAGCTCATAATGATGGTTGGATTCAGGGGGAGTAATTGTTTATTTTGTGAAGTCATGAAATCCAATCAATTTTTTTAAAGTTGTCATGAGTAGTAGGGCAGTTTTTGATAAATTGTTGGGGAAGCATGCAATGAACTTGGTTTAGACAGAGTTTTTCAAGCCTTCTTTATGTTTTGATATGACAGATAGACAAAAGTCTTATGAATTATTTGACAAAATGTTTCATATCACAGTTATGTATATTGACTACAAATTTAAGAAATGACAAAGTTTGAACTGTATTTCATATCAGAGTTATTTGTATTGACTGCAAATTTCAAAAAGAGTAGAGTTTGAACTATATTTCATCAGACAGAGGATAGTATTGTATGCAGATAGAAGACAATTTTTGTATGAACAGTGATAGAAACAGTGATCTGGTAGAGGCAGTGATTTTGTTTGCTCATTTCTACATTGGTGTATGTTTGGTTTGAACTATATCTTTGTTGTTTTAGTTTTGGTTGTGACAGTTTCATTTTTAAACTATATTTTTATTTATTTCCTCTTCTAAATCTTGTTAGATAGGGGGTCAATAAACAAAAGTTACTTAAATTCATGTATACAGTTAGAGGACAAAGGTCAAAGTAGTTTGGTGTAGGTCTATAGGTTGAGGACAATATTTTCTTTCTTCATATATGTTGATCTTACTTTATGACTGTGTTGAAGGGCAGTCTTTGCCATTGATTGCCAAAAAAAGGCGGAGACAGATTAAAAAAATGCAGTCTTGTGTTTTGACATCAATGCCAAAGCCAAAGGGTGAGTTTGTTAAGTTGGCATGACGCATAATGGTTGTCTTTCCATTGATGTTAAAATGGTTGTAAGTTTGATCTTTTAGGTTCTTTTTTTCATGTCTCAAATAATTAGGATGTTGTCATATGGTGTGATGTCTTCAAGGGTTGAAAGGTTGTCTTCTTGATCATTCCTTCACAAGGGTTAGGAATTGCTTTGTCATTAAACTCATTATCATCAAATCAAGTTCATGATTGACAAGTGTCCATTATACTTGGTTATGCAATGTGTTTGATGTTCATAGTTTGTTTCATCATGATCTTCAAAAGTTACATATGACAAAGGAGTTGTCTTTCAAGTCTTTATGTTTGGGATGTTGGTCTTGATGTCATGGCATGCAGGTTATTCATGGCAAAGAACTTCATTATGGGTAATGTATTATGAAGTTGAAGATCTTGGTTGATTATGATTACATATTATTGTGCAGAGAAAGAGAGCTTTTAAATGTGATCATCTAATTGTTTCAGAGAGAATCATGTTGCATATATTGCAGAGTCATCAAGTTTGGGTTTAAGGTTTTATAGTGACAAGGTGTTTTGATTTACTTATCACAAACCACAGGGACAGTATGCTTGTTGGTATCCAATAGTCATTATGAATATGAGAAAGCTTGTAAATCTTGTGACAAGTGCTCTAGGTGGTTCAATAGTTTAAGTGGTTAATGGTGTGTTAAGGCTTCCACCATGTTCACGATGGTTACATGTCACAAGTCTCCAAGATGCTCCTTAAGGGTTACACAATGTAGTCTAATTCATCTTGCTGCAGAGACTGTGGTCCTAAAGTTTACTCAAATGATAAAATCATTCAAGGGTTGAGAACTAGGGTTTGTGGTTGAAAACCCTAATGCATTGCAATCTTAATGGTTAAGGCTCATTTTAGTCTAAGTTGTTAAGTTCAACCTAACCATCATGTGCTTTAAGACTTTCTTTGTGTTGACCAGCTAAGTAGGTACTTTGTAACTTAAGTTACAACTTATGGGTACCGGCCCCGTGAGGTGACCGGCCCCAACCACCTAGGGGCACCGAACACAAAAGGTAGGCAATGCTTTTGAGTGTCAAAAGCACATCAAACGATCCAAAATGAAAAGGTATATTGGCGTGAAGATAAGATCGAAGGGATGTCATTCAAAGTACTTTTTGAAGCCCAACGAACACCTATACTTTCTAAATTTGATGGGCTCTGTGTATATAAGGTGCAAAATTGTTTTTTGTGTCTCTATTCATGTGTAGAGGGCCAGAGTTTTTTATTATGAACTATGTTCGATGTCTTTCTGAATACTAATTGTTGCTCTGAGTTGTTAAAGACAATACCAACATGTTGTTATCAGTTATATGAAGAACATGGTGAATCTTAATCTATTTGAAACCTAAAGTAGAGTATGAAGAATATATGCAGGGTGTTAGAGATACATATACAAAGATTTGTTTGAGGAAATTGAAGATTGAAATTATTGGTTTGAGATGGTTATTATTGTATCTTTGTGAAGAAACTAATGATTTTGTGCAGGATAATGATTGTTTAGAGAATATTATGTAAAGATCAGTCATTTAAAGATTTTTATTGAACCTTAGTGTGCCAATATATTATATCCAAGGGTCTGTGAATGTGGAATGAAAATTGCAACAAGGTTGATTGATATTTGAAGTATGAAGTTTTCAGTATATGTTTCTTCAAAGATTGTAGCTTGACTGATGTGAAATTGAAGAAAATTTTGTAGAGTGAAAAACAAAAGGAGAAATAAGGTTTTGTGATGGAATGAAACATGGTAACCCCACGAGCCATTTTGCTTTGTACTCAAGGTGATAATATAGGTCAGTGAGACCTTGTTTTGTCAATGAGACAATCATCATCCTGTGAGGCTATGTATATGTTGATTTTCATGACTAAGCCAGTGAGGCAGTTTTGAGTGGTTTTTCATCCCTGAGAGGGTTTTCCACTCCTAAAATCCTTTGTGTCCTAGTTTCATTTTTGTGTGTTTTAATTGTCCTTCATGCTTATATATTCAGTATTTGACTCCTTTACTTGATTAAGCATATTGTCAGTTTGATTCTTTGATTCTCTCTTGTTAAAATTGATAAAAGGTAAATAACTTGGTTTTGATACAACACGAAGATAATATTTTATAATTTTTTAAAAGGAAATATAATGCAAAAAAATCACTTTAGACTGTCATTTTACCATAGTATTTCCAAACCTGCATTTAATAGTCTACCTTCAGCGACAACGACCCAACCCGAAGGACACCATTGCACACTAGGGAGCCCAGCTTGCCACTTGTCAAAAAATTAAGGTGTCCATGTAGGGTCCTCTTCAGCAAGCTCACATTTACCAGGAATTTTTCATTTACCTCTATGTATATTTCTATTTTTTACTTCAATTTTTTTTCTAAAATTGTAATATGGAAATTCAATGTTTTTTATCAAAACTTTGAATCCCTTATATGCAAATTTACAAACCTTAAATGAGAATTTAAAACCCTGAAATATCATTTTGAAACCAAATCACTTGATTTCCAAAGCCTAATACGAGAATTTGAAACCCTATTTTGTGAATTTTCAAATCCTAATACATCATTCTGAAACCCTAAAATGTGAAAACAAAAACCCTAAAAATCTATTTTGGAACCCTAAAACTGTGGGGAAAATGTGTCTCAACAAGTTGCAATTATATAAGCCATATTGTTTATAGGGTATATATATTAATATATATTTCCTAATTACACAGTTAGGTGTAATATACAATGGGAGCATGGGGTGGAGTGGGATGCATGTTAACATTTTTTGTTAACAAAAACTGTTAAATGGATGACATACATTAAATTAATGATATATTATAAATCTAGACCGCTTGTTATTAGGTTTTAGATTTGATGGTAGATATTTTGTTGGCTTGTCATTCCCTAGAAGGTAACCCTATTTTATGAGGGTGTTGTATTACGACTGCAGTATCATGATGTATTCTGAGAGTCTGATAATAGTCGTGTTGTCTCTAGATCTCTGGTGGTGATACTCCTATGAGAGCTTTCTCTGCAAGTATATTGTAATCTTTGTGATTTTTGAATAATATATTGGGCAGCTTTTGGACTGTGGGGTTTTTCTCCCGAAACAGTTTTCCCCACGTAAATCACCATGTTGTGGTATGCATGATATCTATGTTTATTTCTATTTAAGTTTCTATAACTATTAAAGATCTGTAAACTTTTGTATTATCATCCTCTCAAGATTAGTGTAGGAAGTTGTTCCACTACCTTAGCTTCCTTACAAGTGGTATCAGAGCCTGATCACCTTTGGTTTTAGTTGTGGGTTGTTGGGTTTTTTAAACTAATCTAGATTTGAGTGGGAGCTTGTGTAGAAGACACTTTGTGATCTTGTTGTAGGAATTTTCAGATGGCATGCTCATCAAAGAGAATAGAGGTGGATGAATTTTCTAGAAATAATTTTGAAATGTGGAAGTTGAAGATGGAGGATCTATTGATAGATCAAGATCTATGGGGTGTTGTTGATGAGAAGGTTTCAAGGCCTACAGATCATTCTTTGTCTGCTCAATATGATGTTATGGACCATAAAGCCAAGGGTCTAATCAAATTATGTTTGGCAGACTCTATTTTAATCAATGTCAATGAAGAGACCTCTGTGCAGAAACTATGGAAGAAGCTTGGTGAGATGTATCAAGCCAAATCTTTAGTGAACAAGATTTTCTTGATGAAGAAATTGTATTCCTTGAGAATGGAAGAGGGTGGACAAATTACAGACCACTTGGAAGCATTCAATATGCTGGTGGCTCAATTGGCATCAGTTCCAGTGTCAAAATGAATGAGGAGGAGAAATGTCAGATATTGCTTTATTCTTTATCTAATTCATGGGATTCTCTTATTATGGCTATTGGGAGTACTTTTGTTATATTGAAGATTGAAGATGTGGTGGGTTCTTTGCTTTTTGAACAGATGAGGAGGAAGATATCCATCAATGCCGAGGAGGTCCTAAATGGTCATGGAAGACCTAAGGAAAAAGGAAAGAAGAATGAGAAGCGTGATAAATCCAATTCCAAGGGGAGATCCAAATCTCTTGGAAAGTCCAAAGTTGTTTGCTGGAATTGTGGTAAGCTTGGACATATTTGTAAGGAATGCAAACAAGAAAAGAAGAAGAAAAATAAGAGATTTGATTCTAATTCTGAGTTTGAGAAGGAAAATGGAGATGCATTCATTACAGCTTTGGCAACTCATGTAGGTAATGATGCATGATTATTGACTTAGGTGTATCTTTCCATATGACCTTTAATACAGATTGGTTTTATGAATATGAAGAATTTGATGGAGGTAAGGTGTACTTGGGTGATTATTCTTATTTAAATATTGTTGGCCTTGGTAAAGTTAGAATTAGGTTTCCTAATGGTAGAATAAAAAGGATTAATGGTGTGTTGCATATCCTTGGATTAGCACAAAGTTTGTTATCTGTGAGCAAACTAATAGATGTAGGTGTGCAGGTAGTATTTTCTAATGCGGGATGCAAGATGGTTAGATGTGCTATGTTGATTTCTAGAGGCGTCAGATATGGTACATTATATAATCTTGATGCATACACTATTGAGTGCAATAGTACTTTTGTGAAAAGCAAGTCTGTGGAAGAGGTGAGGGCTTCATCTTCAGTAGATGGTCATGGCTTTTGGGTACCCAAGGATGCTCTTTCTTTTAAATCAAAGTTACTTACAAAGAAAACTATGTTATGGCACTAGAGACTTGGCCACTTCAGAGAAAAGGGCCTAAGGACCTTGAAAAATAAAAACCTTGTTGAAGGGTTGTCTTATTGTAATCTTGAGTTTGATTTCTGTGAGCATTGCATTTATGGGAAACAAAAGCACATTCAGTTTTACTTGAGTTCTCATAAATCTTGTGGTGTATCGAATCTTATTCATTCTAATGTGTTTGGTCCTGTAGATGTTCCTTCAATTGGAAAATCCACATATTGTGTTTCATTTATTTATGAATATGGTAGAAGGACATGGGTATACTTTCTAAAGAGTAAATATGAAGTTTTGGAATTTAAAGCAATGGTTGAGTTGCAGACTGGAAAGAAAATAAAATGTTTGAGGACTGATAATTATATCTTCTATTACATTGCAGCTAGAACAAAGTAAATAGGAAGATGTGATTCAATTTCTTTCTACTCCTGAGAAAGTTGAATCAAGGCCCATGGATAGACAAGAAGTTGAGGAGAGCTCATCTAGCTCTAAATCTTCAGAAGAGGAGGAAGAACCTCCAACTTAGCTTGTTTGTAGGTCTACAAGGCATAGACAACTACTTGAAAGGTATTCACCTGATGATTGGAGATGTATTTTTTCTTTGAATACTAATATGGATGAACCCAGATCTATAGAAGAGACATTAGGTATGAATGATGTAGAATCCTAGAAGATTTCTATGGATGAAGAAATGACATCTTTGAAAAAGAATGATACATGGGATCTTGTACCATTGCCTGAAGGATGAAAACCTGTTGGTTTTAAATGGGTGTTCAAGAAATATATTGGTTCAGATGAAGGTATTCAGAAGTACAAAGCAAGGTTGGTTGCGAAAGGTTACTCTCAAGTTAAGGGTGTTGATTATGGTGATATATTTTCTCCTGTTACAAAAATAACGTCCATTAGATTTTTGCTTTCTATTGCTACTACTTATGATTTAGAGGTTGAGCAAATGGATGTGAAAACTGCTTTCCTTCATGGTGACTTGGAGGAGGATATTTATATGACATATCCAAAGCACTACGTGGTGAAAGGTAAAGGTAATTTGGTTTGCAAATTAATGAAATCTTTGTATGGCCTAAAATAGAGTCCTAGGATGTGGTACTAGATATTTGATACATATGTTTTGAGCTTGGGATTTGAGAATTCTCAATTAGATCATTGTGTTTATTATAAAATTGATGGTGATCATTTCTTGTTTATTGTATTAAATGTTGATGATATGTTATTTATTGGTAAAGGGAAAGGTATGATTTCAGAACTGAAATCTCAACTTGCTACTAAATTTGAAATGAAAGACCTTGGTGCAGCTAGACACATTCTTGGGATGGAAATTAGAAGAGATAGAGTGAACAGAAAACTATGGCTTGGCCAAAGTAAGTATGTCAATTCAATTTTACAGAGGTTTAACATATAGGACTAGAGACCATTGTGTGTTCCATTTTCAGTTGGAACAAAGTTATCTATTTTAGACTTTCCAACATCTCCATCAGAGATGGAAGAGATGAGATAGTACCTTACCAGAATGCAATTGGAAGTTTTATGTATTCTATGGTTTGTACTAGACTAGACATTAATTTCCCAAGAAGTGGGAGTTCTTTCCATATATATGTATAATCTTGGTAGAGTTCATTGGGATGTAGTTAAAAGAGTCTTCAGATATTTGTGTGGTGCCTCATAGTATTCCTTGTGTTATCATAGTAATTTGACTAAAGACAATATTTCCCTTGATATTCATGGTTATGTGGATTCAAACTGGGTAGGTTATATTGATAGTAGACAATCCACCAGTGCTTATGTGTTTACTTTATTTGGTGGTGCAATTAGCTGGATGAGTAAGTGGCATGTTGTGGTTGCTTTGTCCACTACTGAAGTTTTGTATATGGTAGCTACTCATGCTTGCAAAGAATCCATTAGATTTAAGAGAATGTGTTCAGATATTGGAATAAAACAAGGTGTAGTAACAATTTATTGCAACAGTCAGAGTGTGATCTGTCTAGCTAAGAACCTGACATTTCATGCCAGGACCAAGCACGTTGATGTATAGTATCATTTTGTTCTAGAGATATGGTCGAAGATGGTAGGGTGAAGCTAGTTAAGGTAGAGACTTTGATGAATGTTGTTGATTCTTTAACTAAGCATGTGAGCATAGAAAAGTTCAGATGGTGTTCAGAGACTATGGGCCTTTTGGCCCCTAGTAATTAAGAGACGATGCTAACTACCTCCCGTTGTTCTTGCAAGGTGTTCAACAAGTGGGAGATTTGTTGGAAAAATGTGTCTAAACCTTGCAATTATATAAGGCTTATTGTTGATAGGGTATATATATATATATATATATATATATATATTCCTAGTTACACTGATAGGTGTAATATACAATGGGAGCATGGGGTGGAGTGGGATGTGTTTTAACATTTTTTTGTTAACAAAAACTATTAAATGGCTGACATACTTTAAACTCATGATATATTGTAAATTTGGACTATTCATTATTAGGTTTTAGATCTAATGGTAGATATTTTGTTGGCTTGTCTTTCCCTAGAAGGTAACCCTATTTTATGAGGGCGTTGTATTACGGTTGCGGTATCATAATGTATTCTGAGAGTGTAATAGCAGTTGTGTTGTCTCTAGATCTTTGGTGGTGATATTCCTGTGAGAAGCTTTCTCTAAAAGTATATTGTAATCTTTGTGATTTCTCAATAATATATTGGGCGGCTTTTGGAGTGTGGGGTTTTCCTCCCAAAAGGGTTTTCCCCACGTAAATCACCGTGTTGTGGTATGCATGATATTTATGTTTATTTATGTTTAAGTTTCTATAGTTGTTAAAGATCTGTAAACTTTTGCATTAACTTGCTCTCAATATTAGTGTAGAATTTGTTTTGCTACCTTAGATTCCTTACAAAAATGTGAAAACTAAAACACTAAACATCTATTTTGGAACCCTAAAACATTTATTTGAAACCCTAAATTGTGGATGTCAAACCCTAAGTTGTAAATTTGAAACCGTAAAACGTGGATGTAAAGCCAGTAGAACAATTTTTTCCTCAATATTTTTGTTAATTAAGGGTAGGTGAAGGATTAAAGAAAGATCACAACTTTGAATATTAGATGCACACGCCATATGTTGATATGTGATTGTATTAATCCATCTACCAAAATAGACCTTCAAAACTACTTCTCGTGTTACATGCTCATCTATGATTTGATGATGATATGTTAGCCTATCATATTAATACTCCAAATGTGCTTCTACATGACGATTATGAGTCATTGTGAGTAAATATTACAAGTTTCTTATGATGGTTCTACCATGGATGCTTCTTTGTATGTGAAATATTTCTTATCTTCTAATTATATGCACATAGATGTTGAGATTTTTTATTGGAAAGTTTAGATTGTAGCTATGGTATAGATCTTTAAAATTGTTTGGTTCATCTTACTTGATTTATGTACTTCATTTCCTAATTTATCTTATGCTTTTATTAAGTATTTCTCTATCACTAGTTCACATAAATGTAGTGTGGACTTAGCAATGGTCTATAGTTCTTTATCATGGAATCCTTGTTATATTAAATTTAATTCTCATCATACATGGGGGTATTCTAAACATAAATGCATCACATTCCAACAAAAAATTCAAGAATTTATATACAAAGGGAAGATACACATTGAGGTCACACATAACATAAAAGAGAGATAATCTAATTTGAGAAAAAATTTCATTTCCTAGAATCTATCACTCTTACATTTCCTTAATTTATCTTTATATTCACTTAATATCCTTTTTCCACACTTGGGAGACATGTTTTTAAATTTTTTAAAACTTGATTATCTTAGGATTGATCTTTGATCTTTTGTTTTTGCATTATCTTCTCTTGTCTACTCACTCTTTCTTGGCCCTCTCTTGCTTTCATGACCCTTTACCTCTTTTAACTTAATCCTTGGATCTCTCGTCCTTATGATTATTTTCTTCACTTATGTTTCTACATGGTTTGATCTATCTTCTTACAATATTGTCTTAAATATTTCCAATTTGATTAATCTAGGATCTTAGATAATTGTCTTATTTTAATACATTGTATTCAATTTAGCTATTTTGACCATATTATATATAAGCCATTATATAGTATCCTTCTATCATGGTCATATTTTTTTATGATTTATAATTATTATATCTAGCTACATTGGACAATATGTCTATGATCTCATCTCTTACCAATTTAACTTGTATATCATTGATCTTACATGTCTACTTTGACCTCACATTTCTATATCATGTCAGATCATTGATCTCACATTGTTATTAATATATCATCTAACATTACTATTTGATCAAACATTTTTACATATTAATTTTACATCATGATCTTACATTACTATATCTTGTCTTATTATCTCACAAATGGATGAATCATATATATTTTGTCCTATGATCTCACACTACTACATCTTATATCTTATGATCTCATCTTTCCATATCTACTCTATAGAGTACACATGCTATATTGCATTATCATAAATTGAGACTTTCTTTTTAATCGTTATTGTGATATCATTCCTTGATCATGTATGTCCACATTGTGGACCATCATGCTATTCTCTCCCATCTATTTTTACATACATTGTCATATCTTGTAGTTGACTCTATTTGGCTTGAGATTATACTGTCATATCATGTTTTTATTGTGCAAAAAACTTATTATCACTTAAATTCTATCTTGATCTTCTACATTATGCTTACACAATCACATATTTTGATCCTATTTAGGGACGGTCATAATCTTCTTTCATGTAATAATAATCTATATTGTCATCCTTGATTACCTAGATCTAAATCACTTATCTTATGATACTACATGCTATATGTTTTGGGACTTTTTCCACTATCCCTAAAATAATTTAATACTATATATACGAGACATCATACTTTTCTTTCATCTAATAATAATATATATCTTATTATACTAATCCTACCTTATGCATTCTCATGCTCATGGATGCTACATTGGGACATTTATCATACTTGCATGGGTGTTTATCCATAAAGAAATACATCACCATTATTTCTATGGACTACTTATCCCATTGGTCCTACCCTATGTGTGGTCTTTCTCATGGATGTAACATTGGGTAGGTTCTATTGTACTTTCATGGGTGTCTTTGGTCATTAAGGGTTGCATCACCTTTACTTTTCTCATGATGGGGGTAACTATCCTATTTTTTATCCTATCTATAATTAATTTGTATCCTTCTCACAATGTACTCTTATATCTATGATTGTGATATTTAAATGCTTGGATGATTATTTTTACTTACATTCCTCTAATTTTTTATTGATTATCACATGATTACATGATTGTAATTTTCTCATGATACATTTTATTGTCAATAGATATTCTTATGTGCTCATCTTTATCATTAATATATTTAACAAGATATTCCGTCTTGACCAATTGCACCATATGGGGCAGCAGTGAATTAAAGGGTAGCATGCATGATCACTAATATTGTCATTTTTGTATTCAATCTATCTTGGGAGATAGAATCTAAGCTCATGGAATGTTTTATCCCTCACCTTTTAGGAATTCATTGGAAAACGTATGTGAAACAAAAGAACATGATAGGACAATCCTCATCCTTTATGGATTGCAAGTTTATCTATTTGTTATTTTCTTTTAAGGAAGTTCTGCCATGGTGGTAGCTCCCTAAAACTATAGAAAACTTAGAAAAGGAGGAGATTTAGACCTAAGAAGCCAAGGAGCAAAAATCAAAGAAAAATTAGATGGACCCTAGAGCATAGAAAATGGACCCACAAAAAAGAGGCAAAGAAACCTAAAATTCTCATCTCTAAGTTCTCAAATTTTGTGTAGTCACTACTTGATATGTATCATTCTATAGTAAAATGATTTTCTCATTGCTTTCATCACATCCTTGTCAACCTATGGATAAGAAAATTAAATAGCCATTAGTACACATAAAACATGCTCTTGCATAGGAATGGAAAGAGTAGGAGTTCAATATAGAACTCATGTGTACACTCAAGTTAAAGTGCTTTATATTCCTTGATTTTTCATAAATTAGATATCTATTATGTGGAAAAGTGTGTAGAATTATGTTAAAGAGAAAGCACTAAAAACATTCGAATTCATTTTCATTAAATGAAATGTAATTTGTAAGTTACAAGTATCTGATCTAATTAAATAGACTACATTTTTCATTAAATGATATTGCCTTGCACTTTAGAACTTGTGAGTTGAAATGCTTGTGTTAACTTAATCGTTTCTAGCCTTTTTATGTCTCTTGAGTATTTTATTTAAATATTAAGTTTAAAATATGATAATCTAGGATGTAAAGTGAACTAGCTATCTAGATCTGTTATTTTCCTAGATTTATGTCTTTACTTTCAAAAGAGAAAATTAACTAACATAGGAACTATATCATGTTATGTTCCTAAACTATTAGTATATTTACATCTAAATGTGATAGGGAGATATGGATCCACTTTTTGAGCATACAAATAGAGAGATTTCTAAATTGAGGTTAATTTTAGAGGATTTGCAAACCACAGGGGTTTATAGATCTAACTACGAGATTTTGGATAGTTTAGTTTGTATTATAAATTTGTTAGGGGGTGTTAGTACATATTATGGTGAGACATTAGCTACCATTCTTGCCCAAATACAGGTGCAGGTTTCTGGTGATGTTCCATTGAGTGAAGTCTAGAAAAGAGTGCCAAAAGAAACTCTTAAGGCATAATGTTTTCCTCAATATGTGCCTAAAACTAGTGTTAGGGCATATCAGGTGACCAGGTGTGTATGCCCTTAGATGGCACCATTGATTTATCTGTATTTAGTTCTACACATGGTCATTATCCAAATAATGACCAAATTCCACTATATTTGCACAAAGTTGTACATTGAGGTCCATTTAGACCTCAAAGTCAACTATTTGGATTTACCACCATGTTTGGGGAAAGGGCATGGTAGAGTATGTGACAAGGATGCATATCGCCATCCAGATCAAGAGCCTCCTTCTTATAGGATCTTGCTTGGTGACAAGATGCTTGTGGTCTCTCCATCCCTCAGTGGTATTGGTGATCATGTAGTCATTGCTTCCCAATGGGAAGTAATTGAGAGTATTGTTGAGATTACTATGCAAACTCAAACAATATCTATAGGTTGCATGGGATAATATCTGATGAGGTGTCCCCTTAAGTCACCTACTCACATAGATCCTTATCATCGTGTAGGCATCCCATCACCAAAGGATTTGGAGCATATTACAATGGAGGGCCAGATGCAGAGGGCAACCTGTTATTTATTTGAGGACTTGATGAGAGTGTACCAGGTCGTATCATCACATATGGGAATCCCTCTAGAAGGTGTTAGTTCATACATGGGTCACATCCTTGTAGATTTAGAGAGCTTGGGAGCTGACATGAAGCATTGTGATGCAGATCGTACAATTAGATCTGTTGTGTGGTTAAACAACACGTCTTATTTTGCCCCAGTAAAACAAGGACCCAACTTTTTGGGTAGATGTTAGGAACCCATGTTTAGCCCTTCTCTTTACTTTGTTAGTATATTTTTGTTGGACGCATATGCTTTGTAAGTCATCCCATGAGTATATTGTATTATCCCACATTCATGGGAAGTAATAGTTGTTTAGATTAGACTTAGTATATAAGTATGTGTTGAAGCCAATGAAGGCATCCACAAATTTATTGTATTGAGCTTTCTCAAAGGAGGTTGCCCCCTCGAAGTGGTCTGTGATCAATAAATTCTTTCTATGTTTCTATTATTTCTGTTATTTCATGTTGTGTATGAGGAAAATTGAGAGGTCGAATGATAAAATCACAACAATGATAATAACAACTCAATAACCCATAACATAAAGAGATTGATCTAAGTAAAAAAACCAATATCAATGAATAAATCAAATAAAACAAGAAAGACTTCACCTAGATTGTATTGTTCTCTTTGTAGATATGTAGACTGCTCAATAACATTGTGAAACCATGGTTGCAACAAGCGGATGTAGGGGTATTCGTGCTCAAAAGATCAATGTCAAAAGATCGTAATGTGCTCAACAATGCGATGTATGCTCAAAGCATTGTAAAAGGATGCCTGAGAATAAGTGATCAAAGAGGATTTGTTAAGGAGATGAGGGAAGTTTATATAGGCTTCAAACATGATCGATCAACGGATGAAATAAATCCATAGAATGACTGGTTGAGATAAATCAAATAACTCATGTTGAATGTGCACACGACATGTGTCACTCCAAAAATGTATTTTTATTAGGATAATTGCTTTTTTTGATAAAGATAGATTTTGATTTCATAAATTAGAATGTTTTTTCTTTTAATTCATGAGTTGATGAAAATAAGATAAATTAAAGCCAATTAGCTTAACTTTAGATTTATTTTTTTTAGAGTTCTAAAAACAAGACTGATTGTGCACATGAGTTAACATGAGTTTTTTTAGAGGAATTGGAAAGATAATTGAAATAGAATAAATCAATTTATTTAATTGATTGTGCATGATTTTGAAGAATAGATAAGATTATAAATAAAATACTTGATTTTATTTATTTTTAGAGGATTGAGATAATTAAAATAAATTTGCATGATTTATTTAAATAATAAAAACTATTTAATTGTAGATAAGAGAGGATTTGTGATGAATTAATTAAATAATGGATTTATTTAATTAATGTAGACTTGAAATTTGAAAAGGATAGTGACTTTATTAAATAATAAAAATTATTTAATTTTGGAAGAATATAGAGGAATTTAATGAAATTATTTAAATAAGGAGGATTTATTTAATTAATGTTAAAAATTTGTGATTTGGATGAATTTGATGAAATTAATTAAATAATTAGATTGTTTAATTAACGTTGAATGTAGGTGATTTGATAGATTTGATGAAATGCAAGTGGTGCGACGACATGGTCATTTTTGGGTGTCTACATTTTGCCCGTCTTTGATGCAATGCAATTTACAACCTTGCATCAAAAAATGATTGTTGAAGACATGATACAAGCTTGATGCCCCAGTGTAGTTAGTTGCCCTAGCATATGCCCCCTCGAGAGGAAAGACAGGGAAGTGACAGAAGGACTAGGTTGATGCTTGACTAGAAAATTACATGATGATGTGGAAAAGAGCATGGGGTGGGAAGAAAAAGGGAGGGGACACTATAAATAGGTCCTAAAGGGTCAACATACCTCATTACACACTTAGAGTTGTCAATTTTTAGAGCTTGTAGCCTCCTAGCTTAGTTTGTGAGAGCTTTGAGTGGAGAGAACCTGCAGCATGAAGAGATGCTGATCCCTGCGCATAAACATCGGGTGGAGTGGGTGCAGACCTATAGGAGACCAGCGGGAGCACTAGCAGTGGTAAGTGCTCGATAACCTCTTTGCGTTGAATTTTTAGGTCACTTCTAGGGTGATTTCTAGGTTTTAGGTTATGTCAGCCAAAAGTGCTGTGCAATGCCAGCACGCCCTTGGTATCATCTAAAGCACTTTTGGGGTGGTAAGGCACACTTGGTAGTGCAGTAAAGTGCGTCTGGTAAAAGTTTGATGCCTCTAGTTTTTAGGGTTCGCACTGCAGTGCGATTGGTATATCCCGAAGTGCATATGGTAATTCAGTAAAGCGCTGTTTGGCGGGTAGTTAGGTGCTATCGGTTAGGGTTTGCAAAAAATGTAGTGCACTTGCAAGTGCTAGAAGGTGTGGTTGGATATACAGTGCAGCGCACTTATGAAAAACAAGTCACCTTTGGTTTATATGGCAAAGGGCATATGGGCAAATAGTAAAGCACGCATGGTAAAACAATGAAGCGCCTTTGGAGAAAACAAGGTGCTTTTGGTCTTTTATCTAGTTTGACCTAGGTTAAGTGTAACATGAGATGCTAGGGTTGACCTAGGAATTGACCACATAGGTTAGAGATGTGCAAAGTTGACCTAGGGCGTATTTGCATCACCTTGTTGTGCATGTAGATTTCCTTAGTGACTTGGGTAGACTTAGAAAATTTGCAAAAGGTCTGACAAGTGGTTTTGTGGATGCAGAGAGTCCTTCTGCCTCTGATGTCGAGGGAGCAACACCACATCATTGTGGATGAGGTGGTTCAAATTACTTGGGAGGAGGATGCATTCTTGGAACACATGGGATTATGACACATGGCACACTTGACGTATATTAGGGTGAATCTCACATTTCTAACAGCTATTGTGGAGATATACCACAATGAGACTTACTCGTTCCACTTTCTGATAGGGGAGGCTACCGTGACACTTGAGGATGTGTATCACATCCTCAAGATCTTGATTGATGGAGATAGAGTTGACTTTGACCCAGGGCATGGCGAGGTTGGCATGATAGAGGTATTCTGAATAGACGACCTACGGATAAAGGATGGCGAGATCCCTTGGGTAAATGTTTTGAGACTATGTGACAAGATCATATGGATTGTGGTTGCATTGGTTGGTGGCTTCCTCTACCTAGACAGGTGATCACAAGGATTATCTGTTGGATGGGGCATGGTACTATTAGGGATGTTCACTCATGGCATCTATTATGCATGGGGCCCTTGTGTTTTGGGATAGCTATATTGAGACATGCATGATTATGTATACAGGAGAGGGTGGAGCCTATCAGCTGGTGTGACTTTGTTACAGGTGTGGGCTTGGGAGCACATTCTAGTTATCAGACTAATGACTTAGCGTCACCATGACAGGGGTGAGCCATATGCATTTCTATATGAGAGAGTCATCACACACAGGTGACTGGGATCTGTGAGCAATTGGAGGTGATAGATTGATGAGATGGACATCTTTGTTTGGAGGCCATGGATACTCTACAAGGCATGGGAGGATGAGCATGAGCAGCTGATGTAATGCAGATCAATATTTGTTTGGTAGATGCATAGATACCATTGGGATGTACCTGCCAGAGAGGGTACTTAGACAGTTTGGTTTACCATAGGTGTTTTCTGTTGGAGAGGCGACCCATGCACGGACACAGCGAGAGGTTAGGGACTGGGATGTTGAGATTCCAGTAGCTACAGCTTTGGCAGAGTTCTGGGGACTTGCCCCAGTGAGATGGGACTAGGCTTCAGGCTTAACTCATCCAGGGACACTGCCAGAGTATGACAGGTACTGGAAGACACACAAGCCAGTGAGACTGACCACACCAGGGGTGGCAGGAGCAGTACGAGAGGTATTAGTGCCTGGGGGAGAGGTGAGGGCCAGACGAGAGGCCAGAGAGCAGGTGGGTGGTGAGGATAGAGGTAAGTAGGCTGATGTATAGATGGCAGAGGAGGAGGACCCAGTCACAGAGACTAAGTTGCAGCAGGCCTAGTGACTACTTCAGGAGAAGATAGCATGGAGGACTCGCTTGGGGCTCCAAATGGTTAGATTGAGATGCAATAGGGATGCAGCAAGGGCAGAGGCTAGACAGGTCAAGGCCTAGGCCCAAGTATAGTCTCAGGAAGCAACAGCAACATAGAGAGCACTGGTAGTGGCACAAGCCGTACCAACACCGATAATAGATCATGGGCAGACTACCCAGTTGACGTTGGCGAGAGACGCAGTAGTACAGCTGTGTTTGACAGTAGAGACCACCTTATAGAGGGTTAGGTGGGAGAGGGACGAGGCTCGCCATGCATTGGGTGTTGACCAGAGGACACTATACAATGAGCTCATCCATGTATAGGGAGATCTTGTGTCAGCAGGTAGAGAGGCTGAGTATTATAGGGTCTCTATGTTGGGGCAGTGTTGGAAGATTAGTAGGCACCTATCTATTGAGAGCAAAGTAGGTCAGGAGCATCTGGGTCATGCAGGATAGGGTAGTCAGTGTCCTCAGTTAGAGGACTCTTTGTGCTACTAGGGGGAGGAGGACCAGTAGGGGGACCTGCGTCGAGTATAGGTGGAGGACAGGGATCACAGCAGGAGGGCATCTCTACCTATTAGAGCATGTATTTTGTATATTGTATCATGATAGACACTATATATTTAGACTGGCTTTTGATAGCCATGATGTACTTATTGATTTATATTTGAATGTATACATATGGACTGTTGATGTAGACATGTACACTTTATATTTTGATGACCTTCACATGATGATATATGATGACATATTATTCTCACTAATGTTCATGCATTTGTTTTATGCATTTACTTGTGATATGGATGTGATGACATGTATGTATGATTATGGACTTATGTGATGATGTACATGCTTATATTGAGGCTTATAGATGTATGACACATGATGACATGATGATATGAGATAGATGCTATGACATGTGATATCTAACATGTGGTTTTTGAATAAATGCACCAGATGGTGATGGAGATAGAAGAAAGGAGACATAAGAGAATATGAGAGAAAGACTATTGATCGATTGTTGCTTGAAAACTTATATAAGGCCATGGATAAATGGATAGGTAAATGGATAAGCTTGTTGCATTGGTTTCACAAATGTTGATAAAGAGCAATCTTTATTTTTGATATAGCACATGGATAATTTGCCACCAAGTTATAAATGACCAAGGTGCTGTAATATCCGAGTGTATGGATGTTGACTCTGCAAGCAAGCGGTTTGAACTTAGATCCCTTAGACATGATATAATTTTGTTTGTATATGTGCATGAGCCATAGTCTTGAACATAAAATAAACTTCAATACATAAATGCAAGAAGAATATTAATATGTAAGATGCTAGTACGTAACACACACAAGATAAATATGCTACTAAGAAAGATACTAAAGATCACTCCTAAAACATAGCACACAAAAGCAATGACTATGCCTCCAATCCGTATTGCATCACAACATACCAAGATTATAGATAAATCAAGGTAGCCTTGAATAGGTAATGGACAAAGAAACAAAATATAAACCATAAAGCAAATTGACTAACTTACAAAGTAAACATACAACCAACATATTCTCTTGCCAAAGAGGTTGCTTAGGATAGATTGGATAGGAAAGATAACAACCTTATCATAGGAATGATGTGTCCATTAAAGGGTGTTATTTTTTGAAAAGATAATGTCTGGTTTCAGGAAATGCAACATGTCACAAAAGACACATGTGTCAGTTTGGTTTCGAACATGGCACATTCTGTAAAAGACAAGTTTGTTGATCTATTGCTTAGTTGAGATTGATTTAGCTGATGTTGGCAATCGATATGTAGGACAACATATGGCTCTATAAGTAAGTTGCTTTGCTTCAAGTTTGTTAAGGACTTTTACTTTGAAAGGATGTGTTTGTCTGCTATTTTTCTGCTTGATTTAGTCAAGTCGAGATGGATGGATTTTAATAAATGGAAGACTAGAAAGGTGTAATGCAATGGGTTGAAATGGGTGAAAAATGATGGATCATATGTGCTTGAGTACTGGAAACTTCCTTTGTATTCCAGATTGCCTACATATCCTATATCCACAGGATCAAGGCACATTACAAGGAAAGATGAAATGAGAATATGTAGCTCTGGGTAGAGTGATGAGTGTGTCAAGGTGATTGAGCATGGTGAGGTGAAATGATGATATCTTATGTGCCTAAGTACTAGAAACTTCCTTCATATTCCAGACTGCCTACATACCCATATCCATGGGATCAAGGTACTTTAAGATTGAGATGAGATAATATGTAGTTCTAGTTTGTTTGATGATGTAGGAAAAGTGTTGTCATTGTGGGGGGCTGGTTGAAGTGCTTGTGTTTTTGTTTGGATTGATGATATGTTTGTGTTGTTTTTGTTTGTGTTTGGAAAGTGAAGTGTTTGTTGTTTATGTGAGATTGTTTTTGTGTTGTTGTGAACCATGAACAAGGATCCATTCCTAGACCTCGGTTAAGGAAAGAGTTCTCCCCATTCTGGTAGAGGTGTTTGTATGGATGACTGATGGAGAAGACATAGAAAGTTTGTGATGAAGGGGGTAAATCACAAAACACACAACAGAAATTGAACACAAAAAAAAATAGAACTTTCTTTTATTGATATGGGAAACTTATTACATTACAGAAGCTCAATTACAATTAGAGGATGAATCCTCTATAGGTTGCATTGCATTACAGCTTCCTATCTCCAGACTCTGGAATCATCTACCATCTATAAACCCCAAACCAGCTAGGGTTTCTATTTTCCCATCTATTCTTAACTCTACACTTTTCCCCCTTAACTCTACTACTGCCCAGGGTTCCCAAAATAGTCATAAATAGCACTTTTTGGCAACCTCCAGCTAAATTTCAAAATTTGTAACTCCCTCCAAAAGTAGGTAAATTTCCGGGAAACATAACTTTTGATCCGGGTGTCCGATTGACAAACTGTTTTAAGCACCGAAAATCTCGCGATGTGAAATATCACACCAAAAATTTGTAAGCAGATTTCCATCAACTTTTCAGGATGTTATGGGATGTTTTAGTGCCTCATATCTCTTTTCTAAAATTTTCATGGGCTTTTCAGAAAACAAAAACTTTAATATCTTTCAGCTCACAAATGATCTTTGCCTAATTCTTTCACCAAAGGTCTTATATTTCCATTATGAAGCTTTTTGTAAGTTTTGGCTTCAATCCATGCCCAATTGTAAACTTTCCTAAAATGGTAGGTAAACTTTCCAAAACTAGCAATTTGCTATTTTTAACAGTTTTGGAAAAACTGAAAGTCCTACATTATTATTCAGGATATTATGGAACTAGAAATACTAATTATGGAAATAAATGCAAACAACTACAATGATTTTGAATTAACTTCTTTCTGGGTGATGTAAGATTGCCCTTACACCACTGGATGCTCCTGCATCAGACACCTAGGGTAATTTGAGAAGTGACCCTATCATGTCTCAGATGTTTGTGTAAGGAAAACCCAAATGGTCAACCTCTACCTTAGACAATCAAGAACAATCTTCAACATGCCTTCCTTTCCATTTCACTAGATATTCTTCATATTGCTTGTTCCGAGTACTTCCCACACGGCTATCCAAGATCTCTTCTATCTCCTACGTTGAAGTAGATGCCAGAATACTCCACTGTTCTTGTGTCGGTCCATCCTCTGTGCCACCTTCATGATATTCTGTTAAATCAGCAATGTTGAACATAGGGGAAATATTAATCCCACACAGCAGCTCTACCTCATATGCATTTCCTGAATCATGCTTCTTCAGGATTCTGCACGATCCAAATTTCTTCATTTTCAACTTATTGTATGTTCCAATTGGGAACTTTTCTTTTCTCAAGTGAACCATGACTTCATCTCCTACATGGAACTCCTTATATCTCCTCTTCTAATCTGCCTTAGCCTTGTACTGAGTATTCATCTTATTAATGTGCTTTCTCACCTCTTCATGCAAATTCTTCAGATGTTCTGAAAAGTCTTCAGCTTCAGCATTTGTCTTTTCTCCTTTGCCCAGCTTCCTTAACTCAGAAGCATTTCTTGGGCTATTGCCATATACAATCTAGAATAATGATTTACTAGTACTCCTATTGATAGAATTGTTGTAAGCAAATTTTGCCTGTGGTAAAATCAAATCCCATCCCTTGGGCTTATCTCCTACTAAGCATCGTAGCAAGTTACCCAAACTCCTATTCACCACTTCGGTTTGTCCATCAGTCTGTGGATGGTGTGCAAAACTAAACTTCAAATTTGTTTTCAAATTCTTCCACAATGTCCTCCTCCAGAAATAACCACCAAACTTGGTATCTCGATCTAAAACTATGCTCTTTGGTAGACCGTGTAATCTCACCACCTCCCTGAAAAATAATTCAGCAATATGAACAACATCATTAGTCTTCTTGCAAGGAATGAAATGTGCCATCTTCAAGAATCTATCTACCGCCACAAAAATAGAATCTTGTCCTCTCTGTGTCCTTGGTAAAGCAAGAACAAAATCCATACTAATATCATCCCATGGCTTCTCTGGTACAGGTAATGGCTGGTACAGACCTGTATTCTGACTTGCTCCTTTCATCATCTAACATACTCTGCACAAATTTCCTCACATCCTGTTGCAACTGTGGCCATTAATAATTCTCACCAACAATAGCAATGGTCTTATCTTGACCAAAGTGTCCAGCTAATCCCCCACTATGCTTCTCCTTAATTAGGTTCTCTCTCATGAAACTCCTCGGAATGCACAACTAGCCTCCTCTAAACAACATGCCATCTTGGATTATGAAATCCAACCATTTTGTCCTGTCCAAAGTAAAACATTCCAAACAAGCTTTCCAAGCCTCTGCAAAATCTAGATCTTCAGGATACCAACTTTTGAGCTCATCGAACCCAACAACCTCTATCTTCATTTCTGTCAACAAATTTTGCCTTTTGCTCAAGGCATCTGTAACTCTATTGGACTTCCCATGCCTATGCTTCAAAACAAAAGTATAAGTCTACAAAAATGCAACCCATTTTAAGTGCATCTGGTTCAACTTTCCTTGACTATTGAGATACTACAAAGCTTGATGATCAATATATAAAACAAACTCTTTTGGCAACAAATAATGTCTCCATTTCTTCAAAACCTGAACTATAGTATAAAATTCTTGATCATAAATAGAATACTTTTTCTTGGCATCATTAAGCTTCTCACTAAAATAGGCAATGGGCTTACCTTCTTAGCTTAGAATAGCTCCTATACCACTACCACTAGCATCACAATCTACCTGAAATACCCTATTGAAATCTGGAAGTGCCAAAAAAGGTTGTTCTACGACTTTCTGCTTCAATGTATCAAAGCTCTTGTCTGCTCCTTTAGTCCATCTAAACTCTTTTCTATCCCCTCTCATTGTCTCAGTTAGGGGTGCACAAATGCTACTAAAATTCCTGATAAACTTTCTGTAAAAACTTGCCAAACCATGAAAAGATCTTACCTCTATTGTACTCCTTGGTGTAGGCCATTCAAGGATAGCTCTCACCTTCTCTGGGTCCACCTTAAGACCTTCCTCTGAGACAACAAATCCCAGTTATACCAACACCTTTGCAAAACTACATTTCTTTAGATTAATTAGCAACTTCTCCTCCCTCAGCTTCTCTAAAACTCTTCTGATATGCATCAGATACTCATCTCAAGGGATTCAACTTATGACGAACTCCATCCTTTGTTAGGGAGTATGTGTTTGCATGGCCATCATGGACAGTGCTCCTATCATACTGCCATGGCCTCCCCAATAACATATGACATGCATCCATCGGTATGATTTCACACAGCACCTCATCATGGTAGTCACCAATCTTGAACTTCACTAAACACTGCTCATTGACCAAAGCTTTATGGTCCTTCTGCAACCATGCAATCTGATATGGATGTGGGTGCTTTCTTCTTGACAACTTCAACTTGTCAACCATCTCCTCTGAAACTAGATTGTCAATGCTTCCACTATCAATAATAATATCACAACACTTACCTTCACATTTGAACCGTGTGTAGAATAAACTCTTCCTCTGATTTGGTTCTTTCTCCTCATTTAGCAAGGTTCTTCTGACAACTAGGGTTTCTCCCCTTTCAGTATCTTCAGAATGCTCAGAATGTGCATCTTCATCTACATGTGCAACTCATGCATTACCTTTAGGTCTTCTATTTGTCCTTCCTTGATGTTGCAGACATTCATATGCTTGATGTGCTTCTTCTCCACATTAGAAATAGGTTCCTCTAAAACCTCCTCTTTCGGGTCCTTGCCTAGGTCGGCCTCTTCCTCTTCCTCTTTGCTCACCATTGTATTGGTCACAAGGGTGGTAGGCGTTATCCCCTCTCTAATTTTGACTGGTGCCAGCTTCTTCACTTTTATTTTGATCTTCATTACGGCCTCCATAAGTTCTTCCACCAATCCTTTCACCTTGGTCCCTCTTCCCCTTTGCTTACTGTCGAATCTTTTATTCAGCTTCTCTTTCACCTTCAGGGAAAACTGGTATGCATCTTCTATGGTGGTCATTCTGACTAGGCTTAGCTCCTCTTGAATACTTGGCCTTAACCCATTAATGTAATGGGCTACCTTCTCCTTGTTGGGCTCTGGATGGCCTATCCTAATATTAATCTTATAAAACTCTTTTGTATACTCCTTAACAGACTTGTTACCTTGCTTCACTCCTTGTAGCTTCTTTATCAACTCCATCTCATAGTCCACAGGAATGAACTGCTTCTTCTGTTTCTCCACCATCTGATCCCATCTAGTGATCTTTCCTTTTCCTCTTTTATTCCTCTCTAATTGGACCTCCTTCCACCAAATATTGGCGTGGCCCTTCAACATTATTTTTGCAAACTTGACCCGAACTGGGTCCTCCATGTCTTCATACTCAAAATACTCCTCCATGTCATTGATCCAATCAATAAGATGGTCTGGATTCAAATTTCTAGAATATGTAGAAACTTCGATCCTGGGTCTCTTTCTGATCTTTTAAATGCCCTCAACAACCTAACTTCTGTAGGATCTCCTGCAGCTTCTTGTTCTTCCTCAAATAGCTCTTCTTCAGCTTTATCCTCACTTTCTTCTCTTATTCTTGGATCAAACCCTCTTCGCAGCCCCACTTGCAATGCATCGATCTGCCTTTGCAGGGCTCTAAAACCCACTTCCGTCAAAGCATTCCTCCCAATACGGTTTCTTCGTGGAGGCATCTTAATCTCCATAGCAAACCCACAACCTCAGGTCCTGATGCAAACTACCTCATGGTCGGTGATCTGTCTACACACTCAAGAACCCTTGCTCTGATACCACTTAATGAAGGGGGTAAATCACAAAACACACAACAATAGAAATTGAACACAAAAAAAAATAGAACTTTCTTTTATTGATCTAGGAAACTTATTACATTACAAAAGCTCAATTACAATCAGAGGATGAATCCTCTAAGGCTGCATAGCATTACAGCTTCCTATCTCCAGACTCTGGAATCATCTGCCATCTGTAAACCCCAAATCAGCTAGGGTTTCTATTTTCCCACCTATTCTTGACTGTACAATTTTCCCCCTTAACTCTACTACTGCCCAAGGTTCCCAAAATAGTCATAAATAGCACTTTTTGGCAGCCTCCAACTAAATTTCAAAATTTGTAACTCCCTCCAAAAGTAGGTCAACTTCCAGGAAGCATAACTTTTGATCCGGGTGTCCGATTGACGAACCGTTTTAAGCGCCAAAAATATCGCGATGTGAAATATCACATGAAAAATCTGTAAGCAAATTTTCATCAACTTTTTAGGATGTTATGGGATGTTTTAGTGCCTCATATCTCTTTTCAAAAATTTTCATGGGCTTTTCAGAAAATAAAAACTTTAATATCTTTCAGCTCACAAATGATCTTTGCCTGATTCCTTTGCCAAAGGTCTTATATTTCCGTTATGAAGCTTTTTGTAAGCTTTGGTGTCAATCCGTGCCCAAATGCAAACTTTCCTAAAATGGCAGGTAAACTTTCCAAAACTAGCAATTTGCTATTTTTAGCAGTTTTGGAAAAACTAAAAGTCCTACATCATTATTCGAGATATTATGGAACTAGAAATACTAATTATGGAAAGAAATGGAAACAACTACAATGATTTTGAATTAACTTCTTTTTGGGTGATCTAAGATTGCCCTTACACCATTGGATGCTCTTACATCAGACACCCAGGGTAATTTGAGAAGTGACCCTATCATGTCTCAGATGTTTGTGTGAAAAAAACCTAAATGGTCAACCTCTGCCTTAGACAATCAAGAACAATCTTCAATAGGCCTTCCTTTCCATTTCACCAGATATTCTTCATATTGCTTGTTCCAAGTACTTCTTCCCACATGGCTATCCAAGATCTCTCCTATCTCCTACGTTGAAGTAGATGCCAGAAACTCCACTGTTCTTGTGTCAGTCCATCCTTTGTGCCACCTTCATGATATTCTGTTAAATCAGCAATGTTGAACATAGGGGAAATATCAATCCCACTCAGCAGCTCTACCTTATATGCATTTCCTAAATCATACTTCTTCAAGATTCTGCACGGTCCAAATTTTTTCATTTTCAACTTATTGTATGTTCCAATTGGGAACTTTTCTTTTCTCAAGTGAACCATGACTTCATCTTCTACATGGAACTCCTTATATCTCCTCTTCTGATCTGCCTTAGCCTTGTACTAAGTATTCATCTTATTAATGTGCTTTCTCACATCTTCATGCAAATTCTTCAGATGTTCTGAAAAGTCTTCAGCTTTAGCACTTGTCTTTTCTCCTTTGTCCAGCTTCCTTAACTCAGAAGCATTTCTTGGGCTATTGCCATATACAATTTGGAATGGCAATTTACTAGTACTCCTATTGATAGAATTGTTGTAAGCAAATTCTGCCTGTGGTAAAATCAAATCCCATCCCTTGGGCTTATCTCCTACTAAGCATTGTAGCAAGTTACCCAAACTCCTATTCACCACTTTGGTTTGTCCATCAGTCTATGGATGGTGTGCAGAACTGAACTTCAAATCTGTTTTCAATTTCTTCCACAGTGTCCTCCAAAAATAACCAATAAACTTGGTATCTCGATCTAAAACTATGCTCTTTGATAGACCATGTAATCTCACCACCTCCCTAAAAAATAATTCAGCAATATGAACATCATCATTAGTCTTCTTGCAATGAATGAAATGTGCCATCTTCAAGAATCTATCCACCACCACAAAAATAGAATCATGTCCTCTCTTTGTCCTTAGTAAACTAAGAACAAAATCCATACTAATATCATCCCATGGCTTCTCCAGTACGGGTAATGGCTGGTATAGACCTGTATTCTGACTTGCTCCTTTTGCCATCTAACATACTCTACAACTCTGCACAAATTTCCTCACATCCTGTTGCAACTATGGCCAATAATAATTCTCACCGACAATAGCAATGGTCTTATCTCAACCAAAGTGTCTAGCTAATCCCCCACTATGCTTCTCCTTAATCAAGTTCTCTCTCATGGAACTCCTCGAAATGCACAACTGGCTTCCTCTAAACAACATGACATCTTGGATTATGAAATCCAACCATTTTGTCCTATCCAAAGTAAAAGGTTCCAAACAAGCTTTCAAAGCCTCTACAAAATCTAGATCTTTAGGATACTAACTTTTGAGCTCATCAAACCCAACAACCTCTATCTTCATTTCTACCAACAAATTTTGCCTTCTACTCAAGGCATCTACAACTCTGTTGGACTTCCCACTCCTGTGCCTCAAAATAAAAGTATAACTCTGCAAAAACTCAACCCATTTTAAGTGCCTCTAGTTCAACATTCCTTGACTATTGAGATACTGCAAAGCTTGATGATTAGTATATAAAACAAACTCTTTTGGCAACAAATAATGTCTCCATTTCTTCAAAGCCTAAACTATAGCATAAAATTCCTGATCATAAATAAAATACTTTTTCTTGGCATCATTAAGCTTCTCGCTAAAATAGGCAATGGGCTTACCTTCTTGGCTCAGAACAGCTCCTATACCACTACCACTAGCATCACAATCTACTTGAAATACCTTATTGAAATCTAGAAGTGCCAAAACAAGTTGTTCTATGACTTTCTGCTTCAATGTATCAAAGCTCTTGTCTGCTCCTTTAGTCCATCTAAACTCTTTTCTATCCCCTCTCATTGTCTCAGTTAGGGGTACACAAATGCTACTAAAATTCCTGATAAAATTTCTGTAAAAACTTGCCAAACCATGAAAAGATCTTACCTCTATAGTACTCCTTGGTGTAGGCCATTCAAGGATAGCTCTCACCTTCTCTGGGTCCATCTTAAAACCTTCCTCTGAGACAACAAATCCTAGGTATGCCAACTCCTTGTTTGCAAAACTACATTTCTTTAGATTAATCAGCAACTTCTCCTTCAACTTCTCTAAAACTCTTCTAATATGCATCAGATGCTCATCCCAAGTCTTACTGAAAATTAAAATATCATCTAAATAAACAATAACAAAACTTCCCAAATATTCTTTCACTACCTCATTCATGAGCCGCATGAATGTGCTCAATACATTGGTTAGCCCAAATGGCATGACTAACCACTCATACAAACCCTCCTTTTTCTTGAAGGCTGTCTTCCATTCATCTCCTTCTCTGATTCGGATATGGTGATACCCACTCTTCAGATCAATCTTCGTGAAGTACTTGGCTCAACTCAAACAATCCATTATATCATCCATTCTGGGTAATGGAAATTTGTACTTGATCGTGATCTTATTGATGGCCCAAGAATCTGTACACATTATCCATTCTCCATCTTTCTTTGGTGCTAGTACTGCAAGTACCGCATAGGGACTTAGGCTCTCTCTTATCAATCCCTTCCTCAACAACTCCTAAACTTGTCTATTTAACTCTTCACTCTCGGCTGGAGTCATTCTATGGGCTGCCTTATTCGGCAAGCTGGCTCCTAGTATCAAATCCATTTGATGACTTATCTTCCTTACTAGTGGTAAACCTTCTGGTATATTATCAGAGATAATGTCCTAAAACTCTTCCAACATATCTAAAACTTTTTCTAGTACATCTTCACATTTCTCTTGAGTAATCTTAGGAATCAATGCAAAGCAATGACGCTCATGCTTCATACCCTCCAAAACTTTCCTACCATCTACCAAGCAAATTCTAGCAGTACTACATACCTTTTCTTCTACCTCCTTCAATGGCTTCAACTTATGACGAACTCCATCCTTTGTTAGGGAGTATGTGTTTGCACAGACATCCTGGACAACGTTCCTATCATACTGCCATGGCCTCCCTAATAACATATGACATGCATCTATCGGTATGATGTCACACAGCACCTCATCATGGTAGTCACCAATCTTGAACTTCACTAAACACTTATCATTAACCAAAGCTCTATGGTCCTTCTGCAACCATGCAACCCGATATGGATGTGGGTGCTTTCTTCTTGTCAACTTCAACTTGTCAACCATATCCTCTGAAACTAGATTGTTAGTGCTTCCACTATCAATAATAATATCACAACACTTACCTTTACATTTTCACCTTGTGCCGAATAAACTCTTCCTCTGATTTGGTTCTTTCTCTTCATTTAGCAAGGTTCTTCTGACAACTAGGGTTTCTCCCCTTTTAGCATCTTTAGAATGCTCAGAATGTTCATCTTCATCTACATGTGCAACTTGTGCATTACCTTTAGGGCTTCTATTTGTCCTTCCTTGATGTTGTGAACACTCGTATGCTTGATGCCCTTCTTCTCCACATTGGAAACAGGTTCCTCTGAAACCTCCTCTTCTAGGTCCTTGCCCAGGTCAGCCTCTTCCTCTTGCTCTTTGCTCACCATTGTATTGGTCACAAGGGCGGTAGGCATTATCCCCTCTCTGATTTCGACTGGTGTCAGCTTCTTCACCTTTCTTTTGATCTTCATTATAACCTCGATAAGGTCTTCTAGTAGTCCTTGCACCTTGACCTCTTCCCCTTTGCTTGTTGTCGAATCTTTTATTCAGCTTCTCTTCTACCTTCAGGGAAAATTGGTATGCATCTTCTATGGTGGTCATTTTGACTAGGCTTAGCTCCTCTTGAATACTTGGCCTTAACCCATTAATGTAATAGGCTACCTTCTCCTTGTTGGACTCTGCATGGCCTGTCCTAATAGTAATCTTATAAAACTCTTCTGTATACTCCTTAACAGACTTGTTACCTTGCTTCAGTCCTTGTAGCTTCTTTAATAACTCCATCTCATAGTCCATAGGAATGAACTGCTTCTTCAGTTTCCCCACCATTTGATCCCATCTAGTGATCTTTCCTTCTCCTCTTATATTCCTCTCTAATTGGACCTCCTTCCACCAAACATTGGCGTGGCCCTTCAACGTTGTTTTTGCAAACTTGACCTGATCTGGGTCCTCCACGTCTTCATACTTGAAATACTCCTCCATGTCATTGATCCAATCAATAAGTTGTTTCAGATTCAAATCTCTAGAATATGTAGAAACTTCAATCCTGGGTCTCTTTCGGATCTTTGAAATGGCCCTCAACAACCTAACTTCTATATGATCTCCTGCAACTTCTTGTTCTTCCTTGGATAGCTGTTCTTCAACTTCACCCTTGCTTTCTTCTCTTATTCTTGGATCAAACCCTCTTCGTAGCTCCTCTTGCAATGCATCAATCTGCCTTTGTAGGTCTCTAAAACCCTCTTCTGTCAAAGCATTCCTCCCAATATGGTTTCTTTGTGGAGGCATCTTAATCTCCGCAACAAACCCACAACCTTAGGTCCTGGTGCAAACTGCCTCATGATCGGTGATCTGTCTACACACTCAGGAACCCTTGCTCTGATACCACTTGATGAAGGGGGTAAATTACAAAACATACAACAGTAGAAATAGAACACAAAAAAAATAGAACTTTCTTTTATTGATCTGGGCAACTTATTACATTATAGAAGCTCAATTACAATCAGAGGATGAATCCTCTATAGGCTGCATCACATTACAGCTTCCTATCTCCAGACTCTGGAATCATCTGCCTTTTGTAAACCCTAAATCAACTAGGGTTTCTATTTTCCCACCTATTCTTGACTCTACACTTTTCCCCCTTAACTCTACTACTGCCCAGGGTTCCCAAAATAGTCATAAATAGCACGTTTTGGTGGCCTCCAGCTATATTTTGAAATTTGCAACTCCCTCCAAAAGTAGGTCAATGTCTGGGAAACATAACTTTTGATCTGGTTGTCAGATTGACGAACCGTTGTAAGTGCCAAAAAGCTCACGATGTGAACTATCACGCTGAAAATCCATAAATAGATTTCTATCAACTTTTTGGGACATTATGGGATGTTTTAGTGCCTCATATCGTGTTTCAGAAATTTTCAAGGGCTTTTCAGAAAACAAAAAAATTTAATATCTTTCAGGTCACAAATGATCTTTGCCTGATTCCTTCACCAAAGGTCTTATATTACTGTTATGAATCTTTCTATAAGTTTTCACTTCAATCCGTTCCCAAATGCAAACTTTCCTAAAATGGCAAGTAAACTTTCCAAAACTGGCAGTTTGCTATTTTTTAGCAGTTTTGGAAAAATTGAAAGTCCTACATCATTATTCAGGATAGTATGGAACTAGAAACACTAATTATGGAAATAAATGCAAACAACTACAATGATTTTGAATTAACTTCTTTTTGGGTGATACAAGATTGCCCTTACACCACTGGATGCTCCTGCATCAGTTTGACCTAAGACAAGATAGTGATAACTGTTGACATAGATCAAGACGTGGGATGACGACGATGGACATTAACAAATTTCTAAGCTATTCTAGATAGGGAGATGGAAAATGCAAACAAGGTCAATGGTTTTATTATGGATGGATGGATGAAGTTTGTTGTAAAATCATCATGGAATGAAGAAGATGTTAGAAATGAAAACAACACTACTTCAATGGAAATCTGATTCAATATAAATTTCTACAATCTTTAACTATGTGTTATTAATGGAGATTGTAACATAGAAACAAAACTATGCTTCACAGAAATGCAAAATTAGAAATATGAACACATAACACAATGTTTAATGTGGAGAAAACCCTTTCAGGTAAAAAACTCCACACAGGAAAGAGGCCCAATGTTTGTATTAATCTAAAAATGATTTACAATACAACACTTCAACTCTCTCCACCAGTCTTCAATCTAATAGCATTTTGACAGCACCTGAGCACCTAAAATCTATATTGCAGCAACTAATACATGGAAAATACTTATAGAAACATTTTCTAACTCATCTTAGGTGTTCACCTTCTCTCTCCTAAGATTCTTCAACCCGTAAACATTAATTACCATTTTACAAGCATCTTACACTTGTGCAAAAATAGCCATGCAAAGGTTGGGCTCCCAAGACTAAATCTGGCCTCTTACAGCATCTTATGATGCATCATAACCGTCATAGATTCCAACAAAAGAGTATCTTTCCAAGATAGGAAGCTTGGGCTAAATATAGAAAATATACAACTAACATATCCGTCATATGCGTCATAGAATCTCAGAATCTTATGACAACTTATAGCTATCATAGATTCACTCACCAAACATTATGACAGTTGTCATACATGCCAAAAATAGTATATTCCTCAAGGGAGCATGCCTATCCTCATTTACTATGAGTTTTTACATTTGCCAATAGTAAATGTCACTCCGTAACTGCCACCAGTAACTCTGAAATTACATCTATCAATGAGACTACCTCATTCCCTTACGGGTAATTACAAATAACAAATAATAAATGGAATAAAATACAATATTGGAATTTACAAGGTTAATGGCACCTTATCCCAACATTCTTCCACTTGACATTATACATTGTAAATCAACCCATAGGAAAACAAATGAAAAATAATCAGGCACTAGAAACAAGCCCCATGGCCTCTCTGCACCATACAAACTTCTCTGTGCTCACAGGCTTGGTCAATGAATCTGTAACATTCTCTTGAGTGTCTATCTTCTTCATCTTAATCTCTCCATTTGCAACCAACTCTAAAAAAAAGTGATACTAAACATCAACATGCTTAGTCTGAGCATGATACATGGGATTCTTGGCCAAACAGATAGCACTCTGGCCATCACAACCAATCTGAATGATCTTGCAATCAAAACCAATACCTGTACATAGTCTCCTCAACCAAACTGCCTCCTTAGAGACATGAGTAGCAACCATATACTCTGCTTCTATGGTGGACAAAGCAGCTGTGGTTTGCCTCTTACTTATCCAACTCACTACACCTCCAAATAGAGTGAACACATAGCCACTAGTGGACCTTCTACTATCCAAGTCACCTGCCCAATCTGCATCAACAAAACCCTGTATGTCCAAAGATTTATCAGCACTATCAGTACTAGAATAAACCAAACAATGATCAAGAGTACTTGCAAGATATTTAAACACCCTCTTCACATAGTTCTAATGTTGTCTACTAGGGTTAGACATAAATTTGCTCAAAACTCCCACTGCTTGGGCAATATCTGGCCTAGTGCAAACCATTGCATACATCAAACTCCCTACATCACTAGCATATGGCACATTAGACATATCCTCGAGATCATCCTCAGTCTTTGAACACATATCTAATGAAAGCTTAGTACCAATGGGTACAGGAACTCTAATTGGGTTACAGTCCTGCAAACTAAACCTCTACACAATAGTATTCACATACTTACTTTGTGACAACCAAAGCTTTCTGTTAACTCTGTCCCTCCTGATCTCCATTCCTAAAATATGCCTTGTAGCACCAAGATCCTTCATCTCAAATGCACCTAAAAGTTGGACTTTAAACTCACTGACCATACCCTTAGTATTGTTGAAAAACATGTCATCAACATACAAAGCAATAACCAGTATAGAATCATCAACACAATGAATGTAAACACAATGATCCTCCTCACTTCTAACAAAACCCAATTTTAAAACAAATGTATCAAACTTTTGATACCACATTCTGGGGGACTGTTTCAGACCATAAAGAGACCTCTTTAACCTGCAAACCCAATGTTCTTTTCCTTTTACCTCAAAACCTATAGGCTGTTGCATATAAATTTCTTCTTCAAGATCTCCATGCAAGAACACAGTCTTAACATCCATTTGCTCAATCTCCCAATCATAAGCTATAGCAATGGATAAGAGAAATCCAATAGAAGTCAATTTAGCAGTAGGAGAGAATATCTAACCAAAATCAACTCCCTCTCTCTGGGAGTAACCCTTGGCTACCAGTCTAGCCTTGTACTTCTCCAATGAACCGTCTACTCTAAACTTTTTCTTGAAGACCCACTTACAACCTATGGCCTTTCTTCCTTTGGGAAAACAAACAAGATCCCAGGTGTTACAAGAGTCTAAAGCCATCATCTCCTCATGTATAGCTAACTGCCAAGACTCACTATCATTTGCAGAAATAGCTTCCCTGTAGGATCTAGGTTCATCGTTAGTACTCAATAAAGCTTATACACAACGGAAATCTGGTGGGCTATACCTGTCAACTGGATTCTGTTGTCTTGTGGATCTCCTCAAGGGTGGAGTAAGAGACTCTACTCATTCTTCTGCATGATCATCTATATCGACTTCTTCTGTCACAACATATTCATCTTGATCAGAACTACTTGAATCTTCATCTTCTTCACCCCCCAATCCATCATTTTGTTCTTCTTGAGGTGCATCTTTCTACTCTAAATCAAAGTACACCTTCTTTACCTTTTCATCTTTTTCTTTTGGCTTCTTAGGTTCAAAAATAGCTCTAAGTTCCCTAAAAATAACATCTCTAGAAAAGATAATCTTGCGGGTTAGTGGATTCTAAAGCTTATAACCTTTGACATTATCACCATATCCAATGAATGTACACTATTTAGCCTTTGGATCCAACTTAGATCACTTTTCCTTAGGCACATGAACAAAAACCTCATAGCCAAAAACCCTTAAATGTGAAACAAAGGGTTTCTTACCTGTCCACACTTCATAAGGTGTCGAATCAAGAGCCTTACAAGGAGATCTATTAATCAAGTAGCAAGCAGTACACACAGCCGCTGCCCAAAAGCATTTATCCAACTATGCATCACTAAGCATACTTCTGGCCTTTTCCATAATTATTTGGTTCATCGTTTCTGCAACACCATTCTAATGTGGTGTATATGGAGTTATCTTTTGTTTGATTATACCTACATGCTTGCAAAACTCAAAAATCAAAGTGCTCATCAGAATAGGAGAAACCATCCAAAAAAAAAATTATTCTTAATAGTTTTTAATACATTATTGCTTGTGTAGCCCAATCTATGGTGCCACAACATAAAAGTGTTTTCAGAAGCCTCAGATACATAGGAGGCATTATAAACTATAGTGACTTCAAGCTTGAATAGGCTTCCGAATCCCTTCCCCTTCGCTACCACCAAGTTCCCTCTCACTAATCTGCAACCATGCTTGTCAAATGTCACATGCATTCCCAAATCATTCAACTTCAAAATTGAAATCAGATTTCTAGCTAATATAGGAACATGCAAAACACTAGGGAGGGTTTTAATCCTCCCATCACTGAAACACAACAATACCTTTCCTTTCCCGACAATCAGATATGTAGAGTTGTCATCAAGGTAGATATTAGCTCCATCACATTCTTCATATGTGGAGAACCATTCCTTATGCGGAGTCATATGAAACGAGCATCCAGAGTCAATCAACCAATTTTCATCAAAAACAACATTACATGCAGAAAGTAAAACTTCTTCACCTGCATTCAAGGACTTATCTAAAGCACTCTCCCACTGTTTCTTGGGGTTTCTGCACTCCTTCACATGTTCCCTTTTACTGCAATTCCAAAACTAAACTTTGTTCTTTTTACCAGGAGCCTTAGACCGGCCCTTGGACTTGTCCTTAGCCCCTTTTTGATCTCCTTTTGATCCCCTTTCCTTAGACCTTCCCCTGACACTAAGAGCATCCCCTAAACTATCTAAACTCTTCTTCCTCAATTCCTGTGACAGTAGCACTAAAACAAGAGCATCCAACTTTGGATCCAAAAGGTTAGCAGTGATAGCAAGGATAACATTCTCCCAAGACTCAGGTAAAGAACAAAGAAGTAAGATACATTTATCTTCCTCACTAACTTCAACATCTACTAAATCAAGCTGGCTCACCAATAAATTAAAAGAATTTAAATGCTCTGCAATTGATTCACCTTCTTGCATTTTCATGGAAAACAATTTTCTTTTTAAATAAAGTTTATTTACCATACTCTTGGCTTGATAGATCTCACCCAACCATTTCCACAACTTGTATACAATCTCTTCCTTTGCGACGTTCAATAGGATAGAGTCTAAAAGACACAACTGGATGGTTCCCCGTGCCTTCTTATCTAGTCTATCCCACTCATCTTGAGAGACATCATCGGGTTTCTTCTCTTTTTGAACATCAAACCATTGGTTTCTTTCTTTGAACAAATCTTCCATTTTTAGCTTCCACAACTCATACCCCATTTTGTTGAACTTCTTAATGTCCAATCGAGAGGTTGATGCAATGGTGGATGCAGCCATAATAACAACACAAGATCTACAAAACAAACACAACAAAATCTCCCACTGTAGCTACAGCTTCCACACTACCACTCAAGAGTCAAAGTTGGCCAGGCTCTGATACCAAATGTTAGAAATGAAAGTAACACTACTTCAATAGAAATCTGATTCAATATAAATTTCTACAATCTTTAACTGTGTGTTATTAATGAAGATTGTAACACAGAAACAAAACTATGCTTCACAGAAATGCAAAATTAGAAATATGAACACATAACACAATGTTTAACATAGAGAAAACCCTTTCGGGTAAAAAACTCCACACAAGAAAGAGGCCCAATGTTTGTATTAATCTTAAAATGATTTACAATACAACAACACTTCAACTCTCTCCACCAGTCTTCAATCTAACAACATTCCGGCAGCACCCGAGTACCTAAAATCTATATTGCAGCAACTAATACATGGAAAATACTTATAGAAACATTTTCTAACTCATCTTAGGCATTCACCTTCTCTCTCCTAAGATTCTCTAACCCATAAACATTAATTACCATTTTACAAGCATCTTACACTTGTCCAAAAACAACCATGCAAAAGTTGGGCTCCTAAGACTAAATCTAGCCTCTTACAGCATCTTATGACACATCATAACTGTCATAGATTCCAACAAAAGAGTATCTTTCCAAGATAGGAATCTTGGGCTACATATAGCAAATATACAACTAACATATCCGTCATATGCGTCATAGAATCTCATAATCTTATAACAACTTGCAACTGTCATAGATTCACTCACCAAGCATTATGACAGTTGTCATACATGCCAAAAATAGTATATTCCTCAAGGGAGCATGCGTATCCTCATTTACTATGAGTTTTTACATTTGCCAATAGTAAATGTCACTCCGTAACTGCCATCGGTAACTCTGAAATTACAATTGTCAATGAGACTACCTCATTCCCTTATGGGTAATTACAAATAACAAATAATAAATGAAATAAAATACAATATTGGAATTTACAAGGTTAATGGCACCTTATTCCAATAGAAGACTCAATAGATGATGGATGCTGACTCTACACATAGTGCCTGTTTGACAGGTTTTCACTATAGTACTTATCCAAGGCGCCTGTTTACCAGGTTTTCACTAGAGGATGGATTATTTTGTTTTTGTTTTTGTTTTTATGTTTTTTTTTTATACTCTAAGGATCAAGCATAGAACTTCTTGATATGAATATTGTTAAGTGGCTCATCTAGAGGAATGTCGTCAGGTGTAGCTAAAGTATAATAGCCTGATCCATATGTTGCAGTAACAATAAAGGGCCCTAACCAGTTAGGCTCTAACTTGCCCTTCTTTTCTCGATCTGCTTGATTTCTCTGATTTTCTTTCAAGACAAGATCACCAACTTGAAACTGTCTTTCTTTGATCTTCTTGTTATAGTTATACCGGAGGCAGTTTTGATAGACATGGAGATGATTAAGCACTGCAGGCACCTCTCATGTAGTAGTTCTAGCTTTAATCTGGAAGTGAGATACTCCTCTCCATCAATTAGGTTCTGCATGGATACTCTAAGGGATGGGATCTCGACCTCTATAGGTAGGATGGCTTTAGAGCCATAGATCAAGGCATAGGTTGTTGCACCAGTTGGTATGCGGATACTAGTGCGGTAGGCCCATAGGGCAGGATTGAGTTGCAAGTGCCAATCACGACCAACTTCAGTGACCATTTTCTTGAGGATTTTGAGAATGGTTTTGTTGGAAGCCTCGGCTTGGCCATTACTCTACGGATAGTAGGGAGTGGAAAAGTGATGTTGGATATTGTATTGTGTACATAGGGCATAGACATCTTGATTCTTGAATGGTCTCCCATTATCTGTGACAATGGCTTGGGGGATAGCATATCGGCAAATGAGGTAGTTAAGGATAAACTTGGCTATTTTCTTACCGGTGATATAGGTCATGGGAATGGCTTCGACCCACTTCGTGAAGTACTCAGTGGCGGTAATGATGAATTTGTAGCCATTGGATGAGGATGGGTGGATTTGTCCTATGAGGTTGAGACCCCATTAATAAAAAGGCCATGGAGTTGTCACAGGTTGTAGTTTATGAGCTGGTACGTGAATCAAATCTCCATGTTACTGGCATTGTAGACACTTCTTAGCAAACTGTAAAGCATCTTGTTCTATTGTAGGCCAGTAATAACTTGTTCTTAGTATCTTCTTAGTGAGATTACGACCAGTAGAATGTGTGCCACAGACACCTTCGTGTATGTCTCATAAGGTAGCTTCGGCTTCTTCCGCGTTAAGACATCATAAGAGGATACCATCGAGACTCCGACGATAAAGTGTATCACCCATAATAGTGTAATGGGAGGATTGACGAATAAAGGTTTTGTGTTGGGTTGATGAGAGTTCAAAGGGAAAGGTACCATGTTCAAGGTATTCATAGATATCTTTGTACAATGGGGAATTGGGACCAACAAGTTCACAGATGATTTCAGTAGTTGGAACATCAATGGCTAGTATCAACAATTGCTCAATCAAGAACTCACATTTCTGTGTGTTTACAGGCATGTCTATAAGTGACCCCATAGAGGCCATAGAGTTTGTAGCCTTGTTATGCTCTCTTGGAGTTTGCTCAAAAGTGATGCAAGAAAAGTGTGGTTTGTAGGCATCCACTAGTTGCTTGTAAGGGACTAGCTTTTCATCTTTTGTTTGGTACTCATCTATGACTTGTCAAATGACTAGATGTGAGTCTCCATATACCTATAGTTCTTTGATGTCCTATTGAACTGCTGTATTGAGAACTATGAGGAGTGCTTCATACTCAGCTATGTTGTTGGTGCAAGGAAATGCAAGCCAATATGACTTAGGAATATAGTCATTTTGAGGTGTGATGAATAAGATGCCGGCCCCTGATCCATGCTATGTGTAGGAACCATCAAAATACAACTTCCACATTACTAAGGTAGAAAGAGTGAAGAGATTCTCATCCAAAAAGTTAGAGACCATAGGATGTATATCTGTCATAGGTGCTTCTGCTAGTTGATCTGCTAGGGCTTGTCCCTTGATTGCTTTATGATCCACATACTCAATGTCAAACTCACTGAGGATCATGACCCATTTAGCTAGTCTGCTTGTGAGAGCTACTTTTTCTAGGAGATACTTTAATGGATCAATTTTGGCTATTAGATTTGTGTGTTGGTTTACAATATAATGTTGCAACTTTTGGGAAGTGAACACTAAGGCTAAACAAGCTCTTTCTATAGGTGAATAATCGAGTTCATAACCCACCAAGGTTCAACTAATATTATGGATTACATGCCCTTTTCCCGACTCATCATATTGTGCTAGAAGAGCCCCTAGGGCTGTAATTTGTAGTTGAGATGTACAAGATCAAAGGCCTCTTAGTGACTGGTGGTACCAAGATAGGAGGTGTAGCTAGATATTCTTTGAGCTGATCAAATGCGGCTTGACACTTATCATCCCATCAAAATGAGACATCCTTTCAGAGCAAGTGTTGAAATGGTTGACATTATCAGACATTTAGAGACTATGGTTTCATTATGTAGACTTGATTATATCTCCTGATTTTGATAGGACATTGATTAGACACATGTGATTCAATTTGATCATATTTGATGCTATTTTGTGATTTGACATACGAGATATATTTGATGATGTTTTGTGATGTGATTCTAATTATTTATGTGATGATGATTATTTGACATATGATAAAAAAAATGTAATTTAATTTTAGATTTACGTTATAGTTGATTATTGTGTATTCGATGGCTTGAATTTAATTCCAGTTGCTTCGGCTATGATTATTCATGATATGATTGACACTTGATTGAGATGTGCAGGTTTACATTCCCAAGCCACGGGAAAATAGAGGTAGAATTCACACCAATGTTATTCCCTGTGAAACCGATCCATTCCCAAGAGGGATGAGGATCACGTTTGAAATTAAATATTGATTTAAGTGCTTGATTTAATTTTTAATCATTTTGGCCTAGTACCCCTTTGTTTAATTTATTAATATTAAGTGTTGTATAATTTCTATTTGACTTACACCACTTGGTATTTGTTTTATTTTTGAGGCCATTTAAAGTGGATTTATGACCCCCTAGGTGAACCCTAGTGTCTCAAAAGTTACCCTAGGTGGTTACCCATGGGTCTAGGGTCAATTTTGACTAACTAACCCTTAGATTAACTTAGTTTTGGTCACTCTAAACTATGGTTTAGTCAAAGTGACGAAATTTGAAATTAGGGAAAGTGGGAGATGAGTCATGCTTTGGGAAAGACTCATCTCCCTTCCCAAAATTTGGGAATACTTTCCCAAGGAAGACTTGGGATGTCTCCAAGACTCCCAAGTGTGTGGGAGCTTCATCCAAGACTCTCACACATGTGTGAGAGCATCTTGGAGGGAGATGGTTCTTTGAGAGAATAATAGGATGCCATATGGCATCCCTTATCCTCTTGGAGGTTTGAGTGGGAATGGCACCTCACCACTTGTCCTCTCACACATGTGTGAGAGCACAAGTGGATAAGGTGAGGATTGAGATGGAATTGGAGGGTGACACTTGTCACCCTCACACTTCCTCTCCCTTGCAAGTGGCATTGGAGAAGGAAGGAGAAGGTGACAAGTGTCACCTTATCATTCCTCAAGGCCAAAATTGTTGGCCTATATTATCTCCTCTTGTTGAGGAGTGTGGGGTTCTTGCATTTTTGAGTTTCTCTCTATTTTGGAGGAATTTGGGAAAGTTAGAGGAATTCTTGAAGATTGGAAGGTTTGGGAAAGCTTGGAGCTCTTCACCAAACATGCTTCCATTATAGGGCTTTGAAGGTAATCCTCTAAACTATGTTGCTTTACCCTTGCTTATTTAATGTGATGTGTTTTATGTTTTTGGTTGTTTGTTGTTTTCATTGTTTTGTGTGGGATGGGAGTATGGTGAGAGCACCTCCATTTGGAGGTAAGGCTCAACTTGTTTGGGTAGGGGAAATGAACCTCCTTGAGGTCACTCCCACATTTATTATTTATGCCTTGAGGGCTTTTACTTGTTGAGGAGATTATTGGAATGACAAGAGTGCCATGGAGGTTATTTTGTGATTTTGTGGAGAGTTGTGATTTTGGAGATTTTTGGCTTGAGGCCATGAGATTGGTATTATAGTATTTTGGGTGGCCTTTGAAGTAGAGGGTCCATTCCCTACCCTCATCAAACTCATTTGCATGAGTTGAGTTATGTGTTAAACCATGGGGTTGTTTTTGTGTTGATGTGTTTGATTTTTGTTGTGGAGTTGTTGCACTTGTGTGAATCCCTACCTCTCTAGCTCGGGGGTGACCCTCTTGCAGGTCTACGGTAGGGAGGAGGGCATTTCGAAGTGGCTGGGTTGTTCTTTCTATTGTGTTTTATTTGCAAGTGTTTAAATGAAGAAAGGAGTTAAGAGGAGTCCATTTTTGGTGTTCCTATAGTTCTTTGTGTTAGTTGTTGGAGCCTTGGCCTTTGTGGCCTTATTGTATTTATTTACATCAAGTTATTATACTCAAGGAGTTGGCTGTAGACAATGTTGAAATGTAAATAATATTTTATTTTGGTGGAAAGTTGTTGTTCTCTAAGTGTGAGTTTATAGTTTTGTGGAATGCATGTGGAATTATATATATTGTTTCTGTCATTATTTCTTGCAAAAAAAATATATATACATGTGAGTGTGTTAGATAAATTTTAGTGAATGCAAGAAAGAAAGAGAATATTTAAGTAGTTCTTCTGTTGTTAAATTGACTGTTACAATACTAGTGGTTGTTATGGATAAGAAAAGAGAGCTGTTTGAAATTTATATGCAACTTAGATCTCTACCTTATTGCTGTTCTTTTTTTACTGTTCTTTTTTTACAAAAAATGTATTTTGTGTATTTTTGTTATTGAATGTTCAAAAAAAAAAAAGCTAGTACTAAGTTATCTATATATTATCTAGAAATGAAGTATTAGTATTCTTTCAAAAAAAAAATATAGAGTTACTCATGTATATTATGCTACAAAGGAAAGAGAAGTTAATATTTCTGTTATATCAGCCACTGTTAAGAGAAGATAGTTCTTGAGTATATATCTAAATATACATCTTATATATATATATACATTGCAACCTTATTTTCCTTAATCTTAGTTGCAATTGTTTTGTTCTATTTCTGTGTATATACAGAGGGTAGTAGAGTAAATCAATCTATATATATAAGTTCTGTATATATATTAATATACATATATATATATGTATGTATGTCTATAAAAATATATATACAGTGATAGTACAAATGCTCCTAAAACTGTGAGATTTTGAGCAGACTAATGCTTTAGATTTGAGCATATATATATATATATAAGAATATCTTTAAAAAAAAAAGAAATTTACTTATAACAGAGAAAACTACTACTATGAAAATGTCATTTGGCGGACTGTTCATTGAACAGTGTTAAGTTGTTAAAAAAGAAAAAAAATAAGTATGGACTATGGGCCACAACGCCCACAGTCCCTTGTCCTTTGCAGTAAAAGGTGTGGGGGGAGGTGGTGCCTCCCTCCACACCTCCAAACCCCCATCTACTACAGCGCCCACATAAACATCCTCCATCCTCCTCCTACAGTCTGCGCTCCACAACGGTACCACTCTCCCACCGCCAGTCGGTCTATGAACTGCCATTCCCTCCGCTGTGGCTTCCTCCGCTACCGCTATGGCCAACACTCCACTTCCCCTCCGCCGTCGACTCTGCAGCTGCCACTCCTCAACCCTGCCCATATGAATAAAATTTATACACAGTTATTTAATGATATATATATATATATCACAAAAAAAATATACAGAATTAAACTAATAGTTAAATGGGACTCTTGCCCCCTATATGCATACCTCCGTGAGGTTTGGCAGTGGCTGCCATGGAAACCCTAACCTCCAAAATAACAGGAACAAAAAGAGGCAAAACCAAAACAAAGAGAAAAGGAAGAATGTGAATAAGGATTAGGGCAACATAAGGAAAATAATAGAATAGAGAGATTAGGGCTTTTCTATTTTACGAAACCAATTTCAAAAGGGAGTTAGGGCAAGAGGTTTTGTGAGTGTTTATTTTATTTCTAATTTTTTTTATTCTTGCATTTTACCTTGCTTTTATCTCTTTTTTGTATTTCTTTTAATTTTGCTTAGTTCAAATGGAATTTTGGCATTTTGTTTTTTTTGTCTTGTAATAGAATTTTATTTGAGGGATTGATTTTATTTAGTTGGGGAGAGTATTTTTCTCTTGTGTTAAATTCACTTTAAGGGGGATATTTATTTTATTTCTCCTGGCGTGATCTTTTTCTTTGTAACTGATTTATTTTTACTATGATTTTATGGGAAGAGTTATTTAAACTCTTCCTCCTTCTTTATTAAATTTTCTAGTTAAGTTATTAAATATAATGCCGAAATTATATTTAATAATGGACTCAATTTTTCTTTTAGGATTTATTTTGGTGTAACTTAATTATTTCATTTTTCTTTTTGATTCTCTTTATCCTTTATGCAAGGTCATCTTATTAGACCTTGGTAAGGTATTTATTCTTTTTAATATTTTAAATTGTATTAAATTATCCTTATGTTTTATTTTAAATTTTATTCTTAAATTTTATTTGGGTTCTTTATGGAATTTAATTTTAAAATTTATTTTGCGTTTCTTGAAAATGTGTTATGCTGCCAATTTTTTCCTAGATTTCTAGGGTTTCAACTTTACATTATTTTATTAATTTTTATTCCATCATTTTACTTACTCATTATTTCGTTTCCATTCTGGATCTGAACTAGAGTTAGGTTACGATACTGGCAGAATCATCTTCACATCTAAGAGACTTAGGGTTCAGATTTAAATCAGTCTAACCCTAAAAGCGACACACTTCATTCATATACCCCCTAGACGACTATCATCACGCAGGGGACTGCATGGGACAACGCACCTCCCCGATTTATGTTGACATGTTTATGCCTTATGCATATTGCCACTGAGCACGCAGATGCATGTGAGGGGGTTCCTAGGGATAGGTAGAAAAGTTTTTCATAATTTTTGTCATGACCACATAGCAAATGTGGACATGACACATGTGTTGTGTGTTGTGACCGCATGGGAAATGTGGGCATGACATTT
The DNA here is from genome assembly GCA_027924645.1 of Cunninghamia lanceolata. Lineage (NCBI taxonomy): Eukaryota > Viridiplantae > Streptophyta > Pinopsida > Cupressales > Cupressaceae > Cunninghamia > Cunninghamia lanceolata. The sequence goes on from BSBN01000831.1 coordinate 3,096,146, forward strand.
GGTATCAGAGCCAAGTTTAAACACTAGGCTTGTTTTGGGCACATTATTATTTCCACAACTTTGATTAATTTGTGGTTACCTCATTTTTGTACGATGCCTCCCCGATGAGTTCGGCGAGTGCAGTCCTGCCGCACTCCATCCCCTAAGATTCACACTGACTCTTCAGCTGAGGGACAGGATCAGCCAGTCCTATAGGCACAACAGGCACCACCAGCCCTACCAAATATTGGGCCACATATATTATAGGCTTTACAGGTAGTTTTAGATAGGCTTCCACTGGCTGTAGTTGAGCCGCGCATAGAGCCACATGTCAAGCCCTATGAGGATCCGAGAGAGGAGCCACGGGTGGAGCCATGAGCTGAGTCCCATGTTGAGCCATGTGTGGAGCCCCGCGTTGAGCCGCAAGGGGTACCACATGTGGAGCCTTATGTTCAGGTGCCAGAGACGATGGCAAAGGAGGTTGGTTCAAACGATAGGGCTCGTAGTAGGAGTCCTCCATGTCATGCTAGGCATGATGAGGTAGTATGAGTTGAGCACATTATTCACAGACCTTATGACTATTACACAGATGAGCCTATCATAGGGCACATAGACAGAGGAGATCCCATTAGGGATTTATTGAGGTTGAACCCTCCTACATTCGTTGGGACCACAGAGGGAGCTGAGGCAGAGGCCTGGCTCATCAGCTTAGATAGATGCTTCGCGTTGCATCCTTACGAGGGCAACACGAAGGCTTGTGTAGCAGTACACCTGTTGCAAGATGCAGCAGCTACCTGGTGGCACATTGAGGAGTGCAAGCATCACCTTTCATTAGATACTCTCACATGGGAGACCTTTATTAAGTGCTTCAATGTGTGATATTATCAGATCATTACAGGCAGCGTTGTATAGACGAGTTTCATGACCTCCAGCAGAGAGGACTTACAGTGGCACAGTATGAGGGTAGATTTATTGAATTATCCTGATATGCGGAGTATCTCCATGACGAGAAACTCCTTGTTCATAAGTTTATCACAGGACTGAACCACAGTATAGCAGGGCATGTTCGTATGGCAGACCCCCAGACTTTGAGTGATGCTGCCGAGAAGGCATATATCGTTGAGGAGATTTAGGGACGAGGGCAGGGTTCATGCCCTCAGTTTCAAGATCATGGACAGCAGCAGCATCAGCAGAGTTTCTGCAGACCATCACAGCCACCTCATAGGGGGGGATTTAGTTCCGCTTCCTTACCTCCTAGGCCTCCACAGCAGCAGCAGCAGAGAGCTAGGACATAGCAGAGGGCACATGGGGGACATAATAGAGGTTGGTAGCAGCAGGGCCTACATAGAGATTAGAGCCAGAAGGGACCACTTGCGGGACCCGCGAGGTCGCAGTAGTCATATAGGGGCTCACAAGGGTCTACTGGTAGATTAGTTCAGCAGCAGTCGAGTAGGACTCAGACTGGATAGGTATAGGCTAGGGGCCCATGTTATGTTTGTGGTGGAGCAGGACACCTAGCTAGAGTGTCCACAGGGTTTTACAGTAGGGGGACAGCCTCGTGCAGGAGGATCCAAGTAGACTGTTAGTGATGTGGGTAGATCCCACCGTATGTTCGTGGCGGTTGATAATCACCAGGCTAATTTTTAGGCGTCGGTGATTAAGACGTCAGGTATGATTGGGGGTAACCCTATTTCTATTCTCTTTGATTTTGGTGCTACTGACTCTTTCATATCTCCATCGCTAGTGGAGCGTTGCAGGTTGGTGGCCTCTAGGTAGGGTGATAGGTGGGTGGTTGAGTTGGCCTCAGGAGCCAAGATGACAGTAGATGCCTTAGTCCATGACTGTGAGATTGCTATGGGACCCTTTGCCACAGTATGTGACCTTAGAGTCATGACATTAGGATCCTATGATGTGGTGTTGGGTATGGACTGCCTTGTGGCTCATCGAGCCAAGCTAGATTGTCGCTGAAAGGCGATCAACTATTTAGATGATCACGGTACATCAGTTGAAATAGTGGGCATGCAGAAGCCCACAACAGTGTGTATGATATCCACTCAGCAGCTTAAGCACTGCATGCGGAAGGGTTTCCAGATGTTTGCCATCACAGTGAGTGACAGATCAGCTGACGAGCCTGAGGCATCTTTGGATAATCATCCCATCCTTAGAGAGTTTACCAATGTGTTTCCAGTAGAGTTACCGGGGATGCCACCCGTCGTGAGGTAGACTTTCACATTGACTTAGTGCCGGGTGCCGAGCCAGTGTCTCGTGCACCCTACAGGATGACCACACATGAGCTCATTGAGCTCAAGTTATAGTTGGAGGACTTGCTCGAGAAGGGGCACATCTGACTAAGCATTTCACCTTGGGGTGCTCCTGTCATCTTCGTGAAGAAGGATGGATCTCTTCATTTGTGCATGGAGTACAGGTAGTTGAATAAGGTGACAATGAAGAACCATTATCCTCTACCCAGGATTAACGATCTTTTTGATCAGATGCAGGGAGCCAGGGTGTTCTCTAAGATTGACCTAAAGTTTGGTTATCATCAACTACGAATCACAGAGGCAGACATCCATAAGACCACCTTCCAGACTCGATATGGTCACTATGAGTTCACTATGGTTCCCTTCAGCTTGACGAATGCCCCTACAGTGTTCATGAGTCTCATGAACACAGTGTTCCATACCTATTTGGATCTGTTCGTGATCATTTTCCTCGATGACATTTTGATCTATTCATGGACCAAGGAGGAGCATGAGGAGCACCTTCGTCAGGTTTTGCAGTGTTTGAGGGAGTAGAATCTTTATGGGAACTTGGTGAAGTGTGTATTTTTTAGGATAGAGGTTCAGTATCTGGGGCATATCCTATCTGGCAATGGAATCTCAGTAGATCCATCGAAGATCAGGGCTATCAGGGATTGTCCAGCACCCACTAGTGTGATAGAGGTTAGGAGCTTTATGGGGTTAGCTAGTTATTACCATCACTTTGTTGAGGATTTTTCTCAGATAGCGCACCCCATCACTTCCCTTTAGTGGAAAGGGAAGAGTTTTCTATGGACTGAGTAGTGTGAGAGGGCCTTTGGGGTCCTCGAGGAGCATCTTACCAGCGCTCCCATTTTAGTGGTTCCTGATCCTACAGTAGATTTTATGTTTTGCACGGATGCATCACTTGAGGGATTGGGAGCCGTACTTATGCATGGTGGTAGAGCAATCATGTAAGAGTTGCAAAAGCTCAAGACCCATGAGCTGAACTACCCCATGCACGACTTGGATTTAGTGGCAGTGGTTCATGCTCTAGGTCGTTGGAGGCATTTCTTATTGGGTCATCGCTTTGAGCTTGATTCAGATCACCACAGTCTTCAGTATATATTTACGTAGCCAAATCTGAACGCCCGTCAGCGGCATTGGATGGAGTTCCTCTGTGAGTATGTCTTTGGTGTCCACTACATCAAAGGGAAGGAGAACATGGTTGCTGACGCATTGAGTCAGAGGCGCCACGAGCTATTGACCTTGACTCTGAGTGTGGACTTGAGAGGATGCATTATTTAGCATCTACTAGAGAATGAGTGGTTTCTTGAGGTGCAGTAGGAGATCAGTTCACAGAGGGCCCTTGTGGGCGAGTTTGCAAGGTATTCACTTGAGGCAGATGGGTTACTTCGTCATCGATAGTGAATCTATGTACCCCGCGCAGGTGACCTACATACTGTAGTGTTATCAGAGGCTCACAGAGCACCATATGTGACACATCTGGGGGTGAAGAAGATGCATGCCGACCTACGACAGTTGTACCATTGGGCGAGTATGAGACGTGACATAGCAGAGTTTGTTGCTCGATGCCTTGAGTGCCAGAGGGTCAAGGCCGAGCATCAGTATCCAACGGGTCTTCCATACCCACATGAGATACCTGAGTGGAAATGGGACACCATTTCCATGGACTTTATTGTTGGTCATCCTATGTCTTTGTGTCACTATGATGTCATCATGGTGACAGTCGACAAGTTGACCAAGGTGGCGCATTTCTCACCTGTACGCACGACGTATAATGTGCCAGTAATGGCAAGAGTATTCTTAGACAATATTGTGAGATTACATGGAGTACCTCACCGCATCATTTTAGATAGAGATTTTGTGTTCACTTCAGTATTCTAGAGAGCCTTGCAGCAGGTGTTGGGCACACAGCTCAACTTTAGCTCTGCTTATCATCCCGAGACAGATGGGCAGACAGAGCAGGTGAATCAGGTGTTGGAGGACATGCTTTAGATGTATGTTATGGACCATCAATCTAGATGGGAGGAGTATCTATATCTGGTTGAGTTTGTCTACAATAATGGGCATCACAGCTCGTTGGGTATGCCTCCCTTTCAGGCTTTATATGGCAGACCATGCAGGACACCATTGAGTTGGGATCGGATAGAGGACAAAGTTGCCATTGGTCCAGAGCTAGTTTAGGATATGGAGCAACAGGTCACACTGATTAGATAGAGATTTCAGGAGGCATAGGATAGGCAGAAGAAGTATGTCAATGCTAAGAGGACTGATCAGAGTTTCTCAGTGGGTGACAGGGTATTCCTAAAAGTGTGGCCACACAAGAGTCTAATCCGTTATGGAAAGGGCTCTAAGCTCGCACCATGGTTTGTAGGACCCTTTGAGATCTTGGAGTAGATAGGACTAGTTGCCTATCGTCTAGCGTTGCCACCTAGCCTGTCACGTATCCATGATGTCTTTCATATTTCTGTATTGAGGCGATATATATCTGATTTATCTCACATACTGGACTAGAGTGCTCTACAGGTAGAGGCGGACGGGCAATTGGCTTTGGAGCTGTTGACTTTTTCCCAGACTGGATGCTTATTCCCAGATTTCCCTACAAGGTAGCCATCAGTGATCAACAGGATCTCTGGGCCAGGGGGTCAACAGTGTAGGAGATAGACTCTATATTTTATCTCCTCTTCTTCTTCAGGCTCTGCAAGACCTAGGGGGGTATTCCCTACTCAACATCCATGAGGATATGCATACAAGGCTGGGATGCTGACAGAAAGCAGATAAGTCCTCCTGTAAGTAGACCAAAACTGAAAGATAAGAGCAAAGGGGCTAGCTTTGGGCCTATTAGCAGTTGTAGACAGAGGACTGAGGTTCCTAAAACTAACTCTAATGTCCTAATGGTTGTTTTAGATTTTGATTTGGAGTTTAAGTGTGGATGCAAAGCTGGACATGGTTGTAACACAAGAACAAAGCATGATTGGTGCCTATCCAGGGCCTGGAGTCAGTAGACATACACCTGTGAAGGATCAACATAAACAGCTAAAACTAGATTTCAAGGGGATATATGTGATACCTGCCTTACAGGTATCTCCCAATACAAAGTGTTAGGTTATCTCTACTTATGGTATCCCTACTGCAGTATACCCTTCCCAATGTTCAACCTGAAAACAGTTTAATCTACCCCTTGAGCAGAAGTTAAAAGATCAGACATTCAACATAGGAATTCTATGCTCCAGAATCTAAACATCACTCAAATATCCAGATTCAGAAGAAGAATACATGCACTACTGGAGACAGAATTAACATAACACATGCCAAGATAGCATTTCTCATATAAGTTTAATCATGATATCAGTGGGTTCATGCCAAAAACATACAACAAGAGATACATAAACTCACAGGTAAGCTGTACAGAGCAACCAGATCAGCTTGTCATGCATTACAGAGCCAAAAATCTTCAACTTTCAACAACCTTGACATGAGCAACACAACTTGCTTATAACAGCCAGGTAGGTGCTCAGCAATTAATTACATGGTTGACCAAAAATCCCGCCAGATACACAGTATCATGAAAATGGCGCTCAAACACTACCAGACTGGCGCCCAAACTTGAATGCAGCAGGTAGGGGAGGAGACAGGAAGATTTCTCGAGCCCTGCGCCTCTGTCCACTGATGTACACCTTCAGTCAGGTACCAGATCCGCCCACGCCATCGCCCATACCTCTGTAACAATCGCCATTGATGGCGCACCAACCCGCGGCCTCGGGAAGAACATTAATTCTGCATCGCAACCACTTCCCACTGAGATTCATCATCATGATATTTGAAAATGCAGGATATCAATTATCCCACATGCACCCCGCGATGACCTCTTTAACACTTTATATACTAGGTCATGAGCATATATCATGTCGGTGCTTTTGCTCCTGACGACACTAGTATAGGACTTCATCATCATCATCCTCCAGCAGCATGATATCCTGTTGTTCGAAATATCACCCTGACGTCATCATGATATTTGAAATATAACCTTCATGATAATCGGCACAACCTGATCCATCGGAGGAATATCCTCCTGCTAAGCTTAAACCAAAAGTCTGGCCGATGAACATCCTGATGACGTCATCATCATATCCTGCTGACGTCATCATCATATCTGCTACTGCGCACCTCCTCATATCCGGATGACGTCATCATCATGTTTGCAAATATCGGGAGATCTCCTCAAGATGATCAGTGTTAGAAATATGACCCCCCCGGGACCTTGATGACGTCATCATCATATTAACATCATCATGATATTCGGAAGACAACCGGATATTTGGAAATATCCTCCTGATGCACAAATATCAGGTTGCACTGTAGCTCCACTATAAGATCGGGGCGATAACTGAATATGATGATGCTGCTTGAAAAGATCACCCCCAGTAGATAATGCGCGAAGCCGGCAGGCGGATATCTCCTTGATATCAGCATCATCATGATGCTCGAACAAACATATATCCGGGTGATATGAAAATATCACCCCCTCCTTCAGAAATATCATGATGCAGATAGGCAGAGAACCGGATATCACCCTGATATAAGGATGACGTCAGCATCATCAGGATGACAAAACAGCGAACAAGAAGTGATACAACATCATCAGGATGATATTGACTAAGATCATCCTGACGTTCAAAATATGATGACCCTAGTGAATATCGGGTCGCACTTAGAACTCTTCAACAACATCATCACGATGATCATAACCAAGATCACCCGATGATAGAAATATCACCCCGGCGAAATATCATGAAGGCAGAAAATATGATGACCTCCGCAAGCAGCAGGATGATAACTGGAAATATGATGATGATGACGACGACCCTTAAGAAAAAACAAGTCAGGTCGAACAACTTAGAGAATAACCCCTCCAGGATAATGGGGCAACATCATCATCATGTTTGGGCAAGGTGATAAATGGAAGATCACCGGATACTTTGAAAAATCACCCTCGCAAGCAGATTAGGGTGCACTGTAGCTCATCAGCATCATCAGGATAATAACCAAACATCACCCGATAGTTGAAATATGATGATGACGATGAGAAACCGGTCGACGAAGAACATGATGATGCAGACCATCATCGAAGACAAGATGATGATGATGATCTCCTCCTCAGGAAAATATGATGCTGCAGCTGAAAAAAAACTGAGGAGGTCCAACACTTGGAAAAAATGGGCAAGAAGATAAAGGCTTCAAATGAAGAAACCTCCTGATCATGACAAATCAACCCCAGGTCAAAATGAGTGCTAACAGTGGCTCCGAATGGGGACGTGCAGGTGAAAACCTGCAGCGAGAACCAGATCTCCGGGCAGACCAGACAAAAAGCCAAAAAACACGAGCTGTACAAGGCATTTACACTACATACATATTTTTACAAATGTGCACATCAACCAGTCATTTATGCAAAATAGAACTTAAGGAATTGGCCATGCACAGGCAATTCCAGAATTTCACCATCTAGGGCCTGGAGGAAATAAGAATCCTCCCCATGAGTATTGCAAACCTGATATGGGCCCATCCATAAGGGTTGAAATTTACCATGTTTACCCTTTTCCTGATCTTTAGCATTCCAAATAAGCACCAGATCATTGACTTGAAACTTCCTTTTTGTAGTTCTCCTGTCAAACTGATATTTCATATCCTATTGTCTTTTGAGGTTGATCTGGTGGGCTCTCCTTCTGTCTTCATCCAACGCAACCAGCTGATTCACTCTTTCTGTCATGGGATCTTCAATGTCCTCATCATTTTCCTGAATGAATCTGTAAACTGGTAGGAGATTGTTTATGGGCAGTCTAGCTGATGCACCATATACTAGCTCAAAAGGTGACTTCCCAATAGCCCTTTTCACAGTCACTCTGTCAGCCCATACTGCTAAGTTCAACTTTGAGTCCCAAGCTCTCTTGTTCTTGTCCAGTATCCTCTTGACAATTTTCATGATGCTCTTATTGCTTGATTCTGCTTGACCATTTCCTTGTGGGTGATATGGTGATGTATATGACAGATTTATCCCATATCTGTTGCAAAAATCAACAAATTCACCTGATCTGAAGCACATAGCATTATCAGTGATTATCTTAAATGGTACTCCAAACCTGATGATGATGTTCTCTAGTATGAAATCTGTCACCACCTTACTTGTAGCTCTCTTAGTTGGAATGGCCTCAATCCATTTGGTAAAGTAGTCAGTTGCCACCAAAATCCAACTGTGTCCCCCACTTGATTTGTCTGCAATTTCCCCTATGAAGTCAATTCCCCATTGCTGGAATGGAGCATCCACAGGTACAGTTCTGAGGGGTAAAGCACCATCATATTTCAGCTTTCCTGAGAATCTCTGGCAAGGGTCACACTTCCTTACTAAACTTTGTGCATCTGAAAAGAGAGTGGGCCACCAATATCCTGCCCTGAGAATTTTATGAGCTGTTGTTTGGGCAGTATAATGTCCACCACACAATCCTTTATGCATGTCAATCAAAACATTGTTAGCCATGTTCTCATCCACACATCTCAGCAGCACACCATCAGGGTTTTTCCAGTACAGCTCACCTTGAACAACAACATACCTGATTGCATGTAGCTTTAGAGTCCTCTTTTGACAGTCACTGAAATGGGAAGGACAATTCAGATTTTGCAAGTAATAGATAATATCCTTGTACCATTCAGATCCTGATACATTTACACTCTCATCTTGGACTGCATTAACTTGGCATGCTTCCAAGTTTGACTGTGCCATCATCTTGGCTAATCCTTGTCCTCTTATCAACTTAGTAACTTGTATGTCTATGTTGAAGTCCTGCAGTTTGTTTATCCATCTGCACCTTCTTCCAGTCACCTCCTGCTGAGTGAATATGTCTTTGACTGCTGCATGAGGTACATATGCAATTATATATGACCTTACCAAGTATGGTCTGAAGCTTTTGATGGCTCTAACTAGTGCATATGCCTGCTTTTCCATAATGTCATACTTCAACTCAGAGGCCTGCAGGGACATACTGAAGAAAGCGATGGGCTGTTCAAAACCATCTTCATTTTTCTGTAACAAACATGCAGCAACAGTATGAAAGGAAGCAAATGAAAACACTTGGAATGGCCTAGAAAAATCAGGAGATTTAAGAATAGGGGCCATCTTTATTGCCTCTTTGATATTCTGAAATGATTCTGTTGCTTCCCTTTCCCAGTTGACAGTTGCATCCTTCTTCATCATCTTGGAAATGTTCCTTGTAGTTTCTGCAAAGTTAGGAACAAATCTTCTAACAAAATTTATTTGTCCAAAGAAGGACTGAACTCCTTTCACAGTTTTTGGCATTTGAATCCTGTCAATAGCTGCCACTCTCTCTGGATCTATCCTGACTCCATCCTTGGAAACAATATGTCCCAGAAGCTTTCCTTCAACTACTCCAAAGGCACACTTCTTTGGGTTTAAAGAAATACCATATTCTAGTGCTCTTATGAAAATCTGCTCCAGATGCATACAATGCTGCTCCTCTTTCTTTGAGTAGGCAGTCAGGTCATCCTGATACACAGCCAGGATTGAATCAATCAGCCCTGCAAAAGCAACATCCATTGCTCTTTGAAATGTAGCACCTGCATTTGTTAGTCCAAATGGCATTCTAACATACACATACGTTCCCCATGGAGTGGTAAAGGCAGTCTTATACTGTTCTGATTCCTTTACCTTCACCTGATTATATCCTGAAAATCCATCCATCATGGATAGGAGTTCACAACCAGTCACTCTCTGCAACATAGCTTCCATATTAGGCAGTGGATAGTTATCCTTCAAAGAGGATACATTCAAGTTCCTGAAATCAACACAAAGCCTAATATCACCATTCTTTTTCCTGACTGGGACAAGGTTAGACACCCAAGTTGAATGTCTAATTGGCACAATTATTCCAGCTTCCCTGAGCCTTCTGAGTTCCTCTTGCATCTTGGGAGCTAAGGTAGGATTTATAGGTCTTTGCCTTTGTCTAAATGCCTTAGCTTCAGGCTTCAGTGGGATCTCATGCTGGAACAAGTCTTCCCTATAAGCTTTTAGGTCCTCATATGACCAAGCAAAAACATGTTTATACTTTTTCAGTAATGCAATCAGCATACTTCTTATGTGTGGTTTGAGCTGTTTACCAATATATACCTTCTAAGGGGCCTGAGATGTCCCCAAATTTATTTCTTCTAAATCCTCCTTATTTGTGGGGGATGTCTTTGTGACCATTTTGTCTCTACTGTCAAAAACTCTTTCCAAAGCCACCAACCCTCTAGGGATTTTATTAGTTCTCAACTGAATGATCTCTTTTCCCACAAGAGTTTCTTTTCCATCTACAGTCTCTACAAAAGCTTGGAAATCAATCTGTTGATTCTCATATTCATCTATGCAGTGCAAAAATTTCAGCAAATCCCTATCATCATCAAACACTTGCCAACTGCATATATTTTCTGGTATGGCAGGCCTAATTTTAACTTCTACATTTGTAACACCTGACAGAGTGATGTCATTTGGCCTTATTGCAACATTGGCTAAGAAATCATCCATAACATTTTTTGACCTTTCTACCCAGCCAATTGAAAATGCATCAAATAATTCAATAGTATCCCAAACAGCATGCTTGTACTATTTCAATCTCTTATTTTTTGCAGCATACTTATTTCTGATTTGGGATACAATCAGCTCAGAATCCCCAAATACTCTTAACATCTTAATTCCATGTTTGAGAGCAATATTTAGGCCTAAGAGTAAAGCCTCATATTCTGCAATATTATTTGTGCAATCAAACCTCAGCAAGAAAGAAAATTTGAGGAGCTTACCAGTTGGAGACAGGAAGACAACTCCAGCTCCAGAGCCTTCTTTTGCACAAGCTCCATCAAAAAACATGGTCCATAAGCCTTGCTGATCCAGCTCTTCAATGCAGACATTTTTCTTTTCATCTTCTGTATCATCTGAGACAACCTTAAAGTTATCACAGTCAGTGTCTACAAAGCATACTTGTTCATTTGCTTCTTGGTCTTCCACTGTCTCTGATGATCTTTGCTCTCTGATTAGCTTGACATCCCTGCCATTCATTGGAATCATGGCATATGACAGGTCCAGCTGCATACTTCCACCAATTAGTGCTGCCCATCTTCTTGACAACAGCATACCATACTGTGGCTTGATGTCAACCACTGTTATATTCATTTTATATTTCTTTTCAGGAAATGCTGCCAGTTTAAAATCTACATCCTTCATGATTCCAATAACTGGTACCTCTCTGGCATCCATGGCATAACATTTTCCACATGCCTTGTCAATTTTTAATCCAGTTTGTTGCATGATGGCCAAAGGCATGACATTTGTGGATGCTCCAGAGTCAAGCATACAATTTCTAATTATTTTTCCATTTATAACCAGGGAAACATAAAATGGTTCCACCTGTGAAGGACACTTTGTCATGGTCATTCCTAAATAGACTTCAGGAGTCTCATCTTCTTCATTACACATGACATGTTTCTCACCCTGGGTCTGATCATTTTGTTTAGCTTGAAAAGGTACCCCTGAGATTAGGGATATTGTCCTATTCTTGATCTCTTCCACTTTCATGAGTTCCATAAGTGGAACAGAGACCTTTACCTGAGAGAGGATCTGGGCTATATCAAATGGAGCATAGTTTTGTACAACAGTTGTAGCTTGCTCCACAATCTTGCTTTTATCCTGAGCTGATTTAGTTTTCATTTTCATAGTTCCCTGATCATCATTCTTGTCTTGGGAACCTCTACTTTGATCTTCAGCCTGAGGGGTTTTGTTTTCTGGTCCTTGAAATTCATGACCTGTTCTGTGTCTAAAGTTCTGTTTATTATTTACCCACTGCCTTTTTTGTGGTTCAGTTCCTTTATGACCATGCACCAGCTGACCTGCAACAATATCTTCTGGCTGATGTGGGCTGCCTACTTGACTTTTACCTCTGAGATTGTAGTTGCTTTTGACTTGAGCAACTGCTGCAGCTGTGAAGGCTCTGATTTCCTCATCAGAAGGTCGTTGTAGGTTACTCAGAAAATTGTGTGAGTTCTGAGCATACACATAGTTATCTTCATTATCTTCATCATATGGGGACTGTTGGCAGGCCTGAACCTGATGATCTGTATTGTCATCAGCATCATACAGAGTGTATCCATTGCCTACGGACATCATGTTAACATTATCATCCTGCACATGATGTGGCTCATTGCACTCATTACAAGATGTAGCATTATCATACAAAGATTGGGCAATCATGCACTGTGACTGTGAATGTGGCATCTGACAAATTATACACCACGGAGCATCATCAGCAATATTTATAGTTTTCTTCAGGGGATCAGGAGTTTCCTTGACATGTTGAGCCCTCTGATTTGTGTTGTTACGTGGGAATACAGGCTTACCATCATGCCAATTGGTGTTATAAGGCATATCATGTAATGATGGCCTCTTTTCCTGCCTTTGATATACTTGCCTATCAGGACCCATCCCTTTTTCACTTCTAGCTAATCTATAGCTTAGGTCCTTAACAACATTTGCCAGTTTGTCTATCTTATCTTCAGGAGCAGATGTACTACCTTGAGTGTTCTGAGGCTTGTTTGGATTCTGCAGAATTTTTACATCATCCCTTCTATTTGTCTTGCCTGATGCTTTCCTATTGTTTTCAATATTTACTGCAATTCTGAAAGCATCCCTGAGAGTGGCAGGACCTTTATCTCTTAGTCCATATGCAGTCTTTGCATCAAAGGCATTGATGTACAAAATTATGCACATTGGTTCATTTGGCCTCATATGATGTGGCAATTTGTTCAACACTTTAGTAAATCTTGCATTAAAGTCTGCAACCTGCTCATTTGACCCTTTGGTGATGCTGGTGAACTCATTTACAAAGAAGCTAGGGTCAGTTTTATCACCATATTGTTCCTTGAATATCCTTTTAAAATCATCCCATGATGAAATACTCCGGTCAGGCAGATTCCTATACCATTCTCTTGCCTCATCTATTAAGGATTGCATGAATGACTTCATGAAAACATCCTCATGCTCAACCTCAAAATTATCCATGACATTTTGGAAGGCCTTTAGATGATCTTCTCCTGACACTGTATTGTTTCCTGAAAACTTAGGCACTTGCAGCCTCAGATGCTTGTCAATGGGGTTAGGATACCCAGGAATACCATCAAACACCAGCTGCCTGAATCTATCTAGCTGCATGGGCTGTCTGTTTGGCTGATTAACATTAACATTTCTGTTTGCATTCTGGTTTCCTGCATGGTTCAGTGGTATCCTAGCATCATTCACATTTTGTCTGTCATCATGATGCTGATGTTGCATTTCATATCTTTGCTGATGTCTTTGCATATTTGCATTCTCTAGGGTAGGAACTGAATCATTTTGGGCAGTTCTTAAGGCTTGCACTTTCTGCTTCATATCATCTCTGATTTTCATGGCTTGCAGGTATTCTAGTTCTGCTCTTAGACTTTTGATTTCTTCAGCCAACTGTTCATCCTTAGGTCTGGAGGTAGACGGTCTCATACCATTTTGGTCATCATCTTCATCATCCCTCAGAGACTCTGCCTCTTCAAACCTTTCACTTGGGTCTAGAAAAGGGCGTTCTTGGAACACCTCTGACCTCATTCTCATGCTACCACCCTGTTGCCTCTCATATGCACCTTGAATATCAGCTTCTGCAGTTGAAAAATAAGGCGCATGCTGTCCTGATGGCCTAGGGTTATCTTGTACATCATCACTTTTTCTGGGGGAGCTCTCATGACTAACTGAGACAGTTCCCTTTCTTCTATACATCATTCTTTTTGTTAATGGTAACTCTTCAAATAGAGGATTTTGTTGGGATCTTCTCCCCTGCATATAAATTTTACTTTGACCGGTTGGGAGATTACTTCAGAGTCGCCACCTATTACTAGGAACTGTTTTCTTCTGAAAACCAGGGTTCTTTCACAAGGGTCCCCAGCAGAGTCACCAATTTCTGTTGACTTTTTCCCAGACTGGATGCTTATTCCCAGATTTCCCTACAAGGTAGCCATCAGTGATCAACAGGATCTCTGGGCCAGGGGGTCAACAGTGTAGGAGATAGACTCTATATTTTATCTCCTCTTCTTCTTCAGGCTCTGCAAGACCTAGGGGGGTATTCCCTACTCAACATCCATGAGGATATGCATACAAGGCTGGGATGCTGACAGAAAGCAGATAAGTCCTCCTGTAAGTAGACCAAAACTGAAAGATAAGAGCAAAGGGGCTAGCTTTGGGCCTATTAGCAGTTGTAGACAGAGGACTGAGGTTCCTAAAACTAACTCTAATGTCCTAATGGTTGTTTTAGATTTTGATTTGGAGTTTAAGTGTGGATACAAAGCTGGACATGGTTGTAACACAAGAACAAAGCATGATTGGTGCCTATCCAGGGCCTGGAGTCAGTAGACATACACCTGTGAATGATCAGCATAAACAGCTAAAACTAGATTTCAAGGGGATATATGTGATACCTGCCTTACAGGTATCTCCCAATACAAAGTGTTAGGTTATCTCTACTTATGGTATCCCTACTGCAGTATACCCTTCCCAATGTTCAACCTGAAAACAGTTTAATCCACCCCTTGAGCAGAAGTTAAAAGATCAGACATTCAACATAGGAATTCTATGCTCTAGAATCTAAACATCACTCAAATATCCAGATTCAGAAGAAGAATACATGCACTACTGGAGATAGAATTAACATAACACATGCCAAGATAGCATTTCATATATAAGTTTAATCATGAAATCAGTGGGTTCATGCCAAAAACATACAACAAGAGATACATAAACTCACAGGTAAGCTGTACAGAGCAACCAGATCAGCTTGTCATGCATTACAGAGCCAAAAATCTTCAACTTTCAACAACCTTGACATGAGCAACACAACCTGCTTATAACAGCCAGGTAGGTGCTCAGCAATTAATTACATGGTTGACCAAAAATCCCACCAGATACACAGTATCATGAAAATGGCGCTCAAACACTACCAGACTGGCGCCCAAACTTGAATGCAGCAGGTAGGGGAGGAGACAGGAAGATTTCTCGAGCCCTGCGCCTCTGTCCACTGATGTACACCTTCAGTCGGGTACCAGATCCGCCCACGCCATCGCCCATACCTCTGCAACAATCGCCATTGATGGCGCACCAACCCGCGGCCTCGGGAAGAACATTAATTCTGCATCGCAACCACTTCCCGCCGAGATTCATCATCATGATATTTGAAAATGCAGGATATCAATTATCCCACATGCACCCCGCGATGACCTCTTTAACACTTTATATACTAGGTCATGAGCATATATCATGTCGGTGCTTTTGCTCCTGACGACACTAGTATAGGACTTCATCATCATCATCCTCCAGCAGCATGATATCCTGTTGTTCGAAATATCACCCTGACGTCATCATGATATTTGAAATATAACCTTCATGATAATCAGCACAACCTGATCCATCGGAGGAATATCCTCCTGCTGAGCTTAAACCAAAAGTCTGGCCAATGAACATCCTGATGACGTCATCATCATATCCTGCTGACGTCATCATCATATCTGCTACTGCGCACCTCCTCATATCCGGATGACGTCATCATCATGTTTGCAAATATCGGGAGATCTCCTCAAGATGATCAGTGTTAGAAATATGACCCCCCCGGGACCTTGATGACGTCATCATCATATTAACATCATCATGATATTCGGAAGACAACCGGATATTTGGAAATATCCTCCTGATGCACAAATATCAGGTTGCACTGTAGCTCCACTATAAGATTGGGGCGATAACTGAATATGATGATGCTGCTTGAAAAGATCACCCCCAGTAGATAATGCGCGAAGCCGGCAGGCGGATATCTCCTTGATATCAGCATCATCATGATGCTCGAACAAACATATATCCGGGTGATATGAAAATATCACCCCCTCCTTCGAAAATATCATGATGCAGATAGGTAGAGAACCGGATATCACCCTGATATAAGGATGACGTCAGCATCATCAGGATGACAAAACAGCGAACAAGAAGTGATACAACATCATCAGGATGATATTGACTAAGATCATCCTGACGTTCAAAATATGATGACCCTAGTGAATATCGGGTCGCACTTAGAACTCTTCAACAACATCATCACGATGATCATAACCAAGATCACCCGATGATAGAAATATCACCCCGGCGAAATATCATGAAGGCAGAAAATATGATGACCTCCGCAAGCAGCAGGATGATAACTGGAAATATGATGATGATGACGACGACCCTTAAGAAAAAACAAGTCAGGTCGAACAACTTAGAGAATAACCCCTCCAGGATAATGGGGCAACATCATCATCATGTTTGGGCAAGGTGATAAATGGAAGATCACCGGATACTTTGAAAAATCACCCTCGCAAGCAGATCAGGGTGCACTGTAGCTCATCAGCATCATCAGGATAATAACCAAACATCACCCGATAGTTGAAATATGATGATGACGATGAGAAACCGGTCGACGGAGAACATGATGATGCAGACCATCATCGAAGACAAGATGATGATGATGATCTCCTCCTCAGGAAAATATGATGCTGCAGCTGAAAAAAAACTGAGGAGGTCCAACACTTGGAAAAAATGGGCAAGAAGATAAAGGCTTCAAATGAAGAAACCTCCTGATCATGACAAATCAACCCCAGGTCAAAATGAGTGCTAACAGGAGCCAATTTGCATATTGTCTCATTGGATGCTAGGCCTTCGAGGTCGAGAGCTGGACCAGGTTAGGGTCCAGTGGGATCGTTATGATGAGGTCACAGTGACTTGGGAGGATGCAGCTAGTTTGAGGGCACTCTATCCTCACCTTTTTGACAACTTCCAGGAGGAAGTTTAGTCTTAGGGGGGAGGATGTGAGGCCGATTATTTTTCCTTCCTTATTTTGATCGTTATGCATTTCAGTTGATGACATTATCAGACATTTAGAGACTATGGTTTCATTATGCAGACTTGATTATATCTCCTGATTTTGATAGGACATTGATTAGACACATGTGATTCGATTTGATCATATTTGATGTTATTTTGTGATTCGATATACAAGATATATTTGATGATGTTTTGTGATGTGATTCTAATTATTTATGTGATGATGATTATTTGACATATGATAAAAAAAATGCAATTTAATTTTGGATTTACGTTATAGTTGATTATTGTGTATTCGATGGCTTGAATTTAATTCTAGTTGCTTCAGCTATAATTATTCATGATATGATTGACACTTGATCGAGATGTGCAGGTTTACATTCCCAAGCCACGGGATATTGGAGGTAGAATTCACACCAATGTTATTCCCTGTGAAACCAATCCATTCCCAAGAGGGATGAGGATCACGTTTGAAATTGAATGTTGATTTAAGTGCTTGATTTGATTTTTAATTATTTTGGCCTAGTACCCCTTTGTTTAATTTATTAATATTAAGTGTTGTATAATTTCTATTTGACTTACACCACTTGGTATTTGTTTTATTTTTGAGGCCATTTAAAGTGGATTTATGACACCCTAGGTGAACCCTAGTGTCCCAAAAGTTACCCTAGGTGGTTACCCATGGGTCTAGGGTCAATTTTGACTAACTAACCCTTGGATTAACTCAGTTTTGGTCACTCTAAACTATGGTTTAATCAAAGTGACGAAATTTGAAATTAGAGAAGGTGGGAGATGAGTCATGCTTTGGGAAAGACTCATCTCCCTTCCCAAAATTTGGGAATCCTTTCCCAAGGAAGAGTTGGGAGGTCTACAAGACTCCCAAGTGTGTGGGAGCTTCCTCCAAGACTCTCACACATGTGTGAGATCATCTTGGAGGGAGATGGCTCTTTGAGAGAATAACAGGATGCCATATGGCATCCCTTATCCTCTTGGAGGTTTGAGTGGGAATGCCACCTCACCACTTGTCCTCTCACACATGTGTGAGAGCACAAGTGGATAAGGTGAGGATTGAGATGGAATTGGAGGGTGACACTTGTCACCCTCACACTTCCTCTCCCTTACAAGTGGCATTGGAGGAGGCAGGAGAAGGTGACAAGTGTCACCTTCTCATTCCTCAAGGCCAAAATTGTTGGCCTATATTATCTCCTCTTGTATTGCTTAATGGCTTGACATAAAGAAGAGTAGCAATCATGCACACTCCCAAGCTTATCCACAACCAATTTTACTCTATGCTCCAAAATTTTCTCAAAATTTTTAAAAATTTTCATCTTTACCTCATTCTCTATCATTTCATTTTGTTTATTCAAACTTTCAATATCCTTTTTAAATTTCAATCTTAATGCATTAAATTCTTCAGTAGACACTGTGACATCACTGGCTATTTGTGGCACAGGGGGCTAATAGGGTACAATGGCTTGACCTTGAGAAGAATTCACAGCTTGCAATTGTTTCTTTAATTTCACATTTTCAAAATACAATTTGTTTACTTCATCATTCATTACTTTCTAAGTTTTCTCATAATCTTACAACCTTTGTTCTAACTTCTTCACAATAGCATGAGTAAACATAGCAGTATGAACATTGAGAGTAGCTTCTTCTATTGCTGATGTATCTTGAAGAGTCTTTACCACAGCTGTACCCCTCATTTATTGAACAATATCAAGCAATCTTGGTTTGCTTGTGTTCTTCTGAGTAGTCCAAATTGCAAGGGTCTTTGTCTTTGGATTAAAACCACATCCACTTTTGCCATCTTCATAATCAAATTTTGAAACAAGATGTGGATCATCCTGACTTCTAACTTGGTCAAGCAAAAATACCTTTTTCAATTCAAGGCCAGGGATGATGAGCATATTACTTTTCAAGACCATTTGTCTTGCCTCCTCTGGACTCACATCAATTTCATCTACTTTAAAATCTTTGAAAGTTTGTGTAATGGTTTGATCATGTTGTGCTTCATCAGCACCCATTTTATTTATTGCCACTTTTTCATTATATTCTTTCATTTTCATTTTCAGCCAAAAATCCTTAAACTCTGGAGTTTTGATGAAGTCGTCATCTTCTATGAACCTCATGGATGCTATAATCCTTTCATCCTCCTCCAACTCTAGTTTAGCTTGGGTTTGCTCACCCTTCCTAGCCTCAGTCTTATGTGCATTAGTGGGTTGACCAACCAATGGCTGATCAACCTCTTGCTCATCTCCCATGTGCCTCCAGATGTTAGCCACCTCATCAATATCCCCCACCTCTTCAGTAATTTCATAGGAGACAAGTGGAGATACCTCTTCTACCCTTTGCTTCTTTGCTGGTAGTGATTTTGGGATCTGTGGATATTGCACTGACAAAACATCAGGAGAAGACTTATGAATCTCAATCCCTACAAACCTTTTCACTGGAAGTTTAGTAGCCTTAGGAGGATGCTTCTCAAATTTACCATAAATACTTTCAAAATTTTCAATGATTGCATCAATTCTCTTCAGAGGGTCTTTTTCTTCAACAAAGAATCCAAGAAATAGGGGATTCTTCTTTTTCTTTTCATCTTCAATCTTTTTCAAGATATCCCATTTTCTCTTCCTACTGTATACCTCATCAAAAGTGACAAGATTTCTTATCACATCCTCATCAAATAGGACCTGATGGGATACTCACATTTTAGTCAGAATTGATTATCTCACAAGATTCATATGACCCTCAGGGTCACAATTCCTCTCGATGCCCAATTTCAAAGAATATTTTTCCTTTAAAAAGGCTTGCAAATTTTCAAGAGTATCAGAGCCAATAGACCAATCACAAATATTGTAGCATCAGGTAGAAATGAACCTTTCTTTTGTCTTTTCATTACCTCCTTTTCCATCCACATCATTTGCCACATAAACTCCATGAATACAATTATGTCTGATAAAAATTTTGGCAATATGTGAGGTGACTGGGGGCAACCATACACTCTAATTATAGTATGATCTGGCATAAAAAACCAATCAGAAAAATTATGTATGTGGCTCTGCTCTAGTTTGTGTGCAAGCGGCCTCAGCATTACCCTGACTTCCTTAGTCAACCTAGGAAACCCAATACCAAGAGAATTCAATATCTTGACAACAAACAAATCATGAAATACAATGTAGTTACTACTTTGACAATAGGAATCCCACATATAACACCAATACTAAGTCAGAAATCTTTGTCCTTTATCATCAACCATACTCAGATTCATTTTGCTTGACCATCTCCCTCTATTCTGATACATAATCAAGAGACAATAAAGAATAGAATTTGAAATCTAAGGGTTGCTTGTTCTCCTTCACACACAAGAATCCTTCATGCAGTTTTTTCTCAATATGAGATGCAAAGTCATATTCACTATTCACCTCTAGATGTATTTTCATAGCCATCATCATTAAGCTAGTTGGCATTCTTCCTTGTGCATTAATTCCCAAGACCTGGCACAGTACAAAATAGGTTCTCTTGAAATATACAACAAATTCTTCTATAGGGAAAGGCTCAATAACATTTGATGGAATCTCCATTTTGTTGTTGGCCCCCCTTCTCATATATATTGGCAATTCATCTCTCCTAAGTGTTTTCCTCAAGCTTGTGTAATCTCATTCACTTCTCTACAAATCCACTTGAGTGAGAGCTTGCTTGTTCAACATAAAACAGTCAACAATTGCATTCCTGTCTATTGTCACCAATGGAGATACATTTGGAATTCTGACTATTTTAGTGATAGGATGGTAATATTGTGCTAGTGCCCTAATCAATTTCACATCCACAAATATAGTGGGCACCACCAACTTTGCCAAATCCAATTTCCATGGATTTCCCACTAGTCCCTCGCCATCCCTTTTTGCATAAAAATACCAAAACAAATCACAGCCAGAGATAGGGATTGTAGCATCCTGACACCCTTTTGCTACGTCTCTGAACATCTTCTTTTGACCCTTGTCTATGGACTAAGGCAATACTTCTAGTAGAGATTGTTGAAGTGGTCTTTTCTTGGGAACTACAGGCTCATTGCCTTTACTGGAAAACTCAAACCTCTTGGGTGCCATGTTTAATGACTTGAATAGGCTAGGGTTTTTCAAAATTCAACTTACTATACAAGCAACTGAAAAACAGAGTGAAAGAGCAAATGAACTTGACATGGCCAATTAATTTAGGTAGATTCAAATGCACCATACTCTCAACAAAAATGTGATTTGAAGCACTTGCCACCATTGAAAAATTCTAAAAATTGGTGGAATGGAAGGTTTTAACATGTTCTTTCATATTTTGAAAGTGGGTATTGTAGGAAATGGAGTTTTGGGCAAATTCCAAGCAACCCTAGCCTGATTTTCTTATGTTTTTGGCTTGTTTGAATAGGTTGAGGTAGGGTTTTGATAAAAGGTGATATGAGTATTGTCCCAATCAAAAAAATTGGTGGATTTAGACCCCATGCAATGTGTGGAGCACCTAGAGTTGATTTTTGTGTTGTGGGTTTTGAATCTCATAGACTTGCTTTGCAAAACAAGCCTAATTATGCCTTTGGGACAGTGTAGCAGCAAGTTTTTGAGGGATACATTCCAAATTAACCCCACTTGCATTTAATATATGTCATAGAAGGGCTTAATGGGTATCCAAATTAGTTTTTAAATCATGGTTCTGAGTTCTCTTCCAAAACTCATGTCAAAATTACCTTATTTGTTGCTCTCATCAAAGCATAGTGGAAGATTGTGAGAAAAGTCATTTGCTTGAAGTGTGTTTGTTTGATTGAATCCTCCATGCTCTACATCAATTGGTATCAGATCCCAAAAGATCTAGGCAAGTGAGTTTTTGGTGTTTGTGTTGTTGCAAGGTGTGGCCCTTGGTCTCCTTGTTCAGCGTTGTGCTGCGGTGGTTTGTGACAAGGGCTTAACTGCCTCCCATGCTTGTTAAGTCAAGTGGTTGTATCAGGCAATAATAGGTTGATCTTTTGGTGCAACAGCAACTAATAGTTGGTATCAGAGCTGAGGTCATGGGTTCAAACCCCGCGCTTGCGCTGGGGGGGTTGTTGCAAGGTGTGGCCCTTGGTCTCCTTGTTCAGCGATGCGCTGTGGTGGTTTGTGACAAGGGCTTAACCACCTCCCATGCTTGTTAAGTCAAGTGGTTGTATCAGGCATTAAGAGGTTGATCTTTTGGTGCAACAACAACTAACATGTGTGCATTGTCTTTTTGCAGGTTGAAGAGAGAACCTGGATGCCAAGAGACTAGGTAGTGAAGAAAAGAGGAAACCTAGGTGAGGTTTCACAAAGACAAGGAGAAGCAAGGTGAAAGAGACTTGCTTGAATAAAGAGAAGAATGGATGTGTTGAGGAGATACTTGCAAGCTGAGGTTTCACAAAAGAAGAAACAAGAAAAGAAAAAAGAGGAAAAAGAGAAGAAGAAGGAAAAAGAAAAGGCAAAACAAATAGAAATTGACCAAGAGATAAAAGAGCTGAGGCAAGATTTAGAACACATAAAAGAGATGTGAGAAAGAATGGAAGAGAAATGGAAGGATTTTCTTAAACAAGAGCAAAGTTGGCACTTATCAGTGAGAAAGAGGGTATCATGGCCTATTAAGAAGATTATTCAAAGGAGAAGACAAGTAAGGGCAGCAAAATCAATCATGAAGGAGTCCTTGATTGAAGAGCACAAGAAAAGAAAAGAGGAAGAGGCAGCTGATACAAAGGTAAGTAAACCTATGACTGTTATAATAGCAATTAGAGTTGATGAATTACCATTAGAAGTTCAAAAAAATTTGCAAGGCCATGTTGATGTGTTGATAGATGATTATACAAGGCAAGATATGAGTTCTCATGTAGAATGGGAGGACAAAACTTTCAAAGGGATGGAAGATAAGGGTGTAGCATATTGTGAAGGGATAAAGGTTCCTTGTTATGTTTTCCTAATTGACAAAGATGAAGGAAAATTTGCCGATGGCATAGACATTGAGATGAGAACAACACCTAGTAGGGTTATGGAAGAAGGAATACAAAATTTTCTTGTTGAGATTGTACTTTTGAGGAAGGATAAACCAAAGTTCAAGATGAAATAGGTTATAGAAGAAGGACAAGGTGCTGAGGTAAAGAAAGTGATACATCAGGATAAAAGACATCAGCTACAAGGTAGCAAGATGGATAGAATACAAGTTGGCATGGACAAGATGAAGCAAAAGGTGAAGATGAAGACTACATGCTTCCAAGAAAACAAAGGGAAGGAGTTAGAAGACATCAAGAAAGCTCATTCAGAGATGAATACCTGTTACTACCCTCAATTCAAGAGGGCTTTGAATTTCTTTTGGTCGGGAGTATGGTGCAGGAGCACCTAGTGATGGCATGCCTCCATAAGGCAATATTACTAAAGTTGGTTTAGTTTTGGTGTTTTGATGTCGTAATAAGGTCATTTAGACCATTTTGAACTTGTATGAGTCTATTTTGGATCTTAGAAGGTCATTTTGGAATCATTTGTCAAACATTGTAAAAATTGTCAAATTGTCACAAAGTTGTCAAGTGCAATTTAGCAATTTTGTCATAGGGTGGAAGATGAAAGGTTAGTAGTTGAAAATATGGTTTGTAAATGTTGGAAAAAGTTTTAAAAGGCATAAATAGCCTGAATCCATCATTGTAATGGTGGGGGAGTGGTTGTAAGACGCTTGGAGATCAAATAATGTAAGAAAACTCAGTTTTTTCTAAATTTTAACTAATTTTTTGTTGTTCCCGAGGCTAGTACGACCCTGTACGGCCTGGTAATGATGTGAAACTAATTTGGTTTGATAGTTCTCTGAATATTATTTCATTTGACATTGGTTTCATCAATTTTTATCATGTTTTGAGAAAGTTATGGAAATTTTACTAAAAACTGCCTGTTAACCTAGGGTTTGTGAGCTTGAATGGCAAAAATGTGATTTGAAGCACTTGCCACCATTGAAATTTTTTGAAAATTAGTGGTATGGAAGGTTTTAACATGTTATTTCAGATTTTGAAAGTGGGTATTGCAAGAAATGGAGTTTTGGGAGAATTCCAAGCAACCCTAGCCTGATTTTCATATGTTTTTGGCTTGTTTGAATAGGTTGAGGTAGGGTTTTGATAAAAGATGATATGGGTATCGTCCCAATCAAAAAAATTGGTGGATTTAGACCCCATGAAATTTGTGGAGCACCCTAGAGTTGAGTTTTGTGTTGTGGGTTTTGAATCTCATAGACTTTCTTTGCAAAACAAGCGTAATTAGGCCTTTGGGACAGCGTAGAAGCAAGTCTTTGAGGGATACGTTCCAAAGTAACCCTACCTGCATTTAAGATACATTATAGAAGGTCTTAATGGGTATCCAAATCTATTTTTATATTGTGGGTCTGAGTTGTCTTCTGAAAATTATGTCAAAATTACCTTATTTGCTGCTCTCATCAAAGCAGAGTGGAAGATTGTGAGAAAAGTCATTTGCTTGAAGTGTGTTTGTTTGATTGAATCCTCCATGCTCTGCATCACATAGGAATAAAAGAACAATATTTAAAATTAAAAATAAACCCATTCAAGAATGGATAATAATAGGATTTGTATCTTCAGTCAGCATCACAGTCAAATTGGGGAACTTTGCAAGTAACGGAGATAGAACAAACTGCAGCCCCCTACTATATAACACAAAAGCTTAGCCCCAGCCTTTTTTTAAAAGAGAAATTTTATATTAACCAAAGATGTAATTACAAGAACCCCCAGTACCAGCAACTGAAAAATAGAGTGAAATATACCCCAACTTCTAATCAGAGAGTGAATGAATGAACTTACCCCGTCAATTGTAGTTTGCAGGAAACACACTGAGCTGAGTTGCGCCTTCTCCAAGTTACATTTGAATCCTCTAAAATGAGCAAATTCCAAGAAATCTTTGAATCTTATTCATCCAAGGAGTTCATCATATCACCATTACTCTGGTTCGTGCCACAAGATCATGAAATCTCAGCATTCAATTCCTTTCTCAAGATTTGACAACAATTCTTGATAACCGTGATCCTACATTAAATGTTCTTGCATTTATTTATTTTAACATGTCATCGCAAGGGTTACCTAGATCGGCTATGGGATAGCGGGGGCTTACAGCCTCTACACTTCTATTTCATCCTTTACTGCCAGACCACAAATGCTTAGATTGACCCCTGCGGGACTGCGGGAAATTATTACCTGATGTCCTTCTGTTTACTGCCCACCCACAAATGTTATGAATGACCATCACAGGATGGTGGAGTGAAAACATTATCCTCTTGCCACTCTATTGCAAGCCTCAATTGAAACCCTTGCGGGGAAGTGGTAAGTGATACCTCTTGATGTTATTACCGTAATGCCATCGGTTACTTTTCAAACCTCTGCGGGATTGTGGGAAGAGACTATCTACACCCGAACACCGCCAAGCCACAAGCATGAGATGAACTATCCACGGGGTAGTGGTAGCTTCTT
The DNA here is from genome assembly GCA_027924645.1 of Cunninghamia lanceolata. Lineage (NCBI taxonomy): Eukaryota > Viridiplantae > Streptophyta > Pinopsida > Cupressales > Cupressaceae > Cunninghamia > Cunninghamia lanceolata. The sequence continues at coordinate 3,121,839 of BSBN01000831.1, forward strand.
CATAGCAACCGCTTCCTACCACCAAGCCACAACCTATTCTTTTATGCTCTGCGGGAATGTGGTATGTGCCATATTTCATTCCTCTTGTTCCTGCATAACCACAAAAGATATTCAATTAACCTACAGGACAGCAGTAATAAACAAAAACACTCATATAATCAAAAATAGTCAAGATTATTTCACAATGGCCATGATATATATTCTAGAGACTGGATGTTAGAGCATTTTGGCAAAAGTATAGGTTCGAAGATAGATTGAAGGAAAAGGAGAGCATCAAAATAAATAGGATCAAGCAAATTCAGGGAGGTCGTAACAGGTTTAAAGGTCATAATTTTAGATTTATTAGGATGTAAACAAGGATCAAATGAGTGCAATCATGATTATGTTATTGGATTTCAAACTTTGTCAACAAAGATACACTATCAAATTCCTAATGATGAATTAATTGCAAAGAATATTTGTTAAGGGCTTATTACCTACTATCCAAGCTGAGACAATGTACCTAAACAACTATTATTCTTCCATGGATTTGTGTGCAAATGTAAGAAACATTGAATTGAAACTTCTTAAGTCTAATGCACTTAAATATGGATCTCATCCTTCAAAATTTCAATAGGAAAATTTAGTTTTCAAAAGGGTGAAAATTATAAGCAAGAAAATCAACAAAATGCTCACCATGTTGTTAATTTACAATCAACTTTAGATGTTCTTTAATCTAATTAATTCCCAAGGTGAACTAAGGGACAATCTTATATTATCTATTAATGTTATAAGATCATAGAATACATAAAGGAAAATAGATATGTAAACCAAAACACATTTTAAACACTAAACCCTAAACCTCTAAACCTTAACCCCTAAACCATAAACCCTAAATCCTAAATAATGGCCCTAAACCTTAACCCCTAAACCCTAAACCCAAGCAACCCTAAACCCCTATCTCCCTTATCTTCCTATCTCTATTGTCCCTCTACCTCTCAATCCTTCTCCCTATTTCTCTGGACATCTCGCTCACTATCTATCTCCCTATCTCTCCCCTCTGTCTCCTCTATCTCTCCCAATCTATCTCCTCTCTCTCTCTCTCTCTATCTAGCTATCTTTGAACTGGTTGAGCAACCCTAAACCCCTAAACCCCAAACCCCTAAACTCTAAATCCAATCAACTCTAAACCTCTATTTCCATATCTCTCCCCTATCTCCCTATCTCTATCGTCCCTCTACCTCTCAATCCTTCTGCCTAATATTTATCTAGACATCTCTCTCACTCTCTATCTCCCTATCTCCCCCCTCTGTCTCCTCTATCTCTCCTGATGTGTCTCCTCTCTCTCTCTCTAGCTATCTCTAAACCTGAGCAACCCTAAACCCCAAACCCCTAAACTCTAAATCCAATCAACTCTAAACATCTAACTCCATATCTCTCCCCTATCTCCCTATCTCTATCATCCCTCTACGTCTCAATCTCTCTCCCTATGTCCCTGGCCATGTGCTAAACCCTAAACTCTAAATGTCCCTAAACTTGAGCAATGCTAAACTCATAAACGCTAAATAATTAATGCCCCTAAACCCTGACCCCTAACCCCAAGCAACTCTCTCTCTCTCTCTCTCTCTCTCTCTCTCTCTCTCTCTCTCTCTCTCTCTCTCTCTCTCTCTCTCTCTCTCTCTCTCACACACACACACACACACACTCAGACCTATCTACCTCCTAATTAAATCATATTCCTAGCTTTCCCAGTTTTCCTTTTCCTTTCCAATTTCCTTAGGAGAGAGAGAGAGAGATAGATAGATAATTAAATGCTAAATAATTAATGCGCCTAAACCCTGACCCCTAACCCCAAGCATCTCTCTCTCTCTCTCTCTCTCTCTCTCTCTCTCTCTCTCTCTCTCTCTCTCTCTCTCTCTCTCTCCACACACACACACACACACACACACACACACTCAGACCTATCTACCTCCTAATTAAATCCTATTCCTAGCTTTCCTAGTTTTCCTTTTCCTTTCCAATTTCCTTAGGAGAGAGAGAGAGAGAGAGAGATAGATAGATAATTAAATGCTAAATAATTAATGCCCCTAAACCCTAACCCCTAACCCCAAGCAACTCTCTCTCTCTCTCTATATATATATATATATAGCAATTTCCAAACCCAAGCAACCCTAAACCCCAAACTCCTAAACCCTAAATCCAAGAAACTCTAAACCTCTATCTCCCTATCTCTCCCCTATCTCCCTATCTCTATCATCCCTCTACCTCTCAAACTCTCTCCCTATGTCCCTGGCCATGTGCCTCACTCTCTATCTCCCTATCTCTCTGTATAGTCTCCTCGATATCTCCCTATTATTCCTTTCTCTCTATAAACCCTAAACCCTAAACCTCTAAACTTGAACCCCTAACCCCTAAACAATAAACCCTAAACCCTAAATAATGCCCCCAAACCCTAACTCCTAACCCCTAAACCTACGAAACCCTAAACCCTAAACCCTAAACCCAAGTAACCCTAAACCTCTATCTCCCTATCTCTCCCCTCTCTCCTTATCACCTTTGTCCCTCTACCTCTCAATCTCTCTCCCTATGTCTTTGGCCATATCCCTCACTCTCTATCTCCTTATCTCTCTCCTCAGTCTCCTCTATATCTCCCTATTGGTCCTCTATCTCTCTCTAAACCCTAAACCCTAAACCTCTAAACCTTAACCCCTAAGCCCAAAACCATAAACCCTAAATAATACTCCTTAACCCAAGTAACCATAAATTAGGCGCTAAATTAGGTGCTACATTAGGCACTAAATTATGCACTAAATTAGGTGCTAAATTAGGCGCTACGTTAGGCACTAAATCAGGTACCAAATCAGGTGCTATTTCAGTCATTAAGTCAGGTGCCAAATCAGGTGCTATTTCAATCGTTAAGTCTGGCGCTAAATGAGGTGCGAAAGTAGGTGATAATTTAGGTGCTAAATTGGGTGCTAAATTAGGTGCTAATTAGTGCCTACTTGTTCTGATTAGGACAAAAAATGCTAAAAATAGTGTCATCCCAATAAATAGTGCTAACTTTTTCAAAAGAAATGAAGAAAAATACATTAAAACAGTGGGTGGAAGCAAAAAAAGGAGCAAAAAAGGGAGCTAATCATAGGGATTTGTTGTAGTGGACAACCCAAATTGTTGTGCCCCTAGTAGATAAGGCTAAGAGAGAAATTAGGCTAGAGGAATTCCGTGTGACACAGATTGACTTTGGTCATGCCACCGCATAACAAGAAATACAAGAACATCTAGAGAGTACTAAGGGAATAGTGGCTAAAATGAAGAAGCTTAAGGCCAAAAAGAAAGAGCTGAAAGAGTAGAATGTTCAATTGCAACAATTTATATAGGAGTTAGTGAAGCCAGATAGTTTGGCATCCACCTTATAGGCTACTAAGAGGCCTGTTGCATTGACCTTAATAAGTGAAGTAGAGATAACTGGTCTGGCTATCTAGAAACACCGAGCTCACATAATGGATAAGTGGTTTTCCAAATTCATGACCTCTGAGGAATAGTTAATAAGGATATCCATATCCAATTGGGACACATTGTCCAAGTTGAAGGAAGCCATTGATTCTTTAAAGAGTGAATTCACTCAAAGGATACAGAAGTGCAACTATGCAATAGCAAGACTCAAAGGAGCCAAGGCCATGATAGACGATGAACTATTGAAGAATAAAGTTGTCACTAATGCAACTTTGCCACTCATGGATACATGGATGACAGAGATGAACTATGAGCTCAGTGTATTGAAGGCTAATGTGACTAGAGTGAGAGACATTCAGACTAAGGCCAATGATTTGTTAGCTAAAGAGTTAAAAGTAATGGAAGAATTATTAGATGATGATGTAACAGAAGAGGCAGTGCCAGAGGTGGATGAAGCTATCCAGATCTTCAAAGACAAATTTAAAGAAGTGGCTGAAGATCCCAGGGAGCTCTTCACTGAGGATGTTATGGATGAAATGGCTGAGTTGAATGTGAAAGTGAAGACATACAGTAAGGAAGTAGATAGTAGGACATCCATGTTGGGACCCTTGGATGAGAAAATAAAAGTATTGAAATATGTTAAGAGTCACCACAATCAGCAAATTCCAAGTAGACACCTTTGTGCAAGTTTATGATGCTTATAAGAAGGCAGACACATGGATACATGTACATGAAGAAGATCCATCTAAATGAAGAAGGAATTGCATTATGTGTTTTCCAGGGCATTTTTGTCGTATTGGCACTTGCATTCTGACTAGATGAAATTGAAGATCATAGAATATTTGAGAAGGACAGCTGCACTCCACCAGAAGGTTGCCAACTAGTAATCTGTGCCACGTGTCTTATATATTGACTTTATCAAAGGTGTATGAACCATTGATGATAATAGATAAATCTTGATCATAGGATCTTTTGTAACTGCCTATTATCCTTGATCTATAAAAGGAGATGGAGTGCACTTTGTAAGATTATTAGGACCTTAATTGAGATAGGACTGTTGAATGTCATGGTACTTTCTCAAGACCAATTGTAAATATCTTCACATTTTGAATACTAAATGCAATAGACATATAGATTACATCTACATAGTAAATCTTGAGTAATCTTCTAGATATCATCTGGACTTGTTACTGTGATGTGTTGCATCCCATGGAGTGTATATCGACTAGTTCTCATTGTTGATTTCCTATTCCTTTGAAGATTAGCACCAACTATGTGAAGTTGTGGAATGTCCTGGCATAGCATGGTTTGATTTTCATCTCTATTTAATGAAGTATTGAATTGCACATATGTAGCAATGGTTGAAACTCATTCATTTTAGTAAAATTAGAAAGCATTAGTCATCATCATAACTGCAAATGCATAAAAAATAATAAGCTGATCATCATACAATATGCATATTTTCATAAATACATCAAGATCTTAAGCATATTCAGACAAAGTACACATAAAATAGCAAATGTCATGCAAATGAACATGAATAATGATAGAAATCATGGAAATACATGGTTACAGGCACATCATTTAAACAAATTTATAGTGTAAAAGTTAAATTAAGTAAGAATTAGTTCAAGATGAGTGAATTAAAGATAGTTTCAGAAGAACTAAACAAAAATCATCATGAATCGATTTAACAAGAATAATATGCAGAAGAATTGATCAAACTAACATAAATATCTACATGATTTGGTTAGATACAGTAGGATTTAACCTCATTTGTTGAGAATTCACATAAAGCAAGAAAAGCAGAGTATATATCCAGATATGAATCACTTCAAAGTAGAAATGTAAGGTCCCTAATGGAAAATAGCAATTCACATCAAACTAACTGAGGGATTATTAGAAGGTCAAGTCCTGACTAACGAAGCCTTGGAGTTATCAATTCATTCTGAATTGATCATACTTTTCAAGATGATAAAGGTTTGTTATGTGAATTCTTTATCTATGTTATTGTGACTAATATCATGATCAACATAAATTGGTGCTAGAAGGAGGGCCAACCAATTCAACTCTAGGATTCGTTGTTTGGACATCATTTCCTGCATTCAAGGTGAAAATATTTTCAAACTTTCTTAAGAATACGTCAAATCATAAGTGTTTGTGCAAAGATTTCATCTATCTTCCATAATTTGAGGAATCAATTTGCAAATATCTTAGTCTTGTGGTTAGTTGTCCTGATCTTTATGGTCATTCATTTGAATTTCCATAATTTGAGTTTATATTTGCAACCCCTACAAATATAGTGCAAATATCTTGTCATCCTAGACATTTGTTTGAAAATATACACTTCAGAGGAGTAAATATCTAGATCTTTGCAAAGATCTAATAAAAAAATATCCATATCCAGTCATAAGTCATGAAGCTCTGGCTCACAGACCTAATACTAGGGTGAGATCCACTGGACCTTTAGAAGAATTGCCAATTTTTGGATTTAAACCTCGTACAACTAGTCTTCATCATAGTTCAGGTCCTAGTTCACCAGCATCTCTGGTGATACCTGCTACAACCCCTCCCATATCTCTGATAATACTAGTGGTAGTACCTCAGGTGCCTTTTGCAATGTCATTCTTTACAGTGGAATCACCACTTACCTTTACAACATATCACTCTTTGCCAAAGAATCTGGACAAGATTTGTCCAAAGTATCATCCTTACCAAGATGCAGAGGATCACATTCAAACTTACAAAGAGGCTTGCTTTAGGGCTTGAATAGACCATGAGGATGTTGCGTCTAGGTTATTCCCTTATTCATTAGGAGAAGAAGCATATAGTTGGTATATTATCCTTACTCAGTCTTCCATGGCCACTTGGGCTGCCTTGGAGAAAGTTTTCCTAGGAAGATTCAAAATACCAATTGATCCAGCTATGACATATCACCTTTTTGCTACAATTAAGAGAGTTGAGGGAGAGTTAATTTCCAACTTTAATGCTAGGTTCTAGAAAATGTATTCCAAGTTATTTTCTCCCTATAATGCAGGTGATGAGGTAGTAAGGTCAATATACTATTTAGCCTTAGATCCTTTGACATCCATGTTTATCAAAAGGACACATCCTGCAATTACTACTCTAGCAGGTCCCTATGAAGAAGCCATTAAAGTCAATCAACAACTAACACCTAGTTTCACACCTAACTCAGGATATCCTGTATATCCTAATCTTAATGGATCTATGATACCCCCAGCTATAATGCCTAGTCCATTGCAGGTACCTCTACTCAGTATCATGCCCCCTCCAAATGGAAATGGGTAGATGATACCTCATCCTACACACGCATCTCAGGATGTTGTACAAAATAATAGAAATGGCAGTTCTTTCTTCAAACCTCAATAAGATAATGTAGTTGCCAAAGCCCAAGAGTAGAAGGATGGCATCAAGGAAATATTTGCACAACTGAGAAAATTAACTACTGAGATCACACACATGAGGAGTCAAAACTTTTACTCTTAGTCAAATCAGAATAGAGGATATCCTAATAGGGGATATGGAAATAACAATGATAGGTCTCGATATCCTGACAGGGGGTACAATATTGATAGGAATTTCAATAACAGTAGTAATAACAATGCTGCCCCTAGGCCACCTAGAGCTTGGAACACCTAACCTAACAATGGCTCATTGCCTTCACCGTTGGATGATCAACCTCCTACCAAACCCAAATAGACTACTAGGGTGAATTTAGCAGAGTCTACACTCACAAATTGGTGTAGAATGCATAATACCAATGCACATGCTAAGCTTGATTGTCCTTAATTTAAAATAACAGCCATCATATTCTAGGCTAAAGTATCAAATACTCCTCGAGATCCTCCTTTTCCTGAAGGAAATGAAATTGTCCCTCTAGGATATGAGTATGCCTTAGTACTTGAAAGTACTAATGGTCATCAACATCATCAGATGACCTCAACTCATGAAAATTATACTTTGGCATGTGAGGAGTCTGCCTTGGCATTTGAGTCAAACTATGTTTTCCCTTTTGAAGATCAAAATGAACCTGAACTTGAACCTGAAGAAGTTCATGCTTATCAACAACAATATCAGGGTAGACATAATTACAACCTGAGGAATAATGCGAATAGACTAGCTGGTCCTTTGACCACATCTATCACTCCTAACAACTTTAATACACCACCAGATCCAAAAGCCAATAATAACCTTGGACATCCGAGAGTGAATACTCAGTACTTGACACCCCAAAATATAGTGACAAAAGCCATCAGCCAGCTGCCTGAGTCAGATAAATTAGTCACTTACCTAGCTAAAGAAATGAAGAAAATAAAAATCAACTTGTCCCTATCAGAATTGTTGAAGACCCCAATCATCAAGAAAGCCTTCTTGAAGTAATTGGATGAAGCTACACCTAAAGATGATAATCCTGGTCATAACCCTAGTCACCTTATGACTAGAGATCTTGCACCTGAAGACAGTATTGTCCAATCTAAAGTGCAAGCTATTGTTCATGCTGTAGAAACATCACAAATGACCTCACACAGAGATAAGTCAGAGTCACCCCCATTCTTTCTCACCATAAGGATATTTGGCAAGAATTTACACAACTATTTAGTGGATTCAAGAGCCTCAACGAATGTGATGTCTTTGTCCATTTGTAATGCTTTAGGTCTACATCCAGCCAAATCCATCAAGAAAGTGACACAACTTGACAAAACAGAAGTGAGTGTAGTAGGAGAGTTAACTCAAATACACATGCAGCTTTCATCAGCCCTAAGGGTGCAATACTACATTGACATCTAGGTAGTAGATATGGTACAGTCATGGTAGGAGGGTTCATAGAGTGAACTATTCAAACCATGCAACAAGAGTAAACACAATGGAAGCAACTCAAAGATATGAAGCAAATGCATATTCAGTCATTTAATATATCATAGAATTCAAAAAAAGATTGACCGGAAACATGCAGGCTTACAATAGGGCTCACATGTCTAATTACAAAATATCAGAATATGCGCAAGATATAGCTTTGAATCTCCTTCTCTCAAAATCTAAACTATCTGCTATCACTATATGATGAACTACTTTCCTAGGCATCTATTACATCAATATATATCATCTCTAGAACATAAGGTTCCTCCACGTCAGCCAAGGAAGGCTATAATATGTGTACACGGGTAGGTCAGCCCTAAATGAGTATAACTCCTCCGGAAATGAATGGAATGATGTACGGATCTTAGAGAAGGTCAGCCATGAACCAACAACATGGAATGATGTGTCATTAAGCTCCACAAGTTGGGAAATACTCTGCAGGTCTTCTCCTTTAGCTGATTATTAGAGATTTCCAGGATGCTCTGTTCTAAGAAAATAGTCAATCTTCTGATAGCAATATCTTTCCAGTAACTGATCAAAATGCTCTAAGAATTGGATATGATGTAGATCATGAACATGTCTAGATGCTAAGTCTAGCTTCGCAAGATCTAAAATGTAACTGTGGTAGAATGCAGACCAACATACAGAAACTGCTACTGACTGAACTGCCCGAACTGAACAGGAAAATGAAAGAAACAAACTAAACTGCAAACAAACTGAAATGCAAATGTTTTTGGTTGATGCAAGATTGATCTAGAACTAGGGATGATCCTACATTATACATTTGGGGTTATTGATGTAATGTCAGAAAATATCCCCTTGGGGGCTTTTCCCTCATAAGGGTTTGCTCCCAGGTCTTTAGTGTGCATTTAGGACATCTTACATCATAATTTAACATCCCGATGGAATGAACCCTGGGTTTTATGGAAAATAGGACCTAGGGGGACCCCTTGAACCTAATCATACCCAAAATAGGGGGGAGGACTTGGGCACTCGTGCCCTAGTCCTACCCTATTTTGGGTCAAGCCCAAATTTCTAGTGTCAGTTTATAACCGTTATTTGGTCCCTAGGCCGACACGGTAAGTTTGAATTATGAAATTCTTGGCAGGAATATTTGTATTTGCATATAAAATCATGTCTAGGAATTCATTTGTAAACTAGATGATTATTAGATTTCAATTAGATGATTACAAGCTATCAACTTGCATGAGCATTGGTGATTCAAGGCATTTATTGTGTGAAAGAGTAGACTTGTGTTGTTTTATGTGTTTGTATTTATAGATTTGAGCAATCATCTCCTCATGGCATGAAGAGCTTCTTTCTCTCATGAGATCTTCACTACAAGGTGATATCATTTGTGTTATCAAGCATTTATCATTTGGTTTTTTCCTCTGCCTCCCAAGGGCATGCACTCTCTATCTGACAACAGTGTTCAGAAGACTTGAATGTCTCTCCAGGGCTTGACTAGGGCAAGCCTCTAAACACCACAACCCCCTCCCAAAGTTGTGATGGTTACAAGTTATAGGTTGAAGATCCAGACAAAGTGAAGTTGCAAGAGGGTACAACAGAGTGTCAGAAATGTAGATTAGAGAAGAAAATAGCTCCCTAGACTAGGGTGCCCGCTCTTTTGTCCTCAAAAGTTTCACAACAGGAAAATCTATGGTACACTAGATACAGGTTGCAGACTAAGTTTCTAGATCTTGACAAAAAACTAGGGCCTTTGATGTAGAGCAGGGGATGACTTCTCAAACTCCACAAAGATGATTTAGCTGATCATACTTAGGGTGGACAACAAGCTTGAAAGACATGACTCCATAACCCTCCATTTAGGAGCTCAAATTGGTTTAGACATATGGGATGACTATCAACACTTGAGGAGGACATGAGGTATGTTCATTTACCCTATGTATTCTCACCAAACTCACCAATTGACCCAGTTGACTGTCCTAGCCAACGTTCCTTCACAACTTGACTAATTTCCTTCTAGCCCTTGAAAAGAGGGTTTGAGGACATAACTCTCAGACTTTCCAAACAACTCAATGAACTCCTTAGCTTTTCAAATACCCCTTAAGGCCCTCTATAAGATATCTGACATGCAGGGTACTTTGCTTTGGAACATATGCCTTGAAAAAGGGTTGTACCTGTTGTTCCAAGGGGCAATTAGCCCTGTTTTACAAAGGAAGTACCCTCCCAATCTTGTCCAGAACTCTCTAACCTACTCTATGACTTGGAATGGATTGTAACTAAATGGATTTAACTATTTTTGGGCCTTCTTGAGTATTCCAAGTCACTTTGCCAGCAAAGGTTCACTTTAGCTATGTCAAATGGCTTAATACATGATGATATCAAGTCAAATCCACCTCCAAACTTGTCTTAGACTGCTCCCCTACACCTGCACACAAAATCCATTGGAAAGCATATCTAAACAAGCCTATTCTATCCATTTTGGGGCTCTAACACAAAGATTTGGGTCAAAACCCCATCGATTTCATTAAACCCTACCAAACCCTCCTTAAAACAGCAAAATCAGAACAACAATTTGAAAATCCTTCTGCAGCAATGTCAAAGCTTCTAAATGGACTAGAATGAAAGGTAAAACAACATATTACATCATCTAATGCATTAGAGCCCTTGACAAGATTGCACAGGTGAGTACAATAGTAAGGAACAACAAAAAAGACAAGAAAAAGTAGAAAATAATCTTATCTTTGCATTTCTTTCTCATAAAACTTCATAATAATGTTTCCTCAGGCTGTATGAGGCTAACTACAATGTCAAACTCCTTTCCTTGCATCAGGCAAGATTCCTCCTCATTGCAAAAGGCAAAAAGATGGCTAAAATTAGCCTTGCCACTCCTCTTCTAAACATAGAAACAACAAAACATGAAGTTTCACTACAAAAAGATCCTAAAATCAAGAGAGTGGTCTGACTCAGACCTTATTACATCAATAAATACACACATAACCCCTCCTAGGCTCATAATGAACATAAAATCCAAAAATATAGGCTCCTAGTGAGCACACAACTCAAAATTAATTATGGTGGACTCTGCACCAACCTTGGACTTGGGCACCCACTCCTTAGTCCTCAAATATTCTGCCTCCAAGCCCTGAAAATAGGTGCACAGTTATTTTTCATTTCACATATTTCTGTAGCAGCATTTTTGGTAATTCATCTGTTTACTGTCGTATTTGCATAATTAGGGTTTTAAGGCATAATTGATCATAAGAGAAGATAATTGGCAATCCAATCATAAAAATCCAAGCTTCCCTACATCTCATAGTGACTTAGGGTATGATAGTACATTGCAACTCGACCTTAGGTCCTTGAATGTAAAGGGTGAAAGGAGGATACACACACAAAAACCACCAAAAACCCAAACATCCAAATTTTACCACATTACATTTTGGTGAACCCGTGTTATTGGACTTGTTTGCACCTTGTTGAGTGTTTTTCTTTAGATTTTCATTAATTTTAATTCATTTATATAGTCATTCATCTTATTACATTGGAAAACTTACAAATTTTTTGAAAAATTAGAAAAAAATTGCATTCTAGGGTTTCTATTTTGCATCAATTAATTTAAATTTCATCAAATTTCTGATTTATGAATTAGATATGATTTAATTTACATAAATTTTAAAAAATTCATTAGTTTGCATTGCATTTTTATCATAAAATTGCTAGGGTTTTGTTGAAAATTGTGAATTTTGCATATAACCTAGTAATTCCAAAATCTAGGGTTTGTAGGTAAAATATTATTTCAGATTTTTCTACTGATTTTAGAGACTTATTCAAATTTACATTTGGCTGTAGTCTTACATTTTAGAACAAATTTGTATTTATATTTCAAAAATTTGCATTTTTGCATAGAAAATCTCAACAAAAAACTAGCATTTTCATTGATTTTTCACTAGATTTGCACTTGCATTTTGCATGTTAGAGCTTGGAAATCATTTTCAGATATGAGATAATTAAATTTTCATCATATATTAGCTTTCAAAACATTCATATAGATTTTTACATCAAGATCTGAAACTTGGGGCTTGAAAAACATTGATTTTCACTAGATTTAGCCTTATCGACTCTCTAAATTTGCACCATAGGTGTGTTGTGAAGATTATTTTTGCACTAATTGGTTATTATCAGGGTAATTATTTTCTTCCCCTCCTAAAAATCTTCACAACACATTTTTATTGGCCTCTTGTATTGAAAATTTGGTGAAAAACTACACATTTTTGCTATTTTTGCCCTAGGGTTTGGCGTAGTTTGCACTCCAAGTGTGTTGTGAAAAATTTTATGGATTGAGGTGAGTGATATAATTTCTATTATTTTCTTCACCTTATAAAATTATTTACAACACCCCTTTTTCTAGGTCTTGGAATTGAAAAATCGTGTAAAAAATTACAAATTTTGCTATATTTTCACTAGAGTTTGACCTTGAGTGGCACTATAAGTGTGTTGTGATGGATATTTTTGCATTAAGTGGATGTTATTACTGATATAATTCTCTTTCCATCATAATATTCCTCACAACACCCTTTGTCATGCTCTTTTGCATTGAGATTTGGTGAAAAAATTGCATATTTTAGCATATTTTCACTATATTTTAACTTGTTGTCATCTTAGATTTGCATCAAGAGTGTGTTGTGAAGGATATTATTGTTGTATTGGACTGATATCAGACATATAATTTGCTTCCCCTGATCAAAATCCTTACAACACCTTTTCTTTCACTCATTTGCATTGAAAAAAGTACAAAAAACTGAGCATTTAGGTCATTTTTGCATAAATTTTGAAAAGCCTTTAAAATCTAATTTTGGATTGATTGGAACATATACACATGGCACCTTCATGTCATTTTTAAATGGTATCTTTGCATGCATTTATCAAAGACCTTGATTTTGACCAATTTTTAACCCTCATGAGTGAACATCCTACAATATTAGAGAGCTTAACAAAGTTCATCTCCTTGAATAGTACTACAAAAGATAATGGTGATAACACCTCTCCCATATATACTACATGTGATGATGATATAATCCTATTCTCTAATAATTCTTTCAAAAAAGATTCTTCCCATGAGGATATGCTAATACAAAACACTGAAATCATTGATACACTTCCAACGATAGAAGAAACCCACCTTTTGAAAGACATCATGCCTCCTACAATAAAAGAACAAATCTCTCATGATGCTAAGGTTCTTCCCTCATTATCCTTACAAGGATCAGGAGGTAATTGTTGACAACAAAACATTTCACCTAGACAAATGAACTTTGATCCTAGTGCTTCCTCCTCTACAACACAAAAATCCATGAAAGAGCAAAGCCCTGTCTTACAAAAGCTAAGTCGTAAAGCACAAAGTAATCAACACACAAAAAGGAAGAAGAGAAGGTGACGAGCTTACCTTGCATCTCAACAAGAAAACATTGCACCAAACAAAGATGATCCTAACAATGAACAACCTTGGGCTATGGTACCTTATGTCCCACTTTCCTCTAAAATTTGGGAGTGGGAGGATGACGATGATTTACTTGATGACTGCTAGCCTCGAAGATCCTACAAGTAAGTATCTCTAACCCTTTATCTCTCTCATTATGTGCTTCCCCCATGATGTGTTATGTGTTGTTTAGGCCTCCTGGGATGACCCTTGATTCTCTTGTAAGGTCTGGGATACTAGGAGACCACCTCTATTGTGACCTTCTTCTATTTGTATCATCATTCTTCTGTATTGCCTCTCTCTGATTTCATTGTTGTGTGTTGTGTCTTACAGACATAGCGTTGTAGTTGGTGAATTGGGGGCACCCTCCTACATGACTATCCCTAAGACACTTGTTTCTCCTCTCTTATTTATTGTTTCCCTTCCTCTAGTGTTTCTATCTAGTGGGTGGATGATGAAAAACATTTATACTGATGCGGACCTAGCGTCCCTTTAGCGAGAAATCAAAAATTGGACTTAGTTCCTAATATGACGATGGGGTTGTATATTTTATCTAACACTTGTCTAGTAGAAGCACTCGTACTTTTTGCGAAGTGATTTTGATGGTGTTCTATCTCATTTACAAACCATAACAATACTATTGCTCTGTACACTTTGTCTATCTTGAATCTTGCATGCCTCAGATTTCATATGCATTATCATGATTATGAAGACACTAACATGTTCTTGTAGGGATGTGTTTGTGGGAACATTTGGCGATCGTAAAGTACATGTCACCTCTGGGGGCATGGGATTTGCAAAATTCTGTGTTCCCTTGTGTGTTTTCTTCCTACCTTAATGTACTTGATATCAGTGCCTGATATCAACCACCTTAAGGTGGGGGCATATATAAGGTAAGATGTCTATTGTAGATGTTAGCAATGTGCTTGTCCTCAGGTGCAGTTTAAACACTTGTGCGATGAGTACATCCTACACTCTGAGTTTGTTTGCAACCAACCAATCAATCAATCATTTAATCCCTCTGCAGAGACGGGATATCGCGTATATCCTTTTTATCTTAAGCCATCTACAAAGGTGGGGATTGTGTATTTCTTGGAGTAGATTGCACATCCTGTCATTTTCAAAAGTCCTAATCGAGAGGCGGGGAGTGGTTATGTGACTAACTCAACCCTTAAGCGTGTCTTTGGCGATTGTTGTGGCAAAGCCCAATCATCGGTGTGTGCCTATAATGTGCCTGAGATGGTGATGAACCTACAAATAGGAACACTCCATCGCTCTATGTCTTCAAAGTGTGTGTGTTGGCGTGCTTTCTTTGTTTGGCATGTTTGTTGCCCCATATGTAGTTTAAAGACCTATGTGATGAGTACATCCTGCATCTTGGGAGGTTTTGTGTGTCTTGCGTGTGTGTTGCCCCATATATGCAATTTAAAGACTTGTACAATGAGTACATCCTGCATTATGGTAGGTTTGTTTATTTTCCTGTACTTGCATTTGCATTTCATATATATGAGAAAAAGAAAAGAAAAGAAATCATTTTTGTCTTCCATGCATTAATGTGTCTTCTATGTATTTATTGTATTCTCCATCTTTTACATGACTATAATTGTCTTCTCTGTGTTTTGTGTGCCTGTCATTGTCTTCAATGTGTCTGGCGTGTCTTCTCCATGCTTGGCGTGTTTGTTGTGCTTGTTAACCATACTTTAATGCATGTATTGGCCTTGCGTTTATACATACATTAAAGTGGTGGCTAAATGTAACATCAAAAAATGTCCCCTTGTGGCTCATGGGTCTTTAGTGTGCATTTAGGACATCTTACATCATAATTTAACATCCTGATGGAATGAATCCTAGGTTTTATGGCAAATAGGACCTAGGGGGATGCCTTGAACCTAACCCTACCCAAAATAGGGGGGAGGACTTGGGCACCCGTGCCCTAGTCCTACCCTATTTTGGGTCAGGCCCAAATTTCTAGTGTCAGTTTATGACCGTTATTTGGTCCTTAGGCTGACACAGTAAGTTTGAATTACAAAATTCTTGGCAGGAATGTTTGTAGTTACATATAAAAGCATGTTTAAGCATTCATTTGTAAACTAGATGATTATTAGATTTCAATTAGATGATTACAAGCTATCAACTTGCATGAGCATTGGTGATTCAAGGCATTTATTGCGTGAAAGAGCAAACTTGTGTTGTTTTATGTGTTTGTATTTGCATATTTGAGCAATCATCCCCTCATGGCATGAAGAGCTTCTTCCTCTCATGATATCTTCACTACAAGGTGATATCATTTGTGTTATCGACCATTTATCATTTGGTTTTTGCCTCTGCCTCCCAAGGGCACGCACTCTCTATCTAACAACAGTGTTCGAAAGACTTGAATGTCTCTTCGGGGCTTGATTGAGGCAAGCCTCTAAACACCACAACCCCCTCCCAAAGTTTTCATGGTTACAGGTTGAAGATCCAGACAAAGTGAAGTTGTAGGAGGGTACAACAGAGTGTCTGAATTGTAGATCAGAGAAGAAAATAGCTCCCTGGACTAGGGTGCCCACTCTTTAGTCCTCAAAGTTTCGCAACGGGAAAATCTCTGGTACAGCAGATACAGGTTGCAAACTGAGTCTCCAGATCTCGACAAAAATGAGGGCCTTGGAATTGAGCACTCACTCCTTATTTCCCAACTTTTCCACCTCTGAGCCCTGAAAATAGGTACACAATTATTTGTCATTTCACATCTTTCTATAGCAAAATTTTCTGTAATTCATCTATTTTATTGTAGATGATGCTTCTGGATTAAACTATGTTAGATTATTTTTCCTCTCAACGTTTCGGGTCACACTCTGTGAACCATCATCAGGAGAAAAAAAGAGAGCAAGAGAACAACAAATGATGAATTGCAGACTAGAGGCTATCTTAAAAAGAAGAGGGAAAGGTGTGGTGGGGAAACCAAGAAAAGAAGAGTGGGATAGGGGGAGCCCCAATACCAACACAAGGCACCAATGAAGAGAAAAGATAAAAAGACAAATTAGTAAAAATAAAAGGTTGGCAACAGTGAGAAAATAACCTAAGGAAAATAACCAAAAAATTTTAATGAGAAAAGACAACACCTCAAATATAAAAATTGTAAAGAAAAAAAAAAATAGGTGAAGGAGGCACAAGCATAGACTACCTAGTAAATAAAAAGGGATATAAATAAGTGTGTGTGTGTGTGGCAAGCAAATAATAAAGCTAAGAAAACTAAGGGTACGGGTAAGAGAAATCAAGGAGGAAGCAAAACCATGTGAAAATGAAGAAACACTAAGAGAACCACCTACCTAATAAATGCAGGAAATTAAAAAATTAAAGCTAGTCCTAGGTAAAAGAAAACAAGAGATACAGAAAACCTAGGACAAGACACGAAAAATGCTTAAAGGAGGAATAAAACTAAAAATCTAACTAAAGACATTAAAAAACTTCCAAGACAAACACAAACAATGACAAAGATAAAAAGAAAACACCAAAAAACAATAGAACACTAAAAAAGAAGCAAGGAGAGCAAAAGAGCACCGCTGAAAGGAGAGGAATCAACTTCATAAAAAGGTCAAAGATAAAAAACTTCAAAAAGAAAGGAAATTAAATAAATTAAAATGAAGTGTATATTATGATATAAATCGAGTTAAAAAAAGAAGAACATAGAAAACAAGACAAGGATGAAAGACCTCAAAAACAAAAGAGATAAAAAACAAGGAAAGCAAGAAAAGACAAAAAATCGAGAACCAAGAAACAAAAAAGCAGACAAAATTACCACAACACTAACATTAGAAGGTGAAAGGAAAATGAGTGGGAAGAGACGAGAGCCCACAAAGAAACAAGGAGGGGGAAGAAAAAATCTAGAAAGCTCTGAGGAACACGCCTGACCTAGGAAACAATAGCAAATTTTTTTGAGTGGGAACAAGAAACCAAGAGAGCGCTAGGGGAGAGGAGAGAGAAAGCAAGCTAGGAGAAGAAGGGAGAGGAAAAGCCAAGGGAGACGACGGAGGAAGAAACCCGAGGAAAAAATACAGGAAGGAACGGGAGGGGTGCCTACTCGAGAACTAATAGGGGGGAGAGGACAGAAGGGCAAGGGTAGGGTTGCTCAGGCAGATGGAGGAGAAGGGATAAAAAAAAAAAAAAGGGAAAGAAAGGGGAGAGGGGGGGACAAGAGGAAGAACGGGGACAAAAGGTAAGGAGGAGAGGAGGAAGGGTAAGGCGACTAGGAAAGGGATGAAGATGGGGAGCGATCATGGAGGGGGGGACAACGGTTTCGAAGGCGGGTGAGTAAGGGTTGCCACGAGAAACTTATATTCCAACCAACATCTCGGTTAAGGTTAGAGGGGTGATTACTAATTTCTACGGCTTCTTTAAGTTTCCTTCTGAAGAAGTTGTCTTCTTTGACTAAAATTTGAGTGTCTTCCAAGCAAATGTGGTGTTTGGTTTTTGAGGAGTGCTCGGCCAGGGCTGATTTTTGGATTCGTTCATGTTTAATGTCGGCGCTATGCTCTTTAATCCTGGTACAGAAGGAACAACCTGTTTCCCCGATGTAGGGCATACCACAAGAACAAACCACCTTATAAACTCCAGAGTTTAGGAAGAGGTCTCTAGGGTCTTTAGGCGAAGGGATGCGGTTCTTAAGGGTGGAGATGGGTTTGAAGGCACAGTGAACACCTTGTTTGAGAAGAACCTTGGAGATTTTGTTGGAGATGCCTTCTATATAGGGGATAGAGGCTCTAGGAGGGGAGGAGTGTTGAGACTTATTAGGCAAGGAATGGAAATGAGATTTGGCTTGTTTGAAAGCTCGAGAGATGAGTTTGCTTTTAAAACCATTCAATTTGAAGACTTTAGAGAGATGGGAAAGTTCAAGGTCTAAGTGATCATCATCGCAGATGCGGAGGGACCTGGTGGCTAGAGTTTTAAGGACTCCGGCTTTTTGGGTAGGGTGGTGGTGAGAGGTAGCATGAAGGTATAAATCAGTATGGGTCACTTTCCTGTAGACTGTACGGCCCAAGGTACCATCTGGTTTTTTTATGAGCAAAATATCTAGGAAAGGGAGTTGGTTATTGGTTTCCAACTCTTTGGTAAAGGAAATGCTTTGGGCTATGTTGTTTAGGTGCAAGTGGAAATCTTCAAGGTTCTCTCGACCATGGGGCCAACAAATGTTGGTGTCGTCAACATAACGTTTCCACCATTTTGGTTTTAGGGGAAACGAGTTGAGGGCGATATCTTCGAAATGTTCCATGAAAAGGTTCGCCACAATGGGAGAGAGAGGAGATCCCATGGCGACTCCATCCAATTGCTCATAGACTACTCCTTGTAAAGTGAAGAAAGTGGATCTGAGGCATAACTCTACCAAGGAGGCAATTTCGTCATTAGTCTTGCATCTAATTAGCTCAATGACTTCAGGGATTGGAACCTTGGTAAAAAGGGATATTACGTCGAAGCTAACCAAGAGGTCATTTTCTTCACACTTTTGGTCTTTGATAAATTCGATGAAATGGGAAGAGTTCTTGATGTAGGAGTTGGATTTACCAACTAAAGGTGCAAGGAGCTTGGCAAGGTAGGATGCAAGCTTAAAAGTTGGGGAGTCAATGGTGTCAACAATGGGTCGAAGAGGGATGCCAACCTTGTGAATTTTAGGCACACCATAAATGCGAGGAGAGACTTCTTTGGTGGGAAGGAGCTTCTTTTTGGTATCATCGTCAAGGGAGGAATGAGAACTGATTCTTTTGACTTTGTTAAAAATTTGGGAGATAGGGTTGCAGGGGAGGATTCTGTAGCTGTCATTGTCGGATAACATATCTCTCATCTTGGATATGTAGTCATGTCTGTTCATGATGACAGTAGCATTACCCTTGTCTACCTTGACAATGACGAGATCATGGTTGCTCGATAAGTTGTTGAAAGCACAGAGTTCAGCTTTGTGATAGTTGCATTTGGGAGGCTTGGCGTGTCTTAGAGCGACAGCGCAATCCTGTCTAACTTCCTCAGCAAGGTCAATAGGCAGAGTGCGAATGGCATTCTCAATGTCGATAAGAAAGTCTGAATAAGGAATGGCGCAAGGAGAGATGGCAAAACCAAGACCTCTCTTTAGAAGGTTGACAGCAAGAGGGTCTAAAGGAACATTCGAGAGGTTGATCAAAAGTTTATTTTCCCAATCCTGGATCAAGTTACAGTTGAGGGAAGGTCTCGGGGGTGGGGGAAGAGAAATTGATGGGTTAGATCGTAAAGGGGGAAGAGGAGGGGTAAGGGCACCCGAGGCCGAGGGGGAGTTCAGGATCGAAAGGCTCAGGGAATCACCATCATGTGGCGATTCCATGGTTGGGAGGAAAACCAGTTGGTTGCTAAACATGGTTTCCACTAGATGTGGAAAGGGTCTAGAAGATTGGATCGGTTTGGTAGATCGGTCCAATAGGGGTAAGGGCACTGCTCTATTGGTAGATGGCTTTAACTCGATTTATATCATAATATACACTTCGTTTTAATTTCTTTTATTTCCTTTCTTTTTGAAGTTTTTTATCTTTGACCTTTTTATGAAGTTGATTCCTCTCCTTCCGGCGGTGCTCTTTTGCTCTCCTTGCTTCTTTTTTAGTGTTCTATTGTTTTCTGGTGTTTTCTTTTTATCTTTGTCATTGTTTGTGTTTGTCTTGGAAGTTTTTTAATGTCTTTAGTTAGATTTTTAGTTTTATTCCTCCTTTAAGCATTTTTCGTGTCTTGTCCTAGGTTTTCTGTATCTCTTGTTTTCTTTTACCTAGGACTAGCTTTAATTTTTTAATTTCCTGCATTTATTAGGTAGGTGGTTCTCTTAGTGTTTCTTCATTTTCACTTGGTTTTGCTTCCTCCTTGATTTCTCTTACCCGTACCCTTAGTTTTCTTAGCTTTATTATTTGCTTGCCACACACACACACACTTATTTATATCCCTTTTTATTTACTAGGTAGTCTATGCCCTTGCCCCCTTCACCTATTTTTTTTTTTTTTCTTTACAATTTTTATATTTGAGGTGTTGTCTTTTCTCATTAAAATTTTTTGGTTATTTTCCTTAGGTTTTTTGCTCACTGTTGCCAACCTTTTATTTTTACTAATTTGTCTTTTTATCTTTTCTCTTCATTGGTGCCTTGTGTTGGTATTGGGGCTCCCCCTATCCCACTCTTCTTTTCTTGGTTTCCCCACCACACCTTTCCCTCTTCTTTTTAAGACAACCTCTAGTCTGCAATTCATCATTTGTTGTTCTCTTGCTCTCTTTTTTTCTCCTGATGATGGTTCACAGAGTGTGACCCGAAACGTTGAGAGGAAAAATAATCTAACACAGTTTAATCCAGAAGCATCATCTACAACATCATGGACTGTGGAAAATTAATGACTTCTATTCATTTATTTACTGTCGTATTTGCATAATTAGGGTTTTAAGGCATAATTAAGCATAAGCAAAGATAATTGGCAATCAAATCATAAAAATCCAAGCTTCCCTACATCTCATAGTGACTTAGGGTATGATAGTACATTGCAACTCAACCTTAGGTCCTTGAATGTAAAGGGTGAAAGGAGGATACACACACAAAAACCACCAAAAACTAACTATCCAAATTTTATCCTTTACAATTGAAAAATTGAGTCCCTCACTTTGCTGGGGCTAGGGGAGAACCAATATGATCCACCTCAGCCTGAGAAATCCATGATGAATATAATTCTGGTCTGCCTTTGTACTTCACAAGATATTCTTTGTTATGTCTTCCTCTGGTGCTACGTCCAACTTTGTTGTCGAAAATGTCTTCAATCTATTCTGGTGCTCTGTGTGGTAACTGTTTCTTCAAGTCTTCTTCAAGGCTGTCACTGAACTCTGCTTCATAGTACTAATATAGATCTACAATGTTAAAAATAGGTGATATACCCAATGTCTTTGGTAACTCCACTTCATATGTATTTCCTGAATCAAATTTTCTGAGTATCTTACAAGGTCCAAACTTCTTCATCTTCAACTTGTTATATGTCCCAACTGGAAATCTTTCTTTTCTCAAATATACCATCACTTCATCTCCAACTACAAATTCCTTATGTCTTCTCTTCTCATCTACTTGTTCTTTATACTTATTGTTCATCTCCTCCAAATGCTTCTTAACTTGATCATGCATTGTCTTCATGTGTTCTGCAAATTCTTCTGCTTCTGCATTGCTCTTTTTTTCCGAACCGATCTCTCTTAACTCTGCAACTCCTCTAGGGTTTTCTCTAGTAACAATCTGAAAAGGTGTTCTTCTGGTACTCCTATTTATAGAATTATTGTATACAAACTCTACTTGTGAAATAATCAAATCCCAACTCCGTGTCTTCTCTCCAACCAAACATCTCAACAAGTTCCCCAAACTCCTATTCACTACCTCTATTTGTCCATTAGTCCATGGGTGAAATGCTGAACTGAACTTTAGATCTGTCTTCATCTTCTTCCAAAGTGTCTTCCAAAAGTATCCAACAAACTTTGTATCTCTGTCTGAAACTATACTCTTAGGTAATCCATGCAATCTCACAATCTCTTTGAAAAATAGGTTTGCTACATGCACTACATTAGTTGTCTTCTTACAAGGTATGAAATGTGTCATCTTTAAAAATCTGTCCACCACTACAAATATTGAATCATGTCTTCTCTGTGTCTTAGGTAATCCCATTATAAAATCCATACTTATGTCTTCCCAAGGTCTCTCCGGTACTGTCAAAGGTTTATACAATCCAATATTTTGACTACTCCCTTTTGCAACTTGACAAACTCTACAACTCTGCACAAATTTCCTAACATGCTTATGTATCTGAGGCCAAAAGTAGTTTTCACTTACCAAAGCCATTGTCTTATCAATGACAAAATGTCCTACTAATCCTCCACTATGTTTCTCCTTGATCAAATTATCTTTGATTGAACTTTTAGGTATGCATAGCTGATTTCCTCTGAACAACATATCTTCCTGAATGAAATAATCCAACCACTTACTCCTATCTATCACAATAGGTTCTTTGCATTCTTTCCAAGGTTCTACAAAATCAGTGTCTCCATCATACACGTTCTTCAATTCATCAAATCCTAACACTTCAACTCTCATCTCTATCAACAAGTTCCTTCTCCTACTCAATGCATCTGCAACTTTGTTTGATTTACCACTCCTATGCTTCAACACAAAAGTGTAACTCTACATGAAGTCTACCCATCTCATGTGTCTCTTATTCAACTTACCTTGACTGTTCAAATATTGCAAAGCTTGATGATCTGTATACAACACAAACTCCTTAGGCAACAAGTAATGTCTCCACTTCTTCAAGACTTGAATTATGGCATAGAACTCTTGATCATAAACTGAATATCTTCTCCTTGCATCATTCAACTTCTCACTAAAATATGCTACTAGTCTCCCTTCTTGACTTAACACTACTCATATTGCATTTCCACTTGCATCACAATCTACTTGAAATTCTTTATTGAAATGCAGTAATGCCAAAACAGGTTGTTCTGTCACCTTTTGCTTCAACAATTCAAAAATTTTATCTACTCCAGATGTCCATTTGAAATCTTTTCTATCACCTCTCATTGTCTCTGTCATAGGATTACAAACTAAACTAAAATTTTTGATGAATTTTTGGTAGAAGCTAGCCAATCCATGAAATGATCTAACCTCTCCAATGCTCTTTGGTGTAGGCCATTCAACAATTGCTCTTACTTTCTCAGGGCCCATCTTCAATCCTTCCACAGAAATCACAAATCCCAAATATACCAATTCTTCCTTCATGAAACTACACTTCTTGATGTTTATCAGCAATTTCTATTCTCTCAGTCTTTGCAAAACTTGTCTCAGGTGCTGCAAATGTTCCTCTTTTGTCTTATTGAAAATCAGAATATCATCCAAGTATACAATAACAAACTTACCCAATAATTTTTTCAAGACTTCATTCATCAATCTCATGAAAGTACTTAGTGCATTTGTCAATCCAAAAGGCATCACTAACCACTCATACAATCCTTCATTTGTCTTAAAAGTAGTCTTCCATTCATCTCCTTCTTTGATTCTAATCTAATGGTATCCACTTTTCAAATCTATCTTTGTGAAATATCTTGCTCCACTCAAACAATCCATGATATCATCCATCCTAGGTAAAGGAAATCTATACTTGATTGTGATCTTGTTGATTTCTCTAGAGTCTGTACACATTCTCCATTCTCCATCTTTCTTTGGTGTTAACATTGCACATACTGCACAAGGACTCAAACTTTCTCTAATCAAACCTTTTCTCAACAACTCTTGTATCTACCTATTCCATTATTTATTCTCTGTCGGTGTCATTCTATGTGCTACTTTATTAGGCAAAATTACTCCTGATATAAGATCCATGTGATGACTAATACTCCTGATTGGTGGTAATCCTTCAGGTACATTGTCTAAAATGATGTCTTCATATTCTGTCAGCAATTCCTTTATCTCTTCTGGCTATGATTCTTTAGTATGTTTCTTTAATGCTTTAGGCTTCTTAGGAATCAAAGCATAACACATATTCTCATGTCTCAAACCATCCAGAAATTTTCTTCCATCTACCAAATAGATTCTAGCACTCCCACATACTTCACTCTTAGGATCATCTTCCAAAGGAATCAAGGTAATTATCTTTCCATTTGATGTTATAGTGTATGTATTCTTCCTCCCATCATGTATAGCTTTTCTATCATACTGCCAAGGTCTACCCAACAAGATATGACAAACATCCATAGGCATAATATCACACAATACTTCATCATGTTGTGATCTGATATGAAATTTCACCAAACATTGTTCACTCACTAGTACCTTATGATCATCCTGAATCCATGCTATCTAATAGGGCTTAGGGTGTTTCAATCTTTCCAACTTCAGCTTAGTCACCATCTCCTCTAAAACTAGGTTATCTAAACTACCACTATCAATTACAACCTTACAACACTTACCTCCTGATTTGCATCTGGTTCTGAACAAACTCTTCCTCTGTGGTGGTTCCTCATTTGTCTCTACTTGAAGTTGTGCTCTCTTCATCACAAGTGATTCTCCTTTCTCAGGTTTACCAACAGAACTGGTTGATCCAATAGGTTCTTCTTCCACATAGGCTGCTCTTCCACTGTTCTCTGTCTTCTTGCTTGTACTCCCTTGATTACATTCAAATGCTCTATGTCCTTCACCTCCACACTTCAAACAAGTGCCTCTGAATGTTCTCTTATCAAATCTTCTTCCTTCTCTTCTGTGTCTCTCATTTCGGTATGAATTATAGTTACCTCTGTGATGAAATTTTTTGTCATTGCTTCGGCAGGTATTGTTATCTCTATCCTCCTTCTTGAATGGGTTGTCAAGCTTGTTCTGCTCTGGATGTGATCTATCTCCTCTAGAAAATGTACTACCTCTCTAAAATTTACCCCCTCTTCCTCTCTGTCTCTGATCATGCCTTTTATTCAACTTTTCTTCCACTTTCAGGACAAACCAATATGCTTCCTCCAAAGATGTCATCCTTACCAAGCTTAGTTCTTCTTAAATGTTCAATCTCAATCCATTGATGTATCTAGCCACTTTCTCTTTGCTTGCTTCACGATGTCCTATCCTTATGATCATCTTATGAAATTCTTCAGTATACTCCTTCACAAATTTCTCCTTTTGTCTCAAGTTCTACAATCTCTTCAACAGTTCCAACTCATAGTCAACAGGTATAAATTTATTTTTTAGTTTTGTCACCATTATATCCCACTTTGTAATCTTTTCTTTCCCTCTTCTATTTCTATCCAACTGAATTTCTTTCCATCATATAGCAGCATGTCCTTTCAACTTTGTCTTTGTAAATTTCACCTTCTCTGGATCTTCAACTTCCTCATATTCAAAGTATTTCTCCATGTCATTTATCCAATAAATCAACTCTTTAGGATTCAAATTGCCAGTGTAATTTGGTACATCCACTCTAGGTCTCTTTCTAATCTTTGAAATAGCTCACAAAATCTTTACTTGATCTAATTCTTCTTTTTTGTCGCCTCCTAGGGTTTCACTAATTTGTTCAATAGATTGAAATTCCTCTTCATCATCACTTTCAACATTAGGTCCCAGTGTTAATCCTCTTCACCTATATTCCTCAACAACATCCAACCAAATTCTCATTGTTTTCATCATTTCCATCATCTCATCCATCCTACCAGCCATTGTTCCAATAGCAGCAACTCTCCTCAATGGCATCTTCCTAGGATCAAGTGTAAACTACCTCAAGTTCGATGATCGGGCTACAAGGTGACAATTGCCTCACAATCAGTGATTGACTGCGACACAAGTAACCTACCTCAAATCGGCAATCTATCCATAGCAAGATCTTATGGAATTCCTTCACCAACTTCGCTCAATTCACTCCAAAAGATTCAAACTTTCTCTCCGATACCACTTGGTGCAGTCATGGTTGGAGGGTTCATAGAGTGAACTATCTAGACTATGCAGAAAGAGTAAACACAAAGGAAACAACTCAAAGATATGAAGCAAATGTTGATTCAATCATTCAATATATCATAGAATTCAAATACAGATTGACCAGCAACATGCGGGCTTACAATAGGGCTCACAGGCCTGATTACTGAATATCAAAATATACACAAGATATAGCTTTGAAGCTCCTTCACTCAAAACATAAACTATCCACTATCACTCTATGATGAACTACTTTCCTAGGCATCTATTACATCAATATATATCATCTCTGAAACATAAGGTTCCTCCACATCAGCCAAGGAAGATCACAAACTCCAATGAAGAGATGTAATGTGTGTACATGGGTAGGTCGGCCCTAAATGAGTAGAACTCCTCCACAAATGAATGGAATGATGTGCAAATCTCAGGGAAGGTTGGCCATGAACCAAACAACATGGAATGATGTGTCATTAAGCTCCACAAATTAGTAAATGCTCTGGAGGTCTTCTCCTTTAGTTGATTATCAGAGATTGCCAGGATGCTCTATTTTGAGAAAATAGTCAATCTTATGATAGTGATATCTTTTCAGTAACTGATCCAAATGCTCTAAGAATTGGATATGATGTAGATGAACATTTCTAGATGCTAAGTCTAGTTCCACAAGATTTGAAATGCAACTACGGTAGAATGTGAACCAAAATACAAAAACTGCTACTGACTAAACTGCCTGAACTGAACGGGAAAATGAAAGAAACAAACTGTACTGCAAACAAACTAAAATGCAAATGTTTTTGGTTGATGCAAGATTACTCTAGAACCAGGGATTCTCCTGTATCAAGATATCCCTGATACATATGGAATGTTACTCAACAGAGACTGGTCCAAGACATTAAATGGTTACATGGCCATAGATTTTAGTCATATGTGGTTGCCATGGAAATGGATTCCCAATCAACTTAGGATAGAAGTCAAACCTAGGATGAAAGACATGATCATGGAATATAATCACCCTAATAAGGTACTATATATAGACATTCAGCCAGGAGTTTATGCAATAAGACCTCAAACTATTAAGATTGAAGAAATCCTGATGTATAACATGTACATGCATGAAAATAGTGACCAAGAGGAAAGGATGATCATTGAATCTGATTATAGTTCTATTGATGAAAAGGAAGTGGATTACTTCAAAGAATTTGAAAAATATCTATCCAAAGAAATACAGAGATTTCATTTGCTGGGTATATCCATTGAAGATATCCTAATATCTAGACGGTGCAGATTACATGATGAGGCACATTCAGAAAAAGATTGTGAGATATGTTTGGATATGGTCAAATTATAAAGAATGAGCCTAGAGGGTGGATCATCATCGGCTGAGGTAAGTGAAGTATCTGATGATGATGATGATGACATTGATTCTTGTTTATTTTCTTTAGATGCAGGCGAACATGACCAGACGATACATCAGGATAGTGATTGCAGACATAATTTAGAAGAGATGTTAATATGTGATGAGATACATCCCCATGGGAAGAAAAATATTATCACCCCAGGGACCGAATGCCTTATTGAGTCAGACTATGAGTTATAAGATGAGGATAAAGGGAGTCGCCTAACCAAATTTGAGGATTTTTGTCTAAACAGATTCAAAGACATATTCTACAAGGAGTTCCTTCACATCATGCACTGATTTAAAGATGGTACAGGCTTCATGAAGCACCACATTTAGAAACAACATGTGCTTTATGTCTTCATATATTGAATAAAGAAGGGTAGTTATGCCCAAGAAGAAAATTACAAGATGTTAGAAATATCCCTAACAATGAAAGAAAAGAGATTGCAACATTCCCCAATGATAAAGATGATAACATCAAAGAAATGATAAAATAGGGAAATGCTCAACACGATGGTGACCAAAAGAAACACTCAGATGTGGTAAAATGAGAACCGCAAAAGTTGAAATTGATATCTTCAGGTGTAGCTGCAAGAGCCAAAAAGAAAAGAGAAGGTCCTGATAAACCTTTAACTGAAGATAAACCCTAGATTCTAAGATTTGATGGCTCTAAATTGAAACAAGGAACCGGTGTTGGTATTGACCTCATTGACCCATCAGGGAAGTCATTTTTAGCAGCATACTGATTGCAATTCCCTTGCACTAACAACGTGGCTGAGTATGAAGCCCTGATACATGGTTTGTTGTTTGCTCTCAAGAAATAAGTCAAGATTCTACATGTCTATGGAGATTGAGAATTAGTAGTAAAACAAGTGAGGAGCATCTATGCATGCAACTATAAAAAGCTGTCAAATTACAGACATAGAGTTTGGGATTTGATAGAAGGCCTTGATGCCTTCAACATCATGCATGTTCCTAGGGAACAAAATCACATAGTTGATGCACTAGCATAGGCTACTAGCACATTGGAACCTTTATCCATTTCTGGGATGAAGAGATTTTTGGTAGAATTGGTATCAATGCCTTCTATACCTAATAATGTCACCAATTTCTAAGTGTTTGATGATGACCAACACATCCTAGATTTTATTGCAAATAGGGATATATTTGAAGCATGGATCTTAGATGAAAAGAACGTGGAAGATCATGTATGGGAAGAAGAAGAAATCATGGACTTACTAGGTAAAAAAATCCCTAAAGGCATGATTGAGCTTGAAAGATCTTTTGACTTGGACAACATGATAAAATAAAAGGATCTCCCCAAGACAAATGGAGGAGAGTATTCACCTATCAACATAGGATGAGGTGATGACACAAGAAATGTCCTGATAGGGAAAGTCTGCACAAAGGAAGAAATGGCAGGGATAGCTCAGACATTGAAAGACTATATTCATGTCATTTCCTGGACATATGATGAACTAAAAACATATGATACATCCATTATCACTCATACTATCCCACTGAAGCTGGTTACAAAGCCATTCAGACAGAAACAAAGGCCAATCAATGCTTTGCTAGAACCATTAATCTTTGAAGAAGTCAAAAAATTAATAAATGCAAGGATCGTATTTCCTATTAGACACTCAACATGGGTAGCCAATATAGTTCCAGTCAGGAAAAAGAATGGAGACATACGTATGTGTGTGGACTTTAGGAATCTAAATAGAGCATCAGAAAAAGATAATTATCCTCTACCCTCACTAGATGAAGTTCTACAAAAAGTGAGTGGAGCTCAAATGATGTCTTTCTTGGATGGTTTTTCAGGATACATCCAGGTGATGGTGGACAAGATAGACAGACTAAAGACAACATTCACCACCAAATGGGGAATATTTTCTGACAGGCGCATGCCATTCGGCCTGATCAATGCTAGAGCCACATTTCAACGTGCGATGGACATAACATTCAGGGGCCTAGTTGGCCAATGCATAGTCATATACATGGATGACCCGACGGTCTTCTCAAAGAAGAGAGGTGACCATATAGAAGACCTTCGGAAGGTGCTTAAAAAGTGCGAACAGTATGGTATTTCACTCAACCCAAAGAAGTGCATATTTGGAGTGACCATAGGTAAGTTACTTGGTCATGTCATATCAGAAAATGGGATCACCATTAATCCTTCTAGAGTAGATTCTATAATGAAACTGCAATTTCCAGGAAGTAAAAAGGAGTTAAAATCTTACTTTGGTAAGATCAATTTTGTTAGGAAGTTCATCATAGGATTTGTAAAAATTGTAAGGCCACTCAATGATATGCTCAAGAAAGATGCCAAAATTGAATGGACACCTAAAGCAAAGGATGCATTTGAAGATATCAAAAGGGCCATAGCAGATGCACCTATCTTGATTAGCCCAGATTACACTAAAGATTTTTACATCTACTCATTTGCTTCAGAACATACCTGTGCAGTAGTCTTAACACAGAGGAGTGAAGACAAGGAGGAGAAGCCCATTGATTTCATGAGCTCTCCCTTTAGAGATGTTAAGCTCAGGTACATGGGTGTTGAAAGTAAAGCCCTTTCTTTGGTCAAAGCAGTGAAGAAATTTAGACATTATATCTTGAGAAGCAAGATAATTGTTGTTGTACCTGATGCAGTTGTCAAGATGCTCTATATGCAGAATGAGCCTGGAGAAAAGAGAGACAAGTGGATAACAGTGCTTCAAGAGTATGACATGGATATAACTCCCATGAAGTTGGTTAGGAGACAATCCCTTAGCCAAATGATTGCTAAAATAGACTCAAACCTGATGAGCCAGTAGTAAGTTGTAGATATAAAAGAACAAAATGAGTGGTACTCTGATATTAGACACATCTTGATCACTAGGAGATGTCCATCTAACATGCATATCCCAAGCATTAAATCACATAAGTATATGATAAAAGGAGGAGTACTCTTTAAGAAAAACTATGAAGGGATATACCTCAGATGCTTGGATAAGCCAGAAGTGGATAAAGTCCTTACAGAGTTACATGATAAATTTGGCACAACTCATGGATCCCACCTAACCACCACTCATGCTATCCTAAGAGTAGGATATTACTGGCCAACCATCTTTAAAGATACTGCTAATCACATCAAATTCTACCACACTTGTCAAATCGCATCAAGTAAAGAAAGATATGCAACTCAGCTACTACAACCTATCATGAAGATGTGCCCATTTGCATAGTGGGGCATGGATTTCATCGGTCCCATCAATCCTCCATCCTCCTCAAGACAGAGGTATATATTGACAATTACAAATTATTGCACCAGATGGACTGAAGCCATTAGCAGCAAATCTTGAACCTCACAAGATGTGTTCAAATTCCTAGAAGGTAATATCATCACTAGGTATGGGGTTCCTTATGCTCTTGTTTGTGATAATGGACCATCTTTTGCATCTTTAAAATTGTCTAATTAGACATTTGATCATGGAGTGATCTTAAAGTTATCATCTAACTATTATCCCCAAGGTAATGTCTTAGCTGAATCAACAAATAAAAACTTAATGAACATCATAAAGAGATTGATTGAAAAGAATCCCAGGGAGTGGAACACCTTACTTAAATATGCCCTATGGGTAGATCAAACTAGAATGAAGACTGCCTTGGGAAACTCCCCTTATCAGTTAGTTTATGGGATGGATCCCATCCTCCCTGTTAACCTCAAAATCCCTACCCTACAATTTGCACAGGAGTACTTAGGTATTGACAACAAACAAGAGGTCAAATTACTTCAATTAATGCATTTAGAAGAGAAACAGGGTAGGGCGATTGACCAATTTGCAAAACATCAGGCTACTGTCAAGTGTTGGTTTGACAAAAGAGCTAGAGTGAAGGCCTTCAGAATATCATATCTAGTTTTATCCTTGGACAAAGCTCATGAAAAGAAAGGTGACCATGGAAAATTTGACAAACTTTGGATAGGTCCTTTCCAAATCTCAGAAATCCTAGGTGATAGCACCTATAGACTTAAAACTTTAACGGGTGAGTATATCCCATTGCTAGTCAATGGACAATTCCTCAAACACTATTTTTCAGGCCTAGATAGGTCATGTCATGATATTGTATCATATGTATATTTGTGTATAGTTTTTTGTTCAGTTTGTTTTGTCTATGTGTTTTGCCTTGTGTGTTGTTGAGACCTTGTTTTGGTCAGGCAAGATAGTGCGTCTTATCACTCCTAGAAAGTTACTGAAATTGTTAGAATTCAAAAAGTGAATACAAATTCTTACATAGGTCATAACTCATGTTAGTTAAATACTTCTAATCAGGTTTTTGATATCTTGTTCAT
Source organism: Cunninghamia lanceolata (assembly GCA_027924645.1). Lineage (NCBI taxonomy): Eukaryota > Viridiplantae > Streptophyta > Pinopsida > Cupressales > Cupressaceae > Cunninghamia > Cunninghamia lanceolata. The sequence continues at coordinate 3,153,763 of BSBN01000831.1, forward strand.
TAGTAATACCTTTTCTTGTTCAAGGAGATCCTCACATGACACACTTAACAACCTTGGATTTGTTAAACATGCTAGTGTAGTGTTAAGTGAAAAATCTAAAGGTTACCCTTGCTACCATTGCAATTCTCAACCTAAACAGCAAGTATCCACATCTTGCAAAGTGTACTTACATGATCATATTATATGAACACAAAAAATATATATTGAATATCCAAAAAGGATAATCAGGCCATCCAAGTAACTCTACCAAGGCTATAGACGCCTGACTGGTAGTGGGGCTCTACTTGGGGGAATTGCAATGATAACCTTGTCAGGGCTATAGATGCCTGCTAGTAGCAAGGCTCTATCTAGGTTGGCTATGAGGGATAAACCAAATTATTTAGCTTAATGCTAGTCACTAGTTTTTTCAACTCATCTTCATGATGAAGAATATGAATCACATGCACACACCTGGTCCCTTCTTAGCATTGTTATATTGATGGACAGGATATCATTTAGGAAGATTAGGGTGTTTATACTTGATAAGAGTTAGAACATTTTGTTTTAATTTGTGCTCACCTCTTGAATTGTTTGAATTTGGTTGTTTTCTTTTGTGGCAGGTTGTGTAGTTACACAACATGCCCCATTTTGCCCCAGCAAAACAAGGACCCAACTTTTTTGGCGGCATGGTAAAAAGAGCCTCAGATGCATATTAGAATGTTAAGACCTCAAGATCCTAGTCAAAATCTAGAATTAGAGTTTTTCATCGTGAATCCTATCATGTGAAAGAGGATAAAATTTCAAGTACGTTTATTTTTTGAAACACCTCAAAATTTGCTAAAACAAGGAAGTTATAACTGGTCAAAGTTTGGTCAACAGGTCCTCAGGATCTTGACATTTGCATGTTGTTTGGATATTAACTTAATATCCTAACGCTCACTAATGTTTGGATGTCAAATTTAAGAAACCTAGAAGTTTAAATGTCAAACGCAGGGATATTAGTTAATATCCTGATCTTATATAATATTCTGACCTCTAATAGTATCCAAATGTCAAATTTGAGTCATCTGGTCCTTTAAATGTCAAAGCGAATGGATATTACTTAATATCCTGACCCTACTTAACATCCTGATCCTGATGATGTCACATCATCTCTGTCCAAAGAAGAATGATGAATCTACTTACGTCATCAGGATGTTACCTAATATTTGGATCTTAACTTAGTATCCAGGTGTGTTTAACATCAACATTCCAATACATCATATTATCCTGACTAAACAAAGGAACCACATCTTGCTTACATCATCAAGATATTAGACATACATGGGTATTTCATATTTAACATCTTGATTCCTCAAAATATTCATACCTCACATAACCAATGTCGTAATGCCATGTGTCCACGTACACATCCCAACTTATGATAATGGTATATGGATATCCACATTTGGATATCCCCTAGAATATTCTTTAACCGGATATCCCTCCATACCTGTGCTTTTTGCGTTTAATGCAATAAAGTGACCATTGGCATTTAAATTCAAAAATGTGCCAATAGACACCTGTAACAATCTCGTTCCATCTTGCTAGAGGAAGTTGTCAAATCACATTTTTGCCATTAATAAACCCTAAATCATGAATTGCTTGAGACAAAAGGGCATTTTCAAGGTCATAATTGACAACATTGTATTTGAAAACCCTAATTTGTTGCATTTGAGAGCCTAATTTCTACTATCAAGAGCTTACTATGAACCAAAGCTGAGCTAGAAGATGGAATTGTAAGACATCGCTTCATCTAGGGTGTTAGTTTAGTCACTACCACATTATAATAGGTTAAGGAAGCATATACAGGTAAGTATGAAAACCTACCCCTCTGGTGATTTCGTTAAATCGCATCATGAATAATTACAGAAAGGGTAAGCGATAAATGATAATGGTGATTGTGAATCATATAATCCAAATCACAAAATTTAGATATGTTACTATTTCAGAGCATGAATATCAATTATGGCGTTAACCCTAGATAAATGATTGTATGTTGCTTTGTTGAGACTGGTATGCTTAAAATTACAGGACACTATGTCGCAACCATGCATAGATGAAAGAGATGCAGAGTTTAAATCAGTTGTGTACCCTAGAACACGCAGTGTTTACAATAAACTAGGATTCATAGAAGACACTCATTCGAGCTACACAGATATTGAAGCATTTAGGGCACAAATTGATGCACAGGAAGATGACCCTATTCTACAAAACATAGTGGCATCCAGACTATATCATGCTGCCAGTTTTCCTTAATCTACAAAAGCTTTTGATCTTCTGGTTGAGTGTGTTTAGAACTATAATGCTGCCATAAGGAAGGTGGAAAAGCAAGAGAGATTATATGCAGACTTGTCTGTAGAGGGCATAACCGAGGTATTTCATTTGCCGGTTTCTTGTCCTGTGTATGTGCCAGAATTAGATGCATTGGCCAAGGAATTTGAGGCCAACATTAAGAATTGTAGAAAAGTCAAATATTAGGGATGGAGAAGCCCATATAACATGCCTAGGGTAGCTACCAAAATGGTGTTGCACTTATACAAATTTGAATTCAATGAGGAAGTACAATATATAATGTTTATGCTTAGCTAGATGAATGGCTTGATAAATTGTGGAACATTCGAACCATGGATGTTTGGACTGATAAGGATGGTGGTAGAGTACAAACCAGAGAATGCAAAGGTCCAATGGGCCAAGATAATCAGTGACACCATTCATGACCAGCTCACTAAATGGAAGGATGGCAAGGGGATGATCTTCAGAATGACATCCTACTTGGTGTATGCATGTGCAACAAAAGGCACATTCAATGGTTTAAAGACTGTAGGAAAGATGGGAAAGCTACCCAACGAAAAGACTCCCTAGGATCACTACCCCCAGCTGGAGAGAAATCATCCATTCAACATTATAGAATGGTTAATGATGGCTTCCTGATGCACCTAGTCCGACTCATGGAGGGTGACTAGTCTAAACGGTTTTCAGCTGGTACCAAAAACGCAATTAGTGGATATGGCTCTTGGTTTATCTAGGATGATACTTATTCTTACATCTGCATGGAAGGTTTCAGTGGCAAACCATATATGCTACCAAGGTACCCTACATACAAGGTGGTGCTAATGGAAATGATGAGGCAACAATTGCCTACATTTGAAATGTCAAAGGTAAAAGAGGGAAAGCCATACAAGAAATTTCCTATTGATGTAAACTAGATCCTTGTTGGATCCATGGAGAATGTAAATAAAGCTAAGGCAGATTTGAAGGGTTTGAATCTGAAGTTATTTCCACTTTCCAGAGATTATGATCCTTACCACAGGATTGAAAAAAGATTCAACAAAAAGTACAAGCACAGTGTCCATCTTGAAGATTATTGGGCAGATTGTGATCACAAACATGAGGTAAGAAGGAGAAAATATCAAAGGTTGACCCTAGACCAAATGAGGACAATAGGGTTGTTGAAATGCACTGGACAACTGAGAGGGGGGGTGAATCAATTGTCCTTAAAACATCAACACATCAAACACTTATTTACTATTATTTAGATTAACCATGAAAGCATGAAATAAGAAGCTTAACACAATAACACAGTCAACACATGAAACACCAGATTTTTTTATGTGGAAAACCCTATAAGGGAAAAACCATGATGGGTGTTAGGCCAAAAAGATATATATGTTATAGCAATACCAAAAAATAGAGGCTCACTAACTTAGGGGTCACTGCTCAAAATGCTCACTGCAAAAGTTGAGGCTCACTGCCAAGGGGTGGTTCACTACCAAGGGGTTTGTGAACTGATTGATAGCATCTACTTCATGCCTAGGTTTAGTTCCATTGAAGCACAACAAATCACCTCTACTCTTCTCTTCTTACACCTTTGCACTTATCTTTTCATTTTCACACTTGGACATTTTTTTTGCAACTACATTACATGTTTTTATACAACTCATCAAGCTTGGAATGTACATCAAGGTTGGCATTACATTTATCAATTGTTGGAGCAATCTCCAAGGTCGGAATTACAAACATACATAGAAATAGGTATGGATCTAAACAAGATTAGCTAAGGTGTATATGTATGTGGATCACATTACACCTTAGTTGGGACTCAAAAGCAATCTTCCATGCCACAACATGCTTCCACAATCTTCAATGCATCTCCGCAAGTAGTGAAAACAACCAAGTTGGCCAAGACTAGTGTTAGCATTAAGTCTTCTAAGAACAGTCTTATTCTACGATCCAAATTTCTCTTTGTAGACCAATTCAAATGTAGGAACATGATCAGGAGACATCCACAATCACATTATAATCACCAGAAACAACTGCACAATCTCTAATCACTCTATCAAGAAGATTCTTCAAACCAGATTACATAAACAAAACTGCTAGCTATTGTCATAAGGAAAAGATTGCTTGCGGACCACCAAATCATGAACCATTGGAGTTGAAGGCACTTATCATCAATACAAACTTAATTCTAGAACCGTAGAATGAGAAACTTCAATGCAGAGAAATACAGAGCAAAATACTTTCTCCCTGTCACCACTGAATACACAAAAAAAGTAGTTTTCACTCTGGTGATCATAACTCACTCAAATCTTCATACCAGAGGCTCAAACTTGAGATATAGATACATCTTTAGACATGCCTCTAAATAACTTCCAATCCACAGACAAGGATATTCATTTTTCAGGAAATGCAGAGAAATTTACTGGACTGTTCTTTAGTAAACAAAGATACTCTACAACACACTGTTTCCATCGAAGGAACAAATTTTCTTAGAAGCACTTGGAAACTCAATATCAGGATCATTTACTCATTATATCCAACACTAAAAAACATCAAAATCAAGAGTACAGTTGACACCAATGACAACACAGATATGTTGACATCAATGACAACACCGGTTAGGCACATACTTGCAACAATCTCCCCCTTTGTCATTGATGGCAACATATGATGTGAAAAAATGTAATGACCATCAAGACAAGATACTCCCCTTTTCTTTTTACACATATGCACTCTTTCTCCCTCCAATTTTTTCACATGATTTCTCTCCCCCTTTGACATCAATGGCAAAGGGCACATACTTGCATGTTGCTACTCTGATCCACTGAACTTTCTCTGTTATCAACACTTTCTTTATCAGAAACATCTAGCTACTCCCACTGAGAGGTAGCCCTCAAAACATCAATCCAAATCAAAGAATGAGACTTTGAGCACCACTAGACTGATGCATTCCTATGCTTCTTAGTTCAGAGCAAGAGGGGTAATGACCCCTAACTTTTCTCTGAGATACTCAAAGGTATCTTTAGGTAGAGGCTTGGTGAAAATATCTGCAATCTGATCCTTTGTGGACACATATTCCATATTTACTTCATTCTCTATCACCTTCTCTCTCAAAAAGTGATACCTTATTGATATGTGCTTTATTCTTGAGTGCATCACTGGATTCTTTGAAATGTTTATGGCACTTGTATTGTCACAAAAGATTACAATTGGATCTTCAATTACAACTTCAAAGTCTACTTCATCCATAACATGCTGCTATAATATACTCTACTTCTACAATAGACAAGGAGATTGAGTCTTGCTTTTTGTTCAACCATGAAACCAATCTATTTCCCAAGAAGAAGGCACCTCCACTTGTACTCTTTCTATCATCAACATCTCCAGCCAAATCTGCATCTATATATGCACTAAGAGTGAAATCATTATCCTTTGGATACCATACGCCATGGTTTGATACTTTAAGATTCTCTACTACTTGACAACTCATTTGATTCATGTTCATTCACTTATGAGTTCATCAAATGCTTCTAGTCATCATTCATAACATATTTTCTTTTATGATCAATCCTTTTTACATATCAGGCTTCTTAATTTGCACAAATCATATTTTATCCTTCACAGTCTCTTCATGTTGAGTCATCAGCATCAATCCTTTGGCAAGGGAGAAAAGAATTTTCAATATAAGCTCCCCCTAAGCCAGGACTCCCAATTTACTTCCCACAGATATCTACACCAGAGGTTGGTGTGGATCCATTTATAACCTCATTTACATCCTTTTTAGTCCAAAATTTACTCATCTCCTTCTTGACTTCCACTGGATCAATCTTGTCCTTACCTTTATTTTTTCTTTTCTCTATAGGATAGTCTCTTTTCTCATTCTTGTATCTACAAGATCTTGCAATATGTCTGAACTTGTTGCAATTGTAGCATTCCACATTGCTCTATCCTGGATTCATTCTATTGATCAGTTTAATTTTTGATCTGCATCGATCAACCATATGCCTAGATCTATTGCATGCAAAACACTTTCCATTGAAGGATTGAGTGTTCCTTAAATTTTTGAAACTATTCCTTATCACACTCCTACATTCACTTTTTATGTGACCAATTCTTTTGCAATTCAAACATTAACCAGAGAAGGATAAAATATTTTGATTCATTCTACTCCTACACTAAGTAGATCTATGACCAAACTTATTACATTTGAAGCAATAGCCATTGAGAGATGGATACCTTTGTGCATTTGGCTATCTAACTAGTGATCTTCTTGATCTATTCCTTTGAATCTGATTTTGTCCTTCTTGGATTCAACATTCTCTTCTTGATTTTCTCTGGAACTTTCACTTATCTTAGACATCACATCCTCTTTTTCCTAACTTTCCGTAGCCATATGCCTATTTAATCTGGCAGTACTCTCACTAAGTTTGTCTCATTTAGCCCATGAGTGTTTCAGATCTGTTTTCAGATCTACAACTTCTTCTTCAAGCTTTATGCAATCTTTAGTTTTTCTTTTCAGACATTCCTCAATTTTTGCTTTCTCTTCATTTGCTAACCTTAATTCTTCATTATTCTCTTTAAGTCTTTTCTTGAGCTCTTTGATTTGCTTACTTAGCTCTTTGACGTATTCATTTGCTTATGTTAAGTTTCCCTTCAAGTCCATACTTTCATCTTCAGATCTCTCAAAGTTTTCAAGAATATTCTTGGACCCTTCACTTTTAGTGGACAGATATTTATTTTTAGGAGTTTTCAATGTGTTGCAGGCTTTAGTTACTAATTTTGATTCAATATCGGCAATCGAGCACCAATTTTTTTTTTTTTTTTTTTCAGTAGATTTGTATCCTTTTGTCTGCAATCCCTTTTGTTCAGTCTCTTCTTATTCAACCTTAACATTTGCACTTTCAATGATCTTTTTCAATTTCTTATTGTAACACTGATAGGCCTTACTCTTAGTAGAGTATCCAAGGAAGATTCCTTCATCATATTCAATATCACATTTGTCTAGTGCTTCTTCCCTTCTAATATAGCATTTGCTCCCAAAGACTTTGAAATGTTTCACTGTAGGAATTTTTCCATACCACAATTCATAGGGAGTTTTTGTATCATTACCTTTGACTTGAATTCTATTTAGAGTGTAAACAACAGTATGCAAGGCTTCTTTCCAATAAATTTTTGGTAGGTCATCTTCCGTAATCATTGTCTTAGTAGCTTCTTGAACAATCATGCTCATTGTTTCCATCATTCTATTCTCTTTATATAGTTGTCTTTTTATCTCATGAGTCTCACAGAACATATTGAATTTATCAGAGGTGAACTCTTCTCCTTTGTTAGTCTTCAAACATGTGACTTTCACATTCAACTCGTCTTCAACCATTGTTTTGAAAGCTTTAAATGCATCTAGAGCTTCTGATTTTTCTTTAAGGAAACTCACCCAAGTCATTTTAGAATAATCATCAATAAACAAAAGTACCTATCATCATAGAGACTTTTCACTTTTGTGGGACCACAAAGATTTGTATGAATCAGTTCCAGCAATTTAGTTGAGGATTTTTCTTCAACCTGTAGGCTTCCTTTGGTATGCTTTTCATCTTGACACATCTTACAGATGATATTGTTGGAGAGTATAGTATCTGGCAGATCTTTTACAACTTGAGTAGAGCTTAATCTCACTAGATCCTCAAGATTGATATGACACAATATTCTATGCCACAACCAATTTTCATTGTTCTGAGTCATGGAGTAGATAACGTCACCTTCTTTGAGATTGTAAAGATTTCCTTCTATCCTTTTTCCACTAGCTATCACAGCTCCAAACTTCTTTTTGATTTCAAAGGCATCATTCTAAAATATAAAACTATAACCTTCTCTGCATAACTATCCAACACTCAAGAGATTTTTCTTTAAGTTTTCAACATAAAGAACATCATTAGTATATTGTTTTCCATCAAGACTGATTGATCCTTTTCCACATATTTTAGCAGTGTAGTCATCTCCAAATCTGACTAATCCTTCATTACACTTCTCAAAATGAATAAACTTTCTTTTGTCACCAATCATATGATTTGAAAAGCTACTATCAATAACCCAATCTTTACTATTTGTACTCTCCTTTGGATCAGAAAATTTTTCAATATTGCATTTGGCATCCTTTGATAAACAATCATCATCTTCATCTTCTTCAACAACATAAAATGATCTCTTGGATAGTTTGGTCTTACCTTTTCCATCATTATTCCTTAGTTTACTTTTTGGACAGTTAAATGAGTAGTGACCAATTTCACCGCATATGTAACAAATTAGAGATGGTTCATCCTTTCGTGCCATCCTGGATCTACCTCAAGCTGTTAGGCTTTACTTCCGAGGAACCTTTCTCTGATACCAGTTGTTGAAATGCACCAGACAACTAAGAGGGGGGGTGAGTCAGTTGTCCTTAAAACATCAACACATCAAACACTTATTTACTATTATTCAGATTAACCATGAAAGCATGAAATAAGAAGCTTAACATAATAATGCAGTCAACACATGAAACACCAAATTTTTTTATGTGGAAAACCCTATAAGGGAAAAACCACGGTGGGTGTTAGCCTACAAAGATATATATGTTATAGCAATATAGAAAAATAAAGGCTCACTGCCTAAAATGCTCACTGCAAAAGTTGAGGCTCCCTGCCAAGGGGTTTGTGAACTGATTGATAGCATCTACTTCATGTCTGGGTTCAGTTCCATTGAAGCACCAAAAATCACCTCTACTCTTCTCTTCTTACACCTTTGCACTTATCTTTCATTTTCACACTTGGACACCTTTTTTTACAACTACATTACATGTTTTTATACAACTCATCTATTGCAAATATGTGCCTATGATGTGTTGTCATTGATGTCAACATATCCCTTTGTCAGAAATAGGGGAAATAATGCAGATCAGTGAAGTAGATTGCTCCGCATTTATAGAGGAATGAAGATCAAAGTACGTGGACCATATGGTTGTGTAGAGGATTGTCTCAAGTAGCTCCAGTTAAGATTTGAGAGGTCCGCATGACGATTTCAAGAAATTATGGCCATTTGAGTAGAACCAGGTTTTACAGTGTTTAGAAGAGAGATAGAGTGATAGGAAATTGGTCCAGATTTCTCCGCAATGAAAACTTATGATATACGGATCTAGAGGCATCTTTCGGTAGTCAGTGTGTATCCTCAACTCAAGTGATTCGTTGTTTGGAGGTCCACAGGCAATCTTTCTAGTGTAACAGTCATGGCAGACATTGTTCTTGAGGTACCAAATGAAGATGCAAGTGATTCTGATGAATTAGAGTAGTGCAGATGTTATTGTTGAATTCAATGTGCTTGTGGAGGTCTCTAGATCATGTGCCTACTGTGTTGGAGGTCCCCATTGAAGATTGAGCTCGTTGTTGAAGATTTCTTCCTTGGTGTTGTTGTTCTTCCCAGTCTTGGCCAACTGAATGATTCAAGCGTGTTGCGGATGATCTACGAGCAATTCTCTAGAGCGTAGCATGTTGATAGAAGAAGATTCAAGTACCAGTTGTGTTTAATCGTTAGTATAGCGATCCACATTGAGTCAAGCCAACCTTCACGTTCATCCCAAGGTTGATGAAGCATATAAATACTTGTGGATGAGTTGTAGAAAGTTGTCCTTGTGTGAAAATGATAAAATCCTAATAAAGGTACAGAGGCAAAGTAGAGAAGAGGAGAAGCAGAAGAACAAGAGCAGTAAAGGATGAAGAGTTAACAAAAAAGTGTTTGGGGTAGAGCAGAAGTTTTTTGATCTTTCAATGGGACTGAACCAAGCATGAAGAAGATGTTCTTTCTCAGTTCATTCTTTTTATATTAAACATAAAATCTTGTAGGTAGTGAGCCTCTTTAAGCAATGAGCTTTGGGCAGTGCACCCGAAGGCAAGTGCCTTCCCATTTCTTTTAAGTACTTTTAACAGTGTATGAATCTTGTGGGTTAACCCCCACCATGGTTTTCCCTTAAGTGGGTTTCCACATAAAAATTTTGGTGTTATGTGTGTTCTTTTTGTTTTTGCTCATGTGTTGTTAATTCATGCTTTAATGTTTTCATCATTAATCTGTTTGTAAGTTGTCAGAGAAGATTAAAAGAAGAAAAGCTTAAAGTTGTAGACAACTGATTCACCCTCCCTCTTAGTTGTCTAACCTAATTCTAACAACTGGTATCCGAGTAGGTTCCTCTAAAAGAAGCTTGACTGCTTGAGCAGATCCAAGATGTTGACTTACAAGAAGGAAAGTCCAAGATTTGATGGAACAAATTACTCCCTTTCGAAGGTCCGCATGCAGTGTCATTTGCAATGTATGGGTGATGCCTTTTGGTTGATAACTAAGGATGAGTATAAGATTCCAAAGAAAGGCCCTTCAACTCTAGATGAACTCCAGGAAGCTAAATACAATATTTGAACTAAAGAAGCATTGTTGAGTTCCCTACTAATACAGAAATGACAAATGTCCTGGAATTGAAAACTGCTCATGAAATCTAGAAAAAGTTGGAAACTCTATATGAAGGTGATAAATATGTCAAATGTGCCAAGCTACAGACCCTAAAGGGTAAATATGAAAGGTTGATGATGAGTGAAGATGAAAACATTACTTCCTACATGCAAAAGGTGAATGAACTTGTGACCGGTATCAGGAGTGTTGGTGAAATATTGGAAGAATCAAAGATTGTTGCCAAAGTACTCAGATCCTTACCTGCAACATACAAGCATAAAGTTGTTGCCATTGAAGAGATCAAGACTATGACAACTATTACAAGGGATCAGTTGGTCGGTAAGCTTTCAACATTTGAAATGAGTGAGTTTGGTGATTCTCTTCCTAAGTCTAAATTTGCATTTAAGGCCAGTGTTTATGGAAAACAAAGATATGATCTAGGTGAAAACTCTTCAGGAAGATCAAACGGATTTGAGAAGGCAAGGAAGGATCTTGAAGATGATAAATTAAGGCTGCAAAACTTGAAGCCCTTATTGCCAAAAGATTTCCAAGAGGATTTGGAAAGTATGAAGGAAAGTTGCCTCTCAAATGTTTTACTTGTAATAAGATTGGTCATTTTGCCTCAAGGTGTCCAGAGAGGGTTTCAAAGCCAAACCCTAACAGATCAAGAGCTTAGAAGAAATGTTACGATGTTCAAGAAGCTGATGAATAAGGAGTCAAGATGATGAATATGATATGGGAAGTAACTCAGGAAATGAATGGGTGTTCATTGCCATCAATGAAGAAGATCTGGTGTCTACTGAATCTACTAGCTATGTGAATGTGGAAAGTGCCTTGGCTACTCAGATTGAAGAAAAGGATGAATGGGTGATTGACAATGGATGTTCTCATCATATGACTAGTGATAAAAGTAAGTTCATAAGTTTGGAAAGGAATCATGAAGTTTGGAGACAATTCAATTGATAGAATTCATGGTAGAGGATCCATCTCTTTTGATGGTAAGATTAACACTAATGATGTTCTGTATGTAGAAGGATTGAAGCATAATCTTCTTAGTGTTGGACAATTGGTTGACAAAGGGTATGATCTCCGATTCAAGGATAGAAAATGCAAAATCTTAGCAAGCTCTGGAACTGTGATTGCATCAAGTACACAAACTAAAGGTAACATCTTTCATTTAAGTGGTACTGACAAAAGTTGTTTGATTGCTCAGATTGATCAGAGTTGGTTATGGCATAGGAGAATGTGTCATGTGAATTTTGATAATATTGTCAAGATAAGTTCTACTCAAGCTGTGAGAGATCTTCCAAAACTTGTGAAACCTACTGAGAGCATGTGTAGAGAATGTCAATTGGGTAAACATAATAGAACTTCATTCAAGAGTAAAGAATAATTTTCAAGTGGACTATTGGAAATTATGCATACTGATCTATGTGGTCCTACTAGAATTAGAAGTGTGCAAGGAGACAGATATTTTATGTTGTTGATTGATGATTACTCCCAGATGATGTGGGTAACTTTCTTGAAAGAAAAATCAAAAGCTCTTGACAAATTCAAGGTGTTCAAGGTTATGATGGAAAATAAGATTGGTGTGAAGATAAAGTGTCTGAGATCCGACAGAGGTGGAGAGTTTACCTCCAGTGAGTTTGATACATTATGTGAAAAACATGGAATAAAAAGATAGTTATCTGCTCCTAGGACTCCTCAGCAGAATGGAGTTGTGGAAAGAAAGAACCAAACCATTTAAGAAGATGCTAGGACCATGATGATGGAAGCAAATGTTCCACAAGTCTATTGGAGAGAAGCTATGAGTACTATTGTCTACACTCTTAATCAGGTGCAGATCAAAGGCAATTCTAGTAAGACACCTTATGAACACTAGCCTTAAATGCAAGAAGTGATGAAGGAATATTTCTGGGTTACTCTACTAAAAAGCAAGGCATACCGGTGCTTCAACAAGAGTTTGAAAAAGATTGTTGAAAGTGCTAATGTCAAGGTTGATGAGAGCAAAGAAAGACCTTCCAAGCCTTGTGGATATGATTCAGATGATCAAGATGAAAGTCAAAGTCAAGGAAAGCAAGTTCAAAACTAGACTCAGATCCAGATTGATCCAGAAAATCCAGTGACTCAAGAAGTTAGTGCAGATGTTGAGGAACGAGGTCAAGAATCAAAAATTCAAGAAACTCCCAAAACCCCTAGGTATGTAAGGTTGAATCATTTTGAAGACCAAATCATAGGAGATAAGAATAAAGGTGTTCAAACTAGAAGAAGAATTGTTGAAGATCAAGTAGAGTATTGTTTGATTTCAAAGATTAAACCAAAAATAGTGAATGAACCTTGTAATGATGAAAATTGGGTAAAAGCAATGGAAGAAGAATTAATTCAAATTGAAAAGAATCATACTTGGGATCTTGTTCCTAGACTTAAAAAAATGTAATTGGAACCAAATGGGTCTTCTGGAATAAACTGAATGAAGATGGTGAAGTTGTGAGAAACAAAGCAAGATTTGTATGCAAAGGATATTCTCAAGTAGAGGGAATTGATTTTGAAGAAACATTTGCTCCGGTGGCAAGAATTGAAGCAGTCGGATTATTTCTTGCATTTTCTGCTTTCAAAGATTTCAAAGTTTACCAGATGGATGTCAAGTTACCATTCCTAAATGGAGAGTTAGAGGAACAAGTTTACATTGAGCAACTAGAAGGATTCCAGTTGTCTGATCAAGAAGATATGGTCTGCAGATTGAGGAAAGCTTTGTATGTGCTTAAACAAGCCCCAAGAGCCTGGTATGCAAGATTAGATAAGCATCTACTAAAGCTAGGATTTAGCAAAGGCACAACTGACAGTAATCTCTATTTCAAGATTGATCATGAGCACATCTTAATTGTTGAGGTATTTGTTGATGATATCATTTTTGGTGGAAATGAAAGCATGTGTAAGAAATTTTCTGATTAGATGCAAAGTGAATTCAAGATGTCCATGTTTGGTGAGATGAATTTCTTCTTAGGTCTGCAAATCACTTAGTTAGATAAAGGTATCTTCATATCTTAGTCTAAGTATGTGAGAGAATTGTTGAAAAAGTTTGGAATGGAGGACTCAAAACTAGTAAGTACTCCTATGGTAACCAGATGCAAGTTGAGTAAAGATGATGACTCACCTAAGGTAGATCAGAAAAGGTATAGATCAATGATTGGAGGACTACTTTATTTGACTCAGACTAGACCTGACCTTATGAATGCAATTGGACTTGTTTCTAGATTTCAAGATGATCCTAGGGAATCCCATGTTGTAGCAGTCAAAAGAATTTTCAGATATCTAAAGGGAACATTTGATTATGTCTTATGGTATTCAAATGATAATCACTTCACTCTTCATGCATATACAGATGCTGATTAGGCAAGAGATGTGGATGGCAGGAAAAGTACTAGTGGTGGTGCATTCTTCTGGGGAAGGAGGTTGGTTTCTTGGTTGAGCAAAAAGCAGGAGGCAATATCTCTATCTACTGTAGAGGCAGAGTATATAGCAGCACCAAGCAGTTGTACTCAAGTCTTGTGGATGAAGCAAATGTTGAAGGATATTAGAATTGTGTTTGAAGAGCCTGTTACAATCTTCTGTGATAATTCAAGTGCAATAAACATCTCAAAGAATCTGGTGTTGAATTTAAAGACAAAGCACATATCCATCAATTTTCACTTCTTGAGAGAGAAGGTAAGTGAGAATGAAGTCAGATTGGAGCTTGTTTCTTCAAAGGATCAGATTGCAGATATATTCACCAAGCCTCTACCTAAGGATACTTTTGAGTATCTCAAAGGGAAGCTAGGGGTTATTACCCATCCTATTCAGAATTAAGATGCACTAGTGTGCATCAGTCTAGTGGAATTCACAGTCATATCTTATGATCTGGATTGATGTTAAGGAAATACTACTTAGGGGGAGTAGTTGGTATGCAAATTTTAGAGATCATTCTGAAACAAAAAGGGGGAGAAAAGATTGCAAATATGTGCCCTTTGTCATTGATGTCAAAGGGGGAGAGAAGTCATGTGAAAAACTAGTTGCTGATGAAAGGAGGAGCAGTGAAGAAAGTGGTTCCAGAAGTGATAAGAGAAAGGGGGATAAATCCTTGTCTTGATGGTTGAATTAGTTTTTCACATCATATGTTACCATCAATGACAAAGGGGGAGATTGTTGCAAATATGTGCATATGATGTGTTGTCATTGATGTCAACATATCCCTTTGTTAGAAATAGGGGAAACAGTGCAGATCAGTGAAGTAGATTGCTCCACATTTCTAGAGGAATGAAGATCAAAGTACATGGACCATATGGCTATGTAGAGGATTGTCTGAAGTAGCTCCAGTTAAGATTTGGAGGTCCGCATGAAGATTTGAAGAAGCTATAGTCATCTAAGTAGAACTGGGTTTTGTAGTGTTTAGAAGAGAAACAAAGTGATAGAAAATTGGTCCAGATTGCTCCGCAATGAAAACTTATAATCTGCGGATCTAGAGACATGTTAGGGAAGTCAGTGTGTATTCTCAACTTAAGTGGTTCATTGTTTGGAGGTCTGCTAGCAATCTTTCTAGTGTAACAATCATGGCAGATAGTGTTCTTGAGGTACCTGATGAAGATGCAAGTGATTCTGATGATTTGGAATAGTGAGGATGTTATTGTTGAATTCAATGTGCTTGTGGAGGTCTCCAGATCGTGTGCCTGCTATTTTGGAGGTCCGCATTGAAGATTGAGCTCATTGCTAAAGATTTCTTCCTTAGTGTTGTTTTTCCCAGTCTTGGCCAACCAGATGATTCAAGCATATTGTGGATGATCTAAGAGCAATTCTCTAGAGAGTAGCATGTTGATCGAAGAAGATTCAAGTCCTAGCTATGTTTGGCCAATAGTACAATGATCCACATTGAGTCAACCTGACATTGACATTCATCCCAAGGTTGATGAAGCATATAAATACTTGTGGATGAGTTGTGGAAAGTTGTCCTTGTGCAAAAATGATAAAATCTTAAGAAAGGTACATAGTCAGAGCAGAGAAAGGGAGAAGTAGAAGAATAAGAGTACTAAAGGATGAAGATTTAACAAAGAAGTGTTTGGGGCAGAGCAAAAGTTTTTTGAGCTTTCAATGGGACTGAACCAAGCATGAAGAAGATGTTATTTCTTAGTTCATTCTTTTTGTATTAAACATAAAATCTTGTAGGTAGTGAGCCTCTTTGAGCAGTGTGCTCTAGGCAATGCACCCAAAGGTAAGTGCCTTCCCATTTCTTTTAAGTACTTTTAATAGGGTACGAATCTTGTGGGTTAACCCCCACCATGGTTTTCCCTTAACCATGTTTCCACATAAAAATTTTGGTGTTATGTGTGTTCATTTTGTCTCTACTCATGTGTTGTTAATTTATGATTTAATATTTACATCATTAATCTGTTTGTAAGTTTTCAAAGAAGATTAAAAGTAGAAAAGGTTAAAGTTGTAGACAACTGCTTCACCCCCCTTCTTAGTTGTCTGACCTAATTCCAACATCATCAACCTTGGAATGTACATCAAGGCCAGCATTACATTCATCAACCATTGGAGCAATCTCCAAGGTTGGCATTACAAACATACATAGAAATAGGTCTGGACCTAAACAAGATTAGATAAGGGATAGATGTATGCAGATCAAGTTACACTTTAGATGGGACTCAAAAGCAATCTTCCACACCACAATCTTCAATGCATCTCTGCAAGTAGTGAAAACAACCAGGTCAGCCAAGACTGGTGTTAGCATTAAGTCTTCTAAGAATAGTCTTCTTCTACTATCCAAATTTCTCTTTGTAAACCAATCCAAATGTAGGAGCAGGATTAGGAGACATTCACAAGCACATTGTAATCACCAAGAACAACCTCACAATCTCTAACCACTCTGTCAAGAAGATTCTTCAAACCGGATCACATAAACAACACTGCTAGCTATTGTCATAAGGAAAAGATCGCTTGTGGACCACTAAATTATGAACCATTGGAGTTGAAGGCACTTATCATCAATACAAACTTAATTCCAAAACTGTAGAATGAGAAACTTTAATGGGGAGAAATGTGGAACAAAATACTTTCTCCCTGTCACTACTGAATACATAGAAAAAGTAGTTCTCACTCTGGTGAACATAACTCACTCAAATCTTCATACCGGAGGCTCAAAATTGAGATATAGCATCTTCAAACATGCCTCTAAATAATGTCCAATCCACAGACAAGGATATTCATTCTTCAGGAAATACGGAGAAATCTACTGGATTGTTCTTCATTAAATAGAGATACTCTACAACACACTGTTTCCACTAGAGGAACAAATTTTCTCAAAAGAACTTGGAAACTCAATATCAGAATCATTTACTAATTATCTCCAACACTAACAAACATCAAAATCAAGAGTACGGTTGACACCAATGACAACACAAATATGTTGACATCAATGACAACACCGGTTAAGCACATACTTGCAAAAAGGGCAACCTGAAGTGCCCTCACAGATCAAGAAAGATGAAGATGACCTCACAGATCTAGAATATGAGAATCAAAAGGTATATAATGATACCATTTTTTTCCCAAACCTAACATAGAAAGATGAAACTTCTATAGATGCTCTCACATCCCAAGTTATGGCTAGGACAAAGAACTGGGTTGCTAAAAGGATCAGTGAGCTTAAAGCCAAAGGGGTGATAATTACCAGTGATAAGAAAGGAAAGAGAAAAGAAAGAGAAGAAAAAGGGTATGATGATTTCCTTGTAAGGAAAAGGCAAATCCTTGGAACAAAGGTACTTGAACCAAGGTCATCTACATTAATGGAGGAGATGACATCTGAAGGAATGACTCTCACCTATCAACCCTTATCGATCACCTCCCACAAGACTAGTTCTTAAATCCATTCCTATGTCTGCACCCCAAATATCCATAACACAAGGTGAGACTTCAAAAGAATAGGGGCAGAGTCTAGTTGAGACTGCTATAGAAGAAGGAGATGATGATAAAGAGGACCAATTGCCCATTGAGACACTAAAGAGGAAGAAGAAAAGTGATGTACTACAAGGTGTCAAGGTACCCAGGCAGTCCAGATATCAAAGTCCCTAAATGAGAGGCTCTATTTCACCAGCAGCATCTGTTGCATCAGGATTAGTAGACCTACCATCTACAAGTATAGTTAGAGAGATACAACATGATATGCCAGTGAAAAGGATCATCCAAGTGAAGATAGAATTAGCCCAAGAGGCTAAACATCAGGCAATGGAGAAGGAGACTGATAAGCCCCTCCCACTAAATGCCACAATTGACCTGACAAAGGATGATTTGGTAAAATATATCACTAATCACCCTATTGAACACCTACTACAGCATACAGAAACAAAAGATAAAGGTGATATAGCAGGGGAGTCACATGATGAAAGAGGAGAAAGGGAAGAAACTCCTAAAGCAAAAGTACATATGGGGTCCCTTGATACATTGATTGAAAATGTGACCAATCCAGCTGTAGTGGACATGACCTATGTGCCTAAAGAAGGGAGTGTAGAAGAAGAGGTCACCAAAACTAGTCAATCTCAAGAAGAAAGAGTCCACATGGAAACAGATAATAAAGGTGACAATGTGCAAGAACAAATGGCACAACAGGATATCCTAGTGGATAAGCCTAAATAAGAGAAGGTATCTGAACCATCTGCAGCTACAGTAGAAAAGGGTGATAAGCATAAATAAGATAGCAATCAGAATGATCAAGAGAATAAAGGCTGAGAGCCTAAAAATGATGAGGTTCCAAAGGAATAGGATGATTTGGCACCAGATAATCAACCTCCTCTAGAACAAAGGAAAGAGGAACAATTGCATGAGGAAGAAAATTTGGATGCCAGAGATGGACACCAAGAAAATGTGTAAGATCCATGTCATAAGGAAAAGGATCAAGATAAAGGAACCCAAGATGCTCAAATTGAGCAATCAGATTAAGATAGAGGATCACAATTAGGTGCATTGTCTTTGGTTTCCTCAAAAGTAGGTCAAGAGAAAACACAAGAGGTACCTTTTGACTTTAAGTCTTTGTTTACTCTTAATTTTGCTAAAGCTAAACGAAGATCTAGGACAGTCTCCAACATTAAAAGAGATCCAAAGACTAGAAAGAGGACACCCAAATTGATGTGCCCTTGGTAGATAAAGCCAAGAGAGAAATCAGGCCAGAGGAATTCCATGTGACATAGATTGACTTGGATCATGCCACCATAGAACAAGAAATACAAGAACATCTAGAGAGTACTGAAGCAATAGTGGCTAAAATCAAGAAGCTTAACTCCAGAAAGAAAGAGCTGAAAGAGCAGAATGTGCAATTGCAACAATTTATATAGGGGTTAGTGAAGCCAGACAGTTTGGCATCCACCTTATAGGATACTGAGAGGTTTGCTACATTAACCTTACACTAACTCATTTGACTGCAAAATATGATGAAACTTTCTGATGAAAGATGTTTAATTAGATGTATTGTCGGGTACCTGTGATTTAATGTGAATTTTTCAAAAAAATTTAAAATTTATGCCTGACATTCATCAAATTTGTGACGCACCATAATTAGCGTCAATATTTTGACATACACTTAAAGTCAACCATCCCCCTCCATCAATTTGTGGGCTGACATATGGTTAGCCTCCTTAATTTGTGGGCCAACGGGTATATGGTTAGCGTTCGTCGGGGTTATGACGAATGTTTTTTTAATAGATAAAAGTGAGTTCAACAATTTATCTATACTTGTGACAGTGTTTTGCTATACTTGTGAATTTTCTATACTTGTGACAGTTTGTGGAGGTTATAGGCCAATTTTTTTTGGTGCAAAATATCAGAATTATTAGATTTTGTTACCTGTCTATGATTAAAAATTATTGGAGTGTGAGTTTGATATTTTTTGAAGATCTAAATATTCAAGCTTAGTAAAGAAAAATCATGTCATATAATATTAGTGCAGAACAAAATGAAGAGACACCTGCTAGATTGTGGGCTAGATTGAAAAGAAAGGGTGATGGGAAATGTTATTGTCCTTGCAATAATTGCAAGGGCTTAAAGACGAGAAGACTTTTAATCACAACAACTGAGAAACATTGTAGGCAACATGGTCACGTTAAAGGGGGCATGATTGTCATCCATTGGTAAGTTTTTCATTATATGTCTTTATATTGATTGAATTTGTAAATGTTTATATCGTTTTAACATTTTTTATATAAAAAAAATCACTTGATCATGATCATGGTTTATTTGTGTCGATCATTATTATAAAGGTGGGGCACCCTAGGGCACATGCTATGGATTATCACAAACCAGAGAATGTGGTTTTGCAAGCAGAGGAACATGGAGCTATGAATATCAAAGATGAAGTTAATGATCCTATGGAAGAAGATGATCATGTGCCAGAAAACACAGTTGAAGATGATGGTACAAATACATTGATCCATGACACATTTAGTGGCGCAGCTGATCATGATGATTGAGATGACTTTGATGATGTTCATGATTTACCTGTACTTGAGAAGGCATACGATCCCCTTTATGAAGGCTCCCAAACAACTCTTCTCTCTGTTGTATTGTTGCTAGTGAACTTGAAGGTTATGAATGGTTTATCCAACATAGCAATCTCATGGATGTTAAGGTATGTCATATATGTCATCTTTTTTCATCTATTTTTGTTGTTAGTTTATCACTAGTAAATAAAGGATGAAATATGTACCATTAATATTCTTTATATTAACAAATTATTTTTTTGTTGTAGATTGATAGGTGATTTTTTTTACCACCATCAAATATTTTACCTCGGTCATGCTGAGATTTATCTGCCATTATGAAATATATTGGAATGGAGTATCAAGCAATAGATGCATGTCCCAATGATCATATCATATATCATAAACATCATGAATTTGCAACAGAATGCCTAGAATGTCATATCAGTAGATATCAAACAAATCAACTAAGAAAAAAGGTGCCTCGCAAGGTTCTTCATTATATCCCCATTATTCCACGTATGCAACGATTATTTAGGTGCAAAATCTTAGCATGGAATACCATGTACGGAATAGAAGTGGAGATGACATTCTTCGAATGCCTGCGGATGGTTCTGTATTTAGGAACACGGATGAAAAATGGCCACACTTTAAAGAAGAACCTTGTAATCTTAGGCTTTCATTAGCAACGGACGGTGTCAATCCATTTGGAGAGCTGAGATATATTTACTCAATGTGGCCTATTTTTGTTATCAACAATAACATTCCTCCATGGATGTCAATAAAGAGGGAGCACATAATGTTGGCAATGATTGTTCCAGGTATTTGTTTACATCAATTTTTTTTAACGTAGTAGCATATCATTTGTCTTATTTGTTGCATAATGACATATTTTTTTCATTTAATAGTCATGTACATTAATTTATATATATTGCAATAAAATGGTTATAATAATTATGTAATGTTTATGTTCATTCAACTAGGTAAGTACCAAGTTAAAGATATGAATGTATATATCAAGCCTCTTATCGATGAGTTACTAAAGTTATGGAATGGTGTCACTATGTATGACGTCTCTAGACCAATAGGACAAAGACAATTTCAATTCCATGCAATGCTTGTATGGGCAATTCATGATGCCCCAGGGCTAACACATTTTTGTGGTATGTTATAACGTTCGACTGCACTTTAATGATATTTAATTTTATGAAGTAGATATCATGCATGTTTTTTAAATAATCTATTCATTATATATAATTATAAAAATTGACATATTTAATCCAATTGTATATGATCTTGAAGGTCTTCAAACAAAGGGAAAATTTGCATGTCCAATTCGTGGTCCAAAGATGAAATCTCATTGTTCAACAAGTTTAGGAAAGTAGGTGTTTGATGAGTATAGGCACTTCCTCCATAGAAATCATAAGTATCAAACTACTGAAAAACATCTTTTCAATGGGAAAGAAGATATTACATCAAAACCACGAAGAATGAAACCTCGCCTATGGAAGTTGGAATATAATAGAATTAATTGTCAAGGTTATACATCGGATCAAATTGTTTATCTATCATATATGATATGTTTGGAATTTATATTTTTATATTGTGTTTTGTTTACTCATGTTGTAATTGACAATCATTGTCGTTGTTAATTTGTTTAACTTATATGCTTCATGAAGGTCATCAAGGCATTAATGGCCGGCTTCCACGGGGACTAAAAAGTTATCCTAGACAATTTAGTAGTTTGCCCTACTATGAGCAACTACAAATTGTGCGTTTGTTTGATACAATGCATATTGGAAAGAATATAATAGAAACGTCATGGAAAATATTGGATGGAGGGCATGGATAAGAAAAAATTGTCAAAATTTGTAGTGACATTCAGGAAGCCAATCATGCAATAAAAAATGTCATTCAATTAAATAGTGATGGAGACCAAATTAATATAAGCCCCCTTCCTTGGTTATTAATGGAGCAACAAAGCAATGCTATAAAAGAAGTGATACGAAAAATTTGATTTCCCACAGGATTTGCTGCGAACATAAACAATATCATAACAAAGAAAGGTGAATTTGGGTTAGGGATGAAAACGCATGATTGGCATACCTTCATTAAGGTAATTATTCTGGTATATTTTGTATATATTTGTATATTGCATGTACTTTTTAGTGTATTATGTTTACTAGCTTTGGAAAAATAATGAAAAGATCATTTTATAATTGTTGCAATACGTTCTACCTCTATCTCTCCCAGACAACTTCGACAACAATGTCAAGCAAGCTATATATGATCTTGGAAAATACATGAGGTAAGTAGCAATATTTGTTCAATTCATTGTATAGATCTTATATTTGCCATTTGTTTTACTTGTTATGTAATATATTGTATATTTTTATTAAATCTTGTTAATATATTTGCGCTTTGAATCACTTGTAGATGGTTGTCATATAAAGAAATCCATAAAGAAGATATAAATTATTAGAGGAGAAAAATTCCTCGTCTAATGTGTGAAATGCAAAAGTGTCTACCTTCGACATTTTTCAATGCACAAGAACACTACCTCATACACCAAGTTGAGGAGATTGAATTGTGTGGACCTGTACACGCAATGTCAATGTGGATGGTTGAGAGGCACTTAAAATTTTTGAAGGTTTTGGTTAGACAAAGAGCACATCCTGAGGGTTCTATGGTGGAGGGATATATGGTATACTAGACCATGGTGTACATTACTAAATATCTTCCTAAGTTGGAAGCAAAGATCCATGTAGATCGCATTTGGGATCCCAACTCCATTAACAAATTCAAAGGGGAGTACCTGATGGGGAAAGGTAGATTGAGGAAAGTGAGGTAATTATAAGATGGTCATGGAGATTAATTAGAATACATTTTACATTGTCTTCAATTGCTTGAAAAGAAACAATAGAGAACTAGTCCAAATGAAAGAATCTTCCACACACAAATAGAAAAGTATTGGTATTGTATTACTCCATAAAATAAGTCTTTCACTGCTGAAAAGTATTAAAATCTTAAAAAGTGCTGATGATCAAATATTACAATTCAAATTTCATATATATAAGAAGAAGACCCAACAAAGGTGTCTCTTCGGATTGTCTTTTAGCAAATAATTAAACTACTGATCTTAATTAACATTATAAAACAATTTAATCTTCTCCTAACATTGACTTAGCCGCTGAGAGATGTTTTTTATACTCCTCCAAGGTATGGGTATCTACATCTTGCATTGCATTTTGAGCTTCGTATTTGAGTTTTATCATCAATTCCATATGTTTGCATGCTCCATCTAGCAATAGCCCTTTTGCTTTGACTGTATCCAATGCTTCCTGAAGTACCCTATTGCATTCATCCATCCAATCATCTCATTCCTTCAAAAACCCGTTCTTATCACATAATTTGGGTAATCCCAACTTCATAGTATCATCAAACCATGTGTTTTCTGAGTGTAAGTCTTCATCATATTTGTCATGCTTTCTAATGATTGTGTCAATGGCCGAGATGGAATTGGTGTCAGATCCCTCATGTAGTCGCATATATGTCTCTTAGTACCCAATCTATTTTTCACTCTCCCATGCTCAAGAATGGCTTCATAGTTCTTTTTGTGAATGTAGACACCCTAAAATGACCAACTTGTCATGCTACTTGCATTTCATAATCTGTCTAATCACCTGCATTGCAAACGTTAATTAAATAATCTAATTATTTAATTAATTATCATCAAATTCTTCTAAATCACAAAATTGCGACATTAATTAAATAAATCCTCTTTATTTAATTAATTAAATCAAATTCCTCTATATTCTTCCACAATTAAATAATTTTTAATTATTTAATTAAATCATTGTCACCTTCCAAAATTCACATCTACATTAATTAATTAAATCCAATTATTTAATTATTTCAACAAATTCCCTCTTATCTACAATTAAATAATTCCTAAATTATTTAATTAAATCAAAAATCATTCTCCCAAAATCATGCACAACAATTAAATAAATTTATTTATTTAATTTGCTTTTAAATCTTCTAAATTAAATAATTCTAATTATTTAATTATTTCTTCCAAAATATCTTCTCTAAATTTAAATAAATCAATTATTTATTTTAATTGCTTTTTCTTCTAATTTGAGTTATCTCTAAATAACTCAAGCTTTCTTGCTCATCAATTAAATATTTCTATATTTAATAAAGCAAAATATCTTCTATTCTCATGCAAATCTCTTCTTCTTGTTTTAAATCACTTAACTGATTGATTTATTCTTTTAATTGATTTATCTCTTCAGTTAACTCATTCTTCTATTCTTGATAACTCATCTCATGCAAAAGAAAGCAAGACACATGTCTTCTTCTCATTCGTTGCACATTCCTCAACTTATCTCCTCCATTGATTCTTCTGAATTATCTGGACCGTTGATCGATTTTCCTTGAAATCTATATAAACCCCTCTCATCTCCTTCATTATCTCTCTCTTCGATTTTATTCTCAGGCATACTTAACAGAGCTTCGAGCATACACTACGCGTTGATTGAGCACCACAACGATCTTTTAACATTGATCTCTTGAGCACTACACTTGCTTGTTGCAGCTATGGCTTTGCAATTTCATTGAGCAATTCTACATTCAATCCAAAGGAAACAACACAAATTTCGGTAAAAGTCTTTATTGCATTGATTATTTGTCATGGCTTTTATTTAAATTCGTTTTCTTTATGTTATTGGATTTTTGGTTTTTGTTAGTTTAGAATAGATCGATTTTTCCATATACACATTCTGGCACGCCCGGTGGGACCCACTAATCCCTTGGTTTCTTTGAGAAATTTGTTTTTTTTGAAGACACAGTACGGCACGGCGCTTACGGCACTTCACAGCGCTTCTGGCAGTATATTACAGCGCTTTTGCAGGAACAGTTCAGCGCCTTCGGCAGCACGGCCACGCTTCTGGTAACACAGAAGAGCGCTATCGGTAGCACAGAGAAGCACTATTGGCGTATTATTAGGCGCTTTTGATTGAAATTAGGTTTTTGACTTCATTCGGGGTTTTTGCAGTAATTTCTCATTTCAGATCTGTCTTTTTGTCGGACAAGCTGTTATATTTGTCTTTCAGAACCTGCTTTTTTTGATATCTCCTAAGCTGATTTATTTAGGAATATCCTTGTTTTGGTGCTAATCTATTGGTCTGATCCATTTTTCTGAGTTTTCCAACCTAGATCTATCAGATATCATCCTTCAGATAATAGGTCCACCATGAAAAGTTATTTTGACCTGGTTATTTTTAACAAAACTAATATTTTCTGTATCTGAGACAGAACAGTGCTTTTGGCAAATATTATCACGCTTTCGGCTACACAGTGAAGCGCACCCGGATATTTTACAGCGCTTTTTGTATTATCGTTACACGCTTTTGGTATTTATCGCAGCGCTTTTGGAACGACAGTGAAGCGCTTCTGGTTATTGTTCAAGGCTTCTGGCTATATTGTTTGACGCTTCTGGTCTGCATTACAGCGCTCCTGGAACACAGTAAGTCACTTCTGGTAATGTTGTTCAGCGCTTTTGGTCAAAATTAATTTATTTTGGCTAACTTGTGAATTTTTGGTGGAACTAACAGAATTGCTGCAGCTTCTTAGTACTCACACAGAGCCAATAGGTGTTTTTTTTGACATATTTATGCAGGACGAGCGTTGAAGACCCTTTTGTTTTACCTCACTAAGTCTTAGAAACACATTGCATGCCTAAAAGGAGTAATTGAACAAATCTTTTCTTGCAATCTAAGTCTTAGGAACATACTGATTTTCTTAAGGGACAATGGACATGTATGGACAAACACCTCAATTTTCTAAAGGACAATGGACATGAATGCCAAAAACTTCATTTCATAAGGGACAATTTACAACTACAATCGTGTGTGCATAGCTTAGTTGCACCTTATTTTTCTTATAACGGGACAATTGAACCATTGTTTGACGTGCTTGATTTTACATTTTTTTACTTCCTTTAGAAGGGCCTGCTTTTGGATTGCGATTCATCCAAAAGGGACGACCCTAAGCGGAGTTTTCCTTTGAACCGCTATATAAAAGGGATAAGGCGAAAGCCAAGTCCTAACCGACGTCAGCCTTACCTTGTGATGCCAAACTGAAAAGAGGTGTACTAGCCCTTTGTGGAAACGATTTTCACATTGAGCGAAGTGTTTGAAACTCTTAGTAGGATTGGTTAAAGCTTTTAGTAGCTTGTCGCATTGCTCTTAAGGCGTTGGTCCCTCAAAGTCACTAAGAACCAA
Source organism: Cunninghamia lanceolata (assembly GCA_027924645.1). Classification (NCBI taxonomy): domain Eukaryota; kingdom Viridiplantae; phylum Streptophyta; class Pinopsida; order Cupressales; family Cupressaceae; genus Cunninghamia; species Cunninghamia lanceolata. The sequence continues at coordinate 3,180,311 of BSBN01000831.1, forward strand.
TCTAGATAGAGACTACCCGACCTACCTCCGAACATTGCGGTAATCATCAGTGCAAGGGAAATCGATTTAAACCCTTAAGACACTCACCATTGGCTCCCTTGAGAAGAGATAGTATTCCCTCGGACATAAAGCTCTTGTGACCTACTTGAGCTTTCCAAGGGGAGGGTGAGATATCCCTACCTATCGTCTCTCGCAAAGATACTAAATATCCGATACCTTTATGGAATGATATTTTTATCGACGGAGTATTAAGTTGTGAGCTGATCTACTGCAATGAAACCTTGTCTCTAGGGATAAAAAGTGCTTGTTATTGATTGCAACTGTCTTAGACCTGTGGAAACATTGGGCTTGTTTGGAGCCTTGAACATACACTATATGTTGTGTCAGTCCTTGTGCCTTTTTTTTGACCACTTGTTTGCTGTGTTTTCTCTTGCCAAACCAATCCAATCAGAAACAGAAAAATCTTGCCTTTGAAAAACATCAGACACTACTTCAGCGCCCCTGGTATTACAGCAGCTCGCCTTTGGTAATACAGTAGATCGCCTTTGGTCAGCCGTAACCCGCCTCTGGCAAAACTCTACTTCAGCGCCCTCGGTATAACAGTAGCTCGCTTTTGGTCACTGTAGCTCGCCTTTGGCATAACAGTAACTCGCTATTGGCAGCTCAGTCCGTCGCCTCTGGCCCACAGTAGCACGCTTTTGGTAGCACAGTCCTGCGCCTCTGGTCAAACAGTATAGCGCTTTTGGTCCAGTACTTTGTGCATCAGAGTTTGTCCGTTTCTTCAAAGCATCTTACAGATTCCCAGCATTACATTGTGTCCTCAGTATTTCCCATGGTCACCACTAGGCTATAGCAAACCATGAAGTCTAGGCAAGTTGTCCCTAAGAAACACAAGTCACCCCCTCGCACACCACAATCAGGTCGTCTCAACGTTACTCCCAAAGTGACTCCTAGTACACCCACGGCAAGACCAATTGGCTCTCCAAACATGCCGCACATAGATGAACCAAGCAACCCTCATGAGGATAGAACCCCTTTGCTAAATACACCGCAGTATACCACAGGCTTGCCTCCAGATTTTGTCCCACAAGGTTATGTCATAGATCAACCCCCATCTCAAGAAGAGCGACACTTTGAAATAGGTCAATCCTCTCAAGAAGATGGGCAAGATCTTGATGAATTTATACAAGATCCTAGAGCTATAGCTGCCTTTGATAAAATCCTTAGTGAGAACCAAGATCATTTCTTTCGCTTGCTTGCAAAGCAAGGTGCCAAGTTACCTCAAGATTTTGATGTGTCCACTCTCAAGGAGAGCAACAACACCCAAGCAACCATACAAGCAGTGCAAACCATGTCCACGGCAACTACGCCCTTACCTACTCAAGGTTCGCAGTATAGGAATCCCCTTTTTCAAAATCCAATAGGGGAGAGGCCCATATCACCACTTTTGACTCCTATGGAGATCTATCAAAACCAACAAGAAACTCTCCAACGGCAAGCAGAGTTAGCTAGGCAAGCCACCTTAGCTCGATCCAATGTGCAACCACCTCCTAAAGTGTCCATCCCAAGCGCAAGCGGAATCTTGGTTACCCCATCACGCGTAGGTTTCCCACCCAATTACAATCTGGGGAACACGTATGTAGCCATGCAACAAGGGTCTCAACAAATGCCACCTCCTATATCATCACACCTGCATGTCTCTCAACCAATTGGAGTCACGCAGCCCCAACCACAACATTCTTCTACTCTCATCCTCAAGCAACCCCAACCGTCGCAAATCACTTCTACCTATGTCCCTCAACCACAACATTCTTCTACTCTCATCTTCAATCAGCCCCCACCGTCGCAAATCACTTCTACTTATGTTCCTCCTCCACAACGTTCATCCACGCTCAACTTCTTTCATACATTGCCTAGCCACTCTCAACATTCCCAACATCAGGTTTCCCAAAGCTATGTGCCACCATCACAACCTAATCAAACGCACTTTAGCTTTCCTCCCCCCAATACGTTTCTTCAACCATCGCAAAGCCAACATTCTTACCTAGCGCCACCTCCACCTCTGCCTAATCAAAACCCCCAATTCCAATCCAATCTGAACCAATCATACAATCCATACAATCCCAATCAATCTTATGACCCTTACAATACCAGTACGCATGGCTCACACTACAATCTTCCATATGGGCAACACCAACCACTTTTTGGACAACAGGAGACGTTACCAACCCCTCCCACGACTATGGAACTAAAGATTGCGGAGGTGCAACAACAGCTATCTGATCTTACGTTTGGCCACACCAAAAAGACCTTCTCCTTGGAGGAAGTGTGCCCTTATCCTTTTGATCGGTCGTTACCAATGATCCCTTTTCCTCAAAATTTTACTATTCCCAAGTTCGATAAGTACAAAGGAAAAGGTGACCCAAAAGACCATCTTAGGGAATTCTATCTTGCTTGCTTCGAGGTCTCTCACAACGACACGTATCTTATGCATCTTTTTCCTCGCAGTCTTTGAGGACAAGCAATAGAATGGTTCTCACACTTACCTACGGGTATCAAGCCTTTCAACGAGCTAGCAGAAAAGTTTGCCACCCATTTTTCTTATAACGCAGAGCATGAGATTTCCATGACAGACCTATGCAACAATAAACAGAAAAATGGTGAGACTTTCATTTCTTTCCTTCAGCGATGGAGACAAATGGCTAGTAAATTCCCTTTCAAGATTCCAGAGAAACAGCTTGTTAGCATATTTGTACAGAACCTCAACCAAGAGTTAGGTTTCCATTTGCAAATTCTTAGTGCTACAACCTTTGATGAAATCACATACAAGGGTATCAACATAGAGAAGGCCCTCATTGCTAAGGGTGTGGTCAAAATCTTTAAGGAGACGAAAGATAGCAATTCGCATCAACAGTCGAATGATAAACCCAAATATTGGAACAAGAACAAAAACGTGGTCAACGATGGGGTGGTCGATACTAAGCATGTCCAAACGTTGCAAACACCGCTGCAACTCTCCAAACCAAGTCAAGCTCCACCTCAACAACAGCAGCAACAAAGGCAGCCTTATCCCAACCAACAGCAAAGACAACAAGAGCGGCCTCAACAAGATTACCCTCCGCGACGTCAATTTACTCCTTTGGGAGTGCCCATAGAATCGGTCTTACAGCAAGCTTTGCAAAAAAGGCTCATAACCTTACCTGATGCTCCTCCTTATGGAGAACCTATCTACAAAACTGCACGTTACAGAGACAATGAGTATTGTGAGTTCCATAGGAGCAAAGGTCATCGAACTGTGTCTTGCATGAAGCTTAAGCACCTCATCCAAAACCTCATTGACGGTAATCAAATCACCTTTGAGAATGAATCACCAGCGCAACACACGAACAAGGATCTCGATATGTACAAGGAACCATTCCCTCATCATGGTCCACCTCCTCCTTAGGATAGAGGTAAAGGTATCAATCACGCTTCCACGTCCTTCGATTCCATTGTAGGTCATTTTGAAGAGAGTCGAGTGTCTACCCTCACCATTAAAGGCAAATCTACGGATTGTGCTATTACTACTCGTCGAGGTCATGTCACCATTCGTGCACCTACACCTAGGCTTCCGGTTCAGTCTGATTATAATCTTGTCGAACATCTAGGGAGAACACCAGCGCAGATCTCTATTTTGGACCTTCTACGGTCATCACCTACACATAGAGTGGTGTTAGAAAAAGCCCTCCAAGAGTCGTCCGTTCCTAACAACGTAGCAGTCGCAGATTTCCAAGCTATAGTGGGTAATATTGCTTCACCTTACAATGTGGTCTTCTCTGAGAAGGACCTTCCCTCCCATGATCCTTGTCACAACGATGCCCTCCATATTGAAGTGCTCATCCATAAGCGCAAAATCAAACGCATCCTCATAGATGGTGGTGCTGGTCTCAACATCTGTTCTTTAAAGTTACTAAAGCAATTGGGATACTCTGAGGATCACGTCAACACTGATCATAGTATTACAATCAAGGGGTATGATGATGCAAAACGCCATTCAGAAGGTGTTATTCACTTGCCTATACAACTGGGCCCTGTCATGCTTGAAACTAGGTGTCAAGTCCTTGATATTGAGCTGCCTTACAACATTATTCTGGGCCGCCCATGGATCCATGCAATGAAAGCTGTTCCCTCCACGTACCATCAGTCCCTAAAGTTCCCATACAATGGTACGGAGATCACCATCCCAAGAGATCCCAATCCTTTTGAATTTTGTCGTGTCTTGCAAGGAAGCTATAAGAATTGCAACCAAGTGCCTAAAAATGACAAAGCCCTTGAATCCCCTCTCTATGTTGATCCTGAAACTCTCACACAAGCCTCTACCAGTGAGCCTACACCCCTCCCCAAAATCACAGCTCGCTTTCGGGATATAGGATTTGGCTCTTATGATATCTCTGAATCTTGTTGTGTAGGGCGGATGCCTTTATCTCCAAAATCTTACGGCAAACCACCCATTGCTAAAGTTACCAAAAAAGCAAATATTCCTCCCCCACCATTCCTAACCCAATTCCAACATGGACGGTTATTGGAAGAGGAAACTATTGAGGACATCTCTTCTTGGCTCTACAAGGAGAAAGAACCAGTCACGATACCAGTCAAGCAGTATGGCAATGGCTTAAGGATAGTGAAAAACATGGGCTATAAAGGCAAAGGTGGCCTTGGGAAACAGAATCAAGGCACTATGGAGCCCATTGTGGTAACAAAGAAGCTAGACAATAAAGGATTAGGATTTGGTAAGAAGGTACCACGCGCCTCGGACATCGAGTATATCCTCGACGAGGTAGCTGACAAGTTTCCCGCCGATTCGACATCTACAGAGGATATCACCGATGACTCTTCCCTCCACATGACCAATCTATTCGCAGAATCCTCCATTTTTACACTATCCTCCGTATCCTTAACTTCCACCACCAGCACCCAGAATGTCACGCTTGTCTACCCTGAACTTATTGATTGGGACCAACAAGGGGCCCCCGTTATAGATGTATTTCAGAATGACGAAGCTTTAGCTGAGTTCATGGGACTTCGGGAAGGTATCCCTCTTGGCGATCACAAGGCAGGTTTTGTAATGGAACTAGAGCCCATGGCTTACTTTGGTGAGAATGCCAAATCCTCTAGTCGCAAAAGTGCAAATAAAGAGAGATCTCTAGGTGAAAACCACACTGTGGCACCTCCTGATCATAAAATAATAAAAATAAAGGACGTATCCAAAGGTGAAAACCCAACTGTGGCACCTGAGGATGGAGGATTTGACCTTCCCTTACCTTCTAAGTATCAAGAGAAATCAGCTCTACTAGTGGAAGATTCTACAGAGATCAACCTAGGTACAGAACAGAATCCAAAGACAACATTTCTAGCGGCATCATTATCTGACACAGAGCACAGAAACCTTAACAACTTCTTCTTGCAACGAACCATCAACTTTGCATGGACCTATGCGGATATGCCAGGGCTCGACCCTAAGCTGGTAGTTCATTGTCTCACAGTTGATCCCAAAGTGAAACCAGTGAAACAGAAGTTGAGAAAAATGCACCCACAGATAGCTCTCTTGGTGAAAGTAGAAATACAGAAGCTGTTAGACGCAAAGTTTATATGACCCATTGACTATTCAGATTGGGTCTCAAACATTGTACCTGTGTCTAAACCTAATGGGCGCATCCGCATGTGTAATGATTTCAGAGATCTCAACAAGGCATGTCCCAAAGATGATTTTCCACTACCAAACATTGACATTATAGTGGACTTGACAGCAGGTCACGAGATGCTTTCTCTTATAGATGGATTCTCAGGCTACAACCAGATTAGAATAGCTGAGGAGGATCAACACAAAACAACCTTTACATGTCCTTGGGGCAATTACTGTTGGTGTGTTATGCCGTTTGGTCTGAAGAATGCAGGAGCAACCTATCAGCGAGCTATGACAGTGATCTTCCACGATCTATTTCATCACATCATGGAAGACTATGTGGATGATATATTGGCTAAATCTTCTAGAGCGGATCACATACAGGTCCTAGGACAGATCTTCGACAGGCTTGAAAAATACCAAGTAAGACTTAATCCTAAGAAGTGTGTCTTCGGTGTCACATCAGGGAAGCTATTGGGATACATAGTATCTCGTAGGGGCATCGAAGTAGATCCAGCAAAAGTAAAGGCTATAGTGGAGATGCCTCCACCAAAGAACCTTAAAGCATTAAGGAGCCTCCAAGGAAGGTTACAGTCCATCAGGCGTTTCATATCACAGCTAGCAGATAAATGTCAACCCTTTCAGCACTTGCTCCGAAAGGATGTTTCATTTCGATGGGACAACAAGTGTCAGGCAGCATTTGATCAACTTAAGGAGTATCTAGCTACACCTCCTGTATTGGTTCCACCAGTTGCGGACAAACCCTTGATATTGTACATCTCCACTACAAATTCGGCCCTAGGGGCCCTGCTAGCACAAAATGATGACTCAGGCAGAGAGCACGCAATTTACTATATCAGTAGAACCTTGGTGGGATATGAGCTCAATTATTCACCCATGGAAAGGGCTTGTCTAGCAGTAGTGTTCGCCTCCCAAAAGTTGCGACATTACATGTTGAACCAACACACAAATCTGATAGCCAAGATTGATCCCTTGAAATATCTATTAGCAAAAGCCGCTCTCACAGGCAGACTAGCTAAGTGGGTCATGATCCTTAGTGAGTTCGACATTGAGTACACAGATCGTAAGGCAATTAAAGGACAAGCCCTCGCGGATCAACTAGCAGAAGCACCTATGAAAGATACACATCCTATGGTAGAAGACTTTCCTGATGAGAATCTCTTCACTCTTTCCAACTCCATAATGTGGAAGTTATACTTTGACGTCTCTTACACACAGCATGGCTCAGGAGCTGGCATCTTATTTGTTACACCTCAGAATGACTACATTCCAAAGTCATATCGGCTAGCATTCCCTTGCACCAACAACATAGCCGAGTATGAAGCACTCCTTATAGGTCTCAATACAGCAGTTCAATGGGACATCACAGAATTACAAGTATATGGAGACTCACAGCTAGTCATCCGCCAAGTCACAGATGAATACCAAACAAAGGATGAAAAGTTGGTCCCCTACAAACAACTAGTGGATGCCTACAAACCACATTTTTCTACCATCACATTTGAGCAAATTCCAAGAGACCATAATAAAGCTGCAGATTCTATGGCTTCTGTAGGGTCACTGATTAACATGCCTGCAAATACACAGAAGTGTGAATTCTTGATTGAGCAATTGTTGATACCAGCCGTCGATGTTCCTGTTACTGAAATCATCTGCGAACTTGTTGGTCCCAATTCCCCATGGTACGAAGATATCTATGAATACCTCAAGAACAAAACCTTTCCCCCTGACCTATCATCCACTCAACGCAAAACCTTTATCCGTCGATCCTCTCGTTACATCATTCTGGGTGATACACTATATCGCCGGAGTCTCGATGGTATCCTCTTACGATGTCTTAACGCGGAAGAAGCCGAAGCTACCTTACGAGACATACACGAAGGTGTCTGTGGCGCACATTCTACCGGTCCTAATCTTGCTAAGAAGATACTCAGAACAGGTTATTATTGGCCTACAATAGAGCAAGATGCTGCACAGTTTGCTAAGAAGTGTCTACAATGTCAGCAGCATGGAGATTTGATTCACGCACCCGCTCATGAGTTACAACCTGTGACAACTCCATGGCCTTTTTCTCAATGGGGTCTCGACCTCGTAGGACAAATCCACCCTTCCTCCTCTAATGGCCACAAGTTTATCATTACCGCCACTGAGTATTTCACGAAGTGGGTGGAAGCCATTCCTATGACCTATATCACCGGTAAACAAATAGCCAAGTTTATCCTAAACTACCTCATATGCCGGTATGGTATTCCCCAAGCCATTGTCACTGATAATGGGAGACCATTCAAGAACCAAGATGTTCGTGCTTTATGCATACAATACAATATCCAACATCGCTTTTCAACTCCCTACTATCCGCAGAGTAACGGCCAAGCTGAGGCTTCCAATAAAACCATTCTCAAGATCCTAAAGAAAACAGTCAATGAAGCTGGTCGTGATTGGCACTTGCAACTTAATCCCGCCCTATGGGCCTACCGCACTAGTATCAGAACACCAACTGGTGCCACACCATATGCCTTGGTCTTTGGCTCTGAAGCCATCCTACCTATAGAGGTCGAGATCCCATCCCTCAGAGTATCCATGCAGGACCTGATCGGCGGAGATGAGTATCGCACTTCCAGATTAGCTGAGCTTGAACTACTAGATGAGAGGCACCTTGCCGCACTTAATCATCTCCATGTCTATCAAAACTGCCTCCGGCGAAATTACAACAAAAAGATCAAAGAAAGACGGTTTCAAGTTGGTGATCTTGTACTTAAGGAGAATCAGAGAAATCAAGCAGATCGAGAGAAGAAGGGCAAGTTTGAACCTAACTGGTTAGGTCCCTTCATTGTCACAGCAGCATATGGCTCGGGAGCTTATACTTTAGCTACACCTGACGGCATTCTTCTAGATGAGCCACTTAACAGTGTCCATCTCAAGAAGTTCTATGCCTGATCCTCAGAGTATTCCCACAAAAACTCAAAAAAAAAAAAAAAATCAGAAAATACAAAAATACAAAAACATTCATCCTCTGGTGAAAACCTGGCAAACAGGCGCCTTGGATAAGTACCATAGTGAAAACCTGGCAAACAGGCGCTATGCGTAGAGTCAGCATCCATCGTCTATCGAGTCCTGTCCACTCCTTGTCCAGTTCGCAACCTGATTCATCCATCCATCCATAATAAAACCATTGACTTTGTTTGCATTTCCATCTCCCTACCTAGTATAGCTTGGAAATTTGTCAGTGTCCCTCATCGTCATCCCACGTCTTGATCTGTGTCTACAGTTAACACTATCTTGTCCTAGGTCAAGTCTTTCGGTGTCTTCTTCGGCGGTCACCCCTACAGTTTCCTCTACCAGAATGGGGGCAACTCTTTCCTTAGCTTCAGTCTAGGATTGGTTCCTTGTTCGTGGTTCGTAGCGCATACTTCAATCTTGTCTCATTTCCACAGGTAACACCCTTTAACGGACACTTCGCTCCTACGATAAGGCTGTTATCTTCTCAACACTTGTTCTACATCATTACCTCCACCAGAACTACATATCATCTTTTCAATCTTAAGGTACCTTGATCCCATGGATATGGGTATGTAGGCAGTTTGGAATACGAAGGACGTTTCCAGTACTCAGGTACATAAGATCACCTCTTCTCCGCTCTTGTTCTACATCATCATACTAACCAGAACTACATATCATCTCTTCTCAATCTTAAGGTACCTTGATCCCATGGATATGGGTATGTAGGCAGTCTGGAATACGAAGGAAGTATCCAGTACTCAGGTACATAAGATCCCCTCCTTTCACCTTGACCCATTCATCACTCTATCCAGAACTACATATTTATCATGTTCATCTTCCATCGTAAGTGTGCCTTGATCCCGTGGATACAGGGTATGTAGGCAGTCTGGAATACGAAGGATGTTTCCAGTACTCAGGCACACATGATCCATCATTCTCCACCCATCCCAATCCATTAGCACATTTCATCCTTCTAGTCTTCCGTTTTTCAAAATCCATTCGCCTCGACTTGACTAACTCAAGCAGCAAGCTAGCGCATCCTTTCAAAGCAGTAGTCCTTCACAAACCTGAAGCAAAGAGGCCTACTTCCAGAGTCATCTACTGCCCTACATACCGATTGCCAGCATCAGCTAAGTACCGCTTAACTAAGCCCTAGATCAACAAGCTTGTCTTCTACGAAGTGTTCCATTGTCGAGACCAACACACACGTCTCCTGCAACATGTGGCATTTCCTGCAAGTGAGACATTGTCTTTTTAGGTAGATAGCCCCCTTTAACGGACACAGAGTTCCTACGATAAGGCTGTTATCTTTCCTATCCAATCTATCCTGAGCAAACCTCTTTGGCAAGAGAATATGTTGGCTGTATGTTTACTTTATAAGTCAGTCAATTTACTTTTTGGTTTATCTTTTTGTTCATTTTCCAATACCTATTCAAGACTACCTTGATTCATCTATAATCTTGGTATGTTGCAATGCAGTACGGATTTGGGGCATAGTCATTGTTTTCGTGTGCTGTGTTCGAGGAATGATCTTTAGTATCTTTCTTAACATTCTATTTATCTTGTGTGTGTTAGGACCTAGCATCTTACATATTAATAATTCTTCTTGCATTTACATGTATTGAAGTTTATTTTATGTTCAAGACTATGGCTTATTCACATGTTCCAACAAGGTTATATTATGCCTAAGGGATCTAAGTTCAAACCGTTTGCTTGCAGAGTCAACGTACATGCACTCAGATATTACTGCACCTTGGTCTTTTATACCTTGGTGGCAAACTATCCACGTGCTATATCAAAAATAAGGATTGCTCTTTATAAACAAATGTGAAACCATTGCAACAAGCTCATCCATTTACACCATCCATTTTTCCATGGCCTTATATAGTTTTCCAGCAAAGATCAATCAACAGTCTTTCTCTTATGTTCTCTCCTATCTCCTTTCTTCTATCTATCATCAACCCAACCTCGTCTGTCTCCAACAAATCTTCTAGTCGAGCGTCAACACAGTTCTTCTGTCGCTTCCATGTCTTTCCTCTCGAGGGGGCACCCTACACTAACTATGCTGGGGCAACTACCTACACTAGGGCATCAAAAAAATTGTATCACCTCTTCAACAATTATTTTCTTTGAAGCAATGCTACATGCTGCATTGCATCAAAGAGGGGAAAAATGTAGACACCCTAAAATGACCAACTTGTCATGCTACTTGCATTTCATAATCTGTCTAATCACCTGCATTGCAAACGTTAATTAAATAATCTAATTATTTAATTAATTATCATCAAATTCTTCTAAATCACAAAATTGCGACATTAATTAAATAAATCCTCTTTATTTAATTAATTAAATCAAATTCCTCTATATTCTTCCACAATTAAATAATTTTTAATTATTTAATTAAATCATTGTCACCTTCCAAAATTCACATCTACATTAATTAATTAAATCCAATTATTTAATTATTTCAACAAATTCCCTCTTATCTACAATTAAATAATTCCTAAATTATTTAATTAAATCAAAAATCATTCTCCCAAAATCATGCACAACAATTAAATAAATTTATTTATTTAATTTGCTTTTAAATCTTCTAAATTAAATAATTCTAATTATTTAATTATTTCTTCCAAAATATCTTCTCTAAATTTAAATAAATCAATTATTTATTTTAATTGCTTTTTCTTCTAATTTGAGTTATCTCTAAATAACTCAAGCTTTCTTGCTCATCAATTAAATATTTCTATATTTAATAAAGCAAAATATCTTCTATTCTCATGCAAATCTCTTCTTCTTGTTTTAAATCACTTAACTGATTGATTTATTCTTTTAATTGATTTATCTCTTCAGTTAACTCATTCTTCTATTCTTGATAACTCATCTCATGCAAAAGAAAGCAAGACACATGTCTTCTTCTCATTCGTTGCACATTCCTCAACTTATCTCCTCCATTGATTCTTCTGAATTATCTGGACCGTTGATCGATTTTCCTTGAAATCTATATAAACCCCTCTCATCTCCTTCATTATCTCTCTCTTCGATTTTATTCTCAGGCATACTTAACAGAGCTTCGAGCATACACTACGCGTTGATTGAGCACCACAACGATCTTTTGACATTGATCTCTTGAGCACTACACTTGCTTGTTGCAGCTATGGCTTTGCAATTTCATTGAGCAATTCTACATTCAATCCAAAGGAAACAACACAAATTTCGGTAAAAGTCTTTATTGCATTGATTATTTGTCATGGCTTTTATTTAAATTCGTTTTCTTTATGTTATTGGATTTTTGGTTTTTGTTAGTTTAGAATAGATCGATTTTTCCATATACACAGTGAACATGCCAAAAATCATCAAGGCATAACTTTAGGTTGTAAATCTCTTGTGTAACATCGTTGCCACAGTGTTAAACTAAAGGTCCTTCATATTTTCTACTAGCTATTGATGTTCTTCTTGCAACTACTCATATTCACTTTGCAACTCTATATCAGTTCCAAAGGTGATCCTCATTCTGGCATCTTTCATGGCAATAATTTCTAAATCTGATTGTTCACTTTTCATTTTGTAATAATTTCTGGATTTCATCAACTGTATTGTTTGTGCCTTGTTGAACTTGGCAATGCTTATGCCCATGTCTGTTGAAGCCATAGGGTCAGTTTCCCCAACTTTAAGGGTCATCATGTGTCCAAAGGATTTTTGTATATCGATGATCTTTGGCCTTTTGTGACGTGGGTATAGTGCCCATATCAACATTGAATTTTCATCAGGATTGAATCTTGACCCTATGTAAATTTCCTTCACACTCTCTATGTTTAACTTGTATTCTCCTTCCTTGTTATGCAAAAAACTATCAAAAATTAAAGAGGCATTGAGGTCCCAATCAGGAAATTTGGTATAAATTGTATAATCTAATTTTATGGAATTCTAAAATGAAATGATGGTAATTTAGTATAAATTGTTTGGCACAATGTTTCTGGTTTATGACTTGCATAAATGTGCAGGGATGTGACTGGCAGACTCTTCTTATTGATACAATCAAGATCTATTAAATTATTGTGATCTATCTAAGAGGATTTTAATCCTTCCTTGAAGGAAGCAGTTAAGAGGGATCACACAATGACAGCAAAATGTGCACCAACAAAATGAAAATATACTTGATATATTCAATTTTGAACAACTTAATAGTATTGTCTAGAGACAGTATAATAGCCTTCAATTATAGACTCTCCTTATCTATCCAATTGATATTTCCAAATTACTGTAATCTGTTTAAAAGGATTTTAATTCCTACTTGAAGAAACCAGTTAAGAAAATTACACAGGAACAACAAATGTGTTTGATGAATTTAATATTCTACTTGGAATAAATTCAACTAATAAGGAATACCAACTTGGAGACAGCCAAATAATTGCTTATCTTAACAAATAGTTGATACCAGTATAGAGCCACTGAATCTGAGATCTTCAATTGATTTCCTCAAAATATTATGTGCAACATTGTCTTTGGATATGATTTAAAACATTTTGATAGTGAATGGAATGGATGAAAGCTACTAGTAATGGTACTGATTCTAATCTAATCTTGATGATTATTCAAAAGACGGCCTTGGGTTCCCTTTATAAATTGGGAAGCAAACAAGCTTCAGGCCGGTTACAATGGAAGAGTCGCATCTTTTCATAACTAACTGAATTAAGAAAATAAACAAAAATATAATTAAAACACCGATCCGTTACTCTTCAAATAGAAGCCTGTGATCATTCAAGGCTTGAGCAAGGTTTTCTATTTTCTCATAGGATGTTTCATCTATGTGTTGGTCGATCTACTCCTTCTGAACAACAGGTGCATCAACTACTCTACTAAGAAACAAATTGACTTCAAATAAATGCTCAATATATTCTTGCTTGGCATACGTGTTCAACTTGAGGGTTACTTCCTTCATGTCGTGCTCCATGTTCATTATTTTCTCAAGATGTTTATGGATATTATCCATAATCAGATCTTCATCATTTATTTCCTATGATGCTGTGTTTAGAACCATGAGCACATCTTCCTTCCACTCTTCATATTTTCTTGGTTCTCTAGTGTCATCATTAATTGAGGGAGCAAGATCAAAGGAATTCAGTTCCTTGCCTAATTCATTGTGGTATTCCTCATGTATCTGAACCAATTTATTATACATCTGCAATCTTTGCCTTGTAATGCTATCAGAAATTTCTTTCTTCTTTTCCATCATCCTTTCTTATAATCTTTTGTGTTCTGTCATGGCTGAGTATGTTTGTTGGAACGCCTTCCAATAGGCATCTGCATATTCCCACATTTTATTAAACCTCTCTTTTATGATTTCAGTAGCCATATTGTATTTAAGAATTTTCAATTCCTTTTCTAACTTTTCACACTTCTTTTGAGACTTGGCATGGCATTCTTTCCAATAGATTGCATCTATTAATGCATCTAGTGTTTCTTGATCTTTCTGAAACCATGGAGGATGCACCTCAGATGTGGAGGATGAGGATGTTCTTTCCTTGTGGTATACCAATTCCTTTCTCAGCTTATCATTCTCCTTGATTAGTTTCTCAATCTGAGCTTTGGTAAATTTTGCCACATTAACATTCAATTCATCTGCCTCTAAGGGATCTGTATCTCCTAACCTTTTGACCAAAAGGTGGCCAAACAATTGATTTGGGTCACTAACTATTGTTGGTCTCTTATCTTGAGGATAAAATGACCAAATCAATAGGGTGGATTCACTTGTATTGTACCCTGGGTATATCTTGTCACTTGCTTCTTCTATCAAATTCAGTGTTTTGTCTTCCCTTCTTCTAAATGTATCAAATACTATAGTAGAACTCATGTCCCAACTTGGCAAAATAAATACTTTGGCTTCTTGGAGCAATTGTCTTCCTCTTTCTGGAGTAATAGATTCCGGTTCTCTGTCAATTTAAACTCGGGGGTTTTAATAAACTCATCATCAGAGATAAACTTCTGTGCAACCACAACTCTAATATCATCAGACACATCCTCTGAGGTCTCAATTTCCACATGATCTAATTCTGCAGGAGGTTCATAATGTGGAATTACAGGAGCATTTATTGGTTGCATTTGTACAATTTCATCATCACTCATTTCTTCATCAATATCTATAGAAAATGATATTTTAGGAGTTGGCTAAGAGGGTATATGAGCCAATGGCTGCACCTCTTGAGCCTGAGTCCCAGAATATTGTATGTAGGTTGTATCAAAAGTAATTAATGGCACATCTTTTACAATTTCATTAGAATGAGAAATAAGATGCTCAACTCTTGTCAGTGGGTCTTGAATCTCAGAAAAAGCCCTTGAATATGTGGGAATATTTTTGCTCTTCCAATCCTCTGCAAGAAAAATCTTATTAATAATGGCCATTCTATCTTCAGTGGAAGATTCATCTCGATTCCTGATTATATCTACTTCTGAAAAAATATGTTCATAACTAGATAGTCCTTGTGATACCCTAGCTTTGTTGATAAAACCTTCTGCATCGAAATTTTGCCTTTCATCTCCTATTGGGAGATTATATTGTGCTAATTTAGCATTTATTTCCTCATAGCCCTCATTCATGACTACTGTGAATTCCCCAAAGCACAAAGTGCTGGGCATGAATGATTGTTTGTTGTATTTCTTCAAATGCATAGCATAAGACTTAGCCAATTGTCTAACAATTTCCAAATGTGCAATTCTATCTGGGACAATTCTAGGTAACAAATAAGGGGAACCTTCAAAACCATAGACCCTTATCATAGTGTAGTTTTAAAATGCATACTAGTCCCCCCAATTATGATCCACCTTGTTCTTTGAGTCATTTTCCTTTGGCCTAAGGAACCTTTGTATTTTTGGGGAGAGGCTATAGTCATGAGAACATCCCAGCCATTGCATTACAGGTTTCACAAAATAATCTTCAAAGCAAAAATAATGAGATCTATCAAAATGTCAATCCCACAGAGAAGTCCACATTTGTACTGGCCTTGGATCCCCATTATCAAATGAGTCCCAAATTTTCATCTCTATACTCCACAATCCTCTGCCATGCCCTTCATGCAAAAGTAAATGTATTAACAAAGAATAATGTTTGAAATTAATTTGATCACTATTGTGTTTGATTTTCTCCAGTCCTTGGTTCAAGGCATTGGCTATGTAGCTCACATAATCAAAAGGCATTGCTCCCTTTGTTTGAATGTCTACAGCTAACACCATAGGTGCAACTAACATCTGTGGGGGGACCTTAATACCTAACACTCGACTAGCAGCATAGTAGGTATAACGAAAATATTCCTCAAACAATTCTTCAGAAAAAGGGGGGTTTTTAGTATTGGAAAATTTTCTCCTTTAACCCTTATCATCCCTTGGTCTGTGCTAGGCCAATTTGCCTCTCTTGTAATTAGTATCCATATGTTGATATTCAAACAATAGGTCTCTAACTGTAATTGGCATATTGAAGCCACACTCTAATTGAAAAACATTTGAAATGAGGTCCCTAGAAAGCACCAGTATGTTTTCACCATTGTGTGATTTAATAGCCTTTGTTTTCAGGTCATAATGGCTAGCTAAAGCTTTCATCAAATCCACATTGACAAACACATCAAGCACTATGAGCCTAGCTAAATTTAACCTCCAAGGGTTGCAGACAGGATCATATCTATATTGCTTCTTGTAATGATATAGAAACAATTGATACCCTCGAATAGGAGTCCAGATATCTCCTAACTCCTTATAGTTGTCTAATAATTTATCTGAGGAAGGATTAGTCTGGGCACTTCTTTTAGGTCTCGGCCCAGACCTTGGACATTTGTCAATTAAATCTTGGTTTAATGACCTCTTCTCAATTTTTTGTCTCTTGGCTCTAGGTTTTTCTAGATTATCTTACATGATGCAAACTTCAAAGCTTCTACACAGTATTAATTTATAGACCAGGTTAATGTACTTACTTGGACTGAGCTTCCAGTTGGCCTTTTTCTTCTTCTTCATTCTACGAGGGATCAATTTCCTTTTTCCTTTTTCAGCAAAATTTTACAGAAGCAATGCAAGTTATTACAATCTCATCTCATAAACGCACAATATCTTGCCATCGGTTGGTATATTAATTGCATATATTTGAGTGATGTCTTGGAGTATCACATCATTCATGTCTAATAACTATCATTGCATCACTGTGACTTTGCATTATATTTCACCGATGCCCACTTCTTCCATCAATGGATTTCCTTTTCTCGATCTATCGACGGGATTCTATATGTAGTTACTCCGATATACCCTAGCTCGGCTGATACTTATCATATTGGTAATGCTTTTTAGTTATCTTGGGCCATCGGTGAAAATTTATCCTTGGTTCCACTGATCCTTATATGTTTTAGCGATGCTTATTGTCCTTGTGGGCTTTTATCAGCATATCGGGGGAACTTGTATATAAGATCCGCTGAAGTTGACATATTCCAGCTAACTTGAGTTCATCGGCTCATCGATGAAGGTTTGACATCTATTCCACCGAAGTCTTTATGTTGTGGTGATACAATCTACTTTTACCAATTTTGTCAGCCTATCAGTGGGACCATGATGCAGTTTCCACCAATATCTACATGTTATCCTGATAAGTTCACTATGTTTAATTCCATCAATATATCGGTGGGATGACTCAAAAGTTACTCTGATAGTTCATTGTCATACCGATATAATACTAACTTGTCTCTATCGGACCATCAGTGTAGCATAATGAAAGGTTCCAACGATGGGCTAGTCTAGGCTAATATACCCTTAGGTCATAAGATTTCAAATCTTGTGTAAGTTGTTTGCTTCATGAGTCTAAATCCTTGCTGCTTTTTGGGTCGGTATGAAGGGTTCAAAGTCTTCCTAAAGTGGATGTAATGGTATTTTGGTTAGTTGTAACTAGGGCAATGGTACTAATTTTTAGTCATGATAATAAGATCATTGGCAGTGGGATGTTAGGTTTTCAGGTAAATCAATTATAAATTAAGGTCGAACACCATGGTAATTAACTAATTATATGTCATTTGTGAATTTCAATTTTTTTTGATACAGTTGGTCGAGAGTGGGATGCACTACATTTGTACATTGCAAACAATCTTGATTGGATGACAGTATGGATTGAATGATATCAACAATCCAGTGGTGCATTAACATGGGAAGGTGTGGCTTCATTGGTCAAAGAAGCTCATCATAATGGAGATTCCAATGTTACACCAAGGGAAATTGATTTAGCATATGGTTTAAGAGATAAACAGGTAAGTATAAATATATTAATCACCCATATTATTTAATTATTTTCAATTATATTAATGTATATATATGTTGAGTTTTTTTTCTTTGCATAAATTCAACCAAGAATAAATATCTTTATCAACTAACGATGCAATAATTTTTACATGTTTGACATATTCAGGTGAAACACCACAAGGCTATGTGGTGCAATGGTCGTAAATTTTGAATCAAAAAGTTGAATGACATGAAGAAAACTTGTGATTCTAGGATAACTGCAGTCTTTTAGGTGACTAATGTTTCATCTAGAAGTGACATACATCCAGAAGTCTCAGAAAATCCATACTATGGTATTTTGGATGATATACTTGAGTGTGACTTTAAGTCCTTCAAATTAGTTATGTTCTTTGTCCAATGGTACAGGCTATGATTGAATGAAAATGATCCCGAGAGAACTATTATTGAACATGATAATGGATTTACCAAGGTTAATATAAGGTCGATCGAGCGAGCTGGAAATGAGCCCTATGTTCTTCCAAGCCAATGTGAGCAAGTATTTTACTCAGAGGTTCCAGGTAAACTAGGTTGGTCATTTGTTGTTACATATGATCCAAGAGGAAGGCCGATAAAGTATAATGTGATGGAAGAAGAATATACCAAAGAACTAGAAGATGATGTAGATGATGATCAAGATCAATAGTTAGTTGATGATGTACCTAACGAAGATGTCGAAGAAGAGGAACTAGATCATGATGATGTAGGAGTTAATGTTCATGAAGATGATATCCATGTGGATGATGACATTATCAAAACTGATATCAATGACGATGATGATGATATGACCAATTCTTACAATGTCAAATCTGGATTGGATGATATAGACAAAGAGTTGGATGAAGAAGAAGATCAATGACATTGAAATGTATGAGTTATGTGATTATATTATCTATTTGATATTGATTTCTTGATAGAATTATATTTGACTTATATAGTTACATAATTAATTCATGATGTTTTTAATTTTTATGCCATTACATAATTAATTCATGATGTACTTTTTAATGTTATTAATTCATGATGCTACAACTATTAATGTACCTCTCCTAGAAATATCCATATGATCAAATCCTAATTACTCTACGACTATTTATGATTAGATATTATTTGATCATATCTTTGGTTATTTCATTCCCAAAAAATTAGTGTTCCTCATGTTGACCCCGCATAGTGACATGTGAATAGGGCCAACGTTGAATTTTTTTCAATTTGTGCTTTTATGGAGTGAAACTTGACATGGTTAGCCTAGACGCATGCATTGACGATATGGGAGGGTTTTGAGACTCAAACATGAGGTCATGCTATATAAAGGCATCTCGTCCTTCCTAATAATACAAGTTACCTTATTCTTCATCTATTTCATATATTGTTCTTAGCATTTCTTTGGTTAATGGTTTCAAAAGACGAGGCTCTCTGAGCCTCACCTTGGATCTATTACATATCAGTTTGTGCATTTTCATTAGCAATGAATATTTAGATGATCTTTAAAAAGCTTATTGAATATAAAGATGATAATAGGAAGCTAAAAAAATTAGTATATTTTGTTTATGGAACCTAAACCATAAGGTTTGTCACTCTAAAGCTAAAACCAAGTCAAATTAACCCCTAACACCTATTGGAAAAGTCAAAACATGCCTTTCTTTCAAATTCACAAGAACGTATAAACCTTTTGTAACCACACATGCATGTTATGAAAGTGTATGGTAATCCTACTTATAGCAGAAGTTCACATGATAAGCTAACCAATGACACTATATTGGAGGATAAACCCACCTATGGAATTAATTTAAGAGGTAAGGGATGCCTCTTAGTAGAATTTTGAGTCTTGGATTAATCCATAGTGCTAAAATTAGTTCTAGTGTTCTTCCCTTGGTGTTATATTTATCTCTACAATTTCCCATACTTAACCATTTCATCATCCCTTTTCCCAAGCTATTTGTATTATAATATAAACTTGGTCCAATCTCATATTAGCCCCTTAGGTAATTATCCATTTCCTCCAAGTTGAATGGAACCTTTTGTACCAATGCATCTATGTTTTCCTACCCTAATGGATCAAAACCTGACATCACCTTAACAATCTTCTTTATGTCATAGCATATCTCTGAAGTGCCTATGGCATGCTTTAGAAGTGTCAATATTAACTAGATTGAATATATTAATTTTAAAGTCTCTTAACACATTCCATGACAAGAAAATAACTCATTTGGATTAAGGAGTACTTTTCTAAACCATTCCTTCATATTCAACAATCCCTTCTCACACCCACATCATAATTCATATCCATGTTAGTTGTAATGAGTGTTTTAAACCAACAATCAATGAATCATAGGATAGAAGAAAACTCGTTATGCACAAGGATAAGAATCAAAGAGACTGAAAGAATCAATTCACTAGATTGTTCCCCATTACTGTAATAGACCAATGGAAAAAAATAAGTCATAACAAGAATAGGACCAAAAAAAACTAGGAAAAGAAACCTTGTAGGATACATTAATAAGACATTGATTGCAAGCATTTCTTCCATGATGTTTAAATGACAAAATATCAGATAGCTCAATCTTTAGTCAACAATCACTGATTCTTAGACATCCATCATGATTAAACATCACATATCATAAGCCTTTTTAACAATCACTGGGACTGTAGATAATATTCAATCATGTCATAGGAAATAAATCATCAAAAATTATAAAGAAAGAGAAAACCAACTATATAAGCTCAAAAGCCACCATACAAAAATTATATTTTGTAGAAAATAAAATAAACTATATGTTGACATAGCATATATATTTTGTATATAAACTATATGTTGACATAGCATATATATAAACTATATATTTTGAATTTTGGCTCCACGCGCACAGGAGCACGACATAACATTCTGCATTGAGACCCTAACTGGAGAGTTGCACCGAGAACCACTGCATCTAGCCCCTGAGTGGAGAGTTACGAGACTTCACTGGAGGAGTGTTGCAAGGCCATTGAGTCGAGGAGGAAGACTAGGAACCATTTGGTAGGAGGAAAGCCAAAGCGAGAGGTAAGGGCACTTAAAAAGGGAAAATCGACCAAGGGACAATAACTGTAAGTGATGTTTCCCCCACATATAGGAATATTGTTGCAAATATAGTGTTTTAGACTTTGTTTTTTCCCATCAAGGTGTTGCATGCTATATTTTGGTCAATTCGAGTCAATGTCCCATTGACAAACCCAAGTACTACCTAGTACTGGTGTCTGGTTAGTTTGAACAACCAAGCTTTGAGATGTTCAATCAGTTGGGTGGCCATTGTTGGCCTGTGAACTATAGTTTTTGTATCTATCTTAGCATATTTTTTCTACTATAAGATTGAAAGGAATTCCCGTCACATAACAACACACGAAGTTCACTAGGGTTCAAATTTCTAAACTTCGATGAAATAAATTTACATATTGAGGTCCACAAATGATCAAAGGGACTGAAAACAATACATGGTCCTAGTGCAATGAAAAATGCCTAGTGCCTGTCCATAAGAGAACTTATAGAAGTACATGATGCAGAGTTAGAGGAAGGAAACAAACTCACACAATCTCATTTGACAAGTCACAAACAATCTTGAACTTTCCTTCTTTTGACACACTTATTCAACTATATTTCCCTTCACAAAACTCAACACAATCACTCAACTTTTGCTTTAGAGTTCGAAACCATTACCAAACCTTCAAACACCTTAGTCAACTTCATCTTGATCAAAACAAACAATTACCTAGTCTACCCTTTCATTTTACCTTAACTCTCTTTATGACTGTCCTAAACTTCACAATTTGAACTCAACATAAAGTAATCTGACCCAAAACAATATTTAGGCTAATATAGACCACAGAATTTCCATTCTATTTCACTTCAAACAAATGTAAACCATCTCCCATCCTTTATTCTTGACAATTTAACAAAATCATATACTGTACTTTCATTTTAGTCTCCAAAACAAGGCTATTATTAGATAGATAAGTCAAAGCAATGGATTTTTTAACTTCATGCTTACACCAAGCCTTATATCAAATGAGATCAAATTATACCTTGGTAATCTCTTAACCAAAACAACCAAGAACTCACACTTAATCATCAAAAGCCCTTAAAGTTCTTACTATCACTGGTTCCTTCATACCCTGTTTTCAATGCTTGTAGGTCTTCCAACCTATTTGTCAAGGCTTCATTCACAATCTAAGCATTATAACACAAGTCTATCCACACTTTTCAATGCCCTCCTTGCAAATCTAAAACATATTCAAAATGGGTATCAAAACTTTTACAACACAAGCTTCAAATATTGTTGTCTCAGATAGATTTAGGCCTAATTAGGCCTGATTTCCATAAGGGTTTGTTGCTTTACTAACTCTTGACCAAAGTACACTTGTCCAGTGCTTGGGACATGTTTAGTTTGACTAGTATATGCTCTTCAAAGCATCAAAGTCCATTTACAAAGTATTTTCACAAAACCCTAAGGGCTTAACCTTCATAATTACTCTGTTCACAGACTGTACACAGTTTTTCAGTCAAGAAACTTCATTCCCTCACATCTTATCTTTATGATTTTGCCCTAAATCCAATGAAACATGAAAGAACATTCATAGTAGGATAATCTCACAAGAAACCAGAAGATTCCACCAATTAATAAAGGAAAAACATAATTATTTCTGTCTTTGCTTACCCTAATTGAGGGTTTTAGCAATCTGAAGTAAATCCACAATAACTCACACAAATCTTAACTAAAATGCATGAACTTTGATGTAACAGGAAGGTGATTGAGATTATTACCATATCCAACCATTCTACCATGCCTTCAAAGTCGTACAATTCCATACAATGCTTGGAAATGGTTTCAAAACACAAGATTGGTGACCCTACAAACCATTCCCATGCCTACAAACTATTGTTACCTCCACATGCATTTGACTAGTAGTGACAACCTTGGTTTTTAATCCTCTAACCCCATACCTTGGGATCACATCACCATGAAAGAACTTCATCCAACATCCTTATGAGTGTAGGTACCACCAAATAGGTATTTGTTAGATCTATCTTCCTTGAGCGAGGGAAATTCAGGAAGAGAAGAGGAAAGTGAGACATGTAGTATGTCTAAAAGAGGGAGATCAACTAGAGGTCGAAAGATTAGAAGAAAATTCCGTAAATGCATGGAATTTTTTCTTGCTGAAGGGGGGTCATGTTCTTATGATGATGAGAGCATAGGTGACGTCGAGGTGCCCTTAAGGTACAAACATCTACGGAAACAATGGGTACCCAAGGAACTTCCTCTAATAAACACTGATTTTTGTGTCAATGAGAGGATATATCGCATAGCACCATCGTCATTACATGGTTTGGGCCTATTTTTCATGGACGACATAAAGGTCTATTACAACAAAGTTACTGAATTGATGGAGTATGTCAGACCCTGTTACAGTTACAAAGATTGGATGCAGCTAGTTCGATATACATGAAGTATGCGTAGGTATGCACTGTCAGCAAATTATATACAGCTAACAGATAAGGATCAAAATAAAGGAGTGGCTATGCACATTGACGGAAGACCAAAAGCATCAAGGAATATTGTGGGTTTTATAAACAGTACACAACCTGGGTCATCAAATAAGCAACCCAATTGCATATTCGAGGTGTGCCAGGGAAACCATGTATTCGTATGTGCAATAAAATCAATAACTGTAGGGGAAGAGTTGCTAATCGATTACAATTTGAATCGCATAGATACAAACACAATTACTATGGGGGTGGTACGTACTATATACCATTTTACCAAAACTCTAATTAATGACTCCAACATACCATTTTATTATTATGTTTTTTTTGTAAGTCTATTGGTTTCATTTCGGTAATATTTTTTTATATTTTATTTTTGTCAAAGCGGGACATTGATCATAAGGGGAAGACTCCAGCCTAGAGCACAAATTGCGATACATCTTCAGGCACTTCTACCCGATAGGTTTACCTCATTGTAATTGTACAAATTAGATACGAACAAAATGTTTTATTATTATGTTTTTTTCATAAGTTTATTAGGTTAATTTTGATAATGTTTTTTAATATTCTTGTCATAGTCGGATGATCAGGGAAAGGCACCAGTAGTAGAGGAGAGAATCCATAGGGAGATGCAGTCACTATTATGCGATGATGACATCGCATATTCCACAAACCCTCTGGATATGATAAGGAAGACACAAAAAAAAATACAATGAAGAAATCCTTCAGTTGTTATTCATAGTGCCTCAAACAGAAGAGATAAGAGAAAGGGTTAAAATATTGACTGAAAGAGCACAGAACTTGCAAGTAAGCTATCATGAGATCTTTAATTATAACATAAGTTCATTCATCGTTTTATATTTTGTACTCTTTTATGTCATGAACTAAAATATGTGTTGTTTTTACAAGATTTTTTGCATCCTCATGATACTGCTAGCCATGATCAGAGTACTGCAGGTGCTGCTCAAGGAGTAGGGGTTAGTACAAGTGTTGATCCTAATCTTCCTACGCATACATCACATCATCCAACCCCATCATCCATGCCTACATTTTCAACTAAAATGTCGGCAACACATAGCATGTAGGCATCAGGTAGTGCACCCTTTGGCATCGAACACATGCCAGAACATGCATCAGGACATGTACCTGGGGATGCAGAGGCCACTAGTACTAGTGATGTTTTAGCAGCATTTCCTAGATCTTCTCATATTACTAGTACAGGAACATTGCCGGTCACATTTGTGGTGACCGAGGATTTCCTTCCCATAAAGATAGAGAAGGTCCCAGGTACTTTAAAATATTTTAATTATTATTATATATAATCTAATTGAAATTTACTTATTGATTACTCTTTTTAGACTAATGATCCCATGATCATTTTGTAGGAAATGATGTTTTTTATAAACATCTAAATGATATTACATTGGAGATCTTCAGGCCCACCATATGTATACAGTCGAATGCCCAAAATCAAGATTTAAAAGATGAGCTCATTAACCGTTTAGTTGTGATGTTTGGTACTAACACATTCAACCGAACCAAGGTCCTTAAGAAAGCTAGTACATATCTAAAGTATGTGAGGGACCAATCTAGGTCACATTTAGAGAAGAACAAAAAGAACGAGTGTCCCCCCATGATTACGGAGAGGGAGTGGAAAGACCTGGTGTCGGATGGAAAGGAGAAGACTGAAAAGAAAAAAAGGAAAGACACCACTGGGCCAAGGAAGGTATGTGATACTATCAACAATGTAATTATACACTGATTACTCTTTCTTTTTACATAATCTAACGTATTTCAAACTTTTCATAGGCTGCCCGACACATCGAAGGCAACAAAGGCAAGACCAGAAAAACATGGGCAGCGCAAACTTGGCTCTAGTGGTTATATGAAATTAGCCGCATGAATTGTAAGTATCAATAAATGAAATATTGCATCCAAATAATAAATTGCAAACAATTTTGGTTTTATCACACCATAGAAGAAAAATTCATGATCTTATACAAAAATGTAGGGCTCTGAATTCAACAGAGTGCCCATAGAAGAGGACTTGAAGATTGCCTTTCAGCAAGGCTATGGAGCCGTGGTTGAACGCCTAAGACTCTTAACTAGGCAAACACAAGCTTCCACTGCATCCGACACACAAGTAAATAAACTCAATGAAGTTTATTTAAAATTGAATACTTGTGCAATCTATTCAATATTAATTTCCACCATAAAGTAATTATGTGCTTATTTGTTTTAAATAGGCAAGCAATGATAATACTGTACATGACATTGGAATGCAACCTGGTGAGCATGGAGGACAACCTGCAGATGAAGGTCATGGTGTGCATCCCGGTACTAGATGTATTCATGTGCTATACAAAATACAGTATGGATTAATACAATTAAACATCTTTAATTGCAATTAGTGTATTAATTAATATAACCTTTCATGTTTCAACTTTAGAGCATGTAGAGCGTGATCAACATTTGAGCATGATCAGGCTAGACAAGATCAGGAACATGATGTGGCCCCATCAGGTAAAGAGGACCATTGTAATATTCTTTTAACCATGTTTAATTGCAATTGGTGTATTAATTAATTTAACCTTTCATGTTTCAAATCCAGAGGATTTAGAGGGTGTTCAGTATGTTAAGCATGAGGCTATAAGACAAGATCAAGAACATGATGTGGCCCCATCAGGTAAAGACCACCACTCTAATGTTCTTTTCATTAATGAAATACTTGTAACAATAATAATAAAACATATCAATTTAACATTTCTTTGTTATTGCAGCAGACCCCCAATTGCAGCGGCCTCCACGTCGTGAGTACAGGACTAGGCATACATTAAGATCACAAGTAGAGGGTAGAACAACTGAAGGAGGGACAGATGATTTAGAAAACAATACTCCACTTCTTCTTTTTTTAGCTACAAAAAAGAAACAAAAAAAAAGTGATTGTAATCATATTATGACAACCATATTTTTGATAATACGTTAATGTTAAAAACTGATATTTTTGACAACCATATTTTTTATAATATGTAAAAACTGAAAGAATGAATGTTATATGTTAATGAATGAATGTGAATATGTTAATGAATGAATGTTATATGTTAATGAATGAATGTTATATGCTATTAATGGATGAATGAATGAATGTTATCTGTTATTAATGGATGAATGAATGATTAATGTTATATGATCAGGTATGGGGAATTGAGAGTGATGTGAGGGGGGGGGAAGAGGCCAAATGAGCTTCCACTGTCACGTGGTTGGCCCTATTAAGTAGAGAATATTAAACTATTCTCGAAACAAAGAGAAGCTCAATAAGGTAATGCACTTTTCAATATTTCATTATGCTACACTTTTAAGCTTATGCGATTTTCATTAGTTCTCTTTGCTTCAATATGTTACCCTTTGTACTTATTTTACTTTTTTACACATCTATATTGTTACTCTAGATGACAGCTTTTACAGGGGAAGCTATCCACGAATGGATCCCGCGTCTGGGGATATATGAGTTTGGATTAGACAAACTTGGGATGTACTCATGTAGCGCAGAAACAAAAGAGAAGAGCCCAGCCATTTCAGCACAAGAATTGGCTTGAGACTAGTATGTGGTTCAAACTAGGTCTGGGTATGAGGGGTCTAGGAGAGAGACCTGTAACACAACTAGTATTAAATCATTAGACATACAGATATTGTAATTATGTGTTTAATGCTAAAATCATCCACAATTCACTATGTGATGAGTAGTTAATGATGATGTCATGCCATTGTTTGGTAGGTTATTGATTCTGCAGTTGCTCCCAATAATCATCTCTAGTTGCTTACATGCCATTAGTTGTAAATCATTAGTTGTGGATTTAATTTCTATTTGAACTCAATTGTAATCAGGTGGGCTTCATACATTGCGGGAACAATACTTGTTTTGATTCGTGAGCTTGGTGTGCAGTTCAATGATGGCATCAGCATACTTGTATGTTGTCTTTACACTAACTTTTACCTATAAAATGTTAAGAACATATTTTACTTTATTCCACTATGAGAGAAGAAGGTGACTTAGATTTTTTCCCAAGGAGATCTTCACATATTTGAAATTTTACCATAAGTCTTCCATTTTTTCATTCACACCTATCCTTTTAAATTAGTAGACAATTGTTTACTTTTTTATTGGTTAATGAGGGTTTTTATAGGGATTCCACAATCTTAAGACACAAATTTGGGTCTGTAGTTTCCATGTGTGGGTTTTCAACACTATGCCCATATGCTTTGGGACTTGCATTATTGCAAGTCATGTGAGACATATCCAGCAATTTCTATGGCAATTTTTGCCCAAGTCTTCATTGCTAAGTCTTCTACCATTGTTCTTATAAGCTATTTACTCACTATATGTATCCAAGACCACCGATGGAGGCTTTGTAAATCAGTGGAATAGATCATTTTAGGGTGTTTTTCATTTTGAGTGTGTTGGCAGGTGCAGGGGAAGTCTTGATGCAAAGTTTCATTGTTGTTCTCATTGTTTTCCATTGATTTTTTTGGTTTAAAGAGGATGGCTACAAGTAGGGTTTTGATGAAACTGAAGTGTTTAATGATGGGAATGTGTTTATTTATCATGTGCAGGCATATTTCAAGGTGTTTGAAGCATTTGCAAGGTGTTTGGAGGTTGGGTATGCATAATTTCAATAAACCCTCATCATTTGAGCATTGTTAAGCCTAGAACAGGGCTTTGTTTTTTTGTGGCCTTTGGAAGGGTTTAAGTGATCAAAAACTTGTTTATTTTTGGAGTTTTATAACCTGATAAAAGATTGTCCAAGGTTATTTGATGTTGAGGAGTGATTTTGATGGCACTTGCTTTGTTAAATAGGCCTAATTGAGCCTTCTTGTTGTGGTACAGTCATGTTTAAGGTTGATCTTTATAAAACAACATACCCTAAGTTTGAAGTATGTTTTAGTAGGCCCAAATGGGTCCTAGAATCTATGACTAGTTTTGGGAATCTCCACCTCCTTCAAAAGATGTGCCTAGTTTTTGGTTTGTGAAATTCAACAAATTTGGCCTTTGGGTGCAAGCTATTGGAAAACTGATAGAACGGTGTTGGAAGAGAATGTTGTTGTTTTGTTTCTGTCAAAATAATGATGTTAATGGTGTATGAGGGTCTGATGTGAGTTTAGAACCCTAATTGAGTGTTTTGGTTGAATAGGAAATTTTTGTTGAAAGTTTAGTTGATCTTCTCAAGTTAATGTTTTGGGTCATTAGTACCCCTGATAAAATAAGGCACCATCGGTGAAAGTAAAAGATGTTTGAATGAATAATTTTTTTCTAAAACAACAGAGTTTTGTCACAATTTTGACGAACCACAAAATTTGTGACGAGGTTGCTGTACAAGTGACGCAGTGTTCATCGTAATGGCAATGACAGTTTGCTCCACCTCATCGGACAATGGACGAATGTTTGGTGGGTTTTCAATGAGTTCACATGGGCATTCTGCAATGCTTTCTGATATTGTTCATCGCTAGATAGATGATGTTACGTCACTTTTGCACAGACACCACCAACATTTTATGTGGCATTGACGGACGATGCTGGGTCATGGTTTGCTCCACCTCATTGGAAAATGGATGAAGGTTTGGTGTTTGTTCTATGATTTCATATGGGTGTTCTACAACGTTTTGTGATTTTTTGCATCAATAGATGGACAAAGTAACGTCGATGTTGCAACAGACATCGCCTACATTTTCCACGGTGCTGACCGATGATACTAAGTCGTAGTTTCGACGTAAAAACATTAGTCATTAAAGTGACAAAAATTCAGCGACAAAAATTAAATCAGTGTTGCATCGGTAAGTTGACAATATTTTGTCGATATGTCACCAAACATTCGTCAAAATTTGTAGTCAAATACAGAAGTGTTAATAAGTGAAGCAGAGATAACTAGTCTAGATATCTAGAAACATCAAGCTCACATAATGGATAAGTGGTTTTCCAAATTCATGACCTCCAGGGAAGAGTTAATAAGGATAGCCATATCCAATTGGGACACATTGTCCAAGATGAAGGAAGCCATTGATTCTTTAAAGAGTGAATTCACTCAAAGGATACAAAAGTGCAACTATGCAATGGCGAGACTCAAAGGAGCCAAGGCCATGACAGACGATGAACTATTGAAGAATAAAGTTATCACTAATGCAACTTTTCCACTCATGGATACATGGATGACAAAGATGAACTATGAGCTCAGTGTATTGAAGTCTAACATGACTAGAGTGTGAGACATTCAGACTAAGGCCCATGATTTGTTAGCTGAAGAGTTAAAAGTAATGGAAGAATTATTAGATGATGTTGTAACAGAAGAGGCAGTGCCAGAGGTGGATAAAGCCATCCAGATCTTCAAAGACAAATTTAAAGAAGTGGTTGAAGATCCCAGGGAGCTCTTCACTAAGGATGTTATGCATGAAATGGCTGAGTTGAATGTGAAAGTGAAGACATACAATAAGGAAGCAGATAGTAGGACATCCATGCTAGGACCCTTGGATGAGAAAATAAAAGCATTGAAATGCCCTAAGTTAAGAGCCACCACAATCAGCAAATTCCAGGTAGACACCTTTGTGCAAGCATATGATGCTTATAAGAAAGCAGACACAGCAATGAAGGTACATGAAGAAGATCCATCTAAATGAAGAAGGAATTGCATTGTGTGTTTTTCAGGGCATTTTTGTCATATTGGCACTTGCAGTCTAACTAGATGAAATTGAAGATCATAGAATATTCAAGAAGGGCAGTTGTACTCCACCAGAAGATTGCCAACTGGCAATCTATGCCACGTGTCTTATATGTTGACTTTGTCAAAGGAGTATGAACCATTGATGATAATAGATAAATCTTGATCGTAGGATCTTTTGTAACCGCCTCTTATCCTTGATCTATAAAAGGAGATGGAGTGCACTTTGCAAGATTATTAAGAGCTTAATTGAGATAGGACTGTTGAATGTCATGGTACTTTCTCAAGACCAATTGTAAATATGTTCACATTTTGAATACTAAATGCAATAGAGATATAGATTAGAGCTACATAGTAAATCTTGAGTAATCTTCTAGATATCATCTGGACTTGTTACTATGATGTGTTGCATCCCTTGGAGTGCATATCAACTAGTTCTTGTTGTTGATTTCCTATTCCTTTGAAGATTAGCATCGTCTATGTAAAGTTGTGGAATGTCCTAGCATAGCATAGTTTGGTTTTCATCTCTATTTCATGAAGTATTGAATTGCACCTATGCAACAATGGTTGAAACTCATTCATTTTAGTAAAATTAGAAAGAATTAGTTTAAATTCCTTTAAATTTCATTCAATCATCATCATAACTGCAAATACACAAAAAATAATAAGTCGATCATCATACAATATGCAGATTTCCATAAATACATGAAGATCTTAAGCATATTTAGACAAAATACACATAAAATAGCAAATCTCATGCAAATGAACATGAATAATGATAGAAATCATGGAAATACATGCTTACAGGCAAATCATTTAAACAAATTTATAGTGTAGAAGTAAAATTAAGTAGGAATTAATTCAAGATGAGTGAATTGAAGATAGTTTCAAAACTAAACAAAAATCATCATGAATCGATTTAACAAGAATAATATGCAAAATAATTGATCAAACTTACATAAATATCTACATGATTTGGTTAGATACAGTAGGATTTAACCTCGTTTGTTGAGAATTCATAAAAAGCAGGAAAAATAGAGTATATCCGGATACGAATCACTTCAAAGTAGAAAAATAAGGGCCTTAATGGCAAACAACAATTCAGATCAAACTAACTGAGGGATAATCAGAAGTAAAATTAAGTAGGAATTAGTTCAAGACGAGTGAATTGAAGATAGTTTCAAAACTAAACAAAAATCATCATGAATTGATTTAACAAGAATAATATGCAAAATAATTGATCAAACTTACATAAATATCTACATGATTTGGTTAGATACAGTAGGATTTAACCTCATTTGTTGAGAATTCACAGAAAGTGGGAGAAATAGAGTATATCCAGATATGAATCACTTCAAAGTAGAAACATAAGGGCCTTAATGGAAAACAACAATTCCGATCAAACTAATTGAGGGATAATCAAAAGGTCAAGACCTAACTAGTGGAGCCTTGGAGTTATCAATTCATTTTGAATTGATCATACTTTTCAAGATGATAAAGGTTTGTTATGTGAATTCCTTATCTATGTTATTGTGACTAATATCATGACCAACAAGGTCCTTTTGTGGGCTACAAGAGTCACATGATGGAGTAGCACATGCATCTAATGATCATTATGCTAGTCCATAGGATCAGCATACGATACTTGATTTGCTTGAGTAGGTTGTAGGTGGTATGGGTTATGTAGAGATGCTTTCTACAAGATCGATGTCATCTCACATTCACACTCCTTTGCACATGCCATGCCACTATAGCTACTAGATGAGAGAACAAGAGAAGAGTTAATGGATTCCATCATTGTAGCTGTGGATAGTGATATTCAAGGTCTTGATACAACACAAGTATACAAATTTTAGTATTTTAAGTTAAAATTATACTGTAAAATTTAAACAAATGCTTGAAGGACCCTACACAGATAAATTATATTTGAAATTAATTTTATTTTTTACATGCATGTGTAGCTTGAGGATGTAGGTGTTACTCCTAGTTTGAGGGCAGAGGGTGTATGCACAAATGATTCACTTGATGGTCACAGTGGACAAGTGAGTTGATTACAAATTTTGATATATATATATATATATATATATATATATATATATATATAATTTATATCTCATGTTTGTATGTGTGTATGTATGTAGGAAACATGTGTGTGTGTGTATATATATATATTCTAATTTAACTACACTTTTGTAGGGCTCATTTTTATATCAAAGCAGGATTCTCACTCTAAGAGTCGCTCGACTAGGAGCCGACATGATGATCAAACTAGGTAGTAACTTACATGTTTGATAGATTGACATTTATGTTGAGATATGGACATGGACATGTGTTTGTATTTATGTTTATGTTTCAGATATGGACATGTGGACATTTGTGGTTATGTTTATGTTTATGTTTGAGATATGGACATGGACATGGCTTTGTGTTTATGCCTATGTTTGATCTATATGGACATGTGGACATTTGTATTTATGTTTATGCTTAAGATATGGACATGGACATTTGTGTAACTTATAATTATATTTGAGATCTTGATGAAAACAAAACTCACCTCTGTTACTCACAAACACAAACACTTCAATAGAGACTCTCTGCTCATGGATTAAATTTACAAATCATACTAGATTGCAATATGAAATAAGTCTTATTCAATCTATAAATCAAGGATCAAATTTACAATATGCCCTCAATGGCCTCTCCCAGTTCAAGCTTTCAAATTTGAAGAATTTTTCTCTCTTCTATCCAGTCATCCACTCTTATACTCTCTATGTATGATGCATCAGAATTTCACAATCTGATTCTCTCCTTTTCAGGCACCTCTCCCTTCTTGGCCGCACTCATACAAGTCTATATCTAGGGTTATATATTGTGTATATGTCTAGAAATTGAACAGACATAAGTCTATTCATTCTTCCTGTGATAGGTAAAAATCAGGTTAATAAGATCAAGCATAGCCATGAAAACCTAACCTTACCATCATCAAAGAATCTAATCCAAATGAAATCAAAAGCATGTAAATCAAGAACAATATCACCTAGATTGTATGATTCCTTGTTTATGATGTGGATTGCTTTTTCAACAATGAACAATTATGAAGATAAACGCTGCCATGATGAATGGATGATAATGATTAAATGCTAGATGGATGCTCAAATGTTCAATATGCTCAAGATGATAATGTAGATGCTATATGAATACTAGATAGATGTAGTATGGAATAAGAGGGTGTTTATATAGACCTCAACCAAAATCAATCAATGGTGGAGATTTGATGGCTATGTGAATGGCTAAGATGAAAGGATAGTCATAGGTGAATGTGTAGATGACAAGTGGAGGGAAGATAAGGCTTATGTGTTACCATGTACATAAAAAGTACTACATGTGAAAGATATTAAATAAAAGATGTAGTACCACTTATCTTTTTTAAATGAAAAAGGCACACATGTTGGCCCATAAAGATAAATGATAATATAAATTAATTAAATAAATAAAATTTATTTAATTAATTGGAAAGTGGGCTTATGAAAGGAATTTTAATTAAATAAATAAGATTTATTTAATTAAAATAGATAGAATGAAGATAATTAAATAATTATAGATTAGAGAAAATAGAAGAAATAGCTAATGAATTAATTAAATAAATATAAATTTATTTAATTAATAGAAGAAACAAGTGATAGGGAAATTGCTCAAGTGTGTTAGACAAATGCAGATGATAGCTAATGCAATATTTGAATGCTAATGATGATTAGGTCAATTTTGGGTGTCTACATTTTACCCCTCTTTGATATAATGTTCGATAAAACATTGTGTCAAAGAAGATACGATGATTCGATCGATAAACAAGGTTATGCCCTAGTGTAACTGGTAGGTGATGCCCCCTTGAGAGGTAAGCCAGGCTAACCAAGAAGGGCTAGGTTGGCTCGCGATAAGATGAAAGACTAGAAAACAAGGCTGACATGAAGAAAAAGGGGTTGGGAGGGATAAATGGGGGTGGTTAAGAAGAAAAAAGGCTGCAGTATGGAAGAATCAGGGTTTGGATAGGGGCTATAAGTAGGTCCCTCAAGGGCAAATAGGCTCATTTGTTCTCATTTGTGTTTAAAAATCTAGAGAGATCCAGAGATCCTTAGAGGTGTTGTGCAATGAAAGTTGGAGAGCTATCAGGATGGTGATTCCACACAGAGATCATAATGCCTAGAGAGTGAGGACACATGGACAACCAGAGGGAGCAGGCGTACTAGTATGTATCGAAACTTTTGCTAAAAGTGTGATTTTTGTAGGCTAGAAGCGTCATAAATGCACACATGTCACTAGAAGTGACTAGGTTAAAGGCTAGGCAGTTCAGGTCACTAGTGGACTAAAAGCAGTCACTTAGGGTAGTTTAGATCACATATGGGCACGACTTAGTCACTTATGAAGAAAGTGAGTCATTTTTGGTCGGCTAGAGGAAATAGATAGGCTAAATGCACATGTGGCTAGAAGAGCTCTCTTATGGGCAAAAAGTGGATGCTTATATAAATATAGCTCACTTGTAAGGAATAGGTAGACGCATTTAGCAAGTAGGTCGCTTATGGGTAGAAAGCAGGTGCTTATAGTGTTTGAAGTCGCTTGTTGTCAATAGTCACACGCATAGGGTAAGTAGGTAGCTTGTAAGCTAACAGTATGTGCATATTGTAAAATGGTTCGCTTGTGCTCAAAAAGATAGCGCTTATAAAAAATGGGTCGCTTATAGTAGAGATATTCAAGTATAGTAAGAAAAAGGCAATTTTAATAGCAAAAGGCAATTCTGATAGCACAAAGACTGATACAGTGAGCGGAATGATGCAAGATATACTACCACCATTGTTATCACGAGAGCCACATCCTAAAGATTTGCGGTTGGTTAGATTGCTGGATGTAGATGAGCAGCTAGTGCTAGAGATCCTTAGATTGGAGAATGTGTCGAGGTTAGAGCCAGTGCAGGTGCATCGAGGACTGATGATGTCGATGGTGGAGCAATGGAGGAGCAAGCACAATTTGTTCTTATTTCTGACGGGAGAGGTGACTATTACTCTAGAGGATGTGTTCTGGATTCTGTGAGTTCCTATTAATGGGGACTAAGTAGATTATGATCCTAATATGGGTCTAGCAACATTTAGATGATTGTTCAGGACACCAGACATTGGAGTAGAGGGCTCAGAGATTCCCATGGCCAGGATGGAGGAGCTATGCAATAGACTACAGTGGGTAGTGGTAGCTATTATCAGATGGCTAGCTGGAGACAGGCAAGCTAGAGGCTTTCCAATGGGATGGGGGACAGTGATGGAGGGGATGCTCTCCTACAGAACTAGATATGCATGGGTTGAGTGTGTGCTAGGGCAGCTATATCATTAACTACATGATTGCACCTACATGTTTGGAATAGGTATGTCATCTGGAATTATAGTTTTGCATGTGTGGACATATGAGCACATCCCAGTGATGAGGCCAGATGGATGGGTGGCGAGAGCAATAGGAGAGCTATATGCTAGGATGTATACAGGAGCTCTAACCTATCGACAACAGTGAGGAGTTGTGTATTGGAGATGGACACTAGATGAGGTAGATAGGTTTGTGTGGAGGCCATGGCTCAGATGCTAGAGATGGGATGAGGAGGATGAGGAGCTTGTCTATGCAAGGTAGGTGAGATACATTTTTGGATGTGGCAGATATATTATAGAGCGGCATTTGCCTAAGAGGGTATTGAGGTAGTTCAGCTTACCACAGGGAGTACCGATGGAAGATGTTATTTTTGGGAGGACACAGTAGGAGGTTTTTGATTGGGGGCCAGAGATTGTGGTGGACACAGCTTTGGCAGAGAGAGATGGGCTACAGCCAGTTATGTGGCCATGGAGACAGGGTCCTATGATCTGGGGACTTTACCAGATTATGATGCACATTGGGTGACAACTAGACCGACTTAGCTGACGAGGGTGGGAGAGATAGGAGAGATAGGTATGGAGAGGCTAGTGAGGAGGAGGCAGTGACAAGCTCCACCAGCATAGGCAGTTGTGCTAGTAGCTCTTGGGATTCAAGTGCAGGGATAGGGTCATGTGCAGCCACATGTATTAGCACAGCCAGTAGCACAGATGATAGGAGATGATGTAGGCATACAACAGCTAAGGTAGAGGATTAGGGAGGAGAGGAGATGGAGGCAGTGGGCTCAGATAAGGTTGAGGAGAGCAGAGATAGATCTCCATCAGGTGGTGATAGGCTTGCGGCATGCGAGAGCACAGGCTCAGACATACCAGACATAGCTACAAGCGAGAGCACATGGAGGTGATGGACAAGATGATGGTAGAGCCTTGCTAGGGTGACTGGAGAGAGGCATGTAGCTGTACAATAGGTATAGGTAGTTACTGCTGAGAGGGATACAACTTTACAACAGATACAAGCTATTAGAGTTGAGCGGGATGCGATGGTACAGCAGTTACAAGCGATGACAGTGGAGAGAAATAGAGAAGTTGCTGCTTTGGGGACAGATGGGGCTATGATGTACTTGGCTACACATCTGACTCAGGCACAGGGTGAGTTGAGGAGAGCACAGGGTGAGATGGAGTACTACAGAGGCTTGTATCATGGGGCAGTGTCGGTGGAGCAGAGACAGCCTAGCTATAGGAGCATATCAGGGGCTTCAACTTCTCGAAGGACAGGTGGATCATGATCTGTGGCTTCAGTTATGGGACCTCCTAGAGATGGCATGCTAGGTGTAGGACCCAGTGGTGTTCAAGGAGAAGGGGCTGCCATTAGTCACTAGGGCTACCTTGTTTTTGTTGTATATTATTGTATCATGATGAGGCCTATGGGCTGATTATACATATACTCTTTTGATGGCTCATGGATAGACCATGCTATTTATGTAGACACTTGTACATTGACACATGTGATATATATATGATGGCTTTTGGTTCTATGTCATTATGGATGCACTTATGATATTATGATGGTTATGTAGTTTTGTATTTTCATGGATTATATAGATGTTTATGCAAATGATATGAATATGCAAATGGAAATAATGGAAATGTATCATGTTAATGGAGATGCAAATATGTAGATGGTAATGATATGATATGGACACATGCATATATAAATGGTAATGATAATGATATGTCTAACACACTTGTTTTGCAGGATAGGGATGTAGAAAAGGACGATGGAGGAAAGATTGATCTTGGTTGAGGACTACATTGGCATATGCTGGAATGGATAGATGATATGACAACTTTTTTAAGTAATTGCTTGAGAATTAAAAGAAATGCAATCCTTATGTTTGATATAGCATATGGATGTTATGCACCAGGGTATAGAAGACCAAGGTGTTGAGATATCCAATGCAAAACTAACATACTACAATCTTGTCAGAATGTATGAGGTCAAGATGTTGAACCAACATACACAAGATATGAATAGCAGCTAGTGTTCTGAGATGGACTTTGACACTACAAGCAATGGTTTGAGCTTATCTCCACTACACATAGTGACACCTTGCTGGTTATATGTATGGAGTTAGTCTTAACATAGAATAGTCTCAAATGCATAAGAGATTGTTTAGCTTCTCAGATGCAAGAGATATTGATATGTAAGATGTTAATCCCAACATGTACAAGATACCAATATGCATAGGAAGAGAATAAGATCATCCTGCAGACACAGCATACGAAAGCATTATGACCATGCCCCATTATGTACTTCATCACAACATACCAAGATATAGATAGATCAAGGCAGTCTTGATTAGGCATAAGAAAGGGAAAAAAGATAAATCAAAAGACAAAACAAAAGATACTATCGTCATGTTCTCTTGCCAAATATAGGTGCTCTTGGATGGATTTAAGTTGGTGCCTTGTTGAGAAGAAAGCTGCATCATGTTGAAGGCTAAAGATGTTGATAAAATGCTATAGAAAATGTTGGCTTAAGGCATGCAAACAAATAGCTTCTAGCCTATCCTTAATTTGTTAAAGTGCTTGAGTTTTCACTAGTACACATGGTCAGCTTCCTGTTTGAGCTAATCAAAGAGAAGAAAATGGAAAATAAAAGAAGATGAAGATGGGGTGGATTGTCTGTGCTTGCATACTAGATACTTCCTTCATATTCCAGACTACCTACATACCCTGTGTCCATGGGATCAAAGCACATTTACGATGGTGATGAGACATGATGAATATGTAGTTCTGGATTTATTGATGATGTATGTGATGAAAGATAGAAGAAAGGGAGATGAAATATTGGAGGATGATCAGAAGAAAGATGAAAGATGGATGATGGAAAAGGGGGCTATCATCTATGCCTAAATCAGAGTGCTTCCTTTGCATCTCAAATTGCCTACATACCTTGTACCCACAAGATCAAGGCTTTAACAATAGAGCTGGCAATGTAGTTCTTGCTTATTGGGTTGATGGTGTTGTGGTGGTCTTGTTGAACAGGATCAACTTTATTGCTTGGGTTTTTGCTATGTTTTGATTTTTTTGAGATTTTTGATGATGTTTTCGATGATGGTTTTGATAATGTTTGAGGTTGGATTGATTGCTAAGATGTTAGTCCTAGTTCCAAATGTTTACCATGTTTGAAGTTAGATGTGTGTTGTGTTTAAAGTTAGATGTTTGTTGTGTGATGAGCTTGGGTGTTTGTTGTGTTATGAGCTAGAGCTATAAGTATCCACTTCCAAATAAGGCTCAACAAGTGCCCCCAGTATGGGATGAGGTTTATTATGGAGAAGCTGTGATGGATGTGTTCATGCGAACAAGATGCTAAGGTGACAAATGATATAATTACCCCAATGAAATCCAAACTATGAAGGCTAGCATGGCAGAGGGGAGAATGGAAAGACTTTTATTACAGATGGATAAGGGATAATTATTTACAATGTATAGATAGGAAAGATAGTGGATTATGACATAGATTATGTAGGGAAGGATAGTGGATTATGAATGTGATGGAAAGCTGTGATCAAATGAACGAAATGAAAGATGGAAGCTCGTCGTTACACATAGCACCTGTTTGCCAAGTTTTCACTATGGTACTTATACAAGGCACCTGTTCACCATGTTTTCACCAGAGGATGAATTATTTATCTTGTACTATATTTTTTTTTGTTATCCAAAATGCCACAAAGTGGTTTTCACTATTGGATGGATTTTTTTTTTTTTTGGAATAGCTGAGATTCATGGATAGAACTTCTTGAGATGGATGCTATTAACTAGTTCATCCAAGGGAATGCCTTCAGGTGTTGAGAGAGTATATGCACATGATTCATAGACTAATGTGATGACAAAAGGACCAAGCCAATTAGGTTCAAACTTGCCCTGTTTCTTACAATGTTGCTGATTTATTTGATTTGCTTTAAGGACAAGGTCGCCAACTTGAAATCTTTGTTCTCTAATTTTCTTGTTGTAGCTACGGCATAGACAGTTTTGATAGACTTGGAGATGGTTGAGTGTTGTAAGACATCGTTCATCTATCAGATCAAGATCATGGAGTCTGGATACTCGATATTCTTCATCTGAAATAGTATGTTGTAGAGATACTCATAGTGAGGGGATCTCAACCTCAATAGGTAAGATGGCTTCAGTGTCATACACAAGAGTATAGGGTGTAGCTCCTGTGGGGTTCTGATACTTGTTCTATATGCCCACAATGCAGGATTAAGTTGTAAATGTCAATCACAATCAATTTCATTAACTATCTTTCTAAGGATCTTGATAATTGTTTTGTTAGATACCTCAGCTTGGCCATTACTTTGAGGATAGTAAGGTGTAGAGAATCTATGTTGGATATGAAACTTGTTACAAAGTTCTCTAACCTCTTGGTTCTTGAAAGGACGACCATTATCAGTGAAAATAGCTTGAGGAACTCCATAATGGCAAATGATATAGTGTAAGATGAACTTGGATATTTGTTGGCTAGTAATATAAGTCATTGGTATGGCTTCCACCCACTTTGTGAAGTACTCAGTGGCGGTGATAATAAACTTATGACCATTTGATGAAGTAGGATAGATTTTACCTATGAGATTAAGTCCCCACTGCGAGAATGACCATGGAGTAGTGATAGACTGAAGTTCATGTGCTGGTGCATGTATTAAATCTCCATGTTTTTGACATTGTAAACGTCTCTTTGCAAATTGTTGTGCATATTTCTCCATGGTTGGCCAATAGTATCCAGCTCATAGAAGTTTCTTAACAAGGTCAGGGCCAACGGAATGCAATCCACGGACACCTTCATGTATTTCACGTAAGGCAAATCTTGCTTCCTCAGAATCAAGACATCTATGAAGGATACCATCAAGACTCCGACGATAAAGGGTGTCTCCTAGGATAGTATAGTGAGAGGCTCGACGGATAAAGGTTTTCTGTTGGGTATTAGATAGTTGAAATGGAAAGGTTTGATTACGGAGATACTCGTATATGTCCTCGTACCATGGCGAATTGAAACCAACAATCTCACATATAAGCTTAGACTATAGTACTTCAAATGCTGGGATTAGAAGCTGTTTGACCAGAAACTCACACTTATGTATATTGGAAAGCATATCTAGAAGGGATCCAATCATAGCCATGGCATCAGCTGCTTTGTTTTGCAACCTTGGGATTTGTTCAAAGGTGATATTATCAAAATATTTCTTGAAATCATCAACCATTAACTCATATGGAAGAATATTCTCATCTTTTGTTTGATATTCATCTAAGGCTTGTTTGATAACCAATTGAGAGTCACCAAAGACCTGTAGCTATTTGATAGCCCATTGTACTGCCATGCGTAATCCTGTGATTAAAGCTTCATAATCTACTATGTTGTTGGTACATGGAAATGCAATTCTATATGATTTCGAGATACAATCTCCTTGAGGGGTAACAAACAATATCCCTGCTTTTGATCCATGTTGTGTGTAAGATCCATCAAAATATAGTTGGCACAATGTTGGTGAAGTTAAGCTAAACAATCCTTCATCAGGGAACTCTAGATGTATTAGATGAATATCGGTGACAGGTGTTGTGGCTAACTGATTGACAATAACTTGTCCTTTTATGGCCTTTCGATCCACATATTGTATGTCAAATTCACTTAAGATCATAACCCATTTTGCTAATCTTCCCATAAGAATTGATTTGGAGAGAAGATATTTGAGTGGATCAACATTAGATATGATCTTTGTTGTTTGGTTCAACATATAATGTTGCAAATTTTGGGAAGCAAACACCAATACTAAACATGCTTTTTCCATAGATCAATAATTAAGTTCATATCCCACAAGAGTTCTACTGATATAGTAAATGGCTTGCTCTTTTCCTGAATCATCATTCTGAGCTAGAAGGGAACCCAAGGCTGTTGTTGTTGAAGATATGTAGAGGAATAGTGGTCGATCCAATACAGGAGGTACTAACACAGGAGGTATTGCTAGATATTGTTTTATTTTGTCAAAGGCCTATTGGCATTTTTCATCCCACTTAAAAGATTAACCCTTGTGAAGAAGATGTTGGAAAGGATGACACTTATCTGCCAGTTGTGAGATAAATCTATGAATGGATTGTAATCTTCCTTGTAGACTATGGAGCTACTTGAGATTTTTTGGTGGAGGCATTTCCATGATAGTTTTTACTTTGGTACGATCCACTTCTATTCCTCATCGAGATACAATGTATCCCAACAATTTTCCAGATGTTACGCCAAATACACATTTCTTTGGGTTTAGCCTAACTTGATATTTCTCTAGTCAATCAAAGATTTGTGCTAGTTCCTGTAGATGTCCTCTTATCTTGGACTTCCCTAGAATATCATCAACGTAATCTTCCATGATAGTGTGGAAAAGGTCATGGAAAATAACTGTCATGGCTCGTTGATAAGTAGCTCCAACATTTTTGAAACCAAAAGGCATTACAACCCAACAGTATGTACCCCATGGACAAATGAATGATGTTTTATCTTGATCTTCCTCTGCTATTCTAATTTGGTTATATCCTGAAAATTTGTCCATCAAAGATAGCATTTCATGTCCAGCTGTGAGATCTACAATGTTGTCTATGCTTGGTAGTGGAAAGTCATCTTTAGGGCATGCTTTATTAAGATCTCTGAAGTCTGTGCAACAGCGAACTTGTCCATCAAGTTTTGCTATAGGTACCAAGTTTGAAACCCATTCTGGATAATCAATAGGCCTTATGAACTTTGCTTCTAATAGCTTCTGAACCTCTGCCTTAACCAATAGAGCTACTTGCGGATGCATTTTATGTAATATTTGCTTGACAGGTTTTGCATTAGAAGATATTGCTATATGATGTACCACAAGTGATGGATCTAGACCTAGCATGTTAGCATAAGTCCATGCAAAATTGATATCTCTTTTTATGAAAGATGCTATGAAATCTCTTCTTTCCTGCTCTGATAGTGATGTTGCCAAATATGTGATCTTTGGATTCTGTTATGTGCCCAAGTTCATGTCTTGTGATTTT
Organism: Cunninghamia lanceolata; assembly: GCA_027924645.1. NCBI lineage: Eukaryota > Viridiplantae > Streptophyta > Pinopsida > Cupressales > Cupressaceae > Cunninghamia > Cunninghamia lanceolata. The sequence continues at coordinate 3,222,983 of BSBN01000831.1, forward strand.
TCAAATAGCACTGTTGATTTCTCATGATAGTCAGTGGCAACAGGAAGATCAAATTCCCCATCCTTGGGCACCTCAGAGAGGTTGTCACCCTTGGATACATCCTTTATTTTACTTTTTCATGGTCAAGAGGCACCTTTTAGTTTTCACCTAGTGACACATCTTTTTTGATTTTATTTATTTCACTTTTATGACTAAAGGATTTGATACTTCTGCCAAAATATGCTAGTTTAGGTAGGTCCATCATGAAACATGCTTTATGGTCACCCAATGGAATGCCTTGTCATAATCCCATGAATTCAGCAATAGCTTCATCATTTTCAAATGTGTCCAATATAGGTGCCCCCTGTTGGTCCCAATCGATGAGGTCAAGATATACGAGTGAAAGGGTAATGGATGAAGGGTTTCGGCTAGATGAGGTTGTGGAAATCATGAAGATGGAGGTTTCTTGAAAAAGGTCGGTGATATGGAGGGAGGATTCATCAATAGTATCCGAATTAGAATTCTCTCCTACCGAAGAAGATTTGGTTGTCATATCAGAAACACACTTAATGTCTTTGGAAGGCAGTACCTCCGACTGAAAACCAAGGCCTTGCTTGTTAAACTTCTTAGACACAACAATGGGTTCAATAGGTCCTTGTTCCTATGATCCCAATCTACCATGTCCTTTATAGCCCATGTTCTTAATGATGCAGAACCCATTGTTATATCTCTCCACTTCAAGTTGTACTTGGTCATTCTCATCATAGAATATCCAAAAGTTAATGTCATCAATGTCTTCATCATCCAGGAATCCACCTTTAATGAACATTGTGGGTGGGGCTTTTATGACAGCTGCAGATGAAGATGCTTTAGATGTAGAAGGTTTGCCATGAGATTTGGGAGACAAGGGAAGAGTTCCAACACAACTTGAGATTCTTGCAATGTGTACTCACCTGGACCATGTTCGGTGTACTGGATGCGGAGATTGGTAGTGACTTGGCTAGATGATGGCTTGAGTAGGGTGGATGGATCTACATAAGATGAAGATGGGTATGCTTCAGTGTTGATAGGAATGAGGTTAGGGCTTTGATATTTAGCTTGAAAAGTACAGAAAAATTCAAATGGATCAAGATTAGCACGGATAGTAATCTCAACACCGTTATGTGGAAATTTAAGACATTGATGGTACATAGAAGGCACTGCTTTAAGGGCATGGATCCATGGATGACCAAGGATGATGTTGTAAGGAAGCTCAATATTAAGGACTTGACAATGGGTGTCAGTAGTGACCGGCCCAACTTGAATAGGCAAATGAATAATCCCTTCAGTCTCTCTCCCTCGGCATCATCATATGCTTTGATAGTAATAACCTTGGCGGTGCCAACATCTTTCTCGGAATATCCTAATTGTTTTATTAATTTTAAGGAACATATATTAAGACCAGCTCCACCATCCACTAAGATTCATTTGATACGGCGTTGGTTGACAAACACTTCTATGTGGAGGGCTTCCTTGTGTGATGGGTGAATGGAGGGTTGAAGATCTTTGTCAGAAAAGGTTAGATGGCAAGGGGTTGCAATGCTAGCTACCATAGATTGGAATTGTGTAGTATCAATATTGTTGGGCACCAAAGATTCTTGTAAAGCTTTGTCGAGGATAGCTTTGTGGGCAAGGGATATGTGAAGCAACTCGAGAATGGAAATATGTGCAGGTGTTTTTCCAAAGTGATCAAGGATATTATAACTAGAAGACAGTTGAGGAGGATGGATAGGTGCCCCTTGAATGGTAACACAACCTCTTCGAGTAGTCACAGCGCAGTCGGGTGCTTTTCCTTGGATAGTAATGGTAGAAATGCCAGCATGGTCAATGCGGCCAATACTGGATGATTCATAATTATACTGAATGGCATTACTAGTATGAGGGTTACTTGGTTTGTCATGAGATGGAAGTGGATTCTTGAAAGCATCTAGATCATAATTTGATGTCGGTTGTTGTGTAGGTTGCGATGTTGGAGGTGTGATTTTAATTAGACCTTGATCGATGCAATCTTGAATAACATGCTTTAAGCGCATATAACCATTTGTTTTGTGTCCTTTGACCCTATGGTAGTCGCAATACTCATTCTCTTTGTACCAAGGAGCTTTGAAAAGCAGTTCACCATTGGGTGGTACATCAGGCAATATGATATCTCCTTCTTGGAGAAGCTTCTGAAAGACAACTTCCATAGGTTCTGCTAATGGTGTGAATTGTCATCAGGGATTTGAAGTTTGTCATTGTCGAGTTCATTGAAAAGGTTGAGTTGCTGTAGATACAGCTTGAATGTTAATAGGAGCTTTCATTGTTTGTATGTTCTTTGCATCTACAACACCATCATTAACAACATTCTTGTTCTTGTTCCAAAAGTGAGATTTATCGTTGGAGTTTTGAGGATAGTCTTTGTTATCTCTAAAAATCTTGATAGTGCCCTTAGCAATTAAAGTGCATTCAATGATGGTTCCTTTGGAAACAAGTTCATCAAAGGTGCTAGCAATTTGCAATTGTAGTTGGAATGAAAGCTCAGGATGGAGATTTTGGATGAAGATATTGAGTTGTTGTTTCTTAGGTATTTCCCATGATAATTTGCTAGCCATATTACGTCATCATTGAGTAAATGAAGAGAAAGCTTCACCATTGCATTGTTTGTTGTTGACAAGGTCATTCATGTTCACTTCATGTTTAATGTTAAAAGTGAAATGTGATCGAAATTTATTTGCTATTTCCGCAAATGACTTAATGCCCAAAGGTAAATTGGAGAACCATTCAAGAGCTTGTCCCACTAGGCTTCGGGGAAATAGTCTCAAAAGATATGTATCATCTTGAGCCACATCGAGACATGCAACAAAGAATGCTCTAAGATGGTCTTCTGGATTTCCTTTTCCTTTGTACTTGTCAAATTGTGGAATTTCAAAGTGTGGCGGAAAAGGTGTCATATGAAGTGACTTGTCAAATGGATAAGTGCACATGTCTTCTAAGGAAAACATCTTCTTGCTTTGTCCAACCACTTTGTTAATCATTTGTTGAACATCTGCTAAAGATAATTGATGTTGTTGCAAAGGGTGGGGTTGGTTCAGAGGCAAAGTATAATATGATGGATATGGTGGTTGTTGTTGCGGGATATATGTGGCCATGACCATTTGTTGAGGTTGCGTACTCACAGTATATGTCAAAGGATTAGTATGTGACACATATGTGTTGGAAGATTGTTGTCCTTGAGACACAAGTGGTGGTTGGGTATAGTGATGAATTAGCACCAAGGGTTTGCAACACATGGGAAGTAGAAGATGGATGGATGTTAGTAAGTAATTGTGAATTCAGAGTTGGATTGGTGATATGGTAAGTGATGGAAGGATTGGTGGATGCAAAAGAAGGATGGACATTTGGGTTTGTATTTTGAACAACATGTGGATTGGTATATGTCATCTGTTGGGTAACAATGGGTAATCCTTGGGTTATATAAGATGGATTGATGGTTTGTGAAGGATTATAGGAAGACAGCGGAAGTGATGTAAGCTAATCAACATAAGAGACTGCGGTGCTAGGATTAGCTTGTGAAACAATAGGCGGGTCACTCATGTCAATGAGACTAACATTAGGATTATATGGTGTGTTGGATGGATCTATGGAAATCATGGAGACCATATTAGTAGTGATAGGAACATGAATGTGGGATGTGGTTTCCACATGTGATGCAATGAGAGTAGTGAATTGCAATGGCTGCAAGACTTGGATAGTTTGTGGTGTTTGAATAGCTTGGGAAGCTTGTGGAGTGTGGGATATGGAGATAGCTTGTGATGTTTGAGGAGTTTGCACTTGGGCAACATGGACAGCTTGTGTTACTTGAGATCGAGATATGGTCATGGTAGGAGAAGGCGTATGTTGTTGAACATGGAAAGGTAGAAAGCTCAGATTTTGCGAAAGCAAAGGAAGTACATTAGTCAGAGTTATCAAAGGTTCTAAAGTGTACTCTGAGCTTGGTGGGTTGAATGAAGTAACAATAGGCAATGAAAGAGATGGGTTTGAATTTGGATTTTGTAGCATGGACATGGTATGAGATGGTGTGGCTATAATGGATGGTCCCTTTGCAACAACAGTGGGAGTGCTTGGATCATGCTCTCGAATAGTAGATATGTCAAAGTCTCTTGGTAATTTGGCTCCCATATGTGCTAATTACAAGAAGTAGTGATTAGGATCAGATAAAACAAGCCTCTCGAATTGATCCCATACATGTGTGTCTCTAAATTCTAATAAGTCCTCTTGGGATTTCTCTTCATAAGTCTCTGAAAATGTTGGGGGTTGTGCTTGTTGTGAGGATGACTCTCCAACAGTGTACCCATCAGGTACAAACATGTGAGAAGGCATGCTGGTTGTAAATTGAGTTGCATCTCTAAGGGGTGTTGATCATGATTGTTGCATCTTGGCTTCCATCTCAGCTCGCAGTTTTGCTTCCATTTCAGCTCTATATTGGCTCCTAGTTTGAGGCATGATGGTTGATGTTGAAAAATTAGACTTTACCTTGTCAAGGTTTGAGACCCAAAAGATGATGGTTGGTTGATTGTTTGGTTGTTGGTTGCTTTACTAGTTTACTGTTTGCTTTGTTGTTGTTGGGTTGCTTGGTTGTTGGTTGCTACTTGCTTAGTTGATGTTGTTGTTTGACTTCCCTAGAGGATAGCTCACACACTCAAAGGGAAAAGCTAGTTGATGTTGCTATTTTGCTAATGTTGCTAAGGCTAAAGCCACAAGATGATGTTTTTGTTGTTGTTGGGTTGATTGTTTGATACTTGGTTTACTGTTTTGGTGCCTCAAAAGGATGGAAAGTTTACAAAGTCCAATTATTTTTTATACTCAAAGTAGGAGACAAAGTCTAGGTATCTACAAATGATCAGAGGTAGGTCTGAAAGCTAATGCTGAAGCTAAGCAAGATGGAAATGTAGCTGATCTGGCTGAGTTGCTAAGATTTGCTGATGTTTAGCCAGAGGTGATAGGTAATAGCTCAAATGCGACATAGAAAAGTCCAAAAGTCACTAACAATAGCTTAAAAGTGATCTGGTTTTGGTTTAGGTGACAGTCTACAATATTAACCAAAGGTGAGCCAATTTGCTATAGGCGAGCAGTTTTGATTCAAAGGCAATTTACTGCTAGTTAAAAGTGACTCAGTTAAGACCAAAAGCGAGTAGCTATTGTTTAAAGGTGATTCAGTTTAAGCAATAGGTGGCTAACTATTGTTTAAAGGTGATCTAGTTGTCTGTATGCAGGCAGTTAAAGTTCAAAAGTGATCTATGTCTATCAGGGAATATGTCTAAATTGTGTTTTTGACAAGAAAATAGTGATTTCAGTCACTCACACTCACAACAATCACAAACTTGTACAACCTAGGCTAGGAAAGGACTGTATTTGTTGAGTTCCCTGGCCATGCTTATTCAAAGCAAATAGCTTTAGGATCTTGGTAGCACCAGCTCCTCTCCATGGCACTCACTTCTCACACATACCAAGATCCAGGTTTTCCAAGGCTTGTCCCTGCACCAAACCTAGGATTGTCCTTGCTATCTTTACTAAGAACCACGTGAATTGGGGCGGCTTCAAAGGTCCCACCTTTTGCATCAACAAATAGAAGGTTTTTGGCTACTACACAAGGTTGCTAGTAAGGGCATCCATTCGGTGGCTATACGTATGGCAACGCTACTCTCCGTTATGGAGTCTCCTATCCTTCAAGGGTTGCACCTTGGAGGGTTTTGGGGGAGGTTGGTTATCGGTATAACTCAACAACACCCATTGTTTGTGGCCTTCAACACAAACACTTTTCTTATATAGCGGTTCGGAAGGACTTGGACTGATTAGAGCTGCAACAGCTATGTTAGTAATTTGATAACCTCCTTTTCTTGGACAATCGATATGATGCTACATAAATACCCAATCAATAGCCAAGAAAACTGAACTACAAATGATAAAGACTGAAAGCAACACAGTTACCAGAGGTGATCGACTGTTGATCAGAAGTGATTTGTATTCTGTCGCAAGTGAAATGTTGTTGTTCAGGAGCGATGCCAGTAAACCCTGATGTGAAATGATAAAGCTCAAAAGTGATGGGAAAAAGAAAGAGGTGACTGATTGTAGGTCATAAGCGACTCAGATCTGTGAAAAACAAGATATAAACAAAAACCCTAGTTTTGCAGAAAGTGATCCAGACAGCTAAAAGTGATCACTATTAGGTTAAAAGCAATGCAAATAAAAACATAAGTGACCACTGTTAGCTTGTAAGTGATACAAAAATAACAATAAGAGACTATTGTTCACTCAGAAGCGATCCCAGAAATGCTAAAAGTGGCAGGTTTTGGCTGAAAAGCGATGCGTATAATTAGACAGCGACTGGTTTTCACTCAGAAGTGACTGAAACAAGTCGTAAGCGCTTGAAAAATCTGATCTTCACAAAAACAACTTCAAATAGCAAAGTTAATCAAGGACATGGGTCCCACCAGGTGTGCTAAAATGTGATAGGTAAAAATTAGGTTAATAAGATTAAGCATAGCCACGAAAACCTAACCCTACCATCATCAAAGAATCTAATCCAAATGAAATCAAAAGCATGTAAATCAAGAACAATATCACCTAGATTGTATGATTCCTTGTTTATGATGTGGATTGCTTCTTCAACAATGAACAATTATGAATATACAAGCTGCCATGATGAATGGATGATAATGATAAAATGTTAGATGGATGCTCAAATGCTCAATATGCTCAAGATGATAATGTAGACACTATATGAATGCTGGATAGATGAGAGGGTGTTTATATAGACCTCAACCAAAATCAATCAATGGTGGAGATTTGGTGGCTATGTAAATGGCTAAGATGAAAGGATAGTCATAAGTGAATGTGTAGATGACAAGTGGAGGGAAAATAAGGCTTATGTGTGACCGTGTACATAAAAAGTACTACATGTGAAAGATATTAAATAAAAGATGTAGTACCACTTATCTTTTTAAATGAAAAAGGCACACATGTCGGCTCATAAAGATAATGATAAGATAAATTAATTAAATAAATAAAATTTATTTAATTAATTGGAAAGTGGGCTTATGAAAGGAATTTTAATTAAATAAATAAGATTTATTTAATTAAAATAGATAGAATGAAGATAATTAAATAATTATAGATTAGAGAAAATAGAGGAAATAACTAATGAATTAATTAAATAAATATAAATTTATTTAATTAATAGAAGAAACAAGTGATAGGGAAATTGCTTAAGTGTGTTAGACAAATGCAGATGATAGCTAATGCAATATTTGAATGCTAATGATAATTAGGTCAATTTTGGGTGTCTACACTTCCTATCCTGATGCTTCATCTCCTTCACATTTGGATTCCTTCCTCCGTGCAAATAAATCTAAATTTTTTGTTTTAAAATAATATCTTTTCAACCTCTTGAAGATGCATCTCCAACAAACTCTTGTGCTACCACAATAAAGTGATTTAATATATACCAGAAGGAATGTTTCAAATCTGTTTAGTGTTGAATTTTCTCCTTTTTCATTGGTGATGTAAAGTTGTATATGGAAGCCTCAAAAGAGGCGTTATCATTACCATTTTTTCTGAGTGCCTAAATTCCTCTTAAATCTGCATTATAGAACTCTATTCCTTCCATTATAATTCTAACATAGTCAAAAACATAAGAAGTGTTGGAAAGAGAAATTGCTACGCATAACAGGTGTTGTCATTGATGGCAACTTAGTCCATTCCACACATCTGCAGTATAGTTTCAGTTCATACCAGAAGTTAGTTCCAAGATTTGTCCAATCCGGATAGACAAGAACAGGGTATATGGTAGAGTTCAGTATTTTGGCCAACGAACCTCTCCAGTTAATTATTGCTTGTTACGAATCTAAGGGAGTGTAGAGGAATGTCAAGACAATCTAAATCCAAGATCTCAGGCTTTAGTGACAAAGGGACTAAAATTTATGAGTATTTGAGTACCGAATCCTAATATGACAGAACAGTTCAGTGAAGAATAGGCTGACTTGTGTTACATCCTTGTGCGGATCTAGTAGAAGTATTTTGATTAGTTGTGTATGGGATATAATATTAATAGCCAACATGAATGGTGACCTGCAAGTGTTATTTATGGTACCCATCAATATTAATGTATGGATTTAGCTGACAGAACAAAGTACTTGTATTGTTTGTTAAGTTCTTCATAAGGCCGACAGATAAGTGATTGAGTTTGTTGAAGCGGATATTTATAACTGATGGATTCGAGTGTTATGAGTAATGATTGTGATACAAATATGGAGTAAGTGTGAAAAAGGTAGATAGAAGTGTGAAAGAGAAGAGATCTAAGGTCCAGATTATGACTGAGTAGTAAACAAGGCAGAATAAAGATGAAGTGTGTAAAATCAGTATTGTGTGCTTAACCGGAACTAAATTCTTGCATTGGCAGATGCTACTTATCAGTTCAAACAATCTGTAATCCTTTTGTAATCATTCTTGTAGGCAATGAGCCTCTCTTGAGCAGTGAGCTCTAGGTAATGAGCCCGAAGGCATGTGCCTTCCCCTTTGTAATACTTTTGACAGAGTATAATCTTTGTGGGTTAACCCCCACAGTGGATTTTCCCTTAACCAGGTTTCCACGTCAAAATCTTGGTGTCAAGTGTGTTGTTTATGTTTCTGCTCATGTATTATTAATTCTTTCTTGCCATGATTATGTCATTAATCTATTAAGGAGTGGTAAAGAAGAATTAACTGCAGCAATCTTTAAAAGTTTTATGACAACTGATTCACCCCCCTCCTCTTAGTTGTCAACCCTAATTCCAACAATTGGTATCAAAGCAAGGTTCCTTGAAAGAAGACTAATAGCTTGAGGAAGATCTGGGAAGGAGTTTCAATGGATTCACTTAGAGAACAACTTCAATTGGCTTTAGAAGATCTTGATCGGTCCAAAGTAGAAATAGAGGATCTAGAAGCAAACCTTAAGGATACTGATGATTTCATTGACTTGCTAAAAGATAAACTAAAGAAATCAATGGAAAAGAGGAAGGAACTACTTCATCACCTAGCTAATCTTACTGAATAAAATGGCATGGATGAGGCTTTAGAAGAAAAGAGAAAGGAATGTGAGAAGTTGACAAAAGAAGTTTATGTTCTAAAACATGAGATGGAATCTGGGGTAATGAGGCTAACCATAGAAATTGAGCAAAGGAAGAAGACTGAAGAAGACCTAAATCAAACTCTAAAACAAAGAACTAAAGAATGCTATAGATTAGATAGAATAGTCAGCCATCTAGAGTCTGATCTACAAGAAAGTAGAGACAATGAGAGAGAACTTGAGAGGCAAATTGTCATTCTCAAACATGACCTAGAAGTTGCAAATGAATACAAGGATAAGTTCAAGATAAGCTTAGCTAAACTTGAAGCACTACTTGAAAGTCAGAAAAAGGCTGATGATAAGCATGGTCTTGGATATGAGAAAGGTGAAAGCTCTAGATCCGGACAAAGAAATTTTCAACCAAGGAATGGGAGAAACAGACCTAGAAGACCTCTGGTAAGACAACCTAATGCTCAAAGATATCCATCATTCAATGGAAATTATTTTAATTGCAATAAATTTGGTCATAGAGGTACTCAGTACAGAAGCAGAGTAAATCAAAATGATCCATCCTTCTCTGGTCAATGCTTCAAGTGTAAGAGGTATGGTCACAGATCAAATGAATGCAAAAGTATGATAATGAATAATTCTATCAATAGAGGAAATGAAAACTCTTTCAATGGTTACTACTTTATTTGCAATGGATTTGGAGACATGGATAATCAGTGCAGATCAAGAGGAAATCGATTATATAAGCAAAGAAATGTTGTGTGCTTTAATTGCAATAGATCTTGTCATATTTCAAGATTCTGTAGAAGTAGGAATAATGAAAGAAGAGGTCCAGTAAACAGAAAACTGGATGAGTAGAGACAAGACAAAGGCAAGGGAAAAATTGATGTGAATGAGATATAGAATGAAATGAGCAAGACATGGGTCAAGAAAAGTGTTGTAAATAATAGTAATGGGTCCGCACAGGAATCTGGTGCTGATAATTCCTCCAGGAATTGAATTAGCTCTGGCTTAGGGGGAGCTACAATAAAATCTAAAATTCCCCAGCCAGTTAGTGCGTGCCTAAATTTGGTACAATAAGAGAAAATAATTTGGATTAGTATACATCATTTGAAAGGATTTCTGGAATATAAAAAGTAGATATGACAATTTGCGGAGCAATTGAAGATTGACTATATGCAGAAATAGTGTAACTGGATATTCTAGGGTAGAGCATTTATTACAAAGGCAAATTAGGTTTTTGCGGAGCTAAAAAAAAGTTGTTTATTCTTCATTTTAATCACTTTGCATTAGAAGATAGCAAGAAGAAGAGCATCTAAGCTAAGATTTCAAAGGATTTGAAGTGTGACCAGCAAATTTGTTTGCTAACCCTAACTCTGTGGAAGAAAAAGGTATTTATCTATGAAGCCTTGAATCTGAAATCTTTTGAAATGACCACTCCTCTTGTTGTTGATATTACTGAAAGGCTCTGGCCAAAATTGAAGAAGCATCCATACAAGTCAGTCGAAATCAAACCTTTAGGAGCATTTTCTGGTGTCCCATACGGAGTTCTGCATGTTGAGGATATTAGGGCTTACATCCACTATAGCATAGAAGAATTTGGAAACATGGAACTCTTGGATTTGTTTGTCAACTACCTAAGGGATGACAACTATGAATTGAAACTAGAATACAAAGCCCTAGAAAGCAAACATTTTCTGCAAGTCATTAAATTTTTGACATTTGATGAAAACAATGGGTTCGATATATCTTGAGCTAAATGCATGATGAGTTCATATGGATCTTGAAACCATTCAAGATTACAAAGGATGTTATCAAGATTGTAACCGGGTTAAATTCAACTAATGGATTACCCATGCTGAAAGCTGTGAAGAACTAGACAGTGACCGATGCTACTGGTGTAAAGTTTGACAAAAGGGCAATGACCATCAATGACATTATTGAACCGGATGTTAAATTTACCTCTATGGTGATTGGATACAATATTTACCACTCCAACAGGGAGAATTTTGTCTCCGAAAATGCCATATATGCAGCATATCAAATGTTGAAGGAGAATGCAGATTATGACCTATGTGAGTTGTTACATAACCAATTGATTGAAAATTTGAGCAAAATCAAAAAGGATAAGAAAAACACCTTCAAATATGGTTCCCTAGTTATATGTTTGTTCTTCTATTTTATGAATGAAGTGCCTGGAGTACAAGGTGTGCATTGGACAAATGACAGACCAGTTGCTTGGCAAATAAGAGATCACCTACTTAGCATTGGATACTCAAGTGCACAGAAGACTATAATCTGGGGTTACTTTAAGAATTTTTAGAATATGATGCATTCTAGGGAAAGAATCCCCAATTCAATAGTTGAGAAATACAAGGATGAAATCTGCTTTATGGTAGACATTGATCAGTGCCTAATGGAAGCTGTGGAACCCAGAACTGTATGGATTATGCCTATGGGCTATGAGGTTGATGAGAAAATCTTAGACATGTATGCTCAACATCTCCTGAGAAAATCAAAAGACACCTCTATTTAAAGGTTTGGAACGTATAAGGAGCTAAGTCTAAAATTGCATGTTGAGCTTAGGAAACCAGAGACTAAGAGAAAAGTTCAGAGGCAGGTTGAAATGTATGCTAAAAGCATTGGCCTAACCAAGGAAGATGTAAGAAAGAATAGGGAAAGAATTGAAAAGATGAAGAGAAGAACTGAGGAAGATTCAGAAGAGAGGGCAAAAAGTGAACCAGCAGCCACTCCGGAAGTCACACCTAGCTCATCAAGAAAAACAAGAAGCTCTGCAACTATCTCTGAAAAATCCAAATCCATTCCCATTGAGACATCAAAAGCCACACCATCTGGTGAAGGAGCAAAGAGAAAGAAAACAAAGGCCACAAGAACCTATGAAAGCACAAAAGTTGGTGAAGAAGAAACTGATTCAGATGCTAAGGTAAAGGTGTTGAAAGCCTCTGGAACAAAAGCTGCCAAGATGACTAAGGAGAAGCCCTCTGGAAGTAAAAAGGCAAGCAAAAGGCAAAAGAAAGATACATATGTTGAGAAGCCCACAATTTTTGTGGAAGATGTAATAAAATCAGTCACTCTGGATGAAAATTTGAAACCCATGACTAAATTTTAGGATGAATATAGTGATACAGATAAAAGGGTATTAGAGGAAGAAACTGTTAGTGAATATCTATAATAAGGCCCTGATTGAAATAATTTTTGAGATCCCTCAGTCTTGCAGACATTTTGGAGTTGAGGACAAAAAATGCAAAAAGCAAGGATTTAGAGCTCAGAGAACATGTATTGACAAAACTATGCCCTCAGATCACTCAAGTTCAAATGAATATGATATTCAAAGAAGTGAAGGATGAATTCAGGAGCAAGAAGAGAATGAACAAACTGATGCTTGGAGAATTAGACCAAATAGTTAAAGAAACACAGGAAATACTTTGAAGTGCATTGAAGAAACACAATCTACCATTTGTTGAGGAGGAGACTGATGATAGGATTGATTCATCAATCCCAAATATTGAAGAAATGAAAACTGATGAGTAGCATATCAAGGTTGATGACTCCTCTATTTTGGAAGTGGAGAAAATAAATAAGGAAGATATAGAGATGGTGGATAAAATTGATGATGCAGGAGATACTCTAACTCCTCCTGATCAATTCGGAAAAGAAAACAATGTTGAGAATACTACTGCTACACAAGATCCTCCAAAACATATTGCAAATGGTGAGGACAAAGGAAAGAATCCCCCTGCAGATGACATAGAGAAAGGTGAAGTAGAGAAAGAAGAAGAAGTCAAAGGTAAGGAAGATAAAGCAGAAGAAGATGGTACAAATGTTGATGCACCCAAACAAAATAGTCATGTCACTGAGAAAACCCAAGGAAAGGAAGGTGGTCCAAAAATTGTGGCAAGAAACACTGCAAGTGTAGTGAAAAATTTTCTAAGTAAAGAGATGCTAGAGTTTGATGAACCTGAACTAATTCAAGGACCACTCAACCTAGATACTTTCTCTCTGGTCCAATTGATGAAGATAACATCTTTCACACAAGCCAAGGCAAGAGAAAAGGTATTAAAATCTCACATAGAGGACAATGAGCTACTAGACCTTGCATCTAGTATATTGGAGAAGATAATGCCAACATTCAAAATAATCCATCTAATTCTCCCTCCAAAAATTTGAAGAGCCTTGTGAATTATGTAAGTACACTTTGAGTCCTTTGAAAAATCTGTAGAAGTTAAACTTTAGAAAGCAAAAGATTTGATCCACTTAAAGGCATGATTGGGATAGACAGATTAGTGCTAGATAATAGTATAAAGAGTATTCAAAATGCTCTTTTAGAAGGAGCTAGTATATATAAATTTTGTTTATCTACTCCTAAAGTCATAGAGGATAAAGAAGATAAAATAAAGGACTCCAAACAGAAATTGTCAAGTATGTCCCAAGATTTTGATCCGTTGACAGTATCAGTGGAAAGTAAGGAATGTCAAGCAATCAACCTTATGGAAGAAATAAAGAAGTTGACAAGAGAAAAGGAGAACATTGAAGTAAGAATGGGTGAGCTTCGGGGACTAATTTCCCCTAAGATAGAAGCAATGTTCAATGTTGTGACAAAAGCCCAAACTGCTACACAAAAGGTGATCTCATTGACCTCCGGAAGATTGAAGCACAAGCATTTTTGTTCAATGGTCACATTTTAACTTTGAATAGTATGAAGAAGAGTTGGGATATAGAGTTGGCCCTGTTGAACAATATTTTTGGAGATGTACTTAAGTATATATAAAGATAACTTAAGGATTGGTTGTACATATGCAACATTGTATACAGAATTTTTGGGTGAATTTTGGTTTGCAGATTCCATCCTTTGCCATTGAAGTCAAAGGGGGAGTAAAGAATAGTGAAAAATAAGGAATCCAATAAAGGGGGAGCTTTGGAAACAATGGAGAGCACAAGTGTACAGAGTAAGGGCGAGTAGCTCTGACACTTAGTCATTTTTCACTAAGTGTTGCCATCAATGCCAAAGGGGGAGATTGTTGGCAAGAGACACTGCTACGCATGATAAGTGTTGTCATTGATGGCAACTTAGTCTATTCCACACATCTGTAGTACAGTTTTAGTTCATACTAGAAGTTAGTTCCAAGATTTGTCTAGTCCGAATAGACAGGAACAAGGTATATGGTAGAGTTCAGTATTTTGGTCAGGACAATCTAAATCTAAGGGAGTGTAGAGGAATGTCAGGACAATCTAAATCCAAGATCTTAGCCTCTGGTGACAAAAGGACTAAAAGTTATGAGCATCTGTGTACCGATTCCTAATATGATAGAACAGTTCAGTGAAGAACAAGTTGACTTGTGTTAGATCCTTGTGCGGATCTAGTAGAAGTGTTTTGATGAGTTGTGTATGGGATATAATGTTAATGACTAACATGAATGGTGACCTACAAGTGTTATTTCTAGTACGCATCAATATTGATGTATGGATTTAGCTGACAGAACAAAGTACTTGTATTGTTTGTTAAGTTCTTCATAAGGCTGACAGATAAGTGATTGAGTTTGTTGAAGCGGATATATATAACTGATGGATTCGAGTGTTGTGAGTAGTGATTGTGATGTGAATATGGAGTAAGTGTAAAAAAGGTAGATAGAACTATGAAAGAGAAGAGATCTAAGGTTTGAATTATGACAAAGCAGTAAATAGGGAAGAATAAAGATGAAGTGTGTAAAATCAGTATTTTGTGTTTAACCGGAACTGAATTCTTGCATTGGTAGATGCTACTTATCAGTTCAAACAATCTATAATCCTTTTGTAATCATTCTTGTTGGCAGTGAGCCTCTCTTGAGCAGTGAGCCTGAAGGCATGTGCCTTCCCCTTTGTAATACTTTTAACAGAGTATAATCTTTGTGGGTTAACCCCCACCATGGTTTTTCCCTTAACTAGGTTTCCATGTCAAAATCTTGGTGTCAAGTGTGTTGTTTATGTTTCTACTCATGTATTATTAATTCTTGCTTGTTATGATTATGTCATTAATCTGTCAAGATGTGGTAAAGAAGAATTAACTACAGCAAGCTTGAAAAGTTTTATGACAATTGATTCACCCCCCTCTTAGTTGTCAGCCCTAATTCCAACATGAAGTACGTGGACAAAGTTTTAAATCTGTCGTTAGACTTTTCAACACCTCTCCACAGAGGCATTGAAATCTACCAATCTCATTTTAGGATTTCACTAGAAGTTTTCTATCCACTAACTCTATGTTTTTAATCTCCCATAAAAATAATTTTAACCACTCAATAGTTTTTGGAGACATCATTGGGTTGCACAAAGGATGGTACACTTACATCCTTGGCAAATATGAAATATGAATGTGACCATTTGGGTAATTTCATAACCTTGGACTTATGCCATTCCCTACTTCATTTTGCATGCTATCAAAGAATAAGCAAAGTAATATTGACATACCTTCCTCCACTGATGACATATTGGTCAGAGGTGCTTAAACTTGGACTTCGATGAACAAGAGTAAAGAAGAAATTGCATATAGATTAAGATCCTTGCAGAAGCTTCATCACAATCAAATAAAGAAGGACCAACCTCTTCATTTAGATCATTAACAATGACATCAAACTTTATCTGCAACTTTCATTTAAAGAAGCAAATATGCGGGCTATACCAAATAGTGTCACTCATCGATCAAGCTGAAAACCAACTTTCATGATATCTCCTCACCAGGTGCTTAAAACCTCATGAAAACTTGCAGGGATGAATATTTCAACCATCCTTAACTATCTGCCAATCTGTTCTATTTCAAACTTCACGAAACTCAACATTTTGTGAATTCGCCAAACTACCAACACAAGTCGCAAAATTTAAAAATATCAGAAACTAGAAGGAATTGATTTACAAAATCTTCACATGTAATTCTAGAATGCTTTCAAGGTTCTTCCTATTAGAGGGTTTGTTGCCAAACCTCTTGAATTTACCAGAACAATTATTTTTGTGAAACCAACTTATTATGCACCAAAACTGACAACTGGCGAAAACTCAATTTTGTCTAATCTGATCAGTCCACTTGTACTCCAAGGCAAAGGAATACCATCAAAGTCATACGCAAACCAAAAATGAATAAAATAAACTAAATTTTTTTTGGTTGATGTGAGATAGCTAGTTCACCTGGGATGCTCCTGTATCAGACACACCGGGTAGAAAATTTGTGAGCATAGACTCACAAAGCAGAGTTGAGTAGTCAAACTACCCTTTCAGGTTGCAATTAACCTACAGTGAACTCCATCACTGTGTGATTTGTACATGATCAATTCTTCTTTCTCTTCTTCCAGCACCATGTTGGAACAACCGTCATCTTCCTCCCATAACTCCATTCACCACTTCTTCCTCCTCTTGTGGATTCACATCCACCATATATTGTCCTCCACTAAATTATTTCTCCTCTCCTCTCCTCCATTGTGGGATCCAACCCACCACAAACTAACCACTTCCACCAAGCACCACCTACATCATCTTTCACAACCTCTATATACAAAGATGCTACATCTACATACAAATTTTCAACTACAACTTCATCCTCTATAGAAACATTCTCTTCTACTCTCACGATGTAAGAATAATCACAAATGAAATTAAAATGTTCATGATTTACCTCTTTTTCCTTCAATGCTACAACATCATCTTCTTTGTCCTTCACTACAACATTAATTTTTGTTCCTCCATCGGCAATCTTATCAAACCACTCCTCTAACACCAAAATCTGCAACAATAACTCATCTTTGTCTTCACTTTTCAATGTAACTTCCTTGCACTCCATGGCTGCCATCTCAATCTCCCCATTCTCGTTGCCCACCTCTACATCTTCAACTTTTGCTGCACACAACTCTTCATCTTCCTCTTCTTTATTCTTTTTCTTCATGCCTTCTTCATGGCATGCCTCCGCTATGAACTCATCCCTCACAATCTCTTCATGTTGCCATGCTTCCAACCTGTCCACTCCCATAGTTATATTCGTCATCATCATAAAAAATTTCCTCTCTTGATATTATTTTTATCCTTCCCATAACACATGCTTCCTTACGAATATCCTCATGCTGTTGCAATCTTCCACACATTACACTATCAATTTGCAAATATTATTTTCTTCACGGCTCTTTAGCTCCCAACTACTCAAGATTTCTCTCTCACACCTGCAATAGTCTGCACAAGCTCTTCTTCACCACTTCACTCTCTCACAGGTCCTGGCGAGGCTGCCTCATATTTGGTGCTTTGCATACACTCTCAGGAACTCCCACTCTGATACCATATGATGAAAACAAAACTCTCCTCTATTACTCACAAACACAAACACCTTAGTAGAGACTCTCTGCTCATATATTAAATTTACAAATCATACTAGATTGCAATACAAAATAAGTTTTATTCAATTTGTAAATCAAGGATCAAATTTACAATAGGCCATCAATGGTCTCTCCCAGTTCAAGCTTTCAAATCTATATAATTTTTATCTTCTATCCAGTCATCCACTCCTATACTCTCTGTGTATGATGCATCAGAATTTCACAATCTGATTCTCTCCTTTTAGCGCCTCTCCCTTCATGGTCGCACTCATACAAGTCTGAATCCAGGGTTATATATTGTGTATATGTATAGAAATTGAACAGACGTGAGTCTATTCATTTTTCCTATCTTGACGCTTCATCTCCTTCACATCTCGTCACCTTCCTTAGTGCAAATAAATCTAAATTTTTTGTTTTAAAATAATATCATTTCAGCCTCTTGAAGAGGTGTCTCCATCAAACCCCTGCGCTACCACAATAAAATGATTCAATATATACCAAAAAGAACATTTCAAATATGTTTAGCGTTGATTTTACTCCTTTTTCATTGGTGATGTAAAGCTATATATGGAAGGCTCAAAAGAGGTGTTATCATTCCCATTTTTCTAAGTGCCTAAATTCCTCTTAAATCTGCAGTATAGTGCTCTATTCCTTCCTTTGTAAATTCAAACATAGCCAAAAACATAGGAAGTACATGGACAAAGTTTTAAATCTACCTTTAGACTTTTCAATGCCTCTCCACATAGGCGTTTAAATCTGCCAATCTCATTTTAGGATTTCACTAAGTTTTTAATCCACAAACTCTATGTTTTAATCTCCCATAAACAAAATTTTAACCACTCAATAGTTTTTGGAGGCATTGTTGGGTTGCACAAAGGTTGGTATGCTTACATCCTTGGCAGATATGAAATATGAATGAGACCATTTGGCTAATTTCATAACCTTGGACTCATGTCATTCCCTTCTTCATTTTCTACACTGCCAAAGAATAAGCAGAGTAATATTGACATACCTTCCTCCACAAATGACATATTGGTCAGAGGTTCTTAAACATGGACTTTGGTGAACAAGAGTAAAGAAGAAATTGCATCTAGATTAAGATCATAGTAGAAGCTTCATCACAATCAAATAAAGAAGGACCAACCTCTTCATTCATATCATTAATGATGGCATCAAACTTTATCTGCAACTTTCATTGAAAGAAGCAAATATGTGGGCTATACCAAAGAGTGTCACTCATCGATCAAGATGAAAACCAACTTTCATGTTATCTCCTCACCAGGTGCTTGAAACCTCACAAAAACTTGCAGGGATGAAGATGTCGACCATCCTTAACTATCTGCCAAGCCGTTCTGTTTCAAACTTCACAAAACTCAAGATTTTGTGATTTTGCCAAACTACTAGCACAAGTCGCAAAATTTTAAAATATTAGAAATTAGAAGAAATTGATCTATGAAATCTTCATGTGTAATTCTAGAATGCTTTCAAGATTCTTCCTGTCAGAGGGTTTGTCACCAAACCTCTTGGATTTACCAGAACAATTGTTTTTATGAAACCAGCTTATTATGTGCCAAAACTGACAACCGACAAAAACTCAATTTTGTCTAATCTTATTAGTCCACTTGTACTCTAAGGCTAAGGAATGCCATCAAAGTCATACACAAAATATAAATAAATAAAACAAACTAAAAAAAATTTGGTTGATTTGGGATCGCTGGTTCTCCCGGGATGCTCCTACATCATATCTATGGACATTTGAGTTTATACTCATGTTTGAGATATGGGCATTTATATGTTTATGTTTATATTTGGTACGTATGGATGTTTATGTTTAAATAGTTGACATGTATGGACATTTATGTGTATCTATGTATGGACATGTTTATGTTTCTATTTTCAAACATGTATGAACGTTTATGTTTATATATATTTTCAACATGTATGGACATTTGAACATGTTTTATGTTTCAGATGGACATAAATATGTTTATATTTGACATGGACAAATTTATGTTTGAGATATATTTAATAAATTTTTCATATAAATGCTTCTTGATATTTTCAATGGATCTATTTGATATTTGCACATGTGTGTATTAAGACATGTAATACAAGTTTTAAAATAATAAAATATTAACTTAAAAAATATTATGCTTATCTCAATCACATCATGTAAATTTTAACCTGCACATGCTATATGTAAGCTATAGATTCTATAAGTTGTTGTACATATCTTAATTTGAAGTTTAAAATAAAATTTATAACTCTGTAATGATACACCATTCAAATATCTAGATAAAGGACAAGAATGGTAGCTATATGATGAAATAACATAAGTTAGGCCCTATAAGGAAAGCAAAGGTGTGGAAAATAGCTTCCCAAATGCTAATTCCAAGGGGACAGTGCAAATAAGTAACTTTTAAATCTAAATAACTCAGATGAGTACACAAGAGAAGCCAAATAGACAATATTCACAACACAGACACATAGTATTACGTGGGAAAACCCTTACAGGTAAAAAACCCACCACCACAAAAGAACCCTCTTTATTTCAGTAAACAGAGATTACAAATAAAGATCTTCTTTTTATCTCTACTGTTCTATTTTTTTTCTTTTGTACCAGATCATTTATATCATCTGCACATGCTACAGGAAATAAACCGTACAAAAATAGAATTTCATCATCTGAACAATGATGCCAAAAGATCAATTTTAACTTCAGTCTGTAAGAGCATGGACGGTTACACAACTATTGCCCTAACTGAACAAATTATCTTCTTCCAACATCGCTGCATGTGCAACAGTCATAACTATTCACATTCCCATAAGACCATTAGTCCTGCATGCATCAAGTTGCGAAAACTATTCCGGTTTATAACCACCATCGATCCATAAGTCTATCGTCGGTAATTTTGTTGCCGACAAAACCAACCTACAAGTCCATCGGCCTAACAATCTCCATCGGCTATCGGATTTCATTTCCCACCAATATACAGAGTCACCCTGATCACCAAGTTTAACATCCATCATCGGACAGACACTCGCCATCGGCCCAAGCGATTTCCATTATTCTGATAAATAATCTCTTGACAGTCACTGCTGAATATCAGAGAGACACAAGCTATCAGAGTCACTTCAGAACCTTTCACCGATAGTTCATCTCTCACTGACCACCAGAAGGACTCACCATCAGTGAAACCATTAGCATCGGATAGACCTTCAACACTTACTCCGATGAACCCTTGTCTCACCGATGCCAACATAACTCCTTCATCGGAGTGATCATTGTCCATCGGCCCAAAGACATAAAGCTTTGCCGATAGTCTTCATCTCACTGATGGTCTCTCATTTCCAGTATGGAACAAGTCATTGGTAGTCTTCAATAAAGTCCTACCGATAGCACTCCGTCACAGCGATGATCGAACTCGTTGAACTTTTAACCCATTGAACTCATGAAAGGTTCAACAAAGAACAATAATGAATTAGAGGTTCAAGTAGTAAAATTGAGACACAAGTTCTCTTCAATCTCCCACTTATCGAAGAGATTACTGCTACCTCTTAGTCCTCTTTAGATTATTGAGAACTATGGGCCCGTAGACCCATTTCATTTGAACACCATTTGAACTTGGTCGTGCTCACTGGTTTAGTTAAGGCATCCACAACATTTTCCAAAGTGTCAACTTTCTCCAGCTTCACCTTCCTGTCTTCCACCATATTACGAACAAAGTGATATTGGACATCAATATGTTTTGTCCTAGCATGGAATGTAGGATTCTTCACCAAACATATAGCACTTTGACTGTCACAATGAATTTGTATCTACCCTGCATTAAAACCAACATCAGAACATAACCTCTTCAACCAAATGGTTTCTTGGCATGCACGAGTAGCTACCATGTACTCTGCCTCTGTTGTGGACAAAGCGACTACAGCTTGCCACTTGCTCATCCAACTGATAGCACCACCATTTAACATGAATACATATCCACTAGTGGACCTTCTACTGTCAATGTCCCCTGCCCAATCAGAATCAACATATCCCTAAATGTTGATAGATCTATGTGATACAACTGAGTTTCCATGATAGCAAATAGCATAGTCAGAAGTTCCCTTCAGATACCTCATAACTCTTTTCACAGCATCCCAATGTGATCTACCTAGATTTGCCATAAAATGACTCAACACTCCCACTGCTTGGGCAATGTCTAGTCTGGTATAGACCATTGCATACATTAAACTACCAACAGCACTTGCATAAGGTACCTTTTTCATATTGTCTACTTCATTCGAAGATTCTGGACAATCTTCAACAGATAGTTTCGTTCCCTGCATTACTGGAACAACTAACTGTTTAGAATCAGACATAATAAACTTATCAAGAACATTAGTAATATACTTGCTCTGGCTGAGCCAAAGCTTTCTCTTAGATCTGTCCCTTTTAATCTCCATTCCTAGAATGTACTTTATTGCCCCCAGATTCTTCATTTCAAATTTCAAGGACAACTAAGATTTTAAATCTGAGATCATCCCCTTACCATTGCCAATGAACAACATATCATCCACATATAGTGCAATTATAAGAATCTGATCACCATCAGTTTTATAATAGACACAATGATCAGATTTAGATCTCACATATCCTAAAGATAACACATGTATCAAACTTCAAATACCACATTCTGGGAGATTGCTTCAAACCATAAAGTGACTTTTTAAGTTTACATACCAGATGTTCTTTACCTTTTACCACAAAATGCTCTGGCTGGGACATATAAATTTCTTCTTCAAGTTCCCCATGAAGAAATGTTGTTGTCACATCCATCTGCTCAATTTCAAAATCATATGCTGCTGCAAGTGACAACAGAAATCTAATGGACGTCAGCTTAGCTACAGGAGAAAAGATTTCTCCATAATCAATACCTTCCTTTTGGGAATAACCCTTAGCAACCAGTCTTGCCTTGTACTTATCAATACTACCATCTGGACCATATTTCTTTTTGAATACCCACTTACAGCCCACAAGTTTTCTCCCTTCAAGCAAGGGCACTAGATCCCAGGTTCCATTTTTCTCCAATGATGACATTTCATTATCCATGGCTTCCAACCAAGAATCTGAATCAGATAAACTAATAGCTTCTTTCATAGTCCTAGGTTCATCTATATCAATAAGTAAAGCATAGGCACAACTTGAATCAAGTACTGAAAATCCATACCTATCTGGTTGTCTTCTTTCATGTGTAGACCTCCTCACTGGCTGAGGTGTAGGTTCAGGTTCCTACTCTGGATCAGAATCTTTGGAGCTACTCGAACTCTCATCTGAACCATCTACACTTGGTGTTTGTTGTTCCTTTTTTGCAGGGATCAGAGGAATATTCACAATACTTTTTTCTTTCTTCTCTTCTGTCTTTTCTGGCTGAGGATCAATAACCAACGGTTTCAGCTCTCTGAAAATTACATTCCTGCTGTAGATTACTTTTTCAGTTTCTGGATTCCAAAGCTTGTACCCTTTAATACCAACTCCATAGCCAACAAAGATACACTTAACAACCTTGTTATCCAACTTAGATATTTTAACTTCAGGAATATGAGCATATGCCTCACATCCAAAGACTCAAATATGTCTTAGAGAGGGCTTCTTACCAGACCATGCTTCCATAGGTGTTTTATCAATCAATGTTGAAGTAGGAGAACGATTCAGCAAGTAACAAGCTATAGCAACTGCCTCAACCCAAAACCTCTATTCAAGACCAGCATAACTCAACATACTTCTTACTTTCTCCATCAACGATCGATTTAACCTTTAAGCAACTCCATTTTGTTGTGGAGTATAAGGTGTAGTTTTATGCCTTTTAATTCCATGGTCTACACAATACTTATCAAAATCCGCATTGCAATATTCACCACCGTTATCTATTCTCAAGCATTTTAGTTTTCTACCAATCTAATTTTCCACAAGAGTTTTAAATTCTTTAAATCGACTGAACACTTCTGATTTATTTTTCAAAAAATATACAAATGCCCTTCGTGAATAATCATCAATAAATGATATGTAGTATCTTGACTTAGATAAAGAAGGAACATCAACTGGACCAAAAACATCAGAATGTACATAATCCAGAACACCAGAAGATTTATGAGAACTAGAATAAAAAGAAACATGATTTTGTTTTCCATATATACAATGTTTGCAGAAATCGAACTCCAGATTACAATCAATCAGCCCATCTACCAGGTTTTTGTTCTTCAAGGTTTTTATACCTTTTTCACCTATGTGACTGAATCTATGGTGCCAGAGCATTGTTTTCTCTGCGAGAAGTTTAATTTCCATAGAGTTTGCATCATGTGTCACAATAGTAGCTACATCAGATTTTACAGACATTGTTACAGCACACAGGTTTTGCATCTAACCTATACAGAGTTCCAATGCATTCACCCTTTGCTAGTACAATAGACCCTCTAGTCATCTTACAGCCACCATTCACAAAAGTAACTTGCACTCCAAAATCATTAAACTTACTAACAGAAAGTAAATTTCAAGCCAGACCTGGTATATGAAGAACTCCATTCATTCCCTTTATTCTGCCATCCGGGAACTAGATTCTGACTCGACCTCAGCCAACAATTTCCAGTGTTGAATCACTAGCCAGGAACACCTTTCCACCAGCATAGGGTTCATACTTAGTGAACCACTCTCTATGAGATGTCATATGAAAAGATTCTCCTAAATCAATCAACCAAACATCTTCAGATGCAGGCATTGCCAGAGCAGCAATGAAAGCATCAGCATCACTATGTGAAGACTCAAAGTCAGAGAAGTTCTTCTTCTTCTTTTTCTCCTCTTTGCAGTCTTTCTTGATATGACCTTTCTGCCCACAGTTCCAACACTTCACCTTGGACTTCTTGCCAGGAGATTCTGATTTCCCCTCTGATTTAGACTTAGACCTCTTGTCCTTCTTCTTGCCTCTTTCCTTTGATCTACCACGAACTGACAGAGCCTCTTTGGCCATTCCAGAAGACTTCCTCCGCATCTCTTCAGACAACAATAGGCAACAATAGTTTCTGTTGAAAATGTAGTTGTTGTACTTCCAATAGCCATCACCATATGGTCCCATGAGTCAGGTAAGGAACATAACAGAAGCATACAGCGGTCCTCCTCTTCTATTTTTACACCTATAGATGTCAACTGAGCAACAATTGTATTAAAAGCACTCAGATGTTCTGCTATAGATGCACCTTCATCCATCTTCAGAGAATACAATTTCTTTCTGAGGAAAAGTTTATTCACCAAGGACTTGCCCTGATAAATATTATTCAACTTCTTCCACAAATCACTTGCAGTCTTCTCCTCATGGATGTTCAATAGAACAGAGTCAAATAAACTTAATCTTATCAGTCCTTTGGCTTTTCTATCTACCAGCACCCAATCTTCTTGCTTCATGCCTGTAGGTTGAATTCCAGACACAGCAACCCAAAGATCTCTATAGACTAACATGTCTTCAACTTTAAGTTTCCACAACTCAAAGTTTGTGCCATTGAATTTCTCAATGTCTATTTTGTCTGATGTACTTGCCATCTTTATTTAATTTAAATAAATCTCTACAGAACTCCCACTCAACAGAATTAACACAAAAAATCCAAACTACTGACAAGGATAGCACAACTGGCTAGGCTCTAATACCACTTGTAAGGAAAGCAAAGGTGTGGAAAATAGCTTCCCAAATGCTAATTCCAAGGGGACAGTGCAAATAAGTAACTTTTAAATCTAAATAACTCAGATGAGTACACGAGAGAAGCCAAATAGACAATATTCACAACATAGACATAGTATTACGTGGGAAAACCCTTACAGGTAAAAAACCCACCACCACAGAAGAATCCTCTTTATTTCAGTAAACGGAGATTACAAATAAAGATCTTTTTAGCTCTACTGGTCTATTTTTTTTTCTTTTGTACTAGATCGTTTATATCATCTGCGCATGCTACAGAAAATAAACCATACAAAAATAGAATTTCATCATCTAAACAATGATGCCAAAAGATTAGTTTTAACTTCAGTCTGCAAGAGCATGGACGGTTACACAACTATTGCCCTAACTGAACAAATCAACTTCTTCCAGCATCGCTACATGTGCAACAGTCGTAACTATTCACATTCCCATAAGACCATTAGTCCCGCATGCATCAGGTCACAAAAACTATTCCAGTTTATAACCACCATCGATCCATAAGTCTATCGTCAACAATTTTGTTGCTGACAAAACCAACCTGTAAGTCCATCGGCCTAACAATCTCCATCGGCTATCAGATTTCATTTCCCACCGATATACAGAGTCACCGCGATCACCAAGTTTAACATCCATCATCGGACAGACACTCGCCATCGGCCCAAGCGATTTCCATTGTTTCAATAAACAATCTCTCGATGATCACTGCTAAACTATCGAAGAGACACAAGCTATCAGAGTCACTTCAGAACCTTTTGCCGATAGTTCATCTCTCACCAACCACCAGAAGGACTCACCATCAGTGAAACCATTAGCATCGGACAGACCTTCAACACTTACTCCGATGAACCCTTGTCTCACCGACGCCAACACAACTCCTTCATCAGAGTGACCACTGTCCATCGGCCCAAAGACATAAAGCTTCGCTGATAGTCTTCATCTCACCGATGGTCTCTCATTTCTGGTATGGAACAAGTCATCGGTAGTCTTCAACAAAGTCCTATTGATAGCACTCTGTCACAGCGGTGATTGAACTCGTTGAACTTTTAACCCATTGAACTCATGAAAGGTTCAACAAAGAACAACAATGAATCAGAGGTTCAAGCAGTAAAATTGAGACACAAGTTCTCTTCATGCCCACATAAGTAGCATACAAACACATTATATATATAACAAATATAATAAAACTTGGAAGATTTTTTATTCAAAAATAAAATTAGACCTCTAGACAATTTGACTTTCACCACTTCTAGAACAAATACTATTACACTCAAATCATGAATTAGACTCTAAGTCAAATATCTAATCAAGTAACATTAACCACTTAACACACCATGAACATAATACCACTACATTGGAATACTAAAACATTAGCAACAAGGATTGTCTTTGCAATATCCATTTAAATGATGATTAATTGAAAACAAAGAATTCATTTGAATAACCTTAACTCAAACTTGTTTAATGCATAGAAACAACTAGAATCCATTTCATGCCCATTGTCAGTCAATTCCTATAACAGGCCCCCTAATTCAAGAACATAGATTATTTAATGAAATGAATTCACTTCAATCAAAAGGCTATATCCTTATCTACACATCATAGTAGTCCATTAAATTTTAAGGGATTGTTCCTTAGGACAAGCTTCATATCTCCTAGAACTGGAACAAGAATTTGAAGATCATCCTTCTCAAGTCAAGAAGTCTTGTTCACTTATGTTGTGCAACTTCGATGGTACCTATAGGATTAAAGACTATCTCTCCCTTATTTAATGCATAGAAACAACAAATTTGAAGATCCTCCTCAAGTCAAGAGGTATTGTTCACTTATGTTGTACAACTTTGACATGGTACCTATATGATTAAAGACTATCTCTCCCTTCACCTATAGCTATAGTGAGTAGGAAATCAATTACGTAATTTAACATAATTATAGTTAAGGTCATGAACTCATGTATATAGACATCCATCTTAGTCAAAACTAGAATAATTTTGTAGTCCTAGACCATGTGAAGAGGTATTATATCCAATGTTGATTTCATATTATATACCAAAGATTGAATCTATACAATTTCATCTTATTTGAATGTAAATGACTAGATAGATGAGGCTTGTTAAGTTGGAGACTTGAATGATAATTAAACTCACATGCAACTTTATAAATAAAGTGAACTAAAAATTTAAGTTAGAAGTTATCAATTTCTAATGATACTAAACTTACATGAGCACCAAGGAACTTTACTAGGGTTTCATAACTTCTAGATACAAAAAAGAGCTTCCCTTAGCTTCAAGAAATATTTATTTTGTACTAACAAGGCCAACCACATGAAGGTGGAAGCTCATGTGGCCTCACCCAAGACCTAAGACACCTAGATTTTATACCTTATTCTAGTCTAGACCGAAGACATATCTAATCTACACATAGATTTTATACCTTATTTTAGTCTAGACCTAAGACATATCTAAGACATAATTAGATTTTGTAGTAGATATAAAGTTTAGACCTAAGACATATCTAAGATGCCTAGATTTTATACCTTATTCTAAAGTCTAGACCTAAGGCATATCTAAGACATATTTAGATTTTCTAGTAGATGTAACTTAGACCTAAGACATATCTAAGAAACATTTAGATTTTCTAGCAGACGTAATAGACCTAAGACACCTAGATTTTATACCTTATTCCAGTCTAGACCTAAGACATATCTAAGACATGTATTCTAGATATAGAAGACACATATTAGGTAAATATCATTCTAAGACATGTCTAAGACACATGCCTAACTTAAAGCCTACATACATATAAGAAAATATTATGCTAGATAGTGTAGAGATCATGTACCTGAAATGAAACAATAACTTCAAATCCTCTGAGCTACATGATTGCAAAAACAAATATCCTACCACAATGAAATGTAAATAAACTTAGAACCTAGAAACCATGAATTCTAAAATTTTAAGAACCATTGAAATTAAAATTAAACACATGAAAAAGCTATTGGAGCATAAATTAAAATAATTTAAAAGTGAACTACAAGTAAGATGTGCTTGAGATCTAGTAGACCTAAGACACCTATATTACATCTACATAAGGCAATATTCTACCATAACAGGTCTAGTGAATATCCTGAAATGAAATGAAAGATATTGTCCACATTTTTCATACCACATTCATTGGTTCAAGTCACTCTTCAATAACATTTAATATTTTATAATGGTCATCTCTATCTAGTCTCCACTTATGAGGTCCACGAGCATGTGGAAGTTGACGAAGAGATATGCTAGTAGCAATTACTAGGTGTTTATACTGATACACCATGTTGTGAGTTTGGTAATCAATAAAATGAATCCCACTTTGAATAATTTTAACTTGTTTGAGATATGTCCCTTGCACTACAATTGAACCTATGGGAAACAAAATTTCATCGCTTGTTTCTAGTTTTGTTAACTTCTTCCTCTCTTTTGTGTAATGTAATAAATAACAACTAACACCTTCTATGTTTCCAGCCTCTTCTATGACTACAAAAACATCTCCTGCACCACAACGAAATGTAAAAAATTAGAAGTTCCTGTCATGAATTCTAATATTTAAGAATGAGATTAAAATTAAAATTTATCAACATATAAAAAATTAAAAACTAAACTACATGTTGCACAATATATATATATATATATATATATATATATATATATATATATATATTAATCAATCCTAAAATGTGGTCATAGTCATTTGAAATCAAAGGAATATCTTCAAAGCTTTCATCTTCATTTTTGTCATATGTGTCGATAACAACTAGTGGCACCAAATTTCATTCACTAACATATCCACATTGTTGGTTCTTGTAATTCTCACAATCTCCCAACATGCAATCTTAACAAAAATAATAGTAATCCATAGTGCACAACATCCATGCCTAGCTATCTATACTCATGACATAATGCAAAGATCTTGTTTTATCTACCCTCTTACATGCTTGCAATGTTCTTCTATCCACGCCTATAGATTTTTTATATACATCAAAAATGATTTACAATTAAATAATTTTGCTGAAATTATAAAACTATAATCACAATCAAATAAAATAAATAAATTTTTAAGTAAATATTAAACAAGGCAAACTTTTTTCAAACAATACATACCTGATATCTTCTAGAACACTCTATTTGGATGTGTTTTCCTCCCTAAATATGTGCCGATCTCACATGTGAAAAATTTCTTACACCATTCAACAACATCATGTGCATCATTAATATAATCTCCCTCATAATTCATTTGATGTTTTCTTAGAGCATGTTTGATGCAAGCTCTTGCACCATCATGTTCACCCTTTCCATGCCCACTCTCAAAGAAACTCCAAACATGTGGTATATTGTCATGTTGATGATATCTACAAAGTGCATAAAATAGCCTTGATGAATTGAATTGTGACACACACCCATCTGACCATACAAAATGTTTTTCAACTTTGACACCCCTTCTTGCCAAATCTTCAAAAAACTTCTTAAAGCAGTGTTGAACAAAATGTGTGTCATGCTTTTTATCATCGCTAATATAAAGTGATATTCTTTTTAATGACGCATTGTAGATATGTACTCTTAACCATCCAAATCCAATTGTGCATGTTGATAACACACATGCACCATAATAGTGACATGCTCCTAATAATACTGTGTTTGAATCTTCTTTTGATGGGTGAAAGAGTAATTTTTTGCAAAGTTCACTACTGATAAAACTATTCCAAGTGGCAAAGTATCTCTCAACAACTAATGTTTTCTGCTTGCCACTTAGCAAAAAATTCATGATATATGTATGGTTGTATCAATTTATAAAAAATTTCCATAAATGTTCCAATAGGTATTTTCTCTTCTACATAATCTAACCTTGTGGATTCTTTCCCAAAAAAAAATTTCACTCTTTATGTATTTGTAACTCTTGTAATTTACCATCTTCATCATGTTAGTATCTTCATTTCTCAAAAGAATTTTAGCCAAATTTCCACATGTTTCACAAAGGCCTTTTATGCATTTCATTGGACCAGTTGCATCATCATCAGATTTATCACATAAGATGGATGTTATGAACTGACTTAACCATTTAGGAAGTGCATTTTCAACACCATCACTTTCTTCTCTAATATTTTCAAACACTTGATAGTAAAGATCAAATTCAATATGGTAATGACAACAACAAGTTTCAAAAAAAAAATTGCCTTCATATACCATGGCCTTCACATTTCAAACATTGTTTTCCCAATCTTTATATGAGGATTTGCATCACAAAATGTCACATACATCTCATTTTGTGTTATGTCTAACCAATGTTTTGTATGTAGTTCATAATCATTTGGCCTGATCTTGTGTTTGATAACATCTCTACTATTTGACGAAGGACAGGTATGATCATGCCAAAAATATAAGAGATCAACTTCCTAACACTATCTTCAATCTTGTTAGAATGAGAAGCCCTACACATCATTGCCTAATTGCCTTCTATAGTACTATCATCTAAAACCTTTCTCCTTTTCACATATTGTGTTAGTGTCTTTCTACTTAAGCCAATTTCAATTGAAAGTGAAGATATTTGACATTTTCTTGGCATTTGTAGACTTACAATAGATGTCAACATCACTTGTCTTGAAATGTTCTTATCAACTAATTGAGATTTTTTTCCAATGAAAGTCAAACCTTTTGTAACATTTTGAACAATGTCTTTTTCTATGTGTCTTCTCTTTTTTGTGAAATCTACACCCAACAATTTTAATGGCTCTTTTAGCTCATCACGAAGAAGCATACTTGATAATAGTTGGGCTTGACCAAGTGTGTCATGATGATTGAAATGCTTATCAAGTATTTCCTTTGAAGTTCTACTCAACGAACTCTTAGTAACATGAGCAGGTTGATCAACATAACATTTCAATTTCTCTACATCTATTTCAAGTAAATGATCTATATTTTTATAAGAAATTTTTCTTTTAACCTTTTTAATTAGATTCATATGCATATCTATAGAAGGAAGCAATTTGACCACTCTCCAACGTCAAAGTTTGTTTGGACCTCCTCCCTGACATCAACTATGTGTGGTTGGGCATCCTTTGCTCCAATATCTAAATTAGGTTTTACTTCTACTTCAATTTCTATATGTTGATCCCCTACACATATCATATAAAAGAAAAAAGATTTTAGAATATATTTAAGGAATGGATATATAAACTCATTTTCAAAAAAAACTAGATGTAAGTTTTAACATTTTAATATTTTATCATTTTTTAGATATTATATAATATTAAATATATAGCATTATTTTTCCATTTACTCTCAAATCAATATAATCTATTGAACATACATGTAAAATTTTAACATCATTTTGTAGATCTATATATACAAGTGCATGTAATGGTAGCATAAATTAGGTGCAAAAAATAGTTTGAGGTGACTCAAGCATATCATTTTAAATTATTTAGATAACATACACTTGATTGAATCCAAGATGTGGTGCCCATGATGTGGGAAAGAAATATTACTCAACTCCATGCATATATGAAATATTGTACTTGTCCATGTGCATATATGAAAGATAAATATAGGACATGTAGTCCAATCTAACTCTAGTAAATTAAAATTAAATATAATTTCTAGTGTGCATGATCTCTAGGATTAAATTATAGAACTATGTTACAAACATCTAGAGAGCCTTAGAAATCATTGTACACACAATTTTTAAACAATTAAATTTTGAGAAGATTTGAAGGAGCTTATCGCAAAATAAGTAACAAGATTGTCTAGAGATCTAGAGAGTAAAGGTTTAGCATCAAATTCAATGAAGAATTCAATTTAGTTTTCACAACCTTAATGAGGCTTATGAAAAAAGTGCTACACACTCATGTTTTAAGAGTATGTGATAGGTCTTTAATACTTAGATCAAAATTCTCATTTTTATCTAAAAATACATGAGGAAATTGTTGAACACTTCGAGAATGTATTATTTAACTATATTGTTCAAATTGTTTACATACGTGCATAAACTATATTGAACTCCTACTCTTTCCATTCCTATGCAAGAACACATTATTTAAGGGTCCATATTGAAATATCATGTTATTTGGTCATATGTATAATAATGGAATTTACCATAATCCTTTTAAGATCCACATGATACTCACCAAAACTATAAGACATAAAGTCTAATGGACCCCAATCATCTTCTTGTAAGACACTATGATCATTGACTAGGGATTCATTTTGTGTAACACAATCATATTAGATGTATAAATTGTACATGGTAATAGTCAAATGGTTTTCCTTTACATTTATTAGTGAACTGACATTCCATCATGACCTAGGATTTTATAACTTAGGGTTTGGCCTTTATTTTAATTAAATGATTCTTATCTTTCTAATTTCTCACTTTTATCTTTTATCTTTTTCTTTTAGATTTACCCTAGGGTTCATATTCATCCTTGTTTATCAAGTTTCTTATCATTAGGGTTTGAGCATGTAAATAGAGATATACCTATTTGATTCCACCTATCCAACCTTGGATAATCTAAATTATCATGGCTATTTCATTTAATGAAAACTAAAGTCCAATGTTTTTAGTGCTTTATCTTCCTGTTTCTTTAGGTTGAACCATTTTAGTGGCCTTTGATGTACTAATAGCTATTTAACTTTTTTATCCATAGGTTGATAAGGATGTGATGAAATTAGCAGGAAAAACATTTTACTAGACAATGAATATTAGACAGATAGTGACTACATAGAATTTGAGATTAGCAGGATGTGATGAAAGCAGCATGTACCCCTAGGGTGGATGGGAACTTTGGGGACACTAGGCCATATAAATAATTTGTAGTATTACATTAATTAGACCTGATGATGCTAATTATGTTTAACATTATACTTGAGATGAGATGTTATTACTTGGCTTGAGTAATTGGGAACTAGGACTATATCAACCACTTCGGATACAAACACTATCACATGTGAAAATATAGTGAGATTTTGTAGGTGATTTACATATGACAATAAAAATGTGCATGGATGTCTCTTTGTGGTGGTTGCTAGGTTTAGGAATTTAGATGAATGTAGAACATGTAGAAATCCAATTTGTATTAAAATTAACTTTAAAATTAGATACTATACTCAAACCCTAGATTTGAGGAATTAGTGGAAAGAGATACAAAACCTAGAGAGAAGCTAGGGAATCTTGTGAATTTAACCTAGACAATTTAGATGAATGTAGAACATGTAGGAATCTAATTCTAGTTTAAAATTAAATCTAAAAATACAAACTATATTGAAAACTATATTTTTGAATCTAATTCTAGACTATTGAAAACTATTTAGAACATGTAGGAATCTAATATTTTTGAGACAATTTTATACAAATTAAAAAATACATACCTTCTTTTTTTTGAAATATCTTTGTGTCCTTTCTTGAGAAAATTTTTGTTCCTTTTCTATGGAATATGATCGCATAGATTTATTTTGCCTTGTTCTTTTATTTCCCATTTCCTCCTTTGAAAAATATGAATCGAAAACTCCTTCACCAAATATTTTATCTTTAAAAAAATGCGAATAAGTTAGGACATATATTTTTTACTTTTACAAAATATTTGACCTCTTATTTATATATGCACTCTGCTTAATTTTTTTACTTTTACAAAATGTCAGTTGGCTTCATAACCTTTGAACAAAGGTCTTTTATTATGCATTTTTTAATTATTTTTTATTCAGTGACCATTGTTCGAAGGTGGACAGTTATAATTATTTTTAATTTTTAAGCGGCCAAAAGGACCTTCAAACAAAGGTACCTGTGTGCGAAGGTATCTTAGAACAAAGGTCCTTCCTTTGTGTGAAGGTACCTTTGTTCGAAGGTACCTTCGAATAAAGGTCCTTGGATGGCCTCTCCCACTCTAGGCCTCAAGATTTCTTCAAAAATTTTAGTTTCAAACCCCAGGTTGGACCTCCAAATGGAATGAACTTGACAAGATAGTTTGTAGGAGTATAGCCCTTGAAATCAGCTTTCCAAAAGTATATTTTTGAATATATTTAATTTGGTTATAAATATTTCCTATTTTTACTGAACATAGGTTTTTCTCCAAACATCAAGCTCTCTATTCTACACATATGGAAAAATAGTAAAATTGTGAAATATTTTTTAAAAAATATCTGCACAGTAGCTATTGATGTCCTTGTTTCAATAAAAAAATAGTGAATTTGGATACATGCAGAAAACGTTACACTATATGGTATAAACCTGTGTCTAAATTACAATAAGCTCACTTCAAAATTTAATAAAAAAATGCATCAAAAAATTATAAAAAATATATGTGCACTAGATATTGGTGTTACAAATCTATATTTAAAAATTTAGAATTTTATCTTTTCTATAAAAAAGTTATACTATATGGTATAAACGTCACTTTTTAAAAATATTGTTAACTATAAAAAATAACTTATTAAAAGTTTCGTAAAAAAATGACAATTTTTTCTTAAACTTTGAAAAAAATATATTTAGAATCTACATAAAAAATCTCAAAAATCACTACTTCACATCATCTTTAAAATCTTAATGGTTTAGTTGCTATCTTATGCACTACATCTTAGTGAACTCGATGTGAACACCTTTTAAACCTTCTAATTTATGTAAAAACATGTTTCAAAAACCTTTTCTCAATGAGATTTTGACATAATAGATGAAGCCCTTGAGGACTTCATGCATGATGAGTCTCCTTCTTTCAAAACAATGAAACTTTCACCTAAAATCATGATTAATTAAATGATTATTTCCTTGAATACTACTAACCAAAAACAACAACTTAAGATTGTGATTCAGGGTGTTTCTCAATCATGTAAACTAGTGATAACTATCAGGGGTGCTTCTATTCCACCTAGACCCCCTGATTATTATACTTAGTATTCTACAACTATCATTTCTAAAACACCCAAGGTTCCTCTTTACTATCATGTAGTACCTACCCCTAACTACCAAACAATAGATCATATTTATAATACCCATGGTAGTAGGAAACAAAACTATATTCCTATTTCCCTTCCTACATCCACTCCAATTTTACCTCAGGCTCCTCACATTTCTCATAAGACCCTTGGAGATTGTGATTTTATTGAATGTAATTATGGGCCACTCCAGCTAAAATTTCCCTTTGGGATCTGGTTCAAACTTCCCCTACTTGCTTAGGTATGCTTTAGGAAGCCTTATAGAAAATCCAAGTCTCTTCCTCTGCTAGGACAAATGAAGTGGACACCTTTCTTGATTATATTTATATCAATACCACCAACATTGTGTTTCAACAATATGATTTTCCTTCTTTTGAGATCAAAAAATAAAATGAACCTCTTTTAATCATAGTTAGTATATATTCTATTGTAGTAAAATGTACCCTCATAGATAATGGTTCCAATCTTAATGTTTCTGGAGTAGATTTACTAAATCATTTAAACATTGACATGGCTTGTATTTCTCCTTCTAACTTAGTGATCAAGGGCTTTGATAATATAAGTCGGCAAGCCCTTGGGACCATCACCTTACCTATAGAGTTGGGCCTTGCCACATTACCTACCATAATGCATGTGATGCTTGGTGTTCTCCCTTATAATCTCCTCCTAGGCAAGCCATGGATTCATGTCATGGGTGTTGTTCCCTCAACCCTACAAAATTCTATAAAATAATTTATTCATGGGAATAAAACTTTTACTATAAAAGTTTATCCTGATCCATTATAGTATTGTCAATAAACTAAGTTGGAACAAAAGTCTAATTCTTCCTCATTACTTCATAATTTAAATCCTTCATTATCATCACAATAGACTATGCCCTCATCAACCTCTATTGATGGCATGGAGAAGGATGTGCCATCTTCTTCAATGAGTGCATGGATAGGTGATGATTGGGGTCCGTTAGATTTTACACTTTTTTTTTAAGGATGCAAAATAGACCCGTCACACTTTGAAATCTCTGAGATCCCAACTACACCTCCTAGATCACATCCTAAAGAGGTCTCCACCTCTTCTCCCAAAGAAACATGTAAATACACTTCTCACATCAAATATGCCTCTATTTTTAATCCTCCTGCTTCTAAGGAGTTGCAATTAATGTTATGGTCTTAGTTTTGATATCCTTTCAAAAATTAGGTATAAACATGGTGGCTTAGGTCATAAAGAACAAGGCATTAAAGTCCCTATAGAGCCTAAGGAGCATTGTTCTATGATGGGTATTAGTTACAACACTTCGATATTGTTTGAATGTAAACATGATTTTCTCCTCGTCCTTGATTCATCCTCTTTGTCTTTATTATACCCAAAGTTGATCATTGGCATTGGAGCACCTTACATGCCTCCCTAAGACACTTTCTCTATAAATGATTCCCTTGCAAAGTTTCTTAGAGTCTATGATCATTTATCCATGTATCATCATGATCACAGTTCTCCCTATTGTTCAAATGCTCAACCATACTTTGGGGTGTCAATTGTGTTATCTAGTGATACCTTGTCATTAACAAAAGCTCTCTATGACTCTTGAGACAATCCTAATTCACAAGACTATAGTACCCTTATGGTAGGAAAAACCGTTGAGATCTCTATGGATCCTGGCGATATTAATAAAATCATCCATATTGGTGAATGTTTATCACCTAAGGAATGATAATCTCATTCTGACCTATTACCTAATTTTCCTTACCTCTTTTCCTACACCTACGAGGATATGCCTAGTCTAGATCCGAAGATGGTCACTCATAACGTAGTACTTCATCTTGACACTCAACCTACGAAACAAAAATTTAAAAAATTCATCCCAAGTGTAACATCCAAGTTCTAAAAACATAGTAAAACTAGAAATTTACCATAGAGTAAAACAAGGTAAATATGAGATAGAGAAAAATTTTCTTTTTATTTAACATATAATCAAGTAACTACAATCACAAGATTTCTCTTTACAAATATAATAAACCATATTGTCTTTCTCAATTACAATGTTTACAAATGTAAATCAATTACATATACAAATTTTGGAATAATTACTGCATCTAAATATCTGGCATCTTTATCACAAGTCCTGGCATGTTTCCTACTTGGAGAGAGAGTATCTTTCTAGTGATTTACCTCCAACCACAGACCGGCAGTCTCCCACACATCTTCCACATAGGAAGTGTCCCTACCCTTCACGAGGGATATAGACCTTAGGTGACCAATGGTAATTTACCTTTTTCGAGTACATAGTGTTGTATCCTACACAACTCTATCAACCATACAACCCTAGATGCCCTCTAGCTAAGTATGATTTCTGATAGGTTGTGCAATCTAGATACAGTGAACCGATAATGCATGCAGAAAATAAATGCATTACTTTGGCCAAAGTTTTAATATAAATAATGTTCATAATGAACGTGGTCGTAGTGTTCATCCACCCCTATACTCGACTTGGCTACTGTCGTATTCTCACAGTTTATTCACACCAACTATGTTTACGCAAATGGTTTAATCATCTCATCTTGATAATAGTTTTCTTGACTTAGATAAGTCTATATGACATAACCTATCATTTGGTTTAAAATTGACTCTAGGGTTGTCCTATTAACCCTTGGATAATATGATATTTCAATATAAACATATCTCATTTCTATGAGACCTAGCTTCATACTCGACCTTTGCTTTAACTCAACCATGGTTAGGAATACTATATTTCTTGTAAATATGATAATTCCTATTCAAAAGGAAAAAGAATACATTCCAATTTACCTTTACGTGATGTTATTAACCATCACTACATATATACTCATATATGTTTTTATACAAAGTCATTTTAATATAGACATAGTCTATTTCAACATAATCATTTTACTATAAAACTATACTCATCAAGATTGCTAGATTAGACATAAAAGATAGTCCTTTAATATTTATCCCATTTTGAAACTAACCCTAGTCTTCTACCACTTGATAGGTTTTACCATAGATATTATAGAATACTAAAAATAGTTTTTAGAAATCATAATATCAACATTTGCAACTTACACCCATATTACTCATAACTAGTAAGTTTTCCTATCATATATATCATTTGCACTAATTCAAATGAACTCTATTTCATGATTAACTTAAATCTACGTTGTCGACTGGCCTCATTTGAAACTCACTTATTGAGGCAATTGGTATTCATGACTTTTAATAACTACGTTATCCTTCTTCTAATATGAGATAATGGAAGTCATTTTGTTCTCCATTCTACAGTTTTGACAAGTATAACAATTTAATACAAAATGTATAGGGTCAGCCTTGTATGATCATGAGATAGATTTTAATGACCTAGCTTGCATCAGCCTTCACAGCCAATTCGAAGCTCTGTGGTTTTTACTAAAACAGTTTTATAATGTCTCTGTATACTATTCGACACAGTCAACTCCTCTATTATTTTGAGTAATTAAAATGAGCTTAATGAATACTATTCGGGCATAAACATTTACCTATACAGTTGATACAATAGACATAACAAACTTGCTATTGTTTATTGTCCTTTTAATGCATAAAACACATGATTATTACTTGTAGTGACGGATTACTAAGAAATATTTTAGACAATGGTGTCTTTGTGGTTGTTCTGAATCCAACCATGACCTTATGCCTCAGACTCCCAATTCCCTAGCTCACTATGAACTCTCCATTTTGTGTCTCCTTTAAAATGATAATATTTTTGCAATGATAATCTACTCCAGAACTCTCACGATTTAGCCAAAATCGTGGCTTTTAGGGCTCAGTATGACTCATAATGAGTCACCCCCTCTATGTGATCCCACTCCTAGCAGTTGGAAAACTCATTTAATTCCAATAGTTTTTCTTTGTGGTGCAACTCCAACCACCAGCTAAAAACATGTAAACATCAACATATGTTGATGATTTGAACATCATTTGTGGAATCAGTGAATACAGTTGGCTTATTCGCCACTCCTCTTCTAAGAGGCAGCCAACACATTAACTAACTTGGAGCAATCAATGATCAACTAGGAAATATTCGATCCATCATGTTGTTTACAATGAAGGCACTCCATGAAATATGCCTATGGCTTCTCAAGAGTAAGCTTTAATAATTATCGTGAGGTATTAGCCTCATTCAATGAATATATAACTACTTATTTGTTTATATCAAATATGGCTTACATAACATCGATCATATTTGATAGTTATGGTTGATCAATAAAAATAATAGTAATAAAACAAAGGTTGACGGATAATGTGAATGGGTCAAGTTTACCTCCCCATCACAATCCTTCATTAAAATCAAGTCGACTTGACAAGATCGTCATTTGATGTTAAACTTCAACAATAAAAACACTAAGTGATTTAATAATAACACCACCATTTTATGACAATAACGTCGTAACTTTTATGTTAAACGTAAATGGTCATAATTCTTACTCAGACGACGTCATTTACATTATAAATGACTATGACCACACAATACAACTTGAAACGATTCGAAAGATATCGACTACCTATCGATTGGGTTCAAAAGTAAACTAACAAGACAAGACTTACTTCTTACGACACTATTCACATTTTTGTTAAACACTAATACTCGTTTGGAAAATCACCACTCGTAACCTGAGGTCTATATCTCTCTCCTCGAAAGATTCTCTCTCTCTCTTTTCTCCGAGAGTCATCTGAAAACCTATAATCCTATATCAAACTTGTAACCAACAAATTATGATCAGTGCATCATTATTCAAATAATAAACCAAATCTCTTAATGCAATATTAAATCAACAATAAAATATTCATTTCCATAATTCTATTTATAACATTCAATATAATCTATATCATTCATTGACATTAGTCTAAACATCATAATAGATTTACTTATGTCCAAGTAAAA
The DNA here is from genome assembly GCA_027924645.1 of Cunninghamia lanceolata. Taxonomy (NCBI): domain Eukaryota; kingdom Viridiplantae; phylum Streptophyta; class Pinopsida; order Cupressales; family Cupressaceae; genus Cunninghamia; species Cunninghamia lanceolata. The sequence continues at coordinate 3,263,050 of BSBN01000831.1, forward strand.
GTAAAAAAGTATAGCAAGACAAAAATTGGGGATGTAACATATCCTTCCCCTAAATATTCATCGTCCTCGATGATATAAAGTATCAAAATGTGACTAAAATAAGTTCATTGTTTTCAACTGGTAACAACATTAAATAAATGAGGAAACTTTTGATAAAATTCATGGTAATCCTCCCATGTAGCATTTTCCTCAGCATATTGGTCCCATTGGAACTTGCACTGCAAGACCTCTCTGTTACGCAAGTGGAGCTTGCGTGTTTCTAACACCTTAAGTGGCTCGATCATGACCACCCCTGGGTCTTGCATCTGTAAAGAATTCCAATTGAAAATACAATTATCACCTGTAATATATTTCTTCAAAGAAGACACATTAAAAACATTGTACATTCTAGACAAGGCTAGTGGTAGAGCAATTCTATAGGCAATCGGATTGACCACTTCGAGTACTTCAAAGGGTCCTACATAACGAGGAGCTATCTTAGAAGACTTTCTAAACTTAATTGAAGTTTTCTAAGGTTTGACTCTAAAGAGAACTTTCTCTCCAATAGAGAAATGTCTCGATACATGCTTTGCATCTGCATAGCTCTTTTGCCTATCAATGGCTTCTGCCAATCTTTTTCTGATCAGTTTAACTTTCTCTTCCATTTCAGCTAACATTTCTAGTCTGATGCTAATCCTATCTTTTAGCTTATCCTAGCTTATAGGAGTTTGACATCTTCTTCCATACAATGCTTCAAATGGCACCATATTAATAGCAGAATGATAGGAATTGTTGTAAGCAAATTCCACAAGTGGTAAATATTCCTCCCACTTATATTGTTGATCCATGCAATACATTCACAACTAGTCTTCCCAGACTTGGTTAACTCTCTCAATTTGCCCATCGATTTCAAGATGATAAGCTCTATACTCACATTGAGTTTAGTTCCTAGCACAGAAAACAAAGTTTAACAAAACCTTAATGTTATGTGTGCATCTCTATCCGAGATAATCTTTTCAGGTAAACCATGCAATCTAAACACCTCTTGCACAAATTTGTGAGATAACATAGGTGCTCCATCAGTCAAATTCTATGGTATAAAATGTGCTACCTTTGTGAGTTTATCAACCACAACTAAAATGGCATCATGTCTATTCCTTGACATAGGAAGACCTTGAACAAAATCCATGCTAATAACTTGCCATTTCCATTCCGGCACATCATGTGGATACAACAATCCTACATGGTGTAAACAACTTGCTACATATCTTGCAGCATCATTCTTCATTCCTTTATAGAAATAAAGAGGTTTAACATCCACTAGAAGTTTGGTCGTTCCAGGATGTCCAGAATATGGTGCGATATGCACTTCTTTCCATACTAGATCCCTCAATCTAGATAAATCAGGAATATAAATTATACCTTTATACCTCAATAGTCCATCTGACTCAAATAAAAACCCATCATACCTTGGATCTCTAGGATTATCTTCCAAATCCTGCTTAACCTACTCAATACCATATGTAACATCCAAGTTCTAAAAACATAGTAAAACTGGAAATTTACCATAGAGTAAAACAACAAGGTAAATATGAGATAGAGAAAAAATTTCTTTTTATTTAACATATATAATCAAGTAACTATAATTACAAGATTTCTCTTTACAAATCCAATAAACCATATTGTCTTTCTCAATTACAATGTTTACAAATGTAAATCAATTACATATACAAATTTTGGAATAATTACTGCATCTGAATATCTGACATCTTTATCACAAGTCCTGGCATGTTTCCTGCTTGGAGAGAGAGTATCTTTCCAGTAATTTATCTCAAACCACATATCGGTGGTCTCCCACACATCTTCCACATAGGAAGTGTCCCTACCCTTCACGAGGGATATAGACCTTAGGTGACCAATGGTAATTTGCCTTTTTTGAGTACATAGTGTTGTATCCTACACAACTCTATCAACCATACAACCCTAGATACTCTCTAGCTAAGTATGATTTCTGATAGGTTGTGCTATCTAGAAACAGTGAACCAACAATGCATGCAGAAAAAAAAATGCATTACTTTGGCCAAAGTTTTAATATAAATAATGTTCATAATGAACGTGGTCATAGTCTTCACCCACCCCTACTCGACTTGGATACTGTCGTATTCTCACAGTTTATTCACACCAACTATGTTTATGGAAATGGTTTAATCATCTTATCTTGATAATAGTTTTCTTGACTTAGATAAGTCTATATGACATAACCTATCATTTGGTTTAAAATTGACTCTAGGCTTTTCCTATTAACCCTTGGATAATATGATATTTCAATATAAACATATCTCATTTCTATGAGACCTAACTTCATACTCGACCTTTGGTTTAACTCAACCATGATTAGGAATACTATAGTTCTTGTAAAGATGATAATTCCTATTCAAAAGGAAAAAGAATACATTCCAATTTACCTTTACGTGATGTCATTAACCATCACTACATATATACTCATATATGTTTTTATACAAAGTCATTTTAATATATACATAGTCTATTTCGACATAATGGTTATACTATAAAACTATACTCATCAAGATTGCTAGATTAGACATAAAATATAGTCCTTTGATGTTTATCCCATTTTCAAACTAACCCTAGTCTTCTACCGCTCGATAGGTTTTACCATAGTTATTATAGAATACTAAAAATGGTTTTTAGAAATCATAATATCAACATTTGAAACTTACACCCACATTACTCATAACTAGTAAGTTTTACTATCATATATATCATTGGCATGAATACAAATGAACTCTATTTCATGATTAACTTAAATCTACATTGTCGACTAGCCTCGTTTGAAACTCACATATTGAGGCAATTGGTGTTCACGACTTTTGATAACTACGTTATCCTTCTTCTAATATGAGATAATGGAAGTCATTTGGTTCTCCATTCTACAGTTTTGACAAGTATAACAATTTAATACAAAATGTATAGGGTCGGCATTGTATGATCATGAGATAGATTTTAATGACCTAGCTTGCATCGGCCTTCACAGCCATGTCAATGCTCTATGGTTTTTACTAAAACAGTTTTACAATGTCTCTGTATACTATTCAACACAGTCAACTCCTCTGTTATTTTGAGCAATTAAAATGACCTTAATGAATACTATTCAGGCATAAACATTTACCTATATAGTCGATACAATAGACATAACAAACTTGCTATTGCTTATTGTCTTTTTAATGCATAAAATAAAGGATTATTACTTGTAGTGATGTTTTACTGAGAAGGATTACGAACAATGGTGTCTCTATGGTCGTTCTGAAGCCAACCACAACCTTATCCCTCAAACTCACTATTCCCTAGCTCGCTCTGAACTCTCTGTTATGTGTCTACTTTACAATGATAATATTTTTGCAATGATAATCTACTCCAGAACTCTCACGATTTAGCCAAAATTATGTCTTTAAGGGCTCAACATGACTCATAATGAGTCATCCCCTCTATGTGATCCCACTCCTGGTAGTTGGAAAACTCATTTAATTCCAACGGTTTTGCTTTGTGGTGCAACTCCAACCGCCAGCTAAAAACATGTAAAGATCAACATATGTTGACAATTTGAACATCATTTGTGGAATCAGTGAATACAGTTGGGTTGTTCGCCACTCCTCTTCTAAGAGGTCGCCAACATATTAACTAACTTGGAACAATCAATGATCAGCTAGGAAAGATTCGATCCATCATGTTGTTTACAATGAAGGCACTCCATGAAATATGCCTATGGTTGCGCAAGAGTAAGCTTTAATAATTATCATGAGGTATTGTCCTCATTCGATGAATATATAAATACTTATTTGTTTATATCAAATATGGCTTACATAACATCGATCCTATTCGATAGTTATGGTTGATCAATAAGAATAATAGTAATAAAAAAAAGGTTTACGGATAATGTGAATGGGTCAAGTTTACCTCCCCATCACAATCCTTCGTTAAAATCATGTCGATTTGACGAGATCGTCATTTGACGTTAAACGTCAACAATAAAAACACTAAGTGACTTAATAATAATAACACCACCATTTTACGACAATAATGTCGTAACTTTTACGTTAAACATAAATGGTCATAATTCTTACTCAGACGACGTCGTCTACATTATAAATGACAATGACAACACACTACGACTTGAAAAGATTCAAAAGATATCGACTACCTGTTGATTGGGTTCAAAAGTAAACTGACAAGACAAGACTTACCTCTTACGACACTGTTCACATTTTCGTTAAACACTAATACTCATTTGGCAAATCATCACTCATAACCCGAGGTCTATATCTCTCTCCTCGAAAGATACTCTCTCTCTCTTTTCTCTGAGAGTCATCTGAAAACCTATAATCTTGTATCAAACTTGTAACCAACAAATTATGATCAGTGCATCATTATTCAAATAATAAACCAAATCTCTTAATGTAATATTAAATCAACAATAAAATATTAATTTCCATAATTCTATTTATAACATTCAATATAATCTATATCATTTATTGACATTAGTCTAAATAGCATAATAGATTTACTTATATCGAAGTAAAAGTGAAAAAGTATAGCAAGACAAAAATTGGGGATGTAACATATCCTTCCCCTAAAGATTTATCGTCCTCGATGATATAAAGTATCAAAATGTGACTAAAATAAGTTCATTGTTTTCAACTAGTAACAACATTAAATAAATGAGGAAACTTTTGGAAAAATTCATGGTAATCCTCCCATGTAGCATTTTCCTCAGCATATTGGTCTCATTGGACCTTGCACTGGAAGACCTCTCTGTTATGCAAGCGTAGCTTGTGCATTTCTAATACCTTGAGTGGCTCGATCATGACCAACCCTAGGTCTTGCATCTATAAAGAATTCCAATTCAAAATATGATTATCACCTGCAATATATTTCTTCAAATAAGACACATGAAAAACATTGTGCATTCTAGACAAGGATGGTGGTAGTGCAATTCTGTAGGCAACTAGATTGACCACTTCAAGTACTTCAAAGGGTCCCACATAACGAGGAGCTATCTTAGAAGACTTCCCAAACTTAATTGAACTTTTCTAAGGTTTGACTCTCAAGAGAACTTTCTCTCCAACAGAGAAATGTCTCCGTACATGCTTTGCATCTACATAGCTCTTTTGTCTATCATTGGCTTCTGCCAATCATTTTCTGATCAGCTTAACTTTCTCTTCCATTTCAGCTAGCATTTCTAGTCTGATGCTAATCCTATCTTCTGGATTATCCTAGCTTATAGGAGTTTGACATCTTCTTCCATACAATGCTTCAAATGGCACCATCTTAATAGCGGAATGATAGGAATTGTTGTAAGCAAATTCCACAAGTGGTAAGTATTCCTCCCACTTATATTGTTGATCCATGCAATACATTCCCAACAAGTCTTCCAAGATCTAGTTAACTCTCTCAGTTTGCCCATCGATTTCAAGATGATAAGCTCTACTCACATTGAGTTTAGTTCCTAGCGCAGAAAACAAAGCTTGCCAAAACCTTGATGTTATGTGTGCATCTCTATCCGAGATAATCTTTTCAGGGAAACCATGCAATCTAAACACCTATTGCACAAATTTGTGAGCTAACACAAGTGCTCCATCAGTCAAATTCCTTGGTATAAAATGTGCTACCTTTGTGAGTTTATCAACTACAACTAAAATGGCATCATGTCTATTCTTTGACATAGGATGACCTTGAACAAAATCCATGCTAATAACTTGCCATTTCCATTCTGGCACATCATGCGGATACAACAATCCTGCAGGGTGTTGATGCTCTACTTTTACCCTCTGACATTCTAAACAGCTTGCTACATATCTTGCAGCATCATTCTTCATTCCTTTCTAGAAATAAAGAGGTTTAACATCCACTAGAAGTTTGGTCGTTCCAGGATGTCCAGAATATGGTGCGATATGCACTTCTTTCCATACTAGATCCCTCAATCTAGATAAATCAGGAACATAAATTATACCTTTATACCTCAATAGTCCATCTGACTCAAATAAAAACCCATCATACCTTGGATCTCTAGGATTATCTTCCAAATCCTGCTTAACCTACTCAATACCATATGTAACATCCAAGTTCTAAAAACATAGTAAAACTAGAAATTTACCATAGAGTAAAACAACAAGGTAAATATGAGATAGAGAAAAAATTTCTTTTTATTTAACATATATAATCAAGTAACTATAATTACAAGATTTCTCTTTACAAATCCAATAAACCATATTGTCTTTCTCAATTACAATGTTTACAAACGTAAATCAATTACATATACAAATTTTGGAATAATTACTGCATCTGAATATCTGACATCTTTATCACAAGTCCTAGCATGTTTCCTCCTTGGAGAGAGAGTATCTTTCCAGTGATTTACCTCCAACCACAGACCGGTGGTCTCCCACACATCTTCCACATAGGAAGTGTCCCTACCCTTCACGAGGGATATAGACCTTAGGTGACTAGTGGTAATTTACCTTTTCCGAGTACATAGTGTTGTATCCTACATAGCTCTATCAACCATACAACCTTAGATACCCTCTGGCTAAGTATGGTTTCCAATAGGTTGTGCAATCCGGATATAATGAACCGCCAATGCATGTAGAAAACAAATGCATTACTTTGGCCAAAGTTTTAATATAAATAAGATTCATAATGAACATGGTCGTAGTGTTCACCCACCCCTACTCGACTTGGATACTGTTGTATTCTCGCGGTTTATTCACACCAACTATGTTTACGCAAATGGTTTAATCATCTTATCTTGATAATAGTTTCTTGACTTAGATAAGTCTATATGACATAACCTATCATTTGGTTTAAAATCGACTCTAGGGTTTTCTTATTAACCCTTGGATAATATGATATTTCAATATAAACATATCTCATTTCTATGAGACCTAACTTCATACTCGACCTTTGGTTTAACTCAACCATGGTTAGGAATACTATAGTTCTTGTAAAGATGATAATTCCTATTCAAAAGGAAAAGGAATACATTCCAATTTACCTTTACATGATGTCATTAACCATCACTACATATGTACTCATATAAGTTTTTATACAAAGTCATTTTAACATAGACATATACCTTTACGTGATGTCAATGAATGATATAGCTTATACTGAATGTCAAAAATAGAATTATGGAAAAGAATATTTTATTGTTGATTTAATATTTCATTAAGAGATTTGGTTTATTATTTGAGTAATGATGCACTGATCATAATTTGTTGGTTACAAGTTTGATAAAGGATTATAGGTTTTCAGATGACTCTCAGAGAAAAGAGAGAGAGAGTATCTTTCCAGTGATTTACCTCCAACCATAAATCGGCAGTCTACCACACATCTTCCACATAGGAAGTGGCCCTACCCTTCACAAGGGATATAAACCTTCGGTGACCAGTGGTAATTTGCCTTTTCTGAGTACATAGTGTTGTATCCTACACAACTCTATCAACCATACAACCCTAGATACCATATAGCTAAGTATGATTTCCGATAGGTTGTGCAATCCGGATATAGTGAACTGACAATGCATGCAGAAAATAAATGCATTACTTTGGCCAAAGTTTTAATATAAATAACATTCATAATGAACATGGTCATAGTGTTCACCCACCCCTACTCGACTTGGATACTGTCTTATTCTCGCAGTTTATTCACACCAACTATGTTTACACAAATGGTTTAATCACCTCATCTTGATAATAGTTTTCTTGACTTAGATAAGTCTATATGACATAACCTATCATTTGGTTTAAAATTGACTCTAGGGTTTTCCTATTAACCCTTGGATAATATGATATTTCAATATAAACATATCTCATTTCTATGAGACCTAGCTTCATACTCGGCCTTTGGTTTAACTCAACCATGGTTAGGAATACTATAGTTCTTGTAAAGATGATAATTCCTATTCAAAAGGAAAAAGAATACATTCCAATTTACCTTTACGTGATGTCATTAACCATCACTACATATATACTCATATATGTTTTTATACAAAGTCATTTTAATATAGACACAGTCTATTTCAACATAATGGTTTTACTATAAAACTATACTCATCAAGATTGCTAGATTAGACATAAAAGATAGTCCTTTGATATTTATCTCATTTTCAAACTAACCCTAGTCTTCTACCACTTGATATGTTTTACCATAGTTATTATAGAATACTAAAAATGGTGTTTAGAAATCATAATATCAACATTTGAAACTTACACCCCTATTACTCATAACTAGTAAGTTTTCCTATCATATATATCATTTGCACTAATTCAAATGAACTCTATTTCATGATTAACTTAAATCTACATTATCAACTGGCCTCATTTGAAACTCACTTATTGAGGCAATTGGTGTTCATGACTTTTGATAACTACATTATCCTTCTAATATGAGATAATGGAAGTCATTTGGTTCTCCATTCTAGAATTTTGACAAGTATAACAGTTTAATACAAAACGTATAGGGTCGGCCTTGTATGATCATGAGATAGATTTTAATGACCTAGCTTGCATCGGCCTTCACAGCCATGTCGATGCTCTGTGGTTCTTACTAAAATAATTTTACAATGTCTCTGTATACTATTTGACACATTCGACTCCTCTATTATTTTGAGCAATTAAAATGAGCTTAATGAATACTATTCAGGCATAAATATTTACCTATACAATCAATACAATAAACATAACAAACTTGCTATTACTTATTGTCTTTTTAATGCATAAAACATGGGATTATTGCCTATAGCAATGGTTTACTGAGAAGGATTGCAGACAATGGTGTCTCTGTGGTCGTTCTGAAGCCAACCATGACCTTATCCCTCAAACTCGCTATTCCCTAGCTCGTTGTGAACTCTCTGGTCTACGTCTCTTTTACAATGATAATATTTTTGCAATGATAATCTACTCCAAAACTCTCACGATTTATCCAAAATCATGGCTTTAAGGGCTCAGCATGACTCATAATGAGCCATCCCCTCTATGCGATCCCACTCCTAGTAGTTGGAAAACACATTTAATTCCAATAGTTTTGCTTTGTGGTGCAACTCCAACCACCAGCTAAAAACATGTAAACATCAACATATGTTGATGATTTGAAAATCATTTGTGGAATCAATGAATATAGTTGGGTTATTCATCACTCGTCTTCTAAGAGGCCACCAACACATTAACTAACTTGGAGCAATCAATGATCAGCTAGGAAAGATTCGATCCATCAAGCTATTTACAATAAAGGCACTCCATGAAATATGCCTACAGATGCTCAATAGTAAGCTTTAATGATTATCATGAGGTATTATCCTTATTTGGTGAATATATAAATACTTATTTGTTTATATCAAATATGGCTTACATAACATCGGTCCTATTCGATAGTTATGGTTGATCAATAAGAATAATAGTAATAAAACAAAGGTTTACAGATAATGTGAATGGGTCAAGTTTACCTCCCCATCACAATCCTTCGTTAAAATCACGTCGACTTGACGAGATCATCATTTGACATTAAACATCAACAATAAAAACACTAAGTGACTTAATAATAATAACACCACAATTTTACGACAATAACATCATAACTTTTACATTAAACGTAAATGGTCATAATTCTTACTCAGACGACGTTGTTTACGTTATAAACAACTATGACGACACACTACGATTTGAAAAGATTCAAAACATATTGGCTACCTGTCGATTGGGTTCAAAAGTAAACTGACAAGAGAAGACTTACCTCTTACAACACTGTTCACATTTTTGTTAAACACTAATACTCGTTTGGCAAATCATCACTCGTAACCCGAGATCTATATCTCTCTCCTTGAAAGATACTCTCTCTCTCTCTCTCTCTCTCTCTCTCTCTCTCTCTCTCTCTCTCTCTCTCTCTCTCTCTCTTCTGTGAGAGTCATCTGAAAACCTATAATCCTGTATCAAACTTGTAACCAACAAATTATGATCAGTGCATCATTATTCAAATAATAAACCAAATCTCTTAATGCAATATTAAATCAACAATAAAATATTCATTTCCATAATTCTATTTATGACATTCAATATAATCTATATCATTCATTGAAATTAGTCTAAACATCATAATAGATTTACTTATGTCCAAGTAAAAGTAAAAAAGTATAGCAAGACAAAAATGGGGATGTAACACCAAGGTGGATTTATTGGTTAAAAACAAGATAGAAAAGATTTTGAAAGTTGGTTTTATCCATCCTATTAACTATTCCCCTTGGATTTCAAACATCATGCTTATTGCTAAACTAGATAATTGAATTCACATTTGCATTGACTTTTGTGACTTAATTAAAAGCATCTTTGAAGGATGATTTTCTTCTTCTGGATATTGAGATGCATACTTATAATAGTTCACACACACATCAAAATAGGGGATAAATGTAATGGTTCAAATTGGATACCCATGCCCTATTCTCTTAGGTTTTAGGCCCACTTTGAGTAGATTATTTTTTATATATTAAAAAATCTACAAGTGGCATGTATTCTTTCATTAAATTCAACTGATGGTCTTATCTTAGATTGTCACCATCCCCAAGAACCAATTATGATCTCTAGATATCCCATTCACCATCCTAGTTTAGATTTACATGTGTAGAATTAACCAAGGCCACTTCTTGGCACACAAATTTAAACCTCAAATATTTAAAACTTAAATTTCAAATTGAGCCTTACTACCCTTTTCCTACTAGTTATTGTAAGATGATTAGCACATGTTTATATGGATTTGTGTGTTATGGTGTTGTATTTAAGGACTTTCCCTATCCATTTGAGTGCATGCCTTATGCCTAGGCCCTATAAGAGACAAACATTTATATAACAATGTCATAGAGCATCCTAATTGCATTATCAACTTGCATCATCATCTTAGGCATACTACATAGTTTCCTATTATCTTTGATATATGTTTATTATTATAAAATTAGTCTACCTGTGGGTTTGACCAAAGAAGAACAAATTCTTGTCTAGCAAATTCCTAAATGGTGTCAACCACCCTACTTCAAACATGAGTACAATAGTCATTGTGCAGCTAGAATAGTCATCAATTTTCTACCAATTCACTTCTATTGTAAGTTAAGTTAACTTCTACACATTAGCCTCACTTCTATAGGCACAAAGTTTAGTTTCACAAGTGTGGTTTGAATAAGAGTAAGATAAAATTAGTTTACATGTATTCTATTTGTTAATTTGATAAGGTTCTATTTCTCTACACTTTAATGAATCAATTCCTGACATCTATTACATTATAATCTTCCATCCAATTTTCAAGCTAAATATCACATTTAATTATTTAAATTCCATAAAATCTAATTTTATATTTATTATTTAAGTTTGAATTATAAAATCTTAAAGTTATATTATTATTTAATTATTTTCCCTAAGTGAACTTGCGGTGGAAGCATTTATTTTCATCACAAATATATATTGGAACTATACCCCAAAAATCTACTAACACACTTTGGAAGGCAATATTTAATTTTATTCTATACTGAAAGAGAACTATCTTGGAGCTCCTCCAAGCCATATAGATAATTCTATAATAATAATTAGCTATAATTTTGTTCTATACTGAAAGAGAACTATCATGATGTTAAAGAACACATTGTTATTTTAGTATGAATTTGATTGAGAAATCACTGATGAAAGATGAATAAATAAAAGTAAAATCATTAATGCATTTAAAAGTGAATAAAAAGGTTTATGCTAACTAATAGTGGTTTATTTTTACTAAGTAAGCCTCTTTTTCATAAATGATTCCTAATTTTCATTGTATCCCCTTAAATGGATAGCCAAAATGCTCTCCAACTAATGGATTTTGGTGAGCGTCATGCAACAATTAATGAAGAAACTTGAGGCTAGCCACATTCCAAGTAGGGAAACCTTTGTCATTCCAACCTATGGTACTTCACAGTTTGTAGGAAAGTTGGTGTGTCAAAATCTACATCAATAGCGTTCCTAATACCCATAACTAGGTGGTCCCATGAATCAGGCAAAGAACATAGTAGATTCATACAACAATCTTCCACCTCCATCTTCACTCCCACATAATGTAATTGGGTAATTACAATATTAAATGCATTTAGATTTTCAGCCATAGACCCATCATCTTCCATCCTAAGGGTATACAACTTCTTTCTTAGGAAAAGATTATTCACTAGAAATTTAGCCTGATAAATTTGTCCAAGATTCTTCCAAAAATTCACTATGGTAGTCTCTTCATTGCACATTTAGCAAAACTGAGTCTAATGAGACCCTTTTCTTTTCTATCCATCTTGTCCCAATTTTCTTGTGATGTAGTTTTAGGTTTGGATTTGGATACTACAAACCCATAGATTTTAGTCTATGAATACATCCTCCATCTTGAGCTTCCACAACTCAAAGTTTTTCCTAGAAACATATCCATCTCTATCCTTTATGTGCTTACTATCTTTGCCTATGATATCATAAAAACCCTCTTTGTGCAAGCTCCCACTCAAATGAAGATTAGTAAAAAAAACCATCTACCAAACACCTAGAATATGAGGTGATCAGGCTCCAATACCAAATGAAATGAAGCAAGATACATAGAAACACTTCCTACATTAAACTTTTGAGAAGAATTTTGTGCAAATTTCATTTTTTAACAATTGCAAAAAGTAGAAATGCATATAAACATAAAATAAATAGTATACCATAACACGGGTGTACATGGGGAAAACTCTTTTGGCAGAAAAAACCCCACACTCCAAAGCATCCCAATGTATTATTCAGTAAAAAACATAGTTACAATACACTTGCATAGTAAGCCTTCATAGGAGTATCACCAACTAGAGTCTGGAGGAATTTTGACAACATAACAATACCTACAAAACTTGCTATCTCAAAACCTCCATCTCAAGCACTCAATAAATAGGAGATGTAATACATGAGACCAACAAATGATAATTAGGGAACCTTAAGCTAAAATCACCCAAAAGAGTGGTCCCCAAATCCTTAGATAGAAATCCAACACCTAAATGCCAAGATGAGTCCACAAGCTAAAAATAACATATTCCTTCCACCTATCATAAGCTTCTTATAATCTACTCACCAAATTGGGCATTCCATTTTGACTCCATTATCCCCATCCAAAGATGCCATATGACATGTCACAACATGTTTCATAAGTTGGTCAATAGGTGTAACTCACCCTTATAGGTCTTTTATGCGTCCTAGATGATTTTACATTTCCAATGTAGGAGGCCCAACTTTCAGAGGCCATAACTTTTGATTCAGGAGGCCAATTGGGCCCCTTTTTTAAATTTTAGAGCTTAAATAGGTCCACATGATAGGCACTAGAGAATTGGTGCCAAACAACCTAGAATTTTTATTTTGGCCAAAAATCAACTCTATAGCCCAAAATTTGAGTTTTTCTATTTTATTTCATGAAAATTACACGTTTTACAATATTAAAATTAGGAGCAAGGTTGAGACACATTTCCTAACATTATCCCACTTTTTTAACACCTTGCAAGAGCAAATGGGAAAGCCACCAACACTAAAATCTAACTGCTAGGGGATGAGAGGCCCATAGACTCACTTCACCACCTGAACTTGTTTGTGCTCATGGGCTTTGTCAAAAAATCTAAAACATATGTCAAAGTATCAAAATTGTTAAGCATCACCCTTCCATCCTCTACCATATCACAAACAAAATGGTACTAGACATCAATGTATTTCATCCTTGAATGAAGGTCGGGTTTATTGCTAAACATATGGCACTTTAATTATCACAATGAACCATAATGGCTCATGTGTCGAGCCCAACATCTAAACACAATCTCTTAATCTAGATGGCTTCTATACAAGCATGAGTAGCTTCCATGTACTCTGATTCTATAGTGGACAAGGTGACCATAGGCTATTGCTTACTCATCCAACTAATTGCACCACCAAACATAGTGAAAGTGTATCCACTTATGGATCTCCTACTATCAACATCTCCCACCAAATTTTAATCCACAAAGCCAAGAATACAAATTAAATGTTGGTCCTCTATAGGATAACCGTGATAGAATAAGAATACTTGGAAGCAACCCACAAATACTTGAAGATTCTCTTCCTTGCACCCTAATGTATATGTCTAGGATTAGCCATAAATCAACTACAAACTCCCACTGCTTGGGCAATGTCTGGTCTTGTACAAACCATATCATACATCAAACTCCCAACTACACTATCATAAGTTAGTCTTTTCATATCCTCCATATTACTAGGAGAAGTTAGGCATTGCTTAACAGATAAATTTGACCCATCGTTATAGGAACATATAATGGCTTGCAAGCTAACATGTTGAATCTCTCCAACACTGAGTTCACATACTTACTCTAGACCAACTAAATTTTTTTGTTCACTTTATTTCTTATAATCTCCATCCTCAACATGTAACTATTTTCTCTAAATTCTTTCATCTCAAACTATGCTAAAATATGAGACTTCAATTCATAAATCAAACCCTTCCCATTACTAAAAAAGAACATATCATCAACATATAATGCAATAATCAAAATACAATCACCATCCATCTTATAGTATATGTAATAATTCATTTTGGATCTCAGAAATCTTAAACTTAACACAAAAGAATCAAACTTTGGTATGACATCCTAAAAATATTACTTAAGACCATACAAAGATTTCTTCAACTTACAAACCAAATTTTCTATAGCTTTCTCAATGTAGTGCTCTTCTTGTGTCATATAAATATCTTACTCCAAATCACAATGAAGGAATGTTGTCTTCACATCTATCTTCTCAACCTTAAGATAATATGTTGCAGCAATAGATAATAGAAATTGAATGGATGTCATCTTTTCTATTGGGGAGAAAATCTCACCATAATCTTTCCCTCAACCTAGGAATACCCCTTCACAACCAATCTCACCTTTTTCTTCTCAACACTTCCATATAAACCTATTTTTGTTTTGAACACCCATTTGCATCCAACAGGTTTTTGCCCATCAAGTAAGGGTACTAGGTACCATGTGTCATTTTTCTTTGAAGCAATCATCTCTTCATCTATGACAACCTTCTAGGACTATTCATCATCCATAACCATGGCCTCCTTTATAGTCTTAGGCTCATTGGTGTTAGTAATCAAAACAAATATACATCTCCAGTCATAAGGAGTATACTTGTCTGGCTATTATCTTTACCAAGTGGATCTCCTCAACAATTATGGTGGAGGATCAATTTCTTCTTTGGAACTCCCTAAATTATCTAAGCTCCCCTCCTCATCAAATCCTTCATGGGTTTTAGGTTTAAATTTCTCATTCTTTGGGGGTAGATGAACCACATATTTCTTTTCTTTCTTTTTTGGCTACAAAATTGTGGAAGACGGCTTAACCCCTCTAAAGATAACTCTCCTACTATATAAAAATTTCTTAGCCATAGGATCCCAAAGGTTGTACCCTTTCACATGAATTCCATAACTGATGAAGATACATTTAACAGCTTTGCTCATTTATTTTGAACAACCATTTTCATCCAATGGGTTTCTACCCATCAAGTAAGGGTATTAGGTCTCGTGTGTCATTTTTCTTCAAAGCATCCATCTATTCATCCATGACCACCATCTAAGACTATGAATCATTCATAACCATAGCCTCCTTTATAGTCTTAGGCTCATCAATGTTAGTAATCAAAGCAAATATACATCTCCAATCATAAGGAGTACACTTGTCTGGTTGTTATCTTTGCCAAGTGGATCTCCTCAACAATTATGATGGAGGATCAAATTCTTCTTTGGAATTCCCTAAACTATCAGAGCTCTCCTCCTCATTAGATCCTTCATCAATTTTAGGTTTAAATTTATCATTCTTTGGGGGTAGATGAACCACATCTTTCTTTTCTTTGTTTTTTTTCTTTTTTGGCTACAAAATTGTGGAAGAAGGATTAACCCCTCTAAAGATAACACTCCTGCTATATAACTTTCTTAGCCATAGGATCCCAAAGCTTGTATCCTTCCATACCAGTTCCATAACTGATGAAGATACATTTAACATCTTTGTTCTCCAACTTTGACTACTTCTCCCTAGGCACATGTGCATATGCTTTACAACTAAATACTCAAAGATGTCTAAATGATTGATTTTTCCCTGGCCACACCTCCATGGGTGTCTTCTCAAAAAGAACTAATGTAGGAGACCTATTAACTAGGTAACAAGTCATAGCAACCACTTCTATCCAAAAACTTTTGTTCTAGGACAAACCCACTAAGCATACTCCTAGCGCTATCCATCAACACCCTGTTTATTCTTTCCACAACTCCATTATGCTAAGGGGTGTAGAGATTTATCTTATTTCTTTCTATTCCATGATCTTTACAGAACCTATCAAAATCTATTGAACAAAACTCACCACCATTGTTAATCCTCAAAACCTTAATCTTTTTATTTGTCTAATTTTCTACAAGGGCTTTAAACTCCTTAAATTGACTAAAAACTTTAAATTTAGTCCTAAGGAAATATACCCATGTGCTTATATTATAATCATTAGTGAAAGATACATAATATATAAATTTTAAAATCAAAGGAACACTTACAAGACCCAAAACATCACAATCTATCAAGTCCAATACTCTAGAAGATTTATGAGAACTAGAATAAGACTAAAAATGATTTTGTTTTCCACGAACACAATGTTTACAAAAACCAAACTCAAGGTTATAATCATTCAACCCCTCAACAAGATTTTTATTTTTCAAGGTTTGTAGACCCTTCTCACCTATATGACCCATCCACTAGTTCCATAACATTATTTTCTCTATTAGAAGATTTGTCTCAAAAGAATAATCACACTTTAGTAAATAGAAAGCATGACCATTATAAGTACACACAACACACCTCTTTGTTGCTAGTTCTAATGGTGAAGGTGAAGATTCTACAAATCTCTTCATTACAGGAATAGAAGAACTATTATACTGAACTATGCATACATCTAGCTGAAATAGAGTGCCAATTCAAACACCCTTGGCAAGTACCATAGCTCCTCTAACCATCTTTCACCTTCCACTCAATAAAATAACCTACACACCTGCATCATTAAGTTTACTTACAAGAAGTAGGTTCCATGTCAAACCAGGGACATGCAGTACACTATTGATCCTCTTCATTCATCCATCAGAGAATCAAATCAAGACTCATCCATGACCAACAATCATTAGATGAGAATCATCTCCAAGATGTACCTTCCCAGCATTATAATCTTTATATTTTGTAAGCCAACCCTAATGTGAGGTCATGTCAAAAGAAGCTCCAGAGTCTATCAACCATGCAACTTCTAATGCATGACTAGCCAAGGCAACAAAAAAACATCACCATCATCTTGGGAGGATCTCTCAGACTCACCATCAGAGTCAACCTTTTTCTTCTTTATCTTCTCCTCCTTATAGTCTCCTCTAAGGTGCCCATATTTTCCACAGTTCCTTCATTTCACTTTGAACTTACCAAGAGATTTGGATCTAGACCTATCTTGCCTCTTGTCCTTTTTCTTGTCTTTTCTCTAGATCTTCCACAAACTATGAGGGCCTCCTTTTCTGACTTAGAAGTCTTCCTTTTCATTTCTTTAGAATTCAAAGATGAAGCCACTCCATCCATCTTAAACTTGTTGATAGTTCTCCCAATGGCCATAACTAGGTGGTCTCGTGAATCTAGCAAAGAACACAATAAATTCATGCAATGATCCTCCTCCATCTTCACTCCCATGGAGTGTAATTGGGTAAGTACCATATTAAAGGCATTTATATGCTTGGCCATAGACCCACCATCCTCCATCCTGAGTTTTATAGCTTCTTTCTTAGGAAAAGCCTATTCACTAGAGATTTATCTCGATAGATTTATATAAGCTTCTTCCAAGATTCATTGTGGTAGTCTCTTCATGCACATTCAACAACACTGAATCAACCAAATTGAGTCTAATGAGACCCTTTTCTTTTCTATCCATCTTGTCCCAATCTTCTTGTCATGTAGTTGTAGGTTTGAATCTAAATACTAAAACCCATAGATCTTAGTTTATGAGCACATCCTCCATCTCTTCACATTGAGCTTCCACAACTCAAAGTTTGTGCTTGAGAACATCTCCATCTCTATCCTTGATGTGCTTTCCATCTCTTCTTACAATAAGATCAAAATCCCTCTACGCAAGCTCTCACTCAAATGAAGATTAGTGCAAAAATCCCTCTACCCAACACCTAGAATATGAGGTGATTAGGATTTGATACCAAATGAAAGGAAACAAGGTATATAGAAATGCTATCTACACTAAACTTCTAAGGAGAGTGTTGTGCAAGTTCAATCTTTTAACAATTATATAAAGTAGAAATACATAAGTTACATAAAATAAACAATATACCATAACATAGGTGTATGTGGGGACAACCCTTTCAAGAGAAAAAAAAAAACCCACACTCCAAAGCAACCCAATGTATTATTTAGTAAACAACATAATTAAAATACACTTGTAGAGAAAGCCTTCATAAGAGTATCACCAACCAACGATCTAGAGGAATTTCAACAACATAACAATACCTACAAAATTTGCTATCTCCAAAGCTCCATATAAAGCACCTAATAAATAGGAGATGCAATACACAAAACCATAAAATGGTAATTA
Source organism: Cunninghamia lanceolata (assembly GCA_027924645.1). Classification (NCBI taxonomy): domain Eukaryota; kingdom Viridiplantae; phylum Streptophyta; class Pinopsida; order Cupressales; family Cupressaceae; genus Cunninghamia; species Cunninghamia lanceolata. The sequence goes on from BSBN01000831.1 coordinate 3,281,751, forward strand.
GGAAACCATGAGCTAAAACCACCCAAAAAAGTGGTGACCAAATCCTTAGTTAGAAATCCAATACACAAATGCCAAGATGAGTCCATAGGCTAAAAAGAACATATTCCTTCCACTTGTCATAAGCTTGTTATAATCTACTCACTAAATTGGGCATTCTATTTTGACTTCATAATCCCCATCCAAATATTTCATATGATGTGTTACAACACACATCATAAGGTCTTGACATAGGACCATGTCCATAAATTAATAGGATTATTGCGGCAATGGGTGAAATAAGATGTAAGGTATTTACTGGTCTAAATAACTAAAAATAAATTCAAACAATGATAAAGAAGCTAGAAGACCCATAAGGTATTATTGGAAATTTGGTGGTTATGTAATTGTAATTTAATCTGGAACTTTAAAAAATAAAGTAGTCTAGTTTTAAGGAGGCATTACAAATGCATCAAAAGAGGAATGAATGAGTATAAAGACTCAACTCAAACCCATTATTGATAATAATGGTTATCCCTATTGAAATGTACAAGACAACTAAGAGGGGGGGTGAATCAGTTGTCTATAAAACTTTAATCACTTATCAACATCAACACATCAAATGCTCTGTTATTGTTATTAAGATTTAATCATGAAAACATGAAACAAGAAGCTCAAGACAATAACACATCCAATCACATGAGACACTAGATTTTTACATGGAAAACCCTATAAGGGAAAAACCACGGTGGGTGTTAGCCTACAGAAATAAATATGTTATGGCAATACCAAAAAACATAGGCTCACTGCCTTAGGGATCACTGCCCAAAATGCTCACTGCAAATGTTAAGGCTCACTGCCAAGATCATCTCACTACCAAGGGGTGGCTCACTACCAAGAATTGGTGAACTAATTAATAGCATCTACTCCATGCTTGGGTTAGTTCCATTAAAGCACAATATAACTCCTCTGATCTGCTCTTCTTACACCTTTGCACTTATCTTTTCATTTTCGCACAAGGACATCTTTTTCGCAACTTCATTGCATGTTTTTATACACTTCATCAACCTTGGAATGTACATCAAGGTCGACATTACATTCATCAACCATTGGAACATTCTCCAGGGTCAACATCACTAACATACATAGAAATAGGTCTGGACCTAAACAAAATTAGCTAAGGGAAAGATGTATGTAGATCATATTATGCCTTAGTTGGGACTCAAATGCAATCTTCCATGCCACGACATGCTTCCATAATCTTTGATGAATCTCCGCAAATAGTGAAAACAACCAAGTCAGCCAAGACTAGTTTTAACATTAAGTCTTCTAAGAACAATCTTCATCCACAATCCAAATTTCTCTTTGTGGACCAATCCAAAGGTAGGAACACAATCAGGAGACATCCACAAGCACATTGTAATCACCAAGAACAACCACACAATCTCTAACCACTCTATCAAGAAGATTCTTCAAACTAGAGCACATAAACAACACTGTCAGCTACTATCAAGGAAAAGATCGCTTGTGGACCACCAAATCATGAACCATTGGAGTTGAAGGCACTTATCATCATTACAAACTTGATTCTAGAAATGCAGACTAAAATACTTAACTGCGGAGGAATGCGAAGCATAATACATTCTCCCTATCACCACCAAATAAATAGAAAAAGTAGTTTTCACTCTGGTGAACATAACTCACTCAAATCTTCATACCGGAGGCTGAAACTTGGAACAAAGCATCTTCAAACATGCATCTAAATAACTTCCAATCCGCAGACAAGGATATTCATTCTACAGGAAATGAAGAGCAATCTACTGAATTGTTCTACTGCAACAGGAATACTTCTTATCTTCAACACTTAACTCATTACAAGAAAGCATTAAAACAAGAGTATAGTTGACACCAATGACAACACCGGTTAGGCACATACTTACAACAATCTCCCCCTTTTTCATTGATGGCAACATATGATGTGAAAAACTGTAGAAACCATCAAGACAAGATACTCCCCCTTTCTTTCTATACATCTGCACTCTTTCTCCCCCTGAGTTTTTCACATGGTTTCTCTCCCCCTTTGACATCAATGGAAAAGGGAACATACTTGCACTCTATTGCTCTAATCAAACTAAAATTTCTCTGCTATCAATACTTACTGCTTATTATCAGGAACTCATGTTAGTAACATTTAGCTACTCCCCCTGAGAGGTAGCTCTCAAAACATCTATCCAGATCAATGACTGAGACTCTAGGCACCACTGAATTGATGCATTCCTATGCATCTTAGTTCAAAGAAGGAGGGGTAATAACCCCTAACTTTTCTCTAAGATACTCAAAGGTATCCTTAGGTAGAGGCTTAGTGAATATGTCTACAATATGATCCTTTGTGGACACATATTTCATCTTTACTTCATTCTCTATCACCTTTTCTCTCAAAAAGTGATACCTTATTGATATGTGTTTTGTTCTTGAGTGCATCACTGGATTCTTTGAAATGTTTATGGCACTTGTATTGTCACAAAAGATTGCAATTGGATCTTCATACACAATTCTTATGTCCTTCAAAGTTTGCTTCATCCATAACACTTGAGTGCAACAAAATGTTGCTGCAATATACTCTACTTCTATAGTAGACAAGCAGATTGAATCTTGTTTTTTTCTTAGCCATGAAACCAATCTATTTCCCAAGAAGAAAGCACCTCCACTTGTACTTTTTATGTCATCAACATCTCCTGCCCAATCTGCATCTGTATAAGCACTGAGAGTGAAATCATTATCCATTGGATACCATAAGCCATGGTCTGATGTGCCTTTCAAATACCTCAGGATTCTCTTGACTTCCATCACATGTGATTCTCTGGGATCTTCTTGAAATCTTGCCACAAGACATATGGCATGCATTATATCAGGTCTGCTTTGAGTTAGATACAGTAATCCTCCAATCATAGATATGTACCTCTTCTGATCAGTCTTAGGTGATTCATCAGTTTTGTTTAATTCGCAGCCAGTCACCATGGGAGTACATACTGGTTTGGAGTCCTCCATCCCAAACTTCTTCAACAACTCTTTCACATACTTAGACTGAGAAATGAAGATTACTTTATCTGATTGAGTGATTTGCGGACCTAGAAAGAAATTTATTTCACCAAACATAGACATCTCAAATTCATCTTGCATTTCTCCTACAAACTTCATGCACATACCATCATTTCCTCCAAAGATAATGTCATTAACAAAACATCAACAATTAGGATTTGATTATCATTGATTTTGAAATAGAGATTGCTATCAGCAGTGCCTTTACTGAACCCTAATTGCAACAAATATTTGTCTAACCTTGCATACTAGTCTCTGGGGGCTTGCTTCAGTCCATACAAATGCCTTCATCGATCTGCACACCATATCACCTTGTTTTGATAACTGAAACCTTTTTGGTTGCTCAATGTGTCGACTTCTTCCAACTCACCATTCAATAATGTGGACTTCACATCCATCTAATACACTTTGAAATCTTTGTGAGCTGCAAATGCCAAAAATATTCTAATTGCTTCAATCCTGGCCACTAGAGCAAAAGTTTCTTCAAATTCTATTCCTTCAATTTGAGAATATCCTTTGCACACAAGTCTTGCTTTATTTCTTACAACTTCTCCATTTTCATTCATCTTGTTCCTAAAAACCCATTTAGTTCCAATGACATTTTTATCAACAGGTCTAGGAACCAATTCCCAAGTTTGATTCTTCTCTATCTGCATCAATTCTTCTTCCATGGCTTTTACCCAATTTTCATCATTGCAGGTTGCATTCACTGTTTTTGGTTCAACCTTTGAAAGCAAACAGTAATTCACTTGTTCTTCTGTAGCTCTTTTCCTTGTCAACACCCCTTTGTTTTTGTCACCTATAATCTGATCTTCAAAATGATTAATTCTTACATACCTGGGAATCTTAACAACACTTTCCAAACCCTCTTCTTCATCCTGACTATCTTCTTTCTCAACTTGTTCTTCATTCACTATAGTCACATGTTCATCTAGTTCATAACAACTTAGATATGATATTATTTCCTTGCCTTCATCCACATTCACATTAGCACTCTCAACAATCTTATTTAGTCTCTTATTGTAGCATTGGTAAGCCTTACTCTTGGTGGAGTAACCAAGAAAAATTCCTTCATCACATCTAGCATCAAACTTGCCTAGTTCTTCATCTCTTTTGATATAACATTTGCTTCCAACAACTTTGAAATACTTCACTGTGGGAACTTTTCCATACCATAATTCAAAAGGAGTTTTAGAGTTGTTACCTTTGACTTGAACTCTATTTAGGATGTGTAAGACAACAGTATGTATGGCTTCTCTCCAGTATACTTTCGATAGGTCAGCTTCCTTTAACATAGTCCTAGCAACTTCTTGAACTATCCTAATCTTTCTTTGAACAACTCCATTTTGCTAAGGAGTCCTAGGTGCACACAACTGTCTTTTTATCCCTTGTTCTTCACAAGAAATATTGAATTCATTTGATGTGAACTCACCTCCTCTATCAGACCTCAAGCATTTGATCCTCAATTCTAACTCATTCTCAACCATTGCCTTGAAAACTTTGAACTTGTCTAGGGCTTCAGATTTTTCTTTTAGAAAAGTTACCCAAGTCATTCTAGAATAGTCATCAATAAGTAGCATAAAATATTTGTCACCTTGTAGACTTCTTGTTCTTGTGGGACCACACAGATCTGTATGTACTAGCTCCAGCGATCCAGCAAAAAAATATTCTTTGCTTTTGAAACTTGTTCTTGTTTGTTTTCCAAATTGACACTCCTTGCAAATGGTGTTGGTGGGCTTCACAAGTTTAGGTAGATCTCTTACAGTCCATGTAGAGCTTATCTTCACCAGATTGTCAAATTTGATATGACACATCCTTCTATGCCACAGCCAACTCTCATCTGTCTAAGTCACTAAACAATAATCATTAGTTCCTCTTAATTGATAAATGTTACCTCTGGTCTTCTTATCGGTAGCAATCACTGTTCCGGAGCTTTCCATGATTTTGCATCAATTGTCTTTAAATCTTAGATCATAGCCTTTGTCACACATCTGACCAACACTCAAAAGATTATGCTTCAAACCCTTCACTTAGAGGACATTATCAGTATTGTGCTTTCTATCAAAAGAAATAGATCCTTTTCCACAAATCTTACCAACTCTATTATCTTCAAACCTAACTAGTCCTCCATCATACTTTTCCAAACTTACAAACTTACTTTTGTCACCGATCATGTGATGTGAGCATCTACTATCAATAATCCATTCATCCTTATCTTTCTCAACCTGAATAGCCAAAGTACTTTCTTCCATTGGTTTTTCATCCTTCACACAGCTAGCAGGATTAGTAGACACGGGTTCTTCTTTAATTGCAATAAGCAAGCACTCATTTGCACTAGTACTAGCATCATCAAATTCATCATCTGTCACACCTTCATCATCAAGATCTCTAACATAGTAGAATTTATTTGGAACTCTAGGTCTATTCTCAAATCTTTTTCTATTCCTTTTAATTCTCTCAGGACATCTAGAAGCATAGTGACCAACCTTACCACATGAAAACATTTGAAAGGTAATTTGCCTTTGAGCTTACCAAAACCTTTTTGTGCAGTCTGTCAACAAAGTTTGCTTCAATTTCATCAAGCTCATCATTAGGTTCCACCTTGTACTTTTTCAACTCTGGAGATCTTCTCTGAAGTACCAGATTTGAAAGCAGTCTCAACCTTTGGCAGAGCATCACCAAGTTCTCTCATCTCAAAGGTTGTAAGCTTTCCTAGCAATTGATCCTTGGTGACATCTTTCACAGTCATTATTTATTCAATTGCAGCTACCTTATGACTGTAGGATTTAGGTAATGATCTAAGAATTTTCATCACAACTTCCTTCCCCTCAATAGTTCCTCCCATACCTTTTATTCCATTAAAAATTTCATCAATGTTTTGCATGTAGGTTGTTATGTTCTCATTTTTGCTCATCTTTAGATCCTCATACTTCTCTTTCAGGCCCTACAATTTTGCACTTTTAACAGACTCATCTCCTTCATACAGATTTTTTAGCTTTTCCTAGATTTCATTAATAGTTTCTAGATCTATGACCTTTATCAATTCAGTGTCCGACAAGGCACTTAACAGCGCATCTCTAGCTTTTATATTTAACTAATATTCTTTGATTTCATCTTCAGTTGTTAAACCATTCTAAGGCATGGTATACTTCATCTTTGTCACTTTCCATATTCTATAACCAAGACAAAGGAGATGGATTTTCATTCATACCTTCCATAAAGCATAATTCATCCCATCGAACTGTGGAGCTTCTTTCTTATAAGACATCCTAGATCGACCTCAAGTTGTTAGGCTTACTTCTTAGGAAGCTTGCTCTGATACTAATTGTTGAAATGCACAAGACAACTAAGAGGGGGCGTGAATTAGTTGTCTATAAAATATTAATCACTTATAAACATCAACACATCAAATGCTATGTTACTATTATTAAGCTTTAATCATGAAAACATGAAACAAGAAGCTCAACACAATAACACATCCAATCACATGAGACACCAGATTTTTACATGGAAAACCCTAAAAGGGAAAAACCATGGTGGGTGTTAGCCTATAGAAATAAATATGTTATAACAATACCAAAAAATAGAGGCTCACTGCCCAAAATGCTCACTGCAAATGTTAGAGCTCACTGCCAAGAATTCGTGAACTAATTAATAGCATCTACTCCATGCTTGGGTTCAGTTCCATTGAAGCATAGTATAACTCCTCTGCTCTGCTCTTCTTACACCTTCGCACTTATCTTTTCATTTTTGCACAAGGACATCTTTTTTGCAACTTCATTACATGTTTTTATACACTTCATCAACCTTGGAATGTACATCAAGGTTAGTATTACTTGAACCATACATAGAAATAGGTCTGGACCTAAACAAAATTAGCTAAGGGAAAGATGTATGTGGATCATATTATGCCTTAGCTGGGACTCAAATACAATCTTCCATGCCACGACACGCTTCCATAATCTTTGATGAATCTCTGCAAGTACTGAAAACAACCAAGTCGGCCAAGACTAGTTTTATCATTAAGTCTTCTAAGAACAGTCTTCATCGACGATCCAAATTTCTCTTTGCGGACCAATCCAAAGGTAGGAACATGATTAGGAGACATCCACAAGCACATTGTAATCACCAGGAAAAACCACACAATCTCTAACCACTTTGTCAAGAAGATTCTTCAAACCGGAGCACATGTGAACAACACTTTTAGCTACTGTCATCAGGAAAAGATCGCTTGCAGACCATGAAATCATGGGAGTTGAAGGCACTTATCATCATTACAAACTTGATTCCAGAACTGCAGACTAAAATACTTAACTATGGAGGAATGCGGAGCATAATACATTCTCCCTATCACCACCAAATATATAGAAAAAGTAATTTTCACTCTGGTGAACATAACTCACTCAAATCTTCATACCGGAGGCTCAAACTTGGAGCATAGCATCTTCAGACATGCATCTAAATAACTTCCAATACGTAGACAAGGATATTCATTCTACAGGAAATGCGGAGCAATCTACCAAATTGTTCTGTTGCATCAGAAATACTTATTATCTTCAACACTTAACTCATTACAAGAAAGCATCAAACAAGAGCACAGTTGACACCAATGACAACACAGATATGTTGACATCAATGATAACAACGGTTAGGCACATACTTGCAACAATCCCTTCAATAGACATACATGTTCTTTCCAATCATGTGCTCAAATTGGACCAATCAAGGCTAGCTTCTTTGGTCACTTTTCATAACTCCCTCAATATGTGAGGTGAAGGTCCAAAAATTAAATCTAAAAAGGAAGCTGAGTTGTTACCAAATAAATCCCAAGATAGTGAGGAAATGGCCTTAGTTAGAATTTTTTATCATATGAGAGTGGTGTGTTCAACCTTTTCGTTAACACAAATTAGCATCTCGGGGTCTAAAGAATGCAACTAGAGAAAGTGAAAAATTAATGTCCAAGAAAGCTTGCTTTCTTGGAAAATTTGCAAGAATTCTACATTCATTAGTTTATACCATTTTAAAATTCAAAACATATATGTCATTTTTAGGTGCTTCAAGTTAAAAAATTTGACTTGTGTTAGCCATTTCCTTTATAGAAATGTGAAACATTTCTAAACTTGAACACCCTATGACTAGATGTATATTGATTACTACATTCCTAATGAGAATGGAATGAGTTAAACCCTTTAAATTCCTAAAATATTTATGATTGGTTTAACAAGAAGATAGTTATGTTGTCTTAAATAAATGAAAGGAATTTGAAGATGGGTATTCCCTAGTTAAGCTTAAGTCTAAACCTTGATTCCCTCTTGTATATATGATCTTGTAATCTTGTTAGTCAAAGACATAAGTGATAAGCCCTAAGGGCTAGATAAAATTGTAAGAATTGGGGCTTCTGGGTTATTTTATTGGATAAACTTATTGTTCATCCATATGGTTTAGTAAGTTTCTAAGGATATAAGGTTACATAGGAAAGTACCCTCCTTTGTGTGTTCTCATTTAGACTCAAATATATTGTTGATGTTATGGGAAGTTGATCTCTCTGTTACTTCCTAAAATGCTAAGCTAATATGGCTAAGGCAAGGGATGAAGTTGTTGGGTGTATATGAATTGGCCATTGGTATAATTTGATATAAACTCTATATTTCAGTGTAGTTATTGTTGTCTTTCTTTAATTTTGAGCATATGATGATTGGGTTACTATTAGCAAGGTTCAAGACTAGCATTACAAACTAAACTTGTGACATTAAGCTAGAACAATGAACATCACCTTAGGAGTTGAAGATTATTCATGAAGATATGTTGACTCTTACTCCAACTTCTTAATCATTGAGATGCACATATGTGGACTGATAATGTCACATGTATGAAATTTTGTTGTAAGATAATATTAGATGGAATTAGCCCTTGTTTTCAAACCATTTTAGTGGTGGGGTAGTCACTTCTTTAACATTCTATTATCTATTTGTACCTACGTAGGAAGGGTAATGGATGAATTTGGTGCCTTGTAATAATGTAACAATGATGCCTTAGTCCTTATTTACTTATATCTTAGTTTTATGAAGTCTTATAGGATTCATAACTTATCTAGTACATTGTGTTGTGTTCTAAATGAATTGTAAGGTAATGAACAACCCTAGAGTGTGAGGGTTCATCCCGAGTTCAATTGAATGTAAACATTGACACTAAGCATCATTTATGATCCTTAAGGTGAATGTCCATAAATGAACCTAAGAGGTTCAACAATACTCTAGATTATATATGTATGATGCATAAATGTGAGGATTATGTTATCATAGAGATCTTTCCAATATTGTGGTAAGGGTGGTATTAAACTATTTAACCTAGGGTTGGGGGCTAGGTGGTGATCCTAGGTTGGGCTCATATTGTATCATGCCACATCCCTAAATGTGATTAGGAAAATGTTGTATTTTGCTTAGTTGAAAGTTGGAGTTTTCCTAAGGTTTGTCTACAAAGGAGATTTACAAGTTGAAAATATTAAAAGTGTTGTTGAGAAACTATCAATTTGTATCGTTGAAACTCAGAAACATGAGGGTAATTGTATTGTAATATTTGATTTGAGTAAAAGGGACCATAATAAGTCTTAGCTTAAAGGATTACATATACTCTACTTCTGATATAGGGATCAATATAAAGTTCAAATTTTCAAGTGATATCTTGATTGGGGAAAAGCAATCTAGGTCTATGGTTAATTAGTAGATGTCTTGATTTGACTTCATGACTATATTAACTTAATTGAGGGCACCTTATGAGTTATTGTGAAGGTTTAAATTCTTACAAGTAGTGAATTTATATAAATTAAGATTATTACATTTGTTGAAACAAGAAGGCACTATTATAGTTAGTTAAATGCAATGAGAAACATATGTTGATAGCATGATTATGACCTAGCTATGAAGAAGACTATGACTATACCTAATATTGATTTTTTTAAGATTTCATTAATAATCATCAAAACATTAAGATATTTTCTTAGGAGAAAATATAGTATTGTTAGTACTATAACACATTTGATGTAAGATAAATTAATCATTCATTTTATTTATGCATTCTTAGCTTGTAGCTTATACTTTATGGTACCTAGTGGAAGTAATTTAATTGATGTGTGATCTCATAAGGACAAATAAATATAATTATACTATTGTACTAAATATATTGAATTATTCAAGCTAATAATTCTTAGCATATGCTACAAATGAATACCTCTTCTAAGTCTTGAATGCATAACATTTAGGATTGAACTTATACATGGAACCTAGTAACAAATATTGAAGGTTGGTAAACTATAAAACCTAAGAGTATCTCAAAATCTATAGTAAACTAATCTTGGGAAATATGTGTTCCATGCCATACAAGGATATTATGAGGATGCTAACAACTCAATGAATAATTAATAAGACAAATTATACATAAGGGTGACCTATAAGTTATTTTTGAAAGGCCATGAGACCATTGGAAATTGTTAGAGTTTCTCGAAAATATGTTCTTATATGAAACAAGACGTGAATTAGTGAATACCATTATTTAATGTGACCCTAGTATGTCTAACTTGGAACATAAGAACAAAATTTAGAATGACTATTTAACACAAGGTCTTGACATAGGACCGAGTCCATACATTAATAAAATCTCAGATAGAATTGGTTCTTCAAGCGCATTTTCAGACAGCCACAATTGATGCAATTTTTTGTAGTTACTCATGGACTTGGGGATGGTGTTGGAATTAAAAGATTATGCCCAAGATATAAGATTTTAAGTGAAGTGAAATTTCCCAAATCTTTGGGGGATAATACCGCTCAAATTATTGGAAGAGAGATGGAGTTTTTGCAATTTTCATACATAGTCAATGGAGCTCTCTAAAATTTAAATATCACCCAATTCAATGGTTAAAGGTAAAATTTGGCCAATAAAAGTAAGACAAATATTTACCACTTTTTCCTAGGGATGGGGTGTGAAATTACTATTGACTATTTGACCATTGGAAAGTGTGGTATTTAAGTAGAGCATTATTTCAACCATGCAAGTGTGACCTCCGATTTTGACTAATTTGCCTTACGATCATGTCCCTTTGACTTGTCCCTTTGACTTGTGTGTATGTTTGTTTAATGAAAATTCAAATGTATTGTTTAAGCTCTACTCGCAGAAATAACAAGCGTGCTCTTATTGAGCAGCAATAATTGAAAAAGATGTAATCAAAAACTTGTGTAGAGATGCGATGGAATGGCCTTTGCATTGTTACTTGAAAATAGAGACAGGCGTGTTTTATCTCGTATAATAAGCAATTAGTTTTCCCTTTAATAAACCAACAATAGTCTAAAGAATTGACTTCCAAAAAGGAAGTATTTGCACATCACATGGATGCGATTGGGGTGCCAGGACTGTCGAGGCCGCTCAAGTTCGTTATCTGAGCTCTTTCAATAGAGAGGAAGAGATTGTTATTAGGACGAGCTGTACAGAACGTTCGAGGGATTGAGGAGGAGATTGTACATCCTTGTTCACATGGTGGCAAGGACATGAACATGGACATCTTGCTCCTCCTTTCTGTAAATTTTTTAATTCTGGAGAGCGATTCTTGCATGGTGGCTGGAGTCATGTTAGCAAAGCAAAACCTGAACCATCCACTCTCATTGCAATGGCATGACAACCCAGGTGATACATTTAGCCCAATATCTTTGATGATTGTCTTCCAAAGCGCAAGCTCTGATTGTTTGTGGAGAAGATGGCGGAGGTCTACCCAACAGAAAAGCCCTGCATTGCTGCTAGACAAATAATCAATGCCCGCCTCACGTAATCCCCGAACAAACACGCTATGTGCCTCTTGTAGCCTCCGCTTATTCTCTTCAACATATTCTCTCACAAATGCCCTGTCACTCAGCATTGCACCCATCAAGTATTGCGTCTGTGAAGAAACCATGCAAAAACTTGACATTCTACGAGCCGTCGTAGAAACCATGTTGTTATATGAATAGATGACTCCCACTCTGAATCCAGGTAGTCCCATGTCCTTTGACAAACTGTAAATAATGTGAACATGCTCACGCTCCCTCTCACTCTGCATCACCTCTGCAACACTCACGAACCTTGGACCGGAAAACACTGACCCCGCATAGATCTCATCGCAGATTAGATGAATCTTCTTGTCTCTTGCAAAATGTACAATACTTCTCAGTGTCTGCTCATCCATTGTGGTGCCTAGTGGGTTGGACGGATTTGTTATTAGAATGCCCTTCACTCTTATCTTTCCACACTCCGCCTGCCTGTATGCTTCTTCAAGCATGCTCACTGTCAACTGAAAATTGTTGGAACTATTGCACTCTACTGCTATCAGCTCTACTCCAGTCCGCCATTTTAAATCTCTGTCAAAACTACTTGTCAACATGTACATACATTAGATTTATAGCTCTTGGTTGAATCGATTCAAAGAGTAACCTCAATAACTGCTTCAACACATATAGTGAGAACAATATTATGGAGTTTTGAATATTTTTAGGTGAAGATTCCAAAAGCAGTAGATGATAAGTTTAGTTACCCAGGATAATATGGAGATGGAACAAGGAAAGCATCTCCTGGATTCGCCACACAAAATGTTAGCACCTCAAGAGCCGCAGTCGCTCCTCCAGTGAGGACTATTCTATCTTTATCAAATTTGGCTCTTCTTCCTCCCACTTCCTCCATAAATAATGCAATACCCTACATTAAGGATCCACCATAAATGGTTAATAAAATCTATTTTAATAACACACAAATTGAAGTCTCTGAGTGAAATTTATGGAGCTATATTATATTTTATGAGTTTGAGTGTACAACATAATTTCATATGTTCTACTTGTCATTACTTTTAATGATTGAATGGTACAGTATAGATACTAATTTGGTGCTCATAATTTGTACCTCTCTCATCGCAGGGAGGCCATGATAATCTTGATAATTGGCAATCTCCTCAAAGCTGGAAATGCCCTCCTGCGCGCAAATGGAAGACTCCGGGTGTTCTCTTAGCCATTTTTCTATTAAATCGTACGAAAGCTGCAAGATATTTTAAAAAGCAATGGCATTATTTTATAGCTTTGCTAAACACAAGTCTAATAACATGTCTGAATCCCATTTTCTATTAAATAGGCACCTGATTTTCTGCCAATCCCATTTGAATAATTCCAGATGTGTTGTTTTGAGGATGATAAGGATTTCTGTCGTACGCTTTCCAGCCATCAAAGTAAGGAGAGTCTTCACCATGGCCATTGGAGGTTGCTCTCGCAGAAAGTTGCATGGTTTTATGAAATTGAGTTAATCCTCTGCCTCGTTATCAATAGCTGTGTTATGCTATGTTGCCAAAGCAAGAGATGGGTATACGTCTGACATTGTGAGTGTTTTTATGGGCACTTTGGGTGAGAGCAGGTGAAAAACTGAAGTTTCAGAGTTGCTTCCAAAAATTGTCCAACGTCAATAAGAGCATGTTTTTGTGATCATTCCTCCACAATGCCCACGACTATCTGGTGCACGTGAAAGAAGAAACACAGACATAGACATAGCAGGTAAATTGGTAAGGATTTGCTTTGTTACACAAGTCAATATATCCACGTCCTATCGGCTTTAGAAAATCGAAAGGAAGGACTGTTTGCCCGTCATAGGGGAGACTAGAGCCATGGTCGTTGCGTATAAATTCTACATACGCAACGACTCTTGGACTCTAATTCGTTGAATTTCCCCGTGTTGAATAGAGACTTGACCCTAACAGACAAGATTTTATGCGCAGACTTATCAAGAATGATCTCCATTCAAACTATCGAGAGAAACATAAGGCGGTTAATCGACAAAAGAGCTTAACTAGCAATTGGACCCATAGGTTCAATGGGCACGCCGATAGTTTTATGATTATAGGAAAACTTAGTTAGAGTTAGATAAATTAAGGATAATATGAGTCCACTTGAAATAAACTAAGAATCAAATGGTAAATGTATGATTTCTTAGAGCAACATGAATAGTAATAAGCATTAGATATTATATATGATATATAAAATAATAATAATAGAAACTAGAAACATATCAGATCCTATAGAGATGCAGAAATGGGCAGGTGGGGTGAGGTTCAAAAGGTGAAGAGATTGATGGAGTGAAGAGAACTTGTGTCTCAAATTACTGCTTGAACCTCATGTTTAATTGTTGTTCTTCATTGAACCGTTTTAGAAGTTCATCGGGTTGAATGGTTCAAGGGTTCATTGAACCGATCAAGAGTTCAACAGGTTCAAGGTTCAACGTGAACAGTCATCGCTGTGATTGAACACTATCGGCATATCTTGAGTTGGCTCTACCGATGACTTTGTGTTACATCGATAGTCACTACCGTCATATAGACTTTAACTATCGGCGGGAGTTCGAAGACATTGCCCGATATGTGAAAGTTTCATCGATGACTTATATCTATCGGCGTAAGGATGGTTATCGGCTGAACCTATGATATTTGCTCCGATAGTTATATGTTACATCAATAGGAGTTGGAGATGGAGTTTTGGTCAGCGTGAGAACTGCTTTCGGCCAGGCTTTGTTAAGTCCCTCCAACGCTCACTATCTTATCGATGGTAGCTCCTTCAGACGATCGATAGTGTAAAGTGTTTGGACCGATGGAGGAGATCTTTCCGATGAAGGATGGAGGACTTGGGCATTGCGGAGACATTGAACTATCGATGTAGGAAGTGTAGCGCTTACCGATGGAGCAGGTTATTCCGATGAGGCTATAGTTTGGCATCGTCGGCAACAAAATTGCTGACGATGATATTACTGAGCGTTCAGAGATATAAACTGGAATGTTGTCTGCAACCTTGTGCATGTGGGATTAACCATCTCGCGAGAATGTGAACAGTTATGGCGGTTTGAAGGTAGCGGCACTGGGGAAGTCAAATCGATCAGTTAGGGTAAAAGTTGAATAACTGTCTTTGCTCTTGAAGACTAGAAATATAAATGGATCTACGTGTGTAGTTAGTGATTGATGAAACGATTTGAATTATACAGTTTATTCTGTAGATGTACAGATGAAATAAATCGCTTTGTATAATTGTAAAAGAATTGATATCTAAGCAAAAAGAGCAGGGATCTTTATTGTAATCTTTCAGTTTACTGTAATAAAGATAGCTTCTATTGTGGTGGTGGGTTTTTTACCTGAAAGGGTTTTCCCACGTAAAACTGGTATCGTTCTGTGTTGTATTGATTGTTTATTCTGCTTTTCTGGTGTATTCATCTGTGGTTTTTGAATTGAAAGTTACCAGTCTGCATAATCCCCTTTGAATTATCATTAGGGAAGCTGTATTCTGCACCTGTGCTTTCCTTACATGGAGGATAGAGGAATTAAAAAGGAACCTGGATGTCGTTGGATTGAAGTCCATAAAATTGTACATGCTTCTTGTGTAGGAGACAGATCACATCCACAGACACGAGAGATTTATGCAATGTTGGAGAAATTGTCCTGGGACATGAGGGCATCGGGGTATTTTCCAGATTCAAAACGTGTATTGAACGATGTGGAGGAGGAAAAAGAATTATTCCTCTTCCACCATTAGAGCTGTCAAGAACCTTCGAGTATTTGTTGACTGCCACATTGCAATCAAATTTATCTCCAAGATTGTTAGAAGACAAAATTGTTGTGAGAGATGTAAACTAGTCCCATCATTTCAAACATGGACAATTTAATTTTGAGTCATAGTTTTGAATTGAAATTATATTTTCATGCAAACAAAAAGCAGATTTAACCAAGAAAACTACAGTCACAAACTGACATAGAGCTAAATTGTGTTTGTCACAACTTACCACAAAATGCAGGATTAGAGCTTTTGTTTTTATTTTTAAATATTGTTTGTGATTCACTGATTTCTAGATTTCACATTATTTTGGTTCAGTTGTTGAGTTATTTTGTGAGTGAATCAGATTTATTTGTTAGCTGTTGAGGTGGATTAGACTGCATCTTACATGCATCTCAAGTACTTAATCTTGGCCATGCATCTGGATCGAACACCCACAAAGGTGGTTTGCACCCAGAACAAGTATAGCCTAAAAAGGCTAGCACAGTAAAGCTAGATCCAAAAAATAACTGCTCCTGGACAATGTTAAGAGTTATTAACTTATTTGTGGTAGCAGCAAAACAATAATGTGTATCTTCTGGTGTGTTTGAAAGTGAAGTAAATGCAGTGACCTTATTTTTCAACCTAACCAAACACTCGTTGACTATGCTTCATCCAATTCAAAAATGTTGTTCATTCATATATGACTATCAAGTCCATGTGGCCTATTTTTTAGAATTCAAGTATTTGTATTGTATAAAGATACCATTCATTTATTTGACCACTGATAAATTAAATTTTAGTCCTTTGGTATCCAGATGCACACACCAATATATTTTTCAAGTATTGAATGCAGTCATGGTACAAGGTGATGAATCTACCCAAACTCTACCAAGTAATATAGCTCGGTATCATATCCCCCTCCCAAGGATATTAGAGATTCCTTGTTGGTCGGGAAAAGGTCACAGCAAAAGACCATGTGAATAAAATGTTCTCATAAAACTGAATGACTTTTAGGAAAGGTTTCAGGAATATAGACCAAAGAACATGACACCCTCTCCCCATTTCAATCTAGCAAGAGGACATAAACATATTACTACAAAATTTGTCACAAGTAACCTTTCAAAGCTTCATGTTTGTCCAAACTACTTGGCATTGGTGTTGCTTTGTGCTCTTTGTCTATTTTTGCAATGTAAAGGTCTATCGCAATGGAACTTTAGGCAATGCCTCTTCACATATATTATATATAGTAATGTCAAAAGCTTACCACATCATGCATGGTTTTAAGAATAATTCTAACGTACTTTGTGGGGGCTGTTAAAGTTTACTCTATAGCTTATATGACTAGACAACACTTCGTAAGTTGGCTAACAAGCTTATTTTACCTATATATAATGTTTCAAGACTTACAAAGGTGAGAAAGAATTTCACCTTCAATCCTACACCTCTGATATGTGGGGTAAAAGTTTTTATATCATATGGAATATTTATTCCAACAGAAAGTAGGGCTACAAATCAAATCAGTTACCGTTTTACCTCTAGGTACCTCAAACCCCATGTAAAGAGGCGGTGCCCCACCCTGGTAGGGTTTGATTTCCATCCTCTATACTCATAAAGGCATGTGGATGGGTAAATACAGCGATTAACTCTCTGATATGTTGTCTCTAAAGGTACACTTCCACAAGTTACGTCCTGCATAATAGTAAGAAGAATCACAAAACCAAGAGAATAGAGTAAATTTGCCTCAAACGAAAAATGGGTCAGAAAAGCTTATTCAATGTAATTTTGCTACTAATACGTTCTCAGAACCACACAAATCATTAACAGCAGAGACATTGTTCAAGGTTGCTGACATAAAAGACAATGATCATAAACAAAAGGAGATGTTTATCAGAACGTAAAATTCCATGTTTACAACAATCATCATTTAGAGGAGATCGAAGCACTGCCAAGGACAGTCGAGTCAATATATTTGTCAAACTATGAAATGCTAAAGAACATTATGAATTTTGCACAATTAACTTCTCTCAGAACATTTGAAGTAAATTTATATAGTGATGGATTAGTTATATTCATCAGTATAGGACCCCGCTTCACATTGGAAAGCAGAATGGTAGCAATCTTCAAGCCAACGTAGGTTTTGCCAGTACCAGGGGGGCCCTGAATAAGAGCCAATCTTTTTGTGATGCTCTGTTTCACAGCTTCCATCTGGCTTTCATCGAGGTTACAGTCCCACTGAGGCCATACTTCTCGCAAGATTCAAACCATGCCTGTTGCCATGCATCTACTGATGTTTGGAAATGCACATTGGAAATCATAAGCATCCTTATCTTTCCTCTGTTGCACATAATAAGGTTCCAAGACATGCGGTTGTAATGACATCAAATACTCTGAGAAAGGAAATTCTTGTGGAAATCCTGAATAGGGCGACTTAGTAATGCAAAACAATCTTCAAGGATCAAATGAAATTGTGTTGACAGATATTCGGCCACACCATTATAACTCTGGCATACTCGATTATTCGGTACTTTTGTGAGATGAGGGGAAGTGATTTCCTCTTCGCTTGGTATTATAGCACACCTTTCTGCGCAAGAAATGCTAAGCCCAAAAATGCCCCATATGTTCTATTTGGATCGTGTTTTTTAAACTACACCTTATATCTCCCCGGATCATGTGGCAGTAGAAGATATTTAAGTAAGATATTTACAAGTTAACGTAAGGTCAGCGAAAACGAAGATAAGCTTATTGACTTGACAATAAATTTTCCTGTCAAGCCTATGACTTCAACAATCTCGTGCAAACTTGGGGTTGCCAGTGATGTTTGAGTAAAAAATAAGTAAAACAAAATCATATCTTCACATTAACCACCGCCACTACAATAGAGAATGCCAAACAGTATTTCTTTTTTCTTTGTCTTTTAATATTTTGTCTTTTATCATTTATTACTTCTTTTAGCAAATCAATGGCTCAGATTTATTCTATGGTAGCACTTTTAATCTAGACCATTCATGTATGTATTTGAGGTAGTGCTGCTCACTAAAGAAACGCCTATCGGCGTAACTAGTTGGTACGTTAGAACTCAAAAACCCTAGACCTTAAGTCAATTCAACTTATTACAATGTCTTCAAAATGAAGCTCTAGTTAGTATATAGATAAATTACTCCTCTAGGATTCAAAGAAGTACAAGAATTCAATTGGTAATGGTGTCCAAATAGACTATCTATAAGACAAGAAGGCTAATAAGGGAAAAGACCTAATAGGTGAGATAGTTTTAATGGTTGAAATAGTATATCTGCATTTTTGGCCCAATATTTTTTGAAGTTTAGTACTAGTAGTTGTGACTTCAAGGTTGTTAGTGTTATTATAAGTACTAATAATTGAATGAAATGTGCCCTTTAGATTTAAAAAGCAACCAATCATGTGATGCCACATCAGCCCACCAACAAAACATGACTTAATGCACACCTATTGGTCCACCCTTTTTTTTGGGAACTATTTGACACCTCAACAAAAAGCATGCTGATGTGGCATCATATTTGATGATGTGGCCCTGAAACCTTAGTTATAAGCAGGGGTGTTGCCAAATAAGCTACTGTAAAAATTTTGGAGTGATTTGAAATTGCCAAGTATGATTTTGAGAGGCCTGAAGTTAGGGCGCACCACTACTAGGTCCTCTCCCCTATTAGATATCCCTTTTTTGGGGGGAATGAGATGGGATTTGATTAAAATTTTCTTTCATAAAACCATTTGAGAAAATCCTTTTGTGTAATGCATGGATGAGAGATTTGGGAATGGTGGTCATGCCCAATTATTTTGTAGACCCAAACTAGTTGAATGGACAATAAAATTATATGATCCCAAAATCTTGTTTCTATTATCAATAAGACATTGTTTAAAAATATTTTTGGTCTAAATCCTAGTACAAGGGAAATACCAAACTCGTAGACATTGACCATCTAATACAAGGATCGAACTACTACATATTTAAATTGTCACCCTAGTATAGGTTGAAATGGGAGAACCGTAAATTACAATAAATCCCAAATGATGAATTGAAACCCTTTGACATAAAAAAAAATTAAGGGATATTTTAAGGAAACATACTAGAGTGTTTGTGAAGTCATGGGAATTTATGCACAATAGGAAATTCTAAAATGGACCATGAATTTAGGTTCACATATCCAGTATATGCATCTAAAAAAACTCTTTAATTATGGAAGCTTCTTAGTAAAAATATTCAAGAAGACCTTCCCAATCTGAAGTAGCAATTGTCTAATAAATTATTTAGATGGTACTTTCTTCTTTATCATATTAATCTACATGTTCTATTAGAAGAATGGGAGGAATAACTAGGAATTCAATTAGTGCTAGATGATGTGCCTAAGGGAATAATCAATCTAATCCAAATATGGACTCCTCATCTAAATAACCATAACACACAAGTTCAATATTATGTGTTTAAAGATCACATTGTCACCTCTATACTAAAAATGTTAGGTAGTGTTAGGCCAAGGTTATCTAATAAAATTCAAGAGTTCTTAAAGCCTCATAATCTCAAGTTAGATTTGAATATTGGTCATAATCAGGGTGACTGGTAACTCCATGATAATTATATAGTGATTAGGATATATGATGTCCAAGTTACCCCCATAAGCTTCCAATATAGGTATCTAACAAGCTAGCCTTTCTAGAATCAATGTGGCAATTTTATAATTCTTACCATTTACACATCCTAAGATAAAAGAAGAGGGGGTTCTTAACTTCCCAAGTTAAATTTTCAAATTTTACCATTCTAGGAAAGGAGGATTATGAAATATTAAATAATCTCATTTTTTCCTTTAGTGTGGAATGGGTGGAAATTAGATAATATAACCAAGAGAATTTCATGAAAAGTGTGTGAAGGGTTGCTAGTAGATAATGTTGTGAACATTAGTATTTGAAGAAAGAGGACCTTGCTAGAAACTATATAGACAAGGTAGATAATGAAATGAGAAGGATATATGGAAGATGGATGAACATGCAAAAAGGAGAAAGATGAACAATAAAAAATATAAGGGTGCATTCCTACAAATAAAATATACAATAAAAAGGATGAAGATCAAACTAAAAAATGTAGAGAGACTAAGGATAACAAAACCATTGGTGAAGCCTATAGAGGTCGGTGAACTAAGAACATAAATGGAAAAGGAACCTCCAATTAGGCATACTTCATCTTATTTGTCAGCATTCCAACCTCCACCACACTAGGTAATAGAAATGCTACCTCCTTGAATATGGTTAATAATTATCTAACTTCTATAATAGGTAGGTATCCCATGTTTGAAACATCCCAAATTTCACTAAAATTCATCAAGGAAAAAGGACACTTGTACAATTTAGTGTCCCCTTACAGCAATTGGTCAATTATAGTGAAACTATTTTTTTTTAAGACTTTGTACCTCTTGATCTCCCCCTAAGGGAGGTGATTTCATCTCCTTTATATAATTATTAACTTCAAGCTAGTACTCTTAGAGATTCAACTATGCTTAGATTTAATAATGGGGATGATATAGCCAAGGATGCAAGGAAAAAGGCATATAATGAATTCATTAAAATAAATGTATTCAAAATGCTAGTTTTTAAAATAAGAACAAAAGCCAAAAGGGATGCAAAATCCTATAAATAGTATGCCCAAATAATGGGAGAAGAAGATGATATAATGAGAGTGCATCATTAATATATGAGGTGGATATTGAACAAATGACCTCTAAACATGCAATAAGATTAGTAAAATCTAGTGGGAGTCTCCTTTTAAGATGGGATATAGTATCTTTAGTAGCCATTGAGACTCTGAGAAGGAGTGAACATGGGGATGTAAACTTTGTAACAAGGTAAAAGGTTCTATTTTGGATCAAAGCATAATCCCAATTATGAAACTTTGGCAATATGGACCATAGCACTAGATCATAACAAAATTGAAGCACATGACGACCCATAGGGGTTGCTTAGGTAACTTATTGTTAAGAGAGAAATTGACATTTCTACTCTAGAGGAAACCTCCTTAGTAGTCCATGTTGATGAGGGGGTTTTAACACACCAATAGGTAGGAATGACAAAGGTTCCTCTACTTGGAAGGTGGCTAGCCTCAATAGTCTTCATTGATTTTTTTCATGAGGTTTGCAAAAATATTCTACTTGAAGAGCACTTTGGTTGGTCTATTCAAGGGGCTACATAGAATATTAAGATTCATTCATGTGAAAAGAGGTCTACTTAGTGTAATTTGATCACTATTTGTTAGTGTAAACCTTCTATTTAACTTTTGAATATATTTGTGATTTTCTTCTCAGTTTGTTGGACTTCTCACAAGTTATTTTCAACATTAAATTTAGGTTTGAAATTATTAAAACTCTTAAAGTAATAATATGTCCTTCAAAATTAGGATGGGGTGGAACAGAAAAGGCTACTCATGAAAATTTGCTCTAAATTTCAAGAGAACTCAATTTTGATTTTTTGGACAATGAAGAATATGTTAAGATGTGCAAGTTTACAACATATGGAAGTTGAAAAGTCATTTTAGATTTCTACCCTATATGAGTAGAATTTATCATCAAAAACTTAGAACTAAACTAATCTAACATCAATATGGAACACTAGAAAAAAGGATAGGGATAAAGAGAAAAGAAAAGAATTTAAAAATGTCTTCAATCCTCCTTCACACAATTCTATGGTGGATGAATTCAATACGAAACTTATCCCCCTAAACCTATTACCCCAATCCAAACGTGAGATAATGTGATCTTCAAATGAACTAAAAACCATGTGCCTGATTGTTGTTTAGTTTTAGTGTGCACAAATGCGTTCATATGACCACATAAAACACCTTACCATCATAAAGGAATTAGTGGTATAAACACATGTTGAATCCATTAAACTTTCAATGAATTCAGTGCATAGAATTATGGAAAGAAAACAAATTTAGATTTTGGAAAATGCCATTAAAAGTGAAAACCTAGAAAAAAGAGCAAAATTTGGTACACTATATTCAAATTGAGTTTCCAATGGTTTACAACCCTTACAAATGAGTTACAATGACATATTTATAGGACACTTTGGATGTGGAAGACTAAAATTCATTCCCTCCAAAACTCACGAAAGACAATTTACATTAGAATGTGAAAAGACACTTTGATTTATCTTTTAAATTATATTCTTTCATTACATTCTAGTTGAAATTTGACTTGTAGACACACATCATGCTCATGCACACACTTCCCAAGTTTCCTCAACATCCTTCTGTCACTACTTATGCTTGTATGTAGTGAATTTATCAATTACACTCATGATAGCATTAGGATCGAGAATGACTTCACATTCATCATCCCCATCATCTATGATCCATTTGAAGAACAAGCAATTAATCCCTGTTTTAGTATGAGGTGTCCTATATTTTTGCAAAAGATCTTTAACTTCTCTATCAATGAAAGATTTTCTTCACTTTTGCCTTTAATTGATACCTAATTCTTCCATTTTTCTAGCAATTTGCATTCTTTATTTGCAATCTTTATCTTCTATGAGTGGCATTTCTTCATTCAACATGATTGTGCATCAACTATACCAATATCTGTTGGTTCTCCTATGATGTATGATAAGAACTATCCTTTTTTTATATCATTTGATTACCTTGAAGATACTCATCAAAGCTTCTTAATGGAATCTACAACATAATCCAAAGAATCATTGAGTTAAGACCATAAACAAATTTATGATCACCCCTAATAAGATTCTCCTATTTGGTTAGGCAAAAGTTTAGTAGCAGATTAGCCATCTCCATCTCTAATTCTAGGCCTTATATATTTTCATTGTTGCAAATTCACATCCCAAAGTAATAGAAACTTCTTCATTCAGATCTTCTTGTGAATAGTTTCCACCCTTGGGTTGTATCTTAGAAAAGAACCTTGATAGCCACTAGGGTATGATCCAATGTGCACTTACATAAATAGAACCATATAATCCCTCTCCTATCTTAAGTGATTTTGACAAAAATAAATTAGTTGTTGATTCAATCTCTTCCATGGAATATTTATTGCAAGTTTGAGGACCTATGACTAGGGTGTGTTCTACATTTCCCCTCTCATTTGATTCTATTATGGGTATATAATGTTTAAATGTTCTCTATTTTGCTTCAATTTCTACACGTACTCTTATTGTTTCTACCTCCATCATGGCTTCTACATAGGTTACCTTTTTCCCTAAAATAATTTCACTTGCATCTTCTTCTCTTGCCTTTTCAACCTCTAGTTTGTTTGTCCCTTGATTGTGTACTTCCAGGACCTTCAATTTTGAATTGACTGCTTCTTCAAAAGATAGACTGTACATCTCCCCTATCTATTTTGATTCAAACTCCAAGCATACTAGTTTTATCCCAACTTGTTCTCATGGTGTAGATGGCTTATCAATATCCTATCTAGTCATTATGGTTACCGTCGATGTATTCTCTTTCTAGAAATTAACATCATCCCAATTTCTTATTAAATCCTCTAATATAGGAGCAAACCATTTATTCACTCCATCTAAGGCATCCTATATGCTATTTTTGTAATAGATTGTAGCGTGTTATCTATAGGACAAGAGACGCATTGTGTCAAGTTCCTGTCATTGTAGTGGCAAATAAAATGAATGATATTGCTATTAATTGATGTAAAGACTAGGTTTAATTTGTTGATCCTTGTAGTACCTAAACAATCCAATGCAACAAATGTCGTGTCCTCTAGATTATGTTTCTACAAAATCACTGACATGCATATTCATATGATGTCTACACAATGGTATCAATAGACTATTTTAGTATCCTATGAGAATAATTTAAACAAAGTATTGGGAATGAAGAGACATTATTTTAGAGAGAATTAACATATAGCTATTGTGATTTTGTAAACCTATATTGATTGTGATTTTGGAATAAGCAATTTATGCATCGAAGGGAAACTTGTCTAGTAATTTATGAGGGATAGAAGTGAACATTGTTTTTGTTCAATGTTGATGCTTGTGTAGCTTATTTTTGGTAGCTTGCAATCCACATTAACCGTATTCTTCACAAGTTAACCATTATCATTGTATAAATTGTCTTGCAACATGGTTTACTAATGTGCTTGCAACATGGCTTGCATTTAATTCATTGGCATTTGTAGTGAAGAAACAAATAATGTTATTGATCTATAGATATGCAATTAGAGAACTGTTAAGTCTTTTAAAATGTTTCTTTAACAAACATTGTGTAGGTGTTTTGAGATTGTATTTTGGTACATAACTACTTTATAGGTTGCAAATAGAATCCTAGAAAACTAGTCTAGGTTACAAATAATAATGTTGAAAAAATGAGAGTATAGTTTAATTTTACAATTGCTTAAATTTTATTGCATTTTGTATTAAATTAATGCATTAAATTCATGCAAGTGCATTTGTATAGTTGCAATGACATAATTTACTTGGAACAAGATGTCTACATGTTTTTGAAAATTTTATCATTGGTTGTTCCAAAAGACTTTTATTATTTTTAAGAACTTTGGGAGCTATAAAAGATTGATGAAACTTTTATCATTAAATATGGCAATAGTTCTCTAGAACATGTTTTGTTGCCTCTTAGTAATGATGGTTCCATTTGGGTTTACTTCATGTATCTAAAGACAATATATTTACACAGTATTGTTGTCAACAAAGAGAACACTGTTATGATATACTCATACACATTTCTTGCATGCAAATGTCAATGAGTATCTAAGTGTTAACTAGTTCTGTTGGGTGAATATTTTGTCATTTAGCTAACTAATGACAAAATAGTTATATTGCCATAGCTATAATGAGACTGAGTCTCTCCTC
Source organism: Cunninghamia lanceolata (assembly GCA_027924645.1). Classification (NCBI taxonomy): domain Eukaryota; kingdom Viridiplantae; phylum Streptophyta; class Pinopsida; order Cupressales; family Cupressaceae; genus Cunninghamia; species Cunninghamia lanceolata. The sequence goes on from BSBN01000831.1 coordinate 3,307,250, forward strand.
TCAGCAAGGGGAGGTTCCCTCTAGATAATGAGCTCTTTCTAACAAGCAACTTTTAATACTTAAAACAAACTAAAAACTATATTGGGGTGTAATCACTTCATCCTATTCTCTTTTTTTAGAATAGATGTTTTTCTCTTCAAAATAACAACTTCAACAAATATAATGTCTAATAACTTACGAATCAAGACAAACCATAGAACACAAAGTTTTCTATTGACTCACTTATCTTCTCCAAATAAACCTGATTGAACTCAAGTGTAGCCCAAAGTCTCCACTTTCACCCAATATGATATAACTAACTTGAACACAACAGTTTTTAGCACAAAGTCTATAAACTATTATATCCTCACAAATGTTAACACAAACTCCCACAATGACAAAATAGCACAAAGTCTATTTAACCAAAATAGGAACACTTCTCTCAAATTTCAATAAACTCCACAATTCCAGCAATGCTCCAATATAATATAACACCAATGACATAAGAACACTGATCTCATAACACAATATGATTCAACTCAAAGTTTGATACTCAAATTGCTTGCTTATATTGATATTCACTTAAAAACTTGATAAACATAAAAAGCTCAAAGTCTTGAAATGTTTTTCAATCCGACAGAGTTTCTTTACACTAGATAAAAGATAAATATTACAATAGAGGCCCCTTTATTTATAGGGAGGAGCCTAGAGCAAAAATAAGGAAATTTTAACTACTTTGACTTATTCAAACAAAAGAGTCCTATTTGACTTATGACTTCTCTTGTCTCATATGTAATTACATTTTGGAAAATTACATGTGAGTATGTCCATAACAAAATTCAAATTACATCTACAAGACTAAAAATAAACTAAAGGTATTGAAAAGGAACTTCAGCTGCCACCATCGTTCTTCTTCAAAATACTTTTATACATAGTTTATACTGTTACCATTTCACATACATCAGGCTTGGCCATATTCTCTGAGATAGTACGAGCCCTGAGAATTGCATCCCTGACAGCCTTTATTACTTTCTCATGCTTCTCAGGATTATCCTTTAGATTCTCAAAAGTTGAGAGATGATCATAAAGGCTATCCATTGAAACCACTATAGGCACTTCATCTTCAAGTTTTTTTTGCACCATCTTCTCGAAAGCATCTATCATTTCTTCTGCTGAGAGAAACTTGTGACTTTCACCTGTCAGAGTGCATGGGAGTTCCTCTAAACTGTGTAGAAGCAAGACATTACTGTCTTCACTGTTCTCACATACTTGGCACAAGTCCTCAAGTAAACCTTTTATTACATTGATGCGATGGACAATAGATTCCTTGGTCTTAAGATAAGACTCTCGGTTTAAGATGACACCAATGGCTATCATATTCTTTATTTTGATCTTCTTCATCTCAATCCACTCCTCTAAGCTTTCCTCTTCATCTTGTAATTCTTGATAAAGTAAATCAACAATGTTATCTTGCTCAGCTTTTGCCTTGTCCATCTTACCTTTTCTTTCTACTGTGGTCTTCAATAGAACTCTTCCTTGTGTCAACAAACACTCCACAATGTCACCAACTACTCTCCCTCTGGCCCGAACCGTCTCAACCTTTTGAATAAGAGGATCATCAACAGTCACTGCCATAGGTTCCACAATCTTAGATGATTTTACTATTTTCTGAAGAACAGCAGCAAGTTGTTCTGCATTTTCTTTGTACTGCTCTTTCTCCTTCTTGACCTCATCATATTCTTCAAGAAATGAACTTGCAATGGTTTGAAAATCTGCCTTGATACCTTCATGAGTTAGCTTACCCAACTCAACTTTGGAGACAATATAATTATTCATATCAAAATTATCTGCAATGGCATCATCTGGTGGCTTAGCAATTTTTGCGTATCTGACTCCTTTTTCATTAATAAGCCTAGAAGCAGTTTTAGGTTTCTTCTTCTGGGCCTTTGGCTTAGCAGAAAGTAACTTCTCTATAACAATTTCATTCGGTGAGATTGCTTGCTTCTTCCTCTTTGGAGTGTATGCAGACAACCATGGAGGAAGTGTTGAGGCACCAACATTCGGAGAAGAGTCAATTACCTATTTTGTTAGATCCATGCTCACACCTGTTATAGTAACAATAGGACTAGTGTTGGTAAAAACTACACCTGTGTCAACAACTTTCTTTGAACTATCCAAAAGATGCTCCAGAATAGATTGTTCACCAATATCAAAAGATGGGGAAGATAAACTTGGAATGGAACCAGAGGAATCAAACATGGTCCCAAAACTTGTTCTTATAGAGGTAGGGGTATTATCAGAAGACACAACAAAAATAGGTGAAATAGGAACATTAGAAACTACTGCAAAACTACCAGAAATAGGAGCATGAGGAAGGGGTGTAGAAACTTGTGATTCCAGTGGAAGATCCTTCTAAAGAGACTGATGTGAATCACCAAGTTGTTCATGTTCTACATTCTCCTCCTTATCTTGTTCTTTTTCATTTTCCTCATCTGGCTTATTAGGCATTTATGCTTCATCAGCATCATCAGGTTCCTCAACATCTTGTTGTTCACTCTCAATATCTTCAATCTCCATTTTATCAACATTTGTATCCTCGGCACCTGATTCTGTGAAAGTAGAAGTTCCTGCAACCTCCTTCTTCTTACCTCCTTTAGATACAAACTTGATTTCTGGTTTATGCACTTTAGAAGAAGAAGGAGTGTCACTTTTGTTCTTTGTTCAGTTTTCCACCTTTTTCTCTGTTTGTTCCTGAATTTCAGTTTTTGACCCTGTAAAAAATTCCTTCAGACTAATTCCTTTGCTTTCTAACCACACATTTGTATTAGCCAAAATTCGCTGAAACCTTTTCCTGATTGAAGTTTCCTCCTTGACAGACCATTTGACCTCTGGAAGAGGCAAGGCCTCGATGTTCTCAATATTGTATCTGGGATCCAAAACATTCCCATCATCTTCCATCCCCTCTGGAATATTTGCAAGGCCCAACTCTTCAATCTGACTCAAGTGAAATCTGCAATAATTTAGTTTTCTAATCTCATTCTATGATCTAAGATTGGCCCAAATATCTTCAACCATTGGCATATGGAAAATTGACTTTCTCTTGATCTTATCATGCACCCTTCTGTAATCAAAATGATCTCTTTTCTTGAAAGTCTTCATAGTGACCAGTTGCATCTCCGATTCAACTGCTTTGGCCTTGGTAGTTGATTGAACAAAGTACCTCCCAATTTCCACAAGAAACTTAATTCCTAACTTTTTCAGCTCCATCTTCTTATTGTGCACAACAATCAATTGCCTACACAATTCCATCAAAATAATTCTATCACTAGGATACCGTGGAAGTATATATGGATAACCAAGATAATATCCCACTCTGAGATAAGTGAAAGTTGGAAATTGTAAAAACAAACAACCAAAAGAGTTCACCACTTCCCAGGGCTCATCTGATACTCTCTTCTGCACAGGTTCATTATTCCACAAACACATTAATACTGAGAAGAAGGCATCATTAACTCTGTGAAAATGATGGATTGATCCCTTTAGAGTAATCTTTGGATAATACTCATAAACTAAAACCAATCTCCTATCACCAACTTGAGTTAGACCAGGAAAACTTCTCATACTTGCAGCAACATACACCAGATATGAAGTCATATAAAACCTAAAAGTTGTGTTAACTTTCACCAGCTGACCATGCAGAGCATTGCTGATCTATTCTCCCCAAAAGATTTTCTGTGTACCCCTAAGAATCACCTTGATATATGTGTACATCCATTCCTGAAACTTGGATGAAGGGGGTAAGTGCAAGAAGATGGGGGGCCAAAAAGGGGTCTTAAGTGGCCACTTTTTTTCTGAAATCAGGAAATACTGGCCTTGGATGAGAAATTGAGCATAGTTACACTCAAAATTTGGAGATGCAACCAAAACAATGTTCGTAGTGCTTCAAGTCTAGTTTCTAAACTACTTTTTTTTTTTTAAATGGCATAGATTAAGGGGTTCAAAAGAGGGAGCCACAAAAATTGGTGTTGTTTCTGTAAAAAAAACATAACATAGCATGTTTTGTGGCTCTCTCAAAAGGTCAACTTTTTTTTGGTATTTTTAAAATCACTTTGGTGAGAAATTAGCTAATAGTATGTAGTTTATGCCCAATTTTTCTGATAATTTTTTGATGAACGTTTGATTTTTTACTAATTTTCAAAGTGGACACATCCTAAAAAATAGAATTTTGGCCGTGCTACCCCTATAAATTTTGAAAACTAATTAAAAATTATTTTTTTCTTTTTTTAATATTTGTAGAATGGAGTCTAGTTTCTAAATATGTAATTTTTTTGAAATTTTAATGAATAGTTAATTTACAATGAAAAAAAGACCAAACAGTGGTTTTTGCCCAAAAACAGACACACAAACAAAAGAAATTAAAGATGAAAGGCATAACATTGTTAAAATGTGAAAAAAATCACATCGTCAAATAGCTAAGAGAAAGCCTAACATTACCCATGTGTTCAATTTGTTCAACCTTGACACACGTGCAAATCTGAGGGTTAGCACGAATGAAATTATGTGAAATCTTGAAGAATATGGAAAAACACGTCTGTGGATGTTCAAAAGGCACTCCAAGCCTTTGGGTTGGAAATCCAAAGCAAATCCCAAGCCCAAGGCTTGGGATTCCCAAAGCAAGACATAACATGAGCGCGTTATAACATGGTCGCGTTAGTTTTTGCTTTGCATTTTTCCTTTTCCGCAAAAGTTTGTGTTGTTTGTCATGTTTGAAATAACGCACTCGCGTTATGTTCCCCTTAATTTTTTTTATGTTTAAGGCTATTAATCATGTATGTATGTATGTATGCCTATATGTATGTATGTATATATGTATGTATGCCTATATGTATGTATGTATCTATGTATGTCTATATGTATGTATGTATAGTGTCGAGGGTAGAGGAGGGTAGGGATGGGAGTGAGCCATATAGGGGAGGAGAGGGGTGGATAAGGATTGAGTGATTAAGGTTTAAGGTTGAGGGTTGAGCATTTAGGGATAGGATTTAGAGTTTAGGGATAAGGGATTAGAATTTAGGACCTTGAGGGATTAGGGTTTAGGGTTGAGGCTTTAGGGATAGCGTTTAGGGTTAAGGGTTGAGAGATTAGGGTTAAGGTAGAGTGTTGAGGGTAGAGGGATTAGGGATAGGGTTTAGGGTTGAAAGTTTAGGGTTGAGGGATTAGGGTTTAAGGTATAGTTTAGTAGTTCTTATGGATAGAGCCAATAAACAATGGGAGATTATTTGTCTATTTCATAACAATATACCTCCCCTAAGTGCGGGGTGGACAGCAAGAAACATAGATGTACCCTAATGCAAAGCTTTTCTCATAATGATCATCCTTTTGATTTCAACTATTAATTACTCACTGTGGATGTACCATACGCAAAAGCTTTTCTCATAGTGTGTACAACTATTGGCATAATGAACCCCAAATGGGCCAAAAAGACATGCCATATAACATTACTAACATTAAAAAAGTTCATAGCCATTTTTCTTACATATTCTTGCAACTCAAATATCTTTAAGAGAAGAGTGTCAAAAATGATGGGTTTAACAACCTAACATAAGGCAAAGCAATTTTGTTGGGTTTAGGGATAGGGTTTAGGGTTTAGGGTTGAGGGATTAGGGTTTAGCATTGAGGGATTATGGTTTAAGGTATAGTGTTGAGGGTTGAGGGTTTAGGGATAGGGTTTAGGGTTGAGGGATTAGGGTTTAGGGTTGACGAATTAGGGTTTAGGGTTGATGGATTAGGGTTTAATGTTAAGAGTTGAGGGTTGAGGGTTTAGGGTTTAGGGATAGGGTTGATGGTCAAGGGATTAGGGTTAAAGTAGAGTGTTGAGGGTAGAGGGGTTAGGGATAGGGTTTAGTGTTGAAGGTTTAACGATTGAGGGTTGAGGCTTTAGGGTTGAGGGTTAAGGGATTGGGGTTTAAAATATAGTGTTGAGTGTCGAGGGTTTATGGATAGGTTTTAGGGTTTAATTTTTAAGGGTTAAGGGTTAAGGGATAGGGTTTAGGGTTTAGGGATAAGGGATTAGGGTTTAGGGTATAGTGTTGAGGGTTGAGGGTTTAGGAATAGGGATAGCATTTAGGGTTTAGGGATGAGGGATTAGGGTTGAGGGTTGAAGGATTAGGGTTGAGGGTTGAGGGATTAGGGTTTAAGGTATAGTGTCAAGGATTGAGGGTTTATTGATAGTGTTTAGGGTTGAGGGTTGAAGGATTAGGTTTGAGGGTTGATGGATTAGGGTTTAAGGTATAGTGTTGAGGGTTGAGGGTTGAGGGTTTAGGGATAGGGTTTAAGGTTGACAGATTAGGGTTTAGGGTTGACGGTTTAGGGATTAGGTTTTAGGGTTGATGGATTAGGGTTTAAGGTATAGTGTTGAGGGTTGATGGTTTAGGGATAGGGTTTAGGTTTGAGGGATTAGGGTTTAGGGTTGATGAATTAGGGTTTAATGTTGAGAGTTGAGGGTTGAGGGTTGAGGGTTGAGGGTTGAGGATTGAGGGTTGAGGGATAGGGTTAATGGTCAAGGGATTAGGGTTAAATAAGAGTGTCGAGGGTAGAGGGATTAGGGATAGGGTTTAGGGTTGAAGGTTTAAGGATTTAGGGTTGAGGCTTTAGGGATGAGGGTTAAGGGATTAGGGTTTAAGATATAGTGTCGAGTGTCGAGCGTGTAGGGATAGGTTTTAGGGTTTAAGTTTTAAGGGTTAAGGGTCAAGGGATCAAAGTTAAGGGTTGAGGGATTAGGGTTTGATGTTGAGGGTTGAGTACATTAAGGTTCGAGGGTTAAGGGTTTCGGGATAGGGTTGAGGGTCAAGGGATTAGGGTTAAAGTAGAGTGTCAAGGGTATAAGGATTAGGGATAGGGTTGGAGGGTTTAGGGATAAGGGATTAGGGTTTAAGGTATAGTATCGAGGCCATTGAGGGTCTAGGAATAGGTATAGCATTTAGGGTTTAGGGATGAGGGATTAGAGTTGAGGGATGATGGATTAGGGTTGAGGGTTGAGGGATTAGGGTTTAGGGATAAGGTTTAGGGTTGAGGTTTGAGGGATTAGGGTTTAAGGTATAGTGTTGGGGGTTTAGGGATAGGGTTTAGGGTTGAGGGATTAGAGTGAAGGGTCGAGGGATTAGTATTTGACGTTGAGGGTTGAGGGTTGAGGCTTTAGGGTTTAGGGTTTAGGGATAGGGTTGAGGGTCGAGGGATCAGAGTTAAGGGTTGAGGGATTAGGGTTTGACATTGAGGGTTGAGTACATTGAAGTTCGAGGGTTAAGGGTTTCAGGATAGGGTTGAGGGTCGAGGGATTAGGGTTAAAGTAGAGTGTCGAGGGTATAAGGATTAGGGATAGTGTTGGAGGGTTTAGCGATAAGGGATTAGGGTTTAAGGTATAGTATCGAGCCTGTTGAGGGTTTAGGAATAGGGATAGCATTTAGGGTTTAAGAATGAGGGATTAGAGTTGAGGGATGACGGATTAGGGTTGAGGGTTGAGGGATTAGGGTTTAGGGATAAGGTTTAGGGTTGAGGGTTAAGGGATTAGAGTTAAGGTATAGTGAGGGTTGAGGTTCGAGGGTTGAGGGTTTAGGGATAGGGTTGAGGGTCGAGGGATTAGGGTTAAAGTAGAGTGTCGAGGGTATAAGGATTAGGGATAGGGTTGGAGGGTTTAGGGATAAGGGATTAGGGTTTAAGGTATAGTATCGAGCTTGTTGAGGGTTTAGGAATAGGGATAGCATTTAGGGTTTAGGGATGAGGGATTAGAGTTGAGGGATGATGGATTAGGGTTGAGGGTTGAGGGATTAGGGTTTAAGGATAAGGTTTAGGGTTGAGGGTTGAGAGATTAGAGTTAAGGTATAGTTTTGAGGGTTTAGGGATAGGGTTTAGGGTTGAGGGTCGACAGATCAGAGTTAAGGGTTGAGGGATTAGGGTTTGACATTGAGGGTTGAGGTTTGAGGGTCAAGGGTTTAGGGATAAGGTCGAGGGTTGAGGGATTAGGGTTAAAGTAGAGTGTCGAGAGTATAAGGATTAGGGATAGGGTTGGAGGGTTTAGGGATAAGGGATTAGGGTTTAAGGTATAGTATTAAGCCTGTTGAGGGATTAGGATTTGACATTGAGGGTTAAGGCTTTAGGGTTTAGGGTTTAGGGATAGGGTTGAGGGTCAAGGGATCAGAGTTAAGGGTTGAGGGATTAGGGTTTGACATTGAGGGTTGAGTACATTGAGGTTCAAGGGTTAAGGGTTTTGGGATAGGGTTGAGGGTCGAGGGATTAGGGTTAAAGTAGAGTGTCGAGGGTATAAGGATTAGGGATACGGTTAGAGGGTTTAGGGATAGGGTTTAGGGTTGAGGGATTATAGTGAAGGGTCAACGGATTAGGATTTGACGTTGAGGGTTGAGGCTTTAGGGTTTAGGGTTTAGGGATAGGGTTGAGGGTCGAGGGATCAGAGTTAAGGGTTGAGGGATTAGGGTTTGACGTTGAGGGTTGAGTACATTGAGGTTCGAGGGTTAAGGGTTTCAGGATAGGGTTGAGGGTCGAGGGATTAGGGTTAAAGTAGAGTGTCGAGGGTATAAGGATTAGGGATAGGGTTGGAGGGTTTAGGGATAGGGTTTAGGGTTGAGGGATTAGAGTGAAGGGTCAAGGGATTAGGATTTGATGTTGAGGGTTGAGGTTTTAGGGTTTAGGGTTTAGGGATAGGGTTGAGAGTCAAGGGATCAGAGTTAAGGGTTGAGGGATTAGGGTTTGACGTTGAGGGTTGAGTACATTGAGGTTCAAGGGTTAAGGGTTTCTGGATAGGGTTGAGGGTCGAGGGTATAAGGATTAGGGATAGGGTTAGAGGGTTTAGGGATAGGGTTTAAGGTTGAGGGATTAGAGTGAAGGTTTGAGGCATTAGGATTTGACATTGAGGGTTGAGGCTTTAGGGTTTAGGGTTTAGGGATAGGGTTGAGGGTCGAGGGATCAAAGTTAAGGGTTGAGGGATTAGGATTTGACGTTGAGGGTTGAGTACATTGAGGTTTGAGGGTTAAGGGTTTTGGGATAGGGTTGAGGGTCAAGGGATTAGGGTTAAAGTAGAGTGTCGAGGGTATAAGGATTAGGGATAGGGTTGGAGGGTTTAGGGATAAGGGATTAGGGTTTAAGGTATAGTATCAAGCCCATTGAGGGTTTAGGAATAGGGATAGCATTTAGGGTTTAGGGATGAGGGATTAGAGTTGAGGGATGACATATTAAGGTTGAGGGTTGAGGGATTAGGGTTTAGGGATAAGGTTTAGGGATGAGGGTTGAAGGATTAGGGTTTAAGGTATAGTGTTGAGGGTTTAGGGATAGGGTTTAGGGTTGAGGGATTAGAGTGAAGGGTTGAGGGATTAGGATTTGACGTTGAGGGTTGAGGGTCGAGGGATTAGGGTTAAAGTAGAGTGTGGAGGGTATAAGGATTAGGGATAGGGTTGGAGGGTTTAGGGATAAGGGATTAGGGTTTAAGGTATAGTATCGAGCCCATTGAGGGTTTAGGAATAGGGATAGTGTTTAGGGTTTAGAGATGAGGGATTAGAGTTGAGGGATGACGGATTAGGGTTTAGGGATTAGGGTTTAGGGTTTAGGGTTGAGGGTTGAGGGTTTAGGGATAAGGTTTAGGGTTGAAGGTTTAGGGATAGGGTTTAGGGTTGAGGGATTAGAGTGAAGGGTTAAGGGATTAGGATTTGATGTTGAGGGTTGAGGGTTGAGGCTTTAGGGTTTAGGGTTTAGGGATAGGGTTGAGGGTCGAGGGATCAGAGTTAAGGGTTGAGGGATTAGGGTTTGATGTTGAGGGTTGAGGTTCGAGGGTAGAGGGTTTAGGGATAGGGTTGAGGGTCGAGGGATTAGGGTTAAGGTAGACAAGGAGCGACTAAGAGACATAGAGAGGGGAGAGCTAGAGAGGTGAGGGGGAGAGATAAGTGAGATATAGAACATGAGCTAATGGAACTAGAGGTGAGATATTGTAAAGGTGCTATCGAAGGTGAGATAGGTAAAATATTTATGGATCAATCTATAGTAGGTCAAAATGTGAGCGTGTTATAACGCGCTCACATTTTATCATGCTATAGAAATGGTAAAAAAAGTGTTGACCCTCGTGATCCAGGGCCACATCCTCTGTTTTCATACTAATTTTGCGTGTGCTCTGATAAAAAAGAAGTGCTTTCATGTTGTTGGGAAGTTCACATGTACATTTGACACATTCTACCACCTTTGCATGATCTTTCCACCACCTTTGCATGATCTTTCCACCACCTTTTCTGCTTTGCCAACTTGAGAAGGAGGAAATAACATAGTTTTCACACCAATTTTGATATTTATCTATTCAAGTTTCAATTTTTGTAGTATTGCAATGTTAATTGTGGTTCAATTTTAGGAATTTAAAATTATAGATTGGTTAATAGTATTGTTGTTAGTAATTATATTTGAGTGTTATTCAATTTAACATTGAAAAGGAAGCAAGTGGTGAAAAACTCAAATTGTTGAGGAGTTTGATGCAAGAAGAAAAAAACACTACATAATTGGGTACTCTCTCCATTCGAAACTTCATTTTTTAGGTATGTCAAGTCTTTACATGCATGTTCTTTACATTTTCCTTAATTCTATTTGAATTACTTTATCATGCTTTATCATACATGTTTAAAATAGACATATTCCCAATCAAGAAAGCAGCCTACAATCTCACATGATGCCATGTATATTTTCTACACTTGGGCTCTTTAATAATTATGTGTAATAAACAGACCTTAACATACCATGATGTCAAACTATACAATAATAAATCCTTACAACATAATAAAAATACAATCCCACTATTATCTTGTATTCATTTCTTAGGAAGTAATATTGGTCTCTTTATCATGCTATAGACAAATTCTCTGTCATGCCGAGGAAACGATCAAGAATTAAACCAATACAGGAAGAGATAGAAGCTAAGAATGCAAAGAAAGCAGTAGCTATGAGGGAACTTCATGAGAAGAGGAAATTGGATGATAAATGAAAACATGCCAATTGAAGAGGAACCACAACCATCACAAAGAGATATGGTATTGGTGGCACAAAGAGAATGAATGCAAAAACTTCGTGCTACGAGAGATTTGAATACCATAGTTGGAGACACGTCCTCTACCACAAGTCAACATGTAGGGACACCATCTACCACATCTCAAGTTGAGAGTACATCATCACTCACATGTGATGAAGGAGGTACGCCATCGTTCCCACCTCAACCTCAAGGTATGTCATCTATTCCATATTCGATCAAAGGTATGCCATCTAGCCCATCTCATTTAAATATTGATGAAATTCCTAATGTTGAGATGAATTTACCTAACTTAACACCACCTAGAATTTTGCATAGAAAGCCAAAGTATTTGATTGATATTGATGAGAATATTTTGCAGCCAATGGAAGGTAAGATTCCAAAATGAACTTGTAGAAGATATGCTCATAAGATTTGGAGATTGTTCTTTGAAAAGTTAAATGAGACTGCAAGATGTCAACTATTCATTGAAATGATGCGAAGTATAAAGTATAGGTCCATCATGAAGATTCTTGGGTTGAGAACATCAGAGGCTTCAAGTGAAAAATCTATTATCAAGAATCTAATGAGTGCATATGAGAGTGTGGGTAACACCTCACACACAAAAGATAGTAATGCAACACGATGTGTGATTACATCGACTATAGTAAGTAGTCAAAAGAGGAAAGCTCGTCTCATTAGAAAGACGAGTCAAGAATTGAGAATTAATAGGAAAACTTTATCAAGAGCCATTGGAAGACGCCAAAGAATTGAGGACACTAATGCCAATGAATTATGGGCATTCTCGGGGAGACTACCAAGAAAAGATAAACCAATTGTTGAATCATTGAGATCACTAATTGAAGACTTTTGGAAGAATTACACAAGGGTATCTCTGAATCAAAGGGATGTGGTAAGAAGGAGAATTGGTAGTCAGAACTGTGAGCCACATCCAAAGCATTTTTTGGATGAGACTCAAACACAATTTTATGGTAAATTTCTAGAGAAGTATCCTCAAATTAAAATTTGTCAAAGATATTTTGAAATGCTAAAACCTTTCTATGTCAAGATAAATCACACATGCACTACTTGTTTTGTAGATTACATATTGAATTTTCTAACCATTTTGATGCTTATAGGTCTATATGTTTAGATATGCATACTAACAATGTTTTGTAGAGTTGTGCCATATGTGCCCCACCAACATCTTCAAGAGACTTCATATCAAGAATTTTATGTGAAAGAGAGGAAGGTCAAATATTCTACAAGAAATTATGTTTGGATGGCACATGTCATCGTTGCTGTGGCTTGCAACATTTGCCAATATGTGAACATATGAAAAGAACACATGTAGTTGGAAATGAACTAGTAGAGTTTGGCAAGTATAAAATAGTGGCATACAATACAAAAGATGGTAAAGAAGCAAAGAGGTGTGAATTGGTTATTGAAAAGACTCCAGTGTATCAGTTTATGCCTATATTTCATGACAGCATAGTGTATGAGTATGCAAGACATGGCCATAGAGCTCGATGGTTGGACTTGCAATTCAAGTTATGCAAGGACACATTTCCAGTTGGTAGCATTGTTTCAGTCGTCGACTTTGCAGAGAACTACAGTCTACAACCACAGCGTGAGGTGCAATCACAATATTACAACTCCACACAGGTTTCTATATTTGTGTACATCACATTCATTCATGCGAATGATAGTACAGAGGATGATAGAAAGATCATAGGGGAGTATAATTTCTATATTAGTGATGATTGCACGCATTCTACGGAGTTCATGCAAGGTTGCTTTCAAGTGTTCTACAATGATTTGGCTAGAAGGGGCATATCATTCAGTCAGCATATCATATGGTCAGATAATTGTGCGTCACAATTCAATAACTCACAGAATTTCTATTGGCTGAGTAGGAGGCATAATTTTACAGGTATTCAGCATATGTGGAACTTTTGTGAGGTCGGGCATGGAAAGGGGGAGCATGATGATGCGGGAGCATGATGATGCAGGAGCATGTATCAAAAGAGCCATAGCACAAGAAGAGTTAAAGTATAAAGACAATGCAAAGTTGATAGATGCAAAATTGATTGTCGAGTGGTGTAATGCTTCCATGGGTCCAGGTAATGAAGGTAAGTCTTCAGTTCATAGATTTTTTTGGTTGATAGATGATACTAACATTACACCATATGAGGACTATTGTACACTGATAGGATCAAATGAGATGCACTCTTTTAGAAGCTCAATTGCAGGTTCATGGAGTATCCATACGTGAAAGATGTCATGCTTTTGTTCTTCTTGTACAATTCAAGTCTAGGATGAGTGCGAGTCAAAGGAATGGGTTGACGAATGGTAGTTAAGTTATCTTAGCCCACTTGACACATATCAACCCCTGACGGCATTGGAACTAACACAGATGGAATCATCAGTTGACTTTGACCACATATCAGATTTAGTTCAACCAGGTAATATAGTGCATGTATATGCATCTAATTTCATCTAGTTCAACTAGGTAATGTCATCTTACTTTGTAGTGTTTTTGTAATGTTGACTAATTTCATCTAATTTGCTACACATATCAATGTAGGGCACGTATATGTAGTTATTGCAGATGAAGATAATGAAGAGAGAACACATTATTACTTATGTCGTTGTGTTGAGGCCAAAAAAAAATTGGAGGCCCCTGTTACAGATGGAGAAAACATCAAATACCCTACAGGCTCAGTGGTTATTACTAGAACATGGCTTAGAAGCTACCCACATAAAAGTGTTAATATTTAGTTGTTTCAGGACTTTGACACGCATCGGAAGATTCTTCATTACTCGAACATTGTCGTGGCATCAAATGTTCATTTGATAAAGTATCGGGGTAGACCTTTGAACAAAATCTTGTGGAAGGTATGTGAGTCTAACCATGAAGCAATACTTGACACAATAAAGAGTAGAGTAGACCTAGATGGTTCATTGGATTAATTTGTAAGTATTCACATTAATTTTGTAAAGTCATGTTACATTGAGTTGTAAGTATGCACATTAATTTGTAAGGTTTGTCTTTTTTTAATTTCCTGCTGCATTTTTACACATATACACATTTTTACATCATCATGTTATACATTTTTGGTGTCCTGCTCCTGATGCGACCAAACTGATAGTTCCAACATGTCTGGATGGGTACATTTAGGCTAGGCATTGTTCTATTTTTCACCCAAACATGTCGAAACAATCCGAGCTACATTGTACTGACGATATCCCTAAATAGTCCAAAGTGCAAAAAGGTAGCAATCTTTGACGAGATGTTACTCAAAAACTGTGTCACTTAGAAACATTCTGTCTAAGACAACACGATCACGTAGAGTGCCTCTACAATAACCTCTCTCAGTTTTTTATATCTCTGAGGCATTTGCCCGTGGTGAAAGGTTTTATGTTGCCCCAAAAATCGTCAGGAGGAGGCAGTGTAAAGTTGCAAAGGGGTGTAACTTTTGTCCTGCTCCTGATGTGACCAAACTAACTATTCCAACGCGTCCAGATGGGTAAATTTACGCTAGGCATGGTCCTATTTTTCACCCAAACATGTCGAAACAATCCGAGCTACATTGTACTGATGATATCCCTGAAGAGTCTAAAGTGCAAAAAGGAAGCAATCTTTGATGAGATGTTACTTAAAAATCATGTCACTTAGAAACATTCTGTCTAAGGCAACGCGATCACTTAGAGTGCCTCTAAATAAACCTCTCTCAATTTTTTATATCTCTGAGGCATTTGCCCGTGGTGAAAGGTTTTCTGCTGCCCCAAAAATCGTCAGAAGGATGCAGTGTAAAGTTGCAAAGAGGTGTAACTTTCGTCCTACTCTTGATGCGACCAAACTGACTATTCCAACGTGTCTAGATGGGTACATTTACTCTAGGCATGGTCCTATTTTTCACCCAAACATGTCGAAATAGTCCGAGCTACATTGTACTAACAATATCCCTGAAGAGTCCAAAGTGCAAAAAGGTAGCAATCTTTGATGAGATGTTACTCGAAAACCGTGTCACTTAGAAATATTTCGTCTAAGGAAACGCGATCATGTAGAGTGTCTCTACAATAACCTCTCTCAATTTTTTATATCTCTAAGACATTTGCCCATGGTGAAAGGTTTTCTGCTACCCCAAAAATCGTCAGAACGAGGCAGTGTAAAGTTGCAAAGGGGTGTAACTTTCGTCCTTCTCCTGATGCGACCAAACTGACTATTCCAATGCATCTAGATGGGTACATTTACGCTAGGCATGGTCCTATTTTTCACCCAAACATGTCGAAACAGTCTGAGCTACATTGTACCGACGATATCCCTGAAAAATCCAAAGTGTAAAAAGGCAGCAATCTTTGATGAAATGTTACTCAAAAAATTGTGTCACTTAGAAATATTCTGTCTGATGCAACGTGATCATGTAGAGTGCCTCTACAATAACCTCTCTCAGTTTTTTATATCTCTGAGGTGTTTGCCCGTGGTGAAAGGTTTTCTGCTGCCCCAAAAATCGTTAGGAGGCAGTGTAAAGTTGCAAAGGGGTATAACTTTCATCCTGCTTCTGATGCGACCAAATTGACTATTCCAACATGTCCAGATGGGTACATTTACGCTAGGTATGGTCCTATTTTTCACCCAAACATGTCGAAACAATCCGAGCTACATTGTACCGATGATATCCCTGAAGAGTCCAAAGTGTAAAAAGGCAGCAATCTTTGACGAGATGTTACTCAAAAACTGTGTCAGTTAGAAACATTCCATTTGAGGCAACGTGATCATGTAGATTGTCTCTACAATAACCTCTCTCAATTTTTTATATCTCTGAGGTGTTTGCCCGTGGTGAAAGGTTTTCTGCTGCCCCAAAAATCGTTAGAAGGAGGCAGTGTAAAGTTGCAAAGGGGTGTAACTTTCATCCTGCTCCTAATGTGACCAAACTGACTATTCCAATGCGTCCGGATGGGTACATTTATGCTAGGTATGGTCTTTTTTTTCACCCAAACATGTCGAAATAGTCCGAGCTACATTGTACCGATGATATCCTTGAAGAGTCCAAAGTGCAAAAAGGCAGCAATCTTTGACGAGATGTTACTCAAAAACCATGTCACTTAGAAACATTCTGTCTGAGGCAACATGATCACGTAGATTGCCTCTACAATAACCTCTCTTAATTTTTTATATCTCTGATGTGTTTGCCCGTGGTGAAAGGTTTTCTGCTGCCCCAAAAATCGTCAGAAGGAGGCAGTGTAAAGTTGCAAAGCATTGCTAAGAAATCCTCAATACTCAAACACTCCAATGAACTGAAGCAACTTCTTCTTAGGCACAAATGTAAGGGTACACAAGGGGAAAATGGTGTTTAGATGACTTAGTGCATTTCTATGACTTCATTCACATGTTTAAATGTTTGAGAAACTCTCCTTTACTAAGCACTTGTCCTCATGTCAATGTTAAGCTTTATACCTCCAAGGCGCTCAATTAGGTGATGTCAGTAGATGCAACTTACCCTTAGGCGCCAATGTAGCTTTTTAATCCATCACACTTCTAGGCGCTCAAATTTGAGGTCTTGGACTTGTATCTTATTCCTAGGCGCAATTGGATGATCTTCCTAGATCTAGGCACTCATGATGGTGGGAAATTACATGAAGGGGCGCCTAAGTCCAATTTGACTTTGTATTTGATATTTTATGACTCCAATTGACTAAGAATGGCTCAATTTCTAAAGTGCTGACTCAATAATGTAAGTTTAAGATCTTTTCCTCCTAGGCGCCAATTAATGAGTTCACTAGATGCAATTTCTCCTTAGGTGCCAAAACTAGATAGTAGAGACAAGAGGAGGCACCTAGCATCAATTTAGGCTCTATTCATTATTTGTAAGACCTTGAATGATTAAACATGATTGAAGTAAGCCTTTCTCTCTTGGAACTTACTCAATGATATAGATTTGTGATACTTTATCTAAGGCGCCAATCTAGATCTATATGGAGGTGAAAGAGCGCCCAACATCATGAAGCTTTATACTTGGCATTTTTTATGCTTTAAATAATTATGAAGGTCTTAGGATGACTTTTCCCCTCTAGGCGCCTACTCTTAGATGTCCTTGGATGCAATTTCAATCTAGGCGCTCATGGAGGTGTTGAATGACAAGCAAAGGCGCCTTAGCTTACTTAGCCCATTTCTTTAGATTTTGATGATCTTGACTCTTAAATGCCATCTAGTCTCATGCTCTAAAGCTCTCCTCTTACAACGCACCATATTGAATGGATTTAAACTCTCTTGTTATGCTTAGGTGCCAATTCAAGGTCATTCTGAAGGCAAAGAGCGCCTAGAATCCATTTGACTTAGCTTTTAACATTTCAACAAGTTTAAGCAATGGGAGAGATCTCATCAAGGAGTCCACTCAAAGGATTGTTTCATGTCAACTCTTCCCAGGCGCCAATGTGTGATTAGATGACAAGGAAAGTGCGCCTAAACTCCAAACATTCAATCAATCTTCATATACATACTTCTCTCCTTCAAGGCACTCAAAGTGGTTAACTCATTCTTCAATTCCTTATTCTAGTTGGTTCTAAGACCTTTAGGCTCTATCATTCACCAATTCAAACGTTCAAACACTTTTTAGGCACTCAAAGTGATGTCCATCACCAATCCACTCCTTAGGCGCTCAAATTTGATTGTAGAAGCAAGAAATTGTGCCTAAGGTTTATGTTGCTCAAGACCTCCTTTGCAAGGCGCCTTAGATGATGATCAAGGTGTGAAAATGCACCTTACTTGAATTTGGATTATTCCTTGATATTTAAGGCTTTTAACACTTGTTTGCACCCTTGTATGACTACATCACCCTTAGGCACTCATTTCGAGGTGTTATTCATCTATTGTGTTGCCAAGGCGCCAAAATTGGTGATATGAAGCATGAAGGGCACCTAAACTCATAATGTGTTTTCCTTGTCAAATATTCAATGCTTAAGGTCATTTGTATCAATTCCATTCAAGGTGCCATAACTTGGGATGATCAAAGGTTTGTTTTCTTCTCTAGGCGCACTTTAAGGTCTCAATCTTAGGTGTTGATTTGAGTCTGCAGAGGTGGGAAAGCGCGCCTAACTCCCTAGAGCAATTTTGCACCTAGAAGTGTAAGTCCTAGAGGATAAGGTATATTGAATATACTTTAAATATTTTTCAATATACCTTTCAGGATGTTTGAGATAGGTCTCGAATCCACCAGATTTAACATGTAGATTATAGAATTTGGAGGATCCACTAGATTTCAGACTTAGTCAATTTTTAGTGTTTCAGGATATCAGGCTACCAGACTTAGTCATTTTTAGGATCTCAAACATAAAGAATAACATGATGATTTATTTTTTGTATTGCATATAGTTGACATTGTATGCTACTCATAAAGACTATTAATATTTTCTGTTCAACATGATGATTCATTTTTTTTTTAAATACAACTTTTATCTTTTAGTTCCAAAATGAGGTTTAGGTGATACTTGAGTAACAATAGCTAGCTTATTGGATCAACAAACATCCTATGTAATACAATTGGACTTTAAATATTTGAAGTAGCCATCTACAAATATCCATTCAAACATGGATTTATAATGCAAGTATGAACGCCATCAATAAAAAAGATTTGTATTAACCAAATATCCATATAGGCATACATCAATCTCTGTTGATATAAGTATAACATATAAACAAAATAGCCATATAGGCTTACAAGAATGCCATATAGGCATACAATGTCAACTATATGCAATACAAAATATATGTCCACAAATGCCATATAGGCATACAACAAAGGAACACAATAAAAAGTCATTCCCCTCTGGCTAGTGAAGAGAATAGATCACAGGAAGCCTTTGATCTTCTAAGGGATGGAGACACGCATGTGGGTGGTCTACTACAAACCCAAGGGCTGCTCCTCCTATTTAGTTCTTCCTGCATCTTTAGCTGTTACAATAAAAAGTATAGACATTAATATATAGAAATTACATGTTATAAAAAATGAAACATTTAATAAAATAATCACTTACCGCTACCATATAATCTGTCTCCTCACTTGCCTTAGTAGTAGGAATAGGCCATGGTGATACCATGTCCTATAGAAACCATCCAGATAGAAATTAAACTTCAAATCAATAATCTTTTGGTTTTTCAAAAATAAACAACTATAACAATGAATGTAAATTGAAATTTACTAATCTGCCTCATACCCCTGTCAATGCCATGGAGCTATGAATCGCAGAGGTCACACCATGCTCCTTTGCCCTATGAACATCGGGAGGTGTCTCCGCAACCTGCATCATTTGGAAATAAAACAACATTATTCAATTACAAAAACTATAATAGTGATGCAAATCATGGCTCCTAACATACACACACATTCATCTAAACATGGAAGTACTCACAATAAAGCACACAAGTCACATACAAAAATCTAGTAAGTACAATTCATTCATTAAATTATTTATTTTATTACCTCCATGAAGCTTTGAAGTCTACCACTGCTGGCAGGTGTTGCCGTGAAATCTCCAATATTAACCTATTCAACATCCAAAATCAGATATTAGAATACCATTCATATAACAATACTATTCACATGTAATATTTATAATTGTTTACTAGTTACATACCCCGACAGTAGATGATCTAGTGTAATATGCAGGTGGAGAACCACTGAAAACTGCATCAACGCTATGACCCTGAAATTTCATTAAAATCATCAAACTAAACTAGTTAATCTTGCATTTCAAAAATAAAATTTAATAAATTAAATTCAATAAACTTGCTAATATTTACCTGAGTATCAAGGCCGAAAGTCTCACTCAAGAGGGTATCTGTCATCACCATCTGCTCAGCTGCAGATGTAGCCTGTGCACCTGCATCCTGACTATCCATGGGGTCATAACCACAGGCTGACCCACAAGCCTGACAAGCATGGGGTGGGACCCTACTCCTCGCACTATCTCCCAACCCACTATGTGCTGCAGGACTGGCATGCTCTATGATGCTCTGGGTCAAGGCACTAATGAACTGAAGTGTATCGACCTTAACACTATCCTTCACAATGGAAGGGATAGAAACATGCTCATGGGCTGGTCTACTGATTACTCATCTCACTACTCGCTGTGGGTCAACACGTGCCCCTAGTCTATCTTGTGCTAACCCCCCACCTCTACCCTGGAAGTCCCACATATCAAAATAGTTTGGCACTTTATTGAGGACAAACTCACAATAGAGTTTCCTCAAAAAGTATTATGGGACCTCATTATTATTACATGGAGGATGGTCAAAAACCATCCACCACCTCTACCCAAAATTGTCCCTTATCACTTGGTTGTTGCACCAATGGATAGGGAACCTCTTGCATGTAATGGGTGGAGGTTGATTTGTTTGTGGGTTTGTGAAAATCAAACACAAGTCTAATTTTGTAATTTGTAATTTTTTCACATCTTGGTATGACAGCTTATCTGCATAATAGTCTCTAAATTCTCTCCTTTTATCCGTCCAACTAGATATTTGCTTGCTAATTGAATCTACATTTGACAACATAGATTCAAGAGATTCAGCAAGCGTGGACCTATGCAAGGTTGAAGTGGAAGGATCTCTCAACCTTGCAATTATATCTTCAATTAATTTTTTGTTGTTTTCAATTTGCCCCATTATATTTTCTTGTGTTCCAAGGGCATGTTGAGGAATGGATGGAGGAGGTTGTTGTTCTGTAGGATTTTGTGGATTTTGAGGAGGAGGAGGAGGAGGAGGTGCATTAACATTTCCTGACAATTAACGAAATATACATCAAAAATCAACTCAAACCTACCTATTTAGAAACAAATTTAAACAAAAAAACAAATAAAACTCACTCCTTTGGTGTGCTTGACGTCATGGCGGCATTTTGGCGATGAATCGGCAAGATTTTGGTGTTGAATTATCTTTTCCAAAATGCGAGCGTGCTTCCTAGGGTTTGCAAGCCGTGGGGATAGAGGAGAAAAATAGAAATAAAATGAGATGACAAGCTTTTTTTATATATTTATAGTAGTTCATAACGCGCTCGCGTTATGCATTATTTTATTTTTTAAAACCATTTGGCCACTTTTTGGCCCCCCATCTTTTTGCACTTACCCAAGGACGGCCTCTTATCTGACTTAACAATGTAATCAAATCACTTACCTCCTCAACAAAGTCACCTCTCGGGAGGTCTTTTGGCAATCTGGTCAAATTGCTCTAAAGAGTCTTCAACCACTTACTGTTGATATATTTCCTTGTAGCTTCAACATCTTCATCATAATCCTTTTACCCTTGAGAAAAATCTATTTCTCCAATATTTTGAATAGGAGGACACATAAAGATTTTATCTAGAAACTCAGCATCTGATCTCATGATGACATTTCCTTACGAATCAGATACAATCCTAGTATCCCTGTTATAATGACTAGCTACCTGAAGAACAAACTCAGGATTGTGGGCAGCAACAGGAAAAGAGGCAACCAAATGAATGTTGTTGTCAATAATCTTCTGCATATATCGAGGGGGATTTGACTGTTTTGTTCTATTCACAAACTCAGCCATATCTACATGACCAATCTCTGTATCTTTGATCTCATCCACATTGGACTACAATGAAGTCACGAGGAAAACCCCTTGGTACTTATACTTCATGATTTTAGCCTTCGATGGGGATGGCTCTGACATCAGCTTTGTGAAGAAAATTGGAAACGACGTCTACCACAAATGTTTGTTGAAATTGCAAAAAGCCATGATCCCACAGTTAGGGGAAAAATGGGCAAATTAGGATTACTATGAATTGACGATCATGAACACAGGAATGTGTGTTGAAGGTCTTGGGAGCACGTAAATCAAGGAAATAGGTGAAAGCGGGCCAATAGGTATTGAAAGAAAAAATTTCCCAATGTTAGGAAAATTTTCAGGGTGACATGCATGGGCAGTGATTTTGGCCACTCCTAGATGTAGGGTAAGTCATTCATCATGTACGGTTGGCCATTTTGGCCGCCATTGCATATGGGGTAAAACATTGGGTTTGGATGTAGGGGCGGTGAAAATGACCACCCTTACATGAGGGAAAAATGCAAGTTTGATTTGGATGTATTAGTAGCGAAAATGCCCGCTTAGGCATGTTGGAGGGAAAAACTTCATATGTATAGTCGGTCAATATGACTGCTAATACATTTCATTGTTGAAAACCTCAAATTCGTATGTGGAAACGGTGAATTATACCGCTCAAGCATATAATGTTAAGAATTTCAATTTCCATGTAGGGGCGGCATTTTTCACCGCCCCTGCATGAGGGTAAAAACAAAAGGCAAGACAAATGTGTTGGCGGCGATTTTCACTGCAGATACATTTAGGGTTAATGTTAAGGCATGATCAACGGACGATCAGTGGATTTCATCGCCATTACCTTTAACGACAAACTCAAAGAGAAAATACATCATTGACGAAAACTGTCGACGATACATTAGGGTTAATGTTGAGTTTTCTTTAAAACCTAACACCTACCCGTAAAGAGCGAAAAGCTAGGGTTTGGGGACATGACTCACAAAACAAAAGAATGAATGAAGAATGATTTCTATGAAAACTTAAACCAAACAATTTTACAAAAATGTAAACAGACGTTTATATTTCATACAAAACACTAAAAGAAAACAAACAAAAAAAAATGAAAACAGAAAGAAACCTACCTCAGACAACAAGTTGAAACCCTAAACACGAATAGAAGCCAAAATTCATCTAAATCTAAAATCTACACGTTTGAGCGATCTCAGGAAGACTTCAAGAAGCGGTTGGAAGATTCAGAGAATGCAAAATAACAAAATGAAACGAGTTAAAACCTTTAAAAAGACTTAAAAAGGTGTATTAATGGCAACACGAGCGCCATTAATAACACTTGAGTTTATGAAATCCATGAAGATTTGCCTAAGCGGCGGGAAGGACCGACATTACATGTCATCAAACCCTTATCCAAGAGCAGCAATAACGATCGCTTTTACACATTTAAAACATGACAAGGAGCATGCATGGGTGGCGATTTTCGCCGCTCATGCATGTTCATAAAGAAAAACAAGTCAAACATGTAGAAGTAGCAATTTTGACTGACTTTGCATGTTAAAACAACAAAGATATGCAAGAGCGGTAGTTTTGACCGCTTGTGCACATGAAGACTTAAAAATTTACTAACACCATAAAATGATTAAAATTGATATTTTGACAAGCTTGCAACTTAATCAATTTTTACGAATCTCAAGGAATTAACTTAGGGGAATGTCACAAACTATTCTATGGTGTCAGATGACTTTGCACGAGGCCAAGAGAACTTACCTCAATTTGAGAACTTAGAGAGTAGACTAAGAAATGGACAAGTTTCGTAAGGGTTGTCTACAAAATGAGCGCAACTAATTTTGAGAAGAACAGTTAGCTCTAACTGGGGAACTTCCTTCGATTATTCTTTGAAATGATCAAAGGGAGAAGAATCTAGTTTCTAAGTGCCTTCATCCATGCTATTGGCCCATAGAGTCAAGCTACCAAAAAGAAAAATACACAAAAAGACTAAACAAAAATGAAAAATAAAAACACAAAAACACAAAAACTATACAAATGTACAAATAAACTTATCTGATACTTCAAGGATTGAAGTGCTTCAGATGTTGTCCACTGTGAGGCAACAAGAATGGTGTTCCATCAAGATACTCCAACAAGAAGATATTTTCACCACAAAATTGATGAATGACAAATGGGCCTCTCTATAAGGAATCAAACTTCCCATGCATTCCTTTCGGCTCTCTCCTCTTGTCCCATAACAAGACTTGATCTCTAATTTGAAATTCTTGAGCCTTCACCTTCTTGTCAAAGAGCTTCTTTACCTTACTTTGATGTTCAGCAATACGGTCTACTACCATAACCCACTACTCTTCAAGTTCAGTGAGGTACATTATTCTTTTGTCAATAGAACTTTCAAAAGTCCTATCTTCCACTACCTTCACCAACTTCAATGTTGGCAACTCCAAAGTAATAGGTATCTCCACATTCAGACCATATAGAAGCTGAAATGGTGACATACCTATTTCCCTCTTGGGGGTAATCCTATCTTCCCATAAAGCATCAAATAAAGCTTTATGCCAAGTCCTCTGATTATCATCCACCGGTTTCCTGATAATGGTAACTAGATTTTTGTTACTAGATTCTGCCTAACCATTCCCTTATGGATAATAGTCTGATGAATGAGAAAGAATGATCCCATGTTCATAGAAAAAATTAGTGATCTCATTTGAAGAAAAATAGGTAGCATTATCTGCTACAATTTTGTTTGGAACTCCAAACAAGGAAATAATATTTTCCTTAAGAAAATTACATACTACCTCAGAAGTAGCATGCTTGACTGGAATTGCCTCCACCCATTTGGTGAAGTAATCTATTGTAGTGAGAACAAAATTGTGTTCCACACTCAACTGTGGGTTCACAGCACCAATGAAGTCAATACCCCATTGCTGAAAAGGTTCTTCAATCATAACTGGCTTAAGTGGTAGTGCAGCCAACTTAGGCTTTCCAACAAACTGTTGATAGAGTTCACATCTACGTATCCAATTGTACGCATCCTGGAATAATGTGGACCAATAGTACCTATCCTGCAAAATTTTATGAGCCGTCACAGGTGCAAAAAAATGTCCTCCACATGCCAAATTGTGAAAATACTCTAAAATTCTGCATTGTTGTGCTTTATCCACACAACGAAGAAAAACTCCATCAATGCTTCTTTGATATAAACCATTATCCCACAAGACATAGTTTGTAGCCTTTAACTTGATAGTTCTCTTCTCTTTATAAGATAAATGAGAAGGACACTCACCATAGGTGAGAAAATGAGCAATATTGGAATACCACTCATCTGTAGTAGTAACAAAGAGAATAGTTGGCATATCCTCAACCTCTGCCTCTCCATCTCTAGTTTCTTTTGGGACATTGTCAGCAATCAACTAACACAAACCTCGGTCATGCACAAGCTTGGTAGGTTTGATATCAAGATCAAACTCTTGAATTTTGGCAATCCAATTTCCCCTTTTGGTCCCAAACTCTTGTTGTGTCAGGATAGATTTCACTGTTGTATCCGGCACCAAAACAATAGTATGCAAATTCAAAATATAAAACCAGAAATGCTTCACCACTTTGACCACAGCATAAGCATAGTGTTTCTCCATATTTGAATATTTCAGTTCATGATCCTTTAGAGGGAAACTCATAAATGAAATAGGAGATTCCACACCTTCTTCATTCTATTGAACAAGAATGGCTGAAAGTGTATGCTCGGAAGCATAACTGTACATTATGAAGTCCTTAGTATAGTTAGGACAAACAAGAACCGGAGCATGAGATATGGCCCTTTTAATATCCTCAAATGTTGCTTTACCTTCTACACTCCAACGAAAAGTGGTCTTACCCTTCATCATATTGATAATGTGACGGGTTTTCTCTGCGAATTTCAGAATGAACCTTCGCAGAAAATTCACCTTTCTGAAGAAAGAATGAACTGCAGTCTTACTAGCAGGCAAAGTAAGACTCTGGATAGACTTGACTATTTCTGAATCAATTTTAGTACCTTCTCTAGACACAATGTGACCGAGAAGCTTACCCTTTGTAACCCCAAAAACTGATTTCTTAGGATTAAGAGAAATACCATTTTGACGACACCATTCCAGAACTTGTCACAAATGGTAGGCATGATCTTGACATTGTTTGGAGAAAATGGTCAAGCATCAAGATACACCACAATGAATTTCCCCATCTCATCTCTAAAAGCGAGATCCATTGCTCTCTGGAAAGTAGCACCAGCATTGATCAAACCAAACAACATCCTGCGGTATGCAAATGTGCCCCAAGGTGTTGTGAAAGCAGTCTTGTATTGATCTGCTTCGCTAACTTCTACTTGATTATAGCCTGAAAAACTGTCTAACATAGACAGCATTTCTAAACCAGTTATAGTTTATAACATTTGGTCCATAATAGGAAAAGGATAGTTATCTTTTAAAGAAGACTGGTTGAGATTTCTTAAGTCAACACAAATACGGATTTCTCCATTCTTCTTTCTCACAAGAGCAATATTTGCAATCCAAGTGGAATGATGGATAGGAATTATTATCCTTACATTCAACATTTTCTAGATTTCAGAAAGAATAGTACCTGATATTTTGGGATTATACTGCCTCTGCTTTTACTTATCAGGCAATGACCCAACCTTGAGAGGGATTTTATGTTGGATCTCCTTAGGTCTAAAAGACTTTAGATCATCATATGAATACGTAATGGCGAAGAAGTGTAATGAATTTGAATTTCTCATCAGCAGTGCAACACTTCCTGATGTTAACCATCTTGGTATCTACTTCAGAACTCAAATTTACTTGCTCAAATTCCATGGATGAACTTGAATCAAGTTGTTGCTGTTGTTTGATATATCTATCATGCTTGTCAAATAACTTTTCTAAAGAAACCAAACCTTTCAGAATCTTATTCCCTTTTAGTTGAAGAAACTCCTCACCAGTTTGTGAATCTATTTCAGAAACATATATTCACGTGGTAGAGAATCACTACCTTCAAAATAGAGCTCATCAAAGTCATTTGTCTTCACTAAGAAAGTTATGATCTAATTGTCACCATTGAAGACCTGCCAATGGTTAGCATTGTCTGGCACACTTGGTCAGAAAACCAACTCAATTATGTACTTATTACCTTTGAAGTCCTTATGGGGAACCATAAGGGTGGCAGTGATAGCTAATGAATCAGCACGATCATTAAACTCTCGGTATTGCAGAGATGTCAAAAGCATCAAAACCCTCAATGCAATCTCAGACACGATTGCGGTAATGTCTCAGCCTTTCATTCTTGGTCTGATAAAGATTTCTCACTTGACAAATCACAAGTTCAGCATCACCCTGTGTGTGAAGATTCTTAATACCTTTAACATGAGCAACCTCCATTCTGAGTAACAGTGACTCATATTTAGCAGTGTTATTAGTATTGTTGAACTGCAACTTATAAGAGAAAGGAAAGATATCATCTTGTGGAGATATCAAAACAACTCCGATTCTAGATCTGATGGAAGAACAATTGCCATCAAATTCTAAAACCCAAACATCATTTAAATTTCTCACTTTGATGTTTCCGCAACTAGTAGATTCTTCTTCATCAGAAAGAGAAGAATCCAGCATCACTATGTTCTCGTCTAAACTTTCATCTGAATTATCCTCTAATTCTCCATCTGAAATATTTGAACTCTCATCTAATGAACTAGAAGTATCTTCAGTAGACAAGAAATAATTACCCATTCCTGAAGACTCAAACAAAATTTGAGCTTTTGGATTTTCAGTTTGGGTAACAATATATTTTGCCTCCTTCAAGAAGCAACTTTTGCATGACACCTTTAATAGTTATCCTTACCTCGGATAAGTCCATGTTTAGTTCTCCACCCACATCTTTACAAAAATTATGCCCAAGAAAAATACCATAAGAAGCTGGAACATCAGCCACTAGGATGGTCATCTTGATCCTCTTATCTAGAAAGGTTGCAAATGCAAATTAGGCATCTTTGATTTGGCCCAACAATGACACTTGCTTATTTTCCATTGAGAAACATCTCCCAAAGGTCTTAGTCAAAGTAAGACCAAGAGCATCTGCCACCTTGGTAGGCATTACATTATCAGAAGCCCCAGAGTCTATTATACAATTTCTTAATTTATGCCCATTGACCCATAGACAAACATAGAAGGGTTCTATTTTCCCTAGAGCGACAAGGGGAGTAGTGACTAGGTTATTTTGGGTGGATTTGTTCTTTGAAGAGTCATGGGCAATTTTAGGAGAATCTTGCCCTGTAGGGACAATCTTGTTTTTAACATACTTAGCTAACCTATCAAACTGTTCAGGATTAGCTTGTAAATACTCTACCTCAGACATCTGGATTTTGGCTTTCCTAGCATGATCTATTATGTCAAAGAGTTGAAATGAACTAGATACAGATGAAGGAAATCCATCATTCTGGGTTTTGGTTGGGATAGTACTGGTCTGAGGAATAGAAGTAAAAGAAATAGGATTGTTAAATGAACTTACTTGTTTATTGACAATCGAGTCCTTTGACTGAAAAGGCAATGGAGTTCCTCGTTTGGCAATTGAGATCACAGGTTGAGGCTCCTCTCTTGTCCTTCCCTTATCAACTTGTTGATTTGATTGATTTTGGAACCTGGTAAAAATAGCATATGCTCCATCATATACTTCTCCTTCTCTTTCATCTTCATCTTGGTAATTCAGAAAACCAATGGTAGAGTCACCAGCTAATTCTTCTTCTCCTTCTGTAAAAAGATTAGCATTATTCTCCTGATCTAAATTAGGCTGGAAAGAATTTTCATTTTCTACTTCATAATAGCCAACTGCTGAGTTGACTGGCGCTGCTTCAATGGCAAGCTTTCCCTGTGTGTGTGGAAGACGATTTTGTTGCCCTTGATTCCTAACAGCATTGCCTTGATATGAATTGTTAGGAAATGTCCTCCTTGGTATATCTCTATAAGAAGGAGCGGACATACCTTGAGACATTTTCTTTTTCAAAGCTAGCAACTCATTTGCTAACTTCTGCACCATAGGATCTGTGGTGTTTGTGGAAGAATTATCAATAGAGGACTGACCTCTATTTCTATTTGAATCTCTTCTCATCTTACCCCCAAGGATAAGATCATCTTCAACCTTTGTAGCCAAACTTTGAGCTAGAGGAAGATCAATAGGACCAGCCCGCCTTAGCAGAAAACTTACCTCAGGAAGCTGAGAGTTGATGAATAAACATTTAAGATTCTTCCCATTGGTTGAGCGGTTGTAGGAATCCTATTTGTCAATTCATTGAACTTGGCAATGAAATCTCACATGGGCTCATGTGGTTCTTTCTTCATTTGTGTTAGCTGAGATAACAAAGCATGTGCATCTTCTGCAGGCTTCAACCTAGCTTCAAACTTGGTTTTGAGAGTATTCCAATTGATTATGGATTGGGCTTGAAGATGGCAAAACCAATCTGCAACAACACCTTGAAGTGTTTCGACAAAAAGTCTCATAGCTACATCTTCATGTTCCACCCCTATCACACCACAAGCTATGCAAAATGTTGCAATGTGTTCATCAGGTTGGACTTTCCCATCTCCATAGAATTTAGGGAAATTCTTCCTTGAACTACGAGGTAGTTCATGCAGTAGAGGCGTTAAATTCAAAGGACCAAAAGTATTGTCCCAGGGACCTTGAGCTGCCATTATGCATTGGTTGAAAGGTGGGATGACAAGCCTTTGTGGAATTCAAATAGATAAAACATTGTTAGTACTGGAGTTGGAAGCTTCACCTGGTATTGGAGACTTGGTGTTGGTAGGAGGAAAACTCCTAGTTCGCTAAAGCTAAGGTTGTGGATGCAAAAGACCAAAGTTATTTTGTTGCATTAACTCAAATACAGGATAAATAATACCTTGAGCTCTCTTGCTTCTTGTATACTGTGAGTCTTCTAGAATGCAATGTACTCAACAAAGATTTGGAAACAATTTAAAACAATGGAAGAGGATGAAATTCTTCAACTCAAAGTGTGAGGCTCCAAGTTGCGCGTTTGATCTCCAGTAGAGTCACCAAAAAACTGTTGGGTGAATATTTTGTCGTTTAGCTAACCAATGACAAAATGGTTATATCACCACAGCTATAATGAGACTGAGTCTCTCCTCTTAGCAAGGGGAGGTTCCCTCTAGATAATGATCTCTTTCTAACAAGCAACTTTTAATACTTAAAACGAACTAAAAACTATATTGGGGTGTAATCACTGCATCCTATTCTCTCTTTTCAAAATAGATGTTTTTCTCTTCAAAATAACAACTTCAACAAAAACAATGTTTAATAAATTACGAATCAAGACAAACCATAGAAACACAAAGTTTTCTATTGCTTCGTTATCTTTTCCAAATAAACCTAATTGAACTCAAGTGTAGCCCAAAGTCTCCACTTTCACCCAATATGATATAACTAACTTGAACACAACAATTTTTAGCACAAAGTCTATAAACTATTATATCCTCACAAATGTTAACACAAACTCCCGCAATGAGAAAATAGCACAAAGTCTATTTAACCAAAACAGGAACACTTCTCTCAAATTTCAATAAACTCCACAATTCTAGCAATGCTCCAATATAATATAACACCAATGACATAAGAACACTGATCTCATAACAAAATATGATTCA
The DNA here is from genome assembly GCA_027924645.1 of Cunninghamia lanceolata. Lineage (NCBI taxonomy): Eukaryota > Viridiplantae > Streptophyta > Pinopsida > Cupressales > Cupressaceae > Cunninghamia > Cunninghamia lanceolata. The sequence continues at coordinate 3,337,536 of BSBN01000831.1, forward strand.
ACTCAAAGTTTGATTCTCAAATTGCTTGCTTATATTGATATTCACATGAAAACTTGATAAACATAAAAAGCTCAAAGTCTTGAAATGTTTTTCAATCTGGCAGAGTTTCTTTGCAATAGATAAAAGATAAAGATTACAATACAGACCCCTTTATTTATAGGGAGGAGCCTAGAGTAAAAATAGGAAAATTTTAACTACTCTGACTTATTCAAACAAAAGAGTCCTATTTGACTTATGACTTCTCTTGTCTCATATGTAATTACATTTTGGAAAATTACATGTGAGTATGTCCATAACAAAATTCAAATTACATCTACAAGACTAAAAATAAACTAAGGTATTGAAAAGGAACTTCAGCTGCCACCATCGTTCTTCTTCAAAAAACTTTTATACATTGTTTGTACCACTACCATTTCACATACATCAGGCTTAGCCATATTCTCTAAGATAGTGCGAGCCCTGAGAACTGCATCCCTGATGACCTTTATTACTTTCTCATCCTTCTCAAGATTATCCATTAGATTCTCAAAAGTTAAGTGATGATCATAAAGGCTATCCATCGAAACCACTGTAGGCACTTCATCTTCAAATTTCTGTTGCACCATCTTCTCGAAAGCATCTATCATTTCTTCTACTGAGAGAAACTTGTGACCTTCACCTGTCAAAGTGCATGGGAGTTCCTCTAACCTGTGTAGAAGCAAGACATTATTGTTTTCACTATTCTCACGTACTTGGCACAAGTCCTCAAGTAAACCTTTTATTACATTGATGCGATGGACAATAGATTCCTTGGTCTTAAGATAAGACTCTTGGTTTGAGATGACACCAATGGCTATCATATTCTTTATTTTGATCTTCTTCATCTCAATCCACTCCTCTAAGCTTTCCTCTTGATCTTGTAAATCTTGATAAAGTAAATCAACGATGTTATCTAGCTCAGCTTTTGCCTTGTCCATCTTTCCTTTTCTTTCTACTGTGGTCTTCAATAGAACTCTTCCTTGTGCCAACAAACGCTCCACAATGTCACCAACTACTCTCCCTCTGGCCTGAACCTTCTCAACCTTTTGAATAAGAGGATCATCAACAATCACTGCCATAGGTTCCACAATCTCAAATGATTTTGCTATTTTCTGAAGAACAGCAACAACTTGTTATGCATTTGCTTTGTACTGCTCTTTCTCCTTCTTGACCTCATCATATTTCTCAAGCAATGAACTTGCAGTGGTTTGAAAATCTACCTTTATAGCTTCATGAGTTAGCTTACCCAACTCAACTCTGGAGACAATATAATGATTCATATCAAAAGTATCCGCAGTGGCATCATCTGGAGGCTTAGCAATTTATGTGTATCTGACTCCTTTTTCATTAATAAGCCTAGAAAGAGTTTTAGGTTTCTTCTTCTGGGCCTTTGGCTTAGTAGAAAGTAACTTCTCGATATCAATTTCATCTGGTGAGATTGCTTGCTTCTTCCTCTTTGGAGTGTATGCAGATAGCCATGGAGGAAGTGTTGAGGCACCAACATTTAGAGAAGAGTTAATTACCTATTTTGTTGGATCCATGCTCACACCTGTTATAGTAACAATAGGACTAGTGTTGGTAAAAACTATACCTATGTCAACAACTTTCTCTAAACCATCCAGAAGATGCTCTAGAATAGATTGTTCACCAATATCAAAAGATGGGGAAGATAAACTTGGAATGGAGCCAAAGGAATCAAACATGGTCCCAAAACTTGTTCTTACAAAGGTAGGGGTATTATCAGAAGACACAACAAAAATAGGTAAAATAGGAACATTAGAAACTACTGGAAAACTACCAGAAACAGGAGCATGAGGAAGGGGTGTAGAAACTTGCGATTCCAGTAGAAGATCCTTCTGAAGAGACTGATGTGAATCACCAAGTTGTTCATGTTCTACTTTCTTCTCCTTATCTTGTTCTTTTTCATTTTCCTCATCTAGCTTCTTAGGCATTTCTACTTCATTAGCATCATCAGGTTCCTCAACATCTTGTTGTTCAATCTCAATATCTTCAATCTCCATTTTATCAACATGTGTATCCTTAGCACTTGATTCTGTGAAAGTAGAAGTTCCTACAACCTCCTTCTTCTTACCTCCTTTAGATACAAACTTGATTTTTGGTTTATGCACTTTAGAAGGAGTGTCACTTTTGTTCTTTGTTTGGTTTTCCACCTTTTTCCTTGTTTGCTCCTGAATTTCAGTTTCTGACCTAGTAAGAAATTCCTTCAAACTAATTCCTTTGCTTTCTAACCACACATTTGTATTAGCCAAAATTGGCTGAAACCTTTTCTTGATTGAAGTTTCCTCCTTGATGAACCATTTGACCTCTGGAAGAGGTGAGGCCTCGATGTTCTCAATATTTTATTTGGGATCCAAAACATTCCCATCATCTTCCATCCCCTCTGAAATGTCTGCAAGGCCCAACTCTTCAATCTGACTCAAGTGAAGTCTGCAATAATCTAGTTTTCTGATCTCATTCTGTGTTCTCAGATTGGCCCAAATGTCTTTAACCATTGGCTTATGGAAAACTGACTTTCTCTTGATCTTATCCTGCACCCTTCTGTAATCAAAATGATCTCTTTTCTTGAAAGTCTTCATAGTGACCAGTTGCATCTCTGATTCAACTACTTTGGCCTTGGTAGCTGATTAAATAGAGTACCTCCCAATTTCCAAAGGAAACTTAATTCCTAACTTTTTCAACTCCATCTGCTTATTGTGCACAACAATCAATTGCCTACACAATTCCATCAGAATAATTCTATCACTGGGATACCGTGGAAGTATATATGGATAACCAGGATAATATCCCACTCTGAGATAAGTGAAAGTTGGAAATTGTAAAAATAAACAGCCAAAAGAGTTCACCACTTCCCAGGCCTCATCTGATACTTTCTTCTACACAAGTTCATTATTCCACAAACACATGAATACTGAGAAGAAGGCATCATTAACTCTACAAAAATGATCGATTGATCCCTTTAGAGTAATCTGTGGATAATACTCATAAACTAAAACCAATCTCCTATCACCAACTTGAGTTAGACTAAGAAAACTTCTCATACTTGCAACAGCATACACCAAATATGAAGTCATATAAAACTTGAAAGTTGTGTTAACTTTCACCAGCTGATCATGCAGAGCATTGCTAATCTATTCTCCCTAAAAGATTTTCTATGTACCCTTGATAATCACCTTGACATATGTGTACATCCATTCCTAAAACTTGGATGAAGAAGGAAGGCCTCTTATCTGACTTAGCAATGTAATCAAATCACTTACCTCCTTGACAAAGTCACTTCTCATGAGGTCTTTTGTCCATCTAGTCAAATTGCTCTGAGGAGTCTTCAACCACTTAGTGTTGATATATTTCCTTGCAGCTTCAACATCTTCATCATAATCCTTTTGCCCTTGAGAAAAATCTATTTCTCTAATATTTTCAATAGGACACAAAGATTTTATCTAGAAACTCAGCATCTAATCTCATGATGACATTTCCTTGCAAATCAAATATAGTCCTAGTATCCCTGTTATAATGACTAGCTACCTGAAGAACAAACTCAAGATTATGGGCAGCAACAGGAAAAGAGGCAACCAAATGAATGTTGTTGTCAATAATCTTCTGCATATATCGAGGGGGATTTGACTGTTTTGTTCTATTCACAAACTCAGCCATGTCTACATGACCAATCTCTGTATCTCTGATCTCATCCACATTGGACTGCAATGAAGTCACGGGGAAAACCCCTTGGTACTTATACTTCATGATTTTAGCCTTCGATGGGGATGGCTCTGACATCAACTTTGTGAAGAAAACAGGAAATGGCGTCTACCACAGATGTTTGTTGAAACTGCAAAAAGCCATGATCTCGCAGTTAGGGGAAAAATGGGCAAATTGGGATTACTATGAACTGACGATCATGAACATGGGAATGTGCGTTGAAGGGTTTGAGAGTGCGCAAATTGAGGAAACAGGTGAAAGCGGGCCAATAGGTATTGAAAGAAAAAATTTCCCAATGTTAGGAAAATTTTCAGGGTGACATGCATGGGCTGTGATTTTGGCCACTCCTGCATGTAGGGTAGGTCATTCATCATGTACAGTCAGCCATTTTGGCCACCATTGCATATGGGGTAAAACATTGGGTTTAGATGTAGGGGCAGCGAAAATGACCACCCTTACAGGATGTAAAAATGCAAGTTTGATTTGGATGTATCAGTGTCAAAAATGTCTGCTTAGGCATGTTGGAGGGAAAAACTTTAGATGTATAGTCGGTCAATATGAATGCTAATACATTTCATTGTTGAAAACCTCAAATTCGTATGTGGAAACGGCAAATTATACCGCTCAAGCATATAATGTTAAGAATTTCAATTTTTATGTAGGGGTGGCATTTTTCACCGCCCCTGCATGAGGGTAAAGACAAAAGACAAGACAAATGTGTCGGCGGTGATTTTCACCACTGATACATCTAGGGTTAATGTTAAGGCATGATCAGCAGATGATCGGAGGATTTCATCACCATTACCTTTAACGACAAACTCAAAGAGAAAAGACATCATCGATGAAAACTGCCGACGATACATTAGGGTTAATGTTGAGTTTTCTTTAAAACCTAACACCTACCTGTAAAGAACGAAAAGCTAGGGTTTGGGGACATGACTCACAAAATAGAAGAATGAATGAAGAATGATTTCTATGAAAACTTAAACAAAACAATTTTACAAAAATGTAAACAGACATTTATATTTCGTATGAAACACTAAAAGAAAAAAATAAAAAAATAAAATGAAAATGGAAAGAAACCTACCTCAGACAACAAGCTAAAACCCTTAATGCGAATCAAAGCCAAAATTCATCTAAATCTAAAATTTGTGCATTTGAACGATCTCAGGAAGACTTCAAGAAGCGGTTGGAAGATTCAGAGAATGCAAAATAATAAAATGAAACGAGTTTAAACCTTAAAAAAGACTTAAAAAGGTGTATTAATGGCGACACGAGCACCATTAATAACACTCTAGCTGATGAAATCTGCAAAGATTTGCCTAAGCGGCGGGAAGGACCGATGTTACATGTCATCGAACCCTTATGTAAGAGCGGCAATAACGACCACTTTTACACATTTAAAACATGACAAGGAGCATGCATGGGCGGCGATTTTCACCACTCATGCATGTTCATAAAGAAAAACAAGTCAAACATGTAGAAGCGACAATTTTGGCTGACTTTGCACGTTAAAACAACAAAGATATGCAAGAGCGGTAGTTTTGACCACTTGTGCACATGAAGACTTAAAAATTTACTAACACCTTAAAATGATCAAAATTGATATTTTGACAAGCTTGCAACTTAATCAATTTTTACGAATCTCAAGGAATCGACTTAGGGGAATGTCACAAACTATTCTATGGTATTAGATGACTTCGCACGAGGCCAAGAGAACTTACCTCAATATACGAACTTAGAGAGTAGACTACGAAACGGACAAGTTTCGTAGGGGTTGTCTACAAAATGAGTGCAACTAATTTTGAGAATAACAAGTTCCGACACAAATATTCAATTTTTTATAGGTTGACTTGCACACATAGTTATGTAAAGCAAGCAAAAGGGATCCACCATGCTTCAAAATAAAATATGTATAAGAAAAATGAAATTTTGTGTAGCAAGGAAATTATTCAAGATGTCAATGTCTTATCTATCAATATAAAAAAGGAAGATCATACTTATAGAGACAAAACCTTATAATCTTTCTTTGATATTCTTGAGGATGCTTCTTGATTTTTTTCAAAATAGTCGTAGACACACGTTCTAGAATGGGAATTTTTTTATCATCAAAAATCATAATCATATAAATAGAACTCTTGGAGAAGGGTGTACATAGAAACCTTATTTTTTTGTAGTAGAATGGATAAGTGTATGCATCAATTAGTCAATCAACACCAAAGAAGTATAAAAAGAGTAATACATTGCATATAAGCAATATGCAAAAAAGGTAAAGTTTTTTTGATTAAAATGAGCAATAGAAACGATATGAATATTTCAACTATAAGAATAGTGAACCCTTGTAGTATGAAACCATCATCAACAAAAGCAATAATTTCTTCAGTATGCTAGATGATTATATAATTTGTAACATTTGTGACATGTGAAAAAAATATTCACAACTTCTTAGCATTCCATCCACTATATTTGCATAATCTGTCAATGATTTGTTACAATATTATTTGAAATGTGTGTTGCACCAAATGCATAATTTTAGCATTTGTTTTAAAAACAAATTAGGCTACTACAAAAGAGTAATTGTAGAACAATATACTTATTTATGATGATTGCATGGATAACTAAATGGGGTTGTGTATTTCTTAACAAATGTATGGGTACTCCTTGAAGAAGTTTCTTATACAAAGAGTAGGGAGGTGGTTGGGTTTGAGAGGAATTCATAAAGCATGTCATGATGAGGTCAAACCCATCTACTTATATAGCAAGATGAGCTAACTATGTGCTTCCATCTTCATGCACAAAAAAACAATTCTTCTTACTGATCACTGCCTCCAGCAATCCTGACACCATCTGCTCTATCAAACTGCTATTTATATTTATAGGACATTTGTTGATAGAGTGATGAGGATTTGCCATGTATCTAAAAGGTTAATATAGCCCACATGCAAATAGGCCCATAGAAACATAGTAAAAGAAAGACGGTTATATAAGTAGCTAGACATATATACAAGTAGGGTAAAAAAATATCTTATAATTTCATTTATTTTCCTGATTGACCATCTACTTTTCAATTCATTACTATCTATCCTTTACTGTTGTTCTAGTTGTCCATCTACTTTTAAAGTCATTACTATCTACAATTTATAATTGTTCCAACTATCAAACCCTTAATTTTGGCATATTGTTACTTGCACGAGATTGACTTTTGGTGGAGATTGACTATTGGTGGCTCGATAAACAGTGGAGTTGGTTGGAGGTCTCAATGACTCACCATATGTGAGGATATATGGAGGCTCCTCCTCCATGGAACCTTTCCCAAGGAGGACACTTGGAGGTTGTCCAAGGATAGGTGTCACTTGTGGGGAGTGGGGAATTTTTGGAGATAAAAATATCAGGCAAAGCAAGGAAAAAAAGAGAGAAGAATGGGGGGATCCTTCTAGACTTTGGGTGGTTGAAGCTTCTTACAAATTCTGATGAGGGCATGGCAGGTGCTTAGAGATCAAAGGATTTCCAAGTTGACTGGTATTTATAAATTTTCCTTCCTGTAACTATGTTGTCACTTGCATAAGAAATATGATTATTCTAATTGACTTGTAATATGTATTTATGATCAAACTTAAATACACTGATTGCTCCATGAGTATGGAGTTATCAAGTTGCCATAGACTATAGGCTTCAACAACGATTCCGAACTGCATGCAAGAAAATTAAATTCTGCAATCAAGCTTGGCTTCAAATAAGGTAATGGCATATTGTTCTTCATATACATGACAATCTAATTTGTCTGTAGCATGTTTGACGAGGATGGTTCTAGTGCTATAGTTGAGCCATATCTACCAGAGCATTTCCAAGTATAATATCTGACAAAAATTTCCCTTCCATTATGTTGAGATAAATGTCCATAACCCATTCCAAAGCTTTCATTTGGGGCACATGCAGGGAGGATGCTGGCACAGGTTTCAAGTTTAATAAATACTCCTACCAATATAATATAATTTGCTTGAAAGCTTCTAAAGTCTTTTAACAATCTATTTTGTGCATAACCTGCATACTTTTCAGACTGTGAGACCGCATTTCTTTAAGGTGTTTTTTTAAAAGTAGTTCACGTGATGTCTTATGCTTCCCCTTCTTGTGTATAGGTTCACCAGCACTCTTGCAACTCCTACAACAAACTAAAATTCCCTTTCTGCTGTGCTGATGGTTGCCCTGCATTATTAACTAGAGTTCTGATGTTGTGTCCATAATTATAGTGCAAGCTTATGTGTTTTCAAATTGCAGCGTTTAGCATCATCAAAGGAAAAATTAACCCTGTTTAAAATAATAGAAATAGTTTTCATCTCTCACAAACAGCTTCTCTTGCAACAATATTGGAGATAAGTTTTATTATCAAGCACACATCTGCATAGGGAGCCAAGGATGAACAACATTCATGCAGCTTGTGCATAAGAAAAATAGCAATATTGCAGATAGTTTTCATCAGTTAAAAACTCTTAAGGATTTTGTTTGAAGCAATGTTAAAAAGACATGATAACTCCTCTCTTTTGTTTAAAATCTCTTTGATAATGCACACGGAATGCATGAAAACTTCTGACCAAGACAATCACCCTCTTGATAGAATGTACATTCCAAAGAAATATATCTCATCCAGTATCTAAAGTTATAGAACAAATATCAAAGCAACCAACTTAGTTAACCAGGAGAATATACTCTCTGCATATATTATTCTAAAACCAGAATAGCCTAAAGATAATCCTAGAGAATAAGAAACAGAGTGAATGCTCCAACAGGGAAAAGTACCAGCAGATTTATTTGAAAATGCATAAATGCTACAATATAACACCATAGCCATGGGAAATGTAAAAATAATTTTTAGTGTTGCTAAACAGGAGATGAAAAAATGAACACTGGCAACACCGAGTTATTGGAATATTATGTAGATGGAGCAAAGAACAATTGAAGAAGCAATCTCCAAACACCACATAATGGAAAAAATAATCACCAAACCTCTCAGTATCATAAAAAAATTAAAAGGAAATGCCTCTCAGAAGTAGAAAAAAAGTTAGAAAAGACTTAGCTTGCAATTAAATTGCAAAGAAACCCACAATAACTACATCCTATCAAAAATGACAGAAAAATGAACCTGAAACAGGCATTTGCGCAATAAATTTTGCTCTATAGTCACCAACCCCTGTAGATTACAATACAAAAAATATAATGTTTTTCATACTAATGAAATGCAAGTCTAGTTGAAGAGGTTGTTGTTCAACCAGTCCCTGCAGCAGACAAATACAATTAGTCCACAAATAATACCCCAAAAAGAGAACCAGTAAAAAGACTATATATTGCACTCACAAGAGATAAGACAAAATCCATCGTGATACAGAATAACATATCTTTCTATTTCCATCAGGATAGAAAATTATTATTAGGTGTTTTTGTGTGAAATCTAGCATATTTCTTATAATGAATGATTTTGTCGTATATCTACTTACTTGCTAATATCATCCAAATGTTCATCAAAGTCCACAACACGTTCCTCCCTTCTCTCACTGATGTAGTCCCAAAGGACAGCATTAGCAACAGGTTCTTTAAGCACCAATTCAACACCTGGGCTGCTACTTGATCCAGCTTGGTGCCAAACTTTTGATGCATCCCTGGTGTAAAGCTGCATCAGTGAAATAAATTTTGTAAGATCTTATAGCATTCATATTCATGAAACACATAATGAGATAAAACCAAACACAAGAATGCATAGAATAAGCCATAATTATTTTTTTCATCAAAGAAATCTAGAATCTTCAGAGCAAAAATTTTCTAGAATCTTCAGAGCATTTCATATTGTCCACATTTCATATTGTCCACAACATTGTCTGCAACAAAAGCTAATTTTCTAAAGGGAAAAAAAGGTTTGAAAGAAGATGTTAATTTTTGTACCTTTGTTTGAAGTAGATGGAATAGGTGTCCTGATCTTGCTAGGAACAGAGCAAAGCCTTCTAAATACAGGAGGAATTCTATTCAATAAGTAAGAAAATCCAACCTTGTTGTACGGAGTTTACAATTGAGTGAGGGGGCATGAATGAAAATTTATTTTCTATAAATATAGACAAGACATATATGGTCCTCACAATAACAAATGTCACTTCATTCATTAAATGAACAAAAATAATTGTCCTCAACTTGAATTCAATTAATTCATTTATTTTTTTGCGTCAGCAGAAAGTAGAAAATTGACGGGACTGACAGATAGCCCAATGTAGTTTTGAGAGGAATTAAATATTTATGCCATCATTTTGAAAAATGAAAATTGATTTTTCTCCTTACTATTCATAATATAAACCAATAGGAAGAAAGAAAAATAGCATTTTTATAATCAGCGAAAATAAAAATTAAATTGAAACTATAGAACTTATGTGCAAAGATTTTAATTCTTTGCTGTGATTGGTTGAATTAATTGAAATAATGGCATCCAACGGATGCATAAGTAATCCTGCCTACGGCAGGAACTAATAATGAAGTCCCTTGTTGGAATTAGAAATTCCTCTTTAGTTGGTATAATGAATACCGGGAAAATGAGTTTGCTTACTTTTAGTTTTAATAAATGAGTATGCTGAAACTAAGGAAATTAGTATATTTATATTTTTAAAAATATATTTAAGTATGCAGAGAAATATCTTTTTGTTTTGTTTGTGTTTTTTGTGTTTTCAATAGCTTTTGTGATTTTCTTCAATTTCTTCTTTTAATTTTTATTTTTATTTTGTATGTTTTTTGGAGTTTTCATAGTTTTTTATTTTCCACTTTTTTTTTTTTTCACCTTTTTTTCCTTCAAGGTTTCCAATTTCTTTTTTGGTTTTTATTTTTTATTTATTCTAATTTCTTTTTTGGTTTTTATTTTTTATTTATTTTTGCTATATATTTACATGCAAAAATGGGTTCTCTCATCTCCACCCCGATATGACGGTAAATGCCTCTCAACATAATTATGTCAATGTTAGAGGACCGTAAGCTAGAAATATCTTCATTAACATTTTTATCTACATTTGTTTTACTATGCACTATGACTAGATTTTAGATTGAAACATCCTAGTGTCCTTAATGATAAGATGGTCTAGAATGAAGAACTATTGGTTTCAAAGATTTTGACTTTGTCATTTGTACAAACAATACATGAACTCATCCACAACTTTGATTGACTAGAGGAAACATGCAAACATTACTTCATCCAAATGACTTGTTATTCACAATCATAGGAACTTGGGAATAAATGTTGAAAATGTAAGATAGGAATAAAATCTTAGATATGGAAAACCTGACTTCTCAACATTGCCTCAAAATGTCATTTTAAGATCAAATTAACCATGTAGATAATGGTTACAACTTATAATCTACATTATCCCACTTCTAAATGATGAGAGACACCATTTTTTTTTATCTTTCAACATATAGCCTTATTGGAAAGACAAGTCCATGAAGCATGGGCATGCTTGCAATGTCCCCTCTTGCACATAATAGAATTAGCCAATATAGCTTCCATGTTCCAAAATCTTACTCAAAATTCTTCCTTCTACCCATGTCATATCACCATCTACTTGATTTCTTCTTTTCATAAACCTCAATTCTAGTTGTATTAGCCAACACCAAAGATGTGTGCAAGATAAGTGTTGGTGGTGGTATAGCTTTGATACCACATGTTGGAACATGTGTTGCTCTGATACCAATTGTTGTTAGTGGTATGGATCTGATGCCACTCTATTAGGGAGAAGAAGAACAAACAAATAAGAGAGAGAGGGCACAAGATAAAACACAAATAGAGATTTATATTTATATTCAAAAATGTTTTACATCTAAAAACTTTACAAACTAACTACAGGGTTGTTGCTCTATTTTTCCTTTATGTACAAAGATTGCCCTCTCTAGAGCTGATTGGACATTGATGTTGTCCCTCTCTATCTAGAGCTACTCATTGCTCTATTCCTCTAGAGTCATTCATTGTGCCTATCTAGAGTTGCCTACACTTTCTAGAGCGTCCTGACCTTTGTAATACTCCTTCTATAATCTGGAGTTGTTCTCTTCTCTCTATAATATGAATAGGTTTATAATGGCCATGAGGTCAAATATAGTTTAAGGGATAGTTGGCATTGTCATTTTAGCTTTATACATTACTGATCTTCTAATATTTAATTTGATGATGAACTCCCCTTTTTTCTCAACCTTCTCCTCTATGAATAGATCCTATAAAGAAATTATTGTTAAAGTACCTATGTATATGGTTTGAATGACAATGTAATCTTAATACTCTAAAATAATGTGTTTCTCTAACTCAACTATCCTAGCTATGCAAAAGACATGCAACTTCTCCTCTCATTCTTCTTTTGGTCTCTTCCATCTACATATTTCACATCAAAGATGATGTGAGTTATTCCATAATTGAGTTATTAACATCTTTTCTCTTTACGAGATATTATCCCTATATAGGCCTTTTAGTGATGATCATACATGGCATTAATTTAGTTAAGATAATATTTTCTCTTTCTCCCTAGGAACGTCGTTTCCAATATATAGACATGAAAAATTTATACATAAAAAATATGTTTATTTCTTTGTTATTATTTGGACATGCATTCAAGTTGATTTTACATTTGATCGTCAATTTGATTTTTTTCATCCAAGCCTTCTTCCTCTTGTTCAAATTTTTTTGATGACTATGATCTCCAAATTTGACTCACCACTATTGTATATAAGTCAAAAGTGGGGAGAGACATGCATTGATCACATATGGATTTGTGTATGGCCAAATCACTTCTTCTCACATGGAAAAAGAAAGTGGAGTAGGGGAGTTTCTAGAGAACTACCTTCTTTATGAGGAATATGTGTCTTGAATGTGGCAACCAAATTTGTAATGGAAGTTGTGGCATGGGCAATGTGGGGGGTTGCCCCTGTAAGCCTCTATAGAGGTTTTGTGGTGATGATTTTGGTGTGAGTTTTGCAGTTATGGGTCATGAAAATTAAGGCTCTTAGAAATCATTTTATATAAACAAGTCAAGGTAACAAGTTTCTACTTGAAACAATGCATTAAGGTACACCAAGATAATTTCATCTATTACCAATCATTTTCTTGTTGTATTTGTTGGATGGCTTGAGCCTATTGTTCTTTGATAAGTTTAAGTAGGGGTAAATTTTCCCTTAGTTTCCCCTTGAGTGGCTTCTTCCCAATCCTCTCTAATCCAAGAGCACATGAGAGTAAGAAGATCGATGTGACCAAGATGGAGAGAATATGAGTGAGAATCTCTTAGGAACATAGGTTTGAATGTCATCAGGTCAATCTCCATTTAATGAGGATTTGTGTTTGTTCAAGATTATTTGTTTGTTTGAGTTGTATTGTTTATTTGAGTTTGCCTTGGTTGAGTTGATCATTGCTTTGTTGATTGGAAGCTAAGTTTGGAGCCTTTGGCTTGAATGTAAGAGGTCCTAAGTTGTGCAAATACTTGTTTGTTTTATTTATTTGTACTTTTAATGAACTCAATCCTGATAAAATTAACATTCCAAACTAAGAATGCTAAAATGAAAACTAATCAATCAAATAAATTGTGACTAATCTATGTTTTTGGTATTTTTTGAATTTGTATCTTGCAAATAAATATAATCTAAATACTTGAAATCAAACTATACTTTTGTTTTAGTTTTATTTGTTTTGTGTGTCTAAAAGAAAAGGAATAAAATAATAAGCTTTGATGTTCTGGGTTTTTGTATTGCATTAGTTTTAAAGAAGGAATGACTATGAAGTTATTTCTTGAATGCTTTGTTGTAAATAAATTGACTTATTGATTTTTGAATGGGGTCTTTCATCCTTCACACATTAAATATGGAGCTTGTAATTGAATGTCTGCATTCTAAAACAATGTAAAGCTTTACTGATGCAAGAGCATCTAGGCTAAATTACAATCTTGCACCACCAAAAACATTAGTGAAGTTTTGTTTGGATTGTAGTCCATAGTTCATGTAATTTTTCTTTCCTTGAGTTTTCTTCAAGAAGGTTTTAGGCTTGCTCTTGTTTCAATCCTAGTGTAGAGGAGTTATGGAGTCATCATCATGCTATTTTAGACTTGTATTTATCTTTTTAAATTCTATCATTTAGTCAAATGAGCTACTACAGAATGGTGACAGGAGTTGTGAGTGTGAACAACAAGGCTTGTATGAGGCTACAAGGGTTGTTTCTTACTATATGTTGAATATTTATGTCATAAATATGCTTTGTCTTAGCCAAATATGGTAGGAAGTGTAATGCATATCAAGTGCTAATTTGGACCTTGTTCAAATGGATAATACTTATATTGATATGAATTAAAAATCTATATCATTGAAAGTTGTTAATTGCCAGCTTTTACCTTCCATTCTATAAGATTTAGCTGAAAATCCACCCAAGAATGCAAATGAATGGAGGAAAGAAAAACAAAAATAAGATATGAGCCATATAAATATATTCAACTCAAGAGAATGGAATGAGATGTTCATATGAGAGCGATGGATGAGTATATATAGGATTTACCACCCAAGAGACTAAAAAAACTACCAATGTGGGATAAATGAAAAATTCCCTAAGTAAACTTAACCTAGTGTGATAAGAGCTAAAGCGGAGAACTAGCTAGGAAAGAACTAGATAGCTAAAGAACCATGTTCACACTAACACCCCCCCTTAAGTTCAACTTAGGGGAAATGTAAAGAAAGATGCATTGATGGGTCTTGGTAACTAGACCTAATGAGGTATGCATGCATAAAATATCCCCTCAAACAGAAAAGAAGGAGAAAACCCAATGGGAAAAACTCCCCCAATGAGAGGATAAAGCAGGAAGGGCTAAGTGACCCCCTAGAAGAGATGACATCCCACACCCCCAAGAGAGACCGAAGATGGGCATACTTGCTCTCAGTAAAGGGTTTGGTGAAGATATTTGAAACCAATTTTGTTGTAGGACAATACCACAAATTGATGACCTGCTCCTAAATCAGCTCCCTAAGAAAATGCATGTGGATCTCAATGTGTTTGGTCCTTCGATGATGAACCCAATTCTTCGAGATTTGGATGGCACTCTGGTTGTCACAATAGATGATTGATGGCTTATGAAAAGTGATGCCAAGTTTAGTAATGATATTCTGAAGCCAAATAGCCTTAGTGGTAGTATTGACAGTCCCCCGATACTCAGCCTCAGTTGAAGAAAGAGCAATGGCATGTTGATTCTTTCTCTACCAACTAATGAGACTGGAACCAAGGTGAAAACTATAGCCAAATGTTCACTTGCGATCATTAATATCACCAACCTAATCAGAATTTGTGTAACCAATCAAGTTTAAACATGTGCTTGCTGCATAGTGAATCTCATACCTGTGAGTGCCTTGTATGTAGTGCAAGATACATTTAGCAACCTTCCAATGAAGCTCATGAGGCTCCATCATGAAGCATGAAACAATGCCAATTGCAAAGTAAATGTTGGTTGAGTATGCAAGTTAGCCTTACACTTCTGTAATGAACCGTCTACTCCAAACTTCTTCTTGTAGACCCACTTACATCCTATGCCTTTCTCCCTTTGGGAAAATGTACAAGATCCTAGGTGTCACATGAGTCTAAAGCCATCATCTCCTCCTACATGGCTAGCTTCCAAGACTCACTATCATCTACATGAATAGCTTCCCTATAGGATCTAGGTTCATCGTCAGTACTCAATAAAACAAATACACAATGGAAATCATGTGGGCTAAACCTATCAACTAGGTTCCATTATCTTGTGCATCTTCTCAAGGGTGGAGTAAGAGATTCTTCCTCATATTCTTCTATATGCTCAACCTATTCTATAACAACAGATTCTTCCTCATTTAAACTTTCACTTGAATCATCTTCTTCTTCTCCATCCCCTAATCCATCATTTTGTTCTTCATGATGTGTATTTTCTTGTTGTAAATCAAAATAGACTATCCTCTTCCTTTCTTTTTCTTCTAGCTATATAGGATTAGAAATAGCTCTAAGTTCCTTGAAAATCACATCTCTAGAAAAGATATCTTTTCTGGTTATAGGATCTCAAATCTTATAACCTTTTACATTCTCACCATATCCAATGAATATGCTTTTTTGTGCTTTTGGATCCAACTTTGATTACTTTTCCTTAGGCACATGAACAAAAGCCTCATAGCCAAAAACCCTTAAATGTGAAACAAAAGGTTTCTTATCTGTCCACACTTCATAAGGTGTCGAATCAAGAGCCTTACAAGGAGATCTATTTAACAAGTAACAAATGGTACTCACAACTTCTGCCCAAAAGCACTTATCCAATTATGCAAAACTTAGCATACTTATGTCTCTTTCCATTATTGTTCGATTCATCCTTTCTCCAACACCATTTTTTGTGGTGTATATGGAGTTGTCTTTTGTCTTATGATACATACATGCTTACATAACTCATCAAATTACTTAGAGCAATATTCCCCTCCATTGTCTGTTCCTAATATTTTTATCTTAAGTCCTGATTGGTTCTCTACTAAGACTTTAAACTCCTTAAACTTAGTGAAAACTTTAGATTTATGCTTCATAAAATAAATCCATGTGAATATAGATACATCATCAATGAAGGTAATGAAATAATGAGATTTTCCAATAGAATCATTATCCACATGTCCAAACACATCTGAATGAAAAATTTCTAATTTCTCTTTCACTTGATTGCTTCCTAAAGGAAAAGAATTTATGTTTTGTTTACCAAACACCCAATGCTCACAGAAATCAAAGTGCTCATTAGAATAGGAGAAACCATCCAACAACTTTTTATTCATAATTGTTTTTAAAACATTTTCACTTGTGTGGCCCAATCTGGGGTGTCACAACATACATGTATTTTCAATGGTTTTAGTTACATTAGTGGATCTACAAACTGTAGTGGCCTCAAGCCTAAACAGAGTTCCCATCCTTGCTCCCCTAGCTACCACCAAGCTTCCTCTCACCAATCTGTAACCATGCTTATCAAATGTTACATGCATTCTTGAATCATTCAACTTTGAAATAGAGATAAGATTTCTAGCTAATCTAGGAATATGTAAAACACTAAGGAGGGTTTTAAACCTACCATCACTGAAAGACAATTGTACCTTCATTAGCCAACAATCAGATATGTAGAGTTGTCCCCAAGGTAAACATTACCTCCATCATATTTCTCATATGTGGAGAACCATTCCTCATGAGGAGTCATATGATATGAGCAACATGAGTCAATCAACCACTATACACTATACATAACATTATATGCAGAAAGTAAAACTTCGTCACCTACATTTGAGGACTTTTCGGTAGAGGAATCCCACTGTTTCTTTGGGTTTCTGCATTCTTTTTTCACCTACCCCCTCTTACCGTAGTTCCAACACTTAATTTTGTTCTTCTTCCCAGGAGTTTTAGATCGGCCTTTTGATTCCTTAGGCCCCTTCTAATCTCCTTTTGGTCCTCTTTACTTAGACCTCTCCCTGACATTAAGAGCATCCATCGAGCTATCCATAGCCTTCTTCCTCATTTCCTATGACAAAAGAGTGGCAACAAGGGCATCCATCTTTAAATGTTTGAGGTTAGCAGTGATAGCAAGAATGAAACTCTCCCAAGACTTAGGCAAAGAACAAAGAAGCATAATACACTTATTTTCCTCCTCTATCTTAACATCCACAGAAGCTAACTGACTCAGAATCAAATTAAATATGTTCAAGTGCTCAACTATTGAATCACCCTCCTTCATTTTAAGGGAAAATAAATTTATTTTGAGATACAATTTATTTACCAAGCTCTTGGCTTGATAGATTTCACCAAACCGCTTCCATAAAGCGTGTGCAGTCATCTCAACAGAGAAATTCAACAGGACAGAGTTTGCAAGGCATAACTGGATTGTACCTCATTCCTTTTTGTTCATCTTGTCACACTCATCTTGACTGATAGTATCGGGTTTATTCTCTTTTGTTGCAGCCAACCATTGATCTCTTTCTTCAAGGAGATCCTCCATTTTCATCTTCCACATCTAATAACTCATTTAATGCAGGGGCATCTATTTTGATGCATTTGTTGTCATTTTGTAAAGGTTTGGAATTTGTTCTCCAACCTTGGTTTTGAGTTGATTTGTGTTGTTTTGTACAAATAATGTCATTTTGGACCATTTGGGGTCATGGGGGTACCTTTTTGATGGCTAAGTTAGAAAATTGTAAAAGTTCTCAAAAGTTGTCAATAAAAGTGCAAAAGTGCATCCAATTTTGCAACTTTGGGTTTGGAAGTTAGGAATCAGTTTTGGGTAGTTAGGGTGAATGTATTTTGAAGAAATAAACATATTCTCATGCCAAGGAGAGGTGGTTAGTGATTGGAATGAAAAAAAACTTCATTTTGCCACATTTTTCCTTGAGTTTTCTTGTGTAAATAGACTGTAAACTGAATTGTACAGACTGGTACGGATTGGTACAGTCCTAAAAGTGATTGGAGAAGTTGAAGGATGTTATTATCTTTCTAATTCTTTTGGTTTGAGTGATTTTCATTGTGTTTTGTAGAAGTTATGGTCATTTTAGTGTTAATAGTTGTAGATTTTTACTGAAAAGATAGCAAAAACTTGCTTGGTACAAACTTGTATAGTATAGTACAGGCTTGAAACTAGTTGGAAAAGATTGTTCTACATGTGTTTAGAGACAAATGCTTTTTTTTGGTTGATTTCATTAAGTTTTGCAAAACTTATGACCGGTTTAGTCTTAACAGCCCTATTAAGCAACTAAGGTTTTTAGCGAACTTGAAAATTTCATATCTTTTGTTTTAACCATCCAAATTTGCCAAAAATTGGTGAAGATCACTATTTGAATATGTTCTAAAAACCCTTTAAAGGAAAATTCATAGTTTGTATTTTTGGAGGAGTTATATAAGTTTGTGTGTTCACATTGCAAGAAAACAGTCATAATACCCTAAGTTACTTGAGAGTTTAGTAAGGTCTATGCATTACTTGTTCTTGAATGGATGGTGAAACATTGAAATGTGTTGTAGGAGGCTTGTACAACCCAAGACTCTCATATTTCATGTTCTTTCCTTATTGAACGCCTACTAGACCACTGTAGCAATGTTTCCAAGTTGAATTAGGGTGCACCAAGTCATGGTTTGCAATGAGTCTTTGTATGAAATTTGTCAAAACAGTCAAGTTGATCTAAGTTGAGTCCTTTCTCTGCATCATTTTTGGTATCAGATACTGTTGTACTACAACTCTGCCATCGAGAGCACTAGAGCTTCACGTGATGTGGTGCCTATAGCGAGAAAGATCAAGCTTGATTCCTCAACCAACTTTCTTAAGGGGATGATGTCATAATGTGTTGGGATCAAAGTAGAGAAGATGATGCCAAGATGTATCCACCCATGACTAGGACATCCAACCTCTCCTTCTCCTTTAATCTTGTCACCTCCAACAAAAGTTAAGATATCAACCAACCTAGCCCTTAAGATAATCAAGTGTTGAAAAGCTTCGGGATCACTCCCATAAACCACTTATTCATATGACCACCTCCATACTCGAGCACGAGTAGAACCATGACACAATAGATGTCACATAACTATAATTAACCATGACACAAAGGATGTCACAAACAAATAGAAACATCTCCCCAAGGAGATAATACATTATCAACCCAAGTTGGATTTGCATGAGCATAAACAAGATAATCTTATCCCACACATAATAACACTATCATACACAAATCTGCCAAGGACTCTCAAACATAAGACCATTATACTTTGGTGTATGGGCAGCACAGGGAATAAGTTCCAACTCATGCTCAAACCCTCATAAATAATATCTAAATAACAATTTCAACATGATTAATAAGAAATACAAAGTCACCAACCCATGTTCAAATATCACACATATACCAAACATGGATTTCATGCTAGCAACTTGGATTTATATTGCAGAAAAAATAGTTTTCATTAAAAATGCCATATTTTTTTAAAAATGTAACCTTTTTCTACTTTTTTAAATGAATTGAAAAGATAAAACAGAGATCTACAAAATCCAAAAGATATTTTCATACTAAATTTACTTTTATAATGACAATATAATCTCAATCAAAACATCACTCTAAAAATAGCAATAGAGATAGACAACCACTAATTAATATGTATCTCAGGATTTACAATCTGGGTATGGCTAATATTTTTAGAGCATTTAATAAACTAAATTATGCACCTTTCCTAAAAATTTTAGAACAACTCAGATCATAAAATGAAAGTTATTGATGCTGCAATGAACTATTTTTTCTCATGACAAGTTTATCAATTTTAAAAAAATAAACAACTAGTTTTAATAATTAATAATAAAATCTATAAAAGATGAAATTACAAAAATTCGAGAAAAAGTTTATCCCTTAATTTAAAACCATATATCTCAAAATCAAAAATATCACTGTTTAAGAGATATGTCTAAACTAAAATGGGTTTCTATTTTCTTTTCAACTTATTTCCAAGTTTTCTATTATGTGTTCTACCTATACAAGAAATAAATATTTTCAACATTCTAAAGACCATATTCAGATCAAATAACCTATTAAATCTTCCTATTGATTTTTAATAATTCCCAACAAGTCTCATTCAACAAAATTCTTTTCTAAATCTTCTAAATCAATGAATCTACAATTTGTTTAAATCTTTTCTTTTTACAATCACAACTTTTTTAAAACAAATCCTATATTTAAATTTTAACGAAAGTAAATATTTGCTAAAACCTTTCATGACAAGAATCCTACCTCAATCCTTGCAGCAATTTGGTAAAAACAATGGAGATGAACCAATCAATTCATAAACCACAATAATCCTTCAATTCTTCAAAAAAAGCAATTTCAAGCCCTTCAACTTCCATAATTTTGTTTTCCTTTTCTTCTAAATTACATAATAAAATTGATAACCAAAATAGAATAAAAATAAAACTAGTTTTCTTCTTTTAATAATCCTTATTTTTCTTTCTAAAACTTAAATTAAACCTAAAAAGCAAAACTATAATATTATATTCTTATAAAAGAAAATATATTAAAATATCCTTAATCTTCCTCATGCATAATCTATTTCTTATTTTTTCTAAAATAATATTAGAACGTTATTTTTTTTATTCAATTCTATTTAAATAAAAGAATTCACTTAAAAACTAATATTAGAAAATATAATTTTCTAATTCACAAATATGATAAATATAATAATTTATTTTCTAAATCCTTAAAATAAGCATGCACATTCAATAACTAAATAAATTAACAAATTAAAATAATTCAACTTATTTATTTTTCTAAAAGAAATTAATTACCAAAATTAATAAATAAAAGAAATAATATAATTCTCACACAATTAACCAACACTATTTATTTATTTATTTTAAATTAAATTAATTATTTTCCCAAATTGAAATTGAAATATTATTATTTATTTATAAATTATAAAATAAAGCATACACATAAAAGTCTATTTCAATTATAAGAATTAAATAATTGAAATACAAATTGCATTAATTTTTATTTCTAAAAATATTAGAAACTATAAATATCCAACAAGATAATTAATTTAAAATAAAAATCTAAGCATCAAACAAATAATTAGCTTTATCTATTTATTTTATGTTTTAATTAACCTAAAGAATTAATTATCAAATAAACAAATAGATTTTACTTCTATGCACTCAAATAAATTAATTAAGCCACTAATTAATTTATTTCTAATTCATTATTTATCTTAATTTAATTTATTATTTAATTGCCCACACCATTGGATCATTTCAGGACACTTCAGTACCAGGACTTAGTTCACCTTTCTGGATACTTGTACATGTTGCACAACATAATATTGCCACACGTACCTTAGTAGCATTGTTAGAAAATAATATAATCATGCAATCACCTTTATACAATTAACTATGGTAATGAAATCACACATTATGCATACAGTGCATTAAATCAACACTTTACACTCAAAATAAATCAATAGAGCTTATCTAATTTTACCATAGAATTAAAATATCATAGACTCACAAAGAAACTAGAAATGAGGGGTGTTACATCTATTAGAAACAAGGATCTATCAAGTAATGCTAATCGCAAATTCAAAGTAATTTGATAAACAAAGCATGTTGTACATATAGTGTTGAGTCATTGGGTCGAATCAGAAGATGATCTCAATACTCAAGGAGTGGTGGCAATCCTTCAGCAAGTGGCGAAGGAGTGGCAACACGTATCTTGGAGAGTTGTGTCGAACTCTCCAAGTCGCCACATAACCACCTAAGGTGGCTTAAAGCCATGTGTGAAATATATGTATAATTCCTTATTAAATAATAAGCAATAACATTAGTATTTCTACACTGACAACCCCCTTAAGAACAATTTAGGTGGGCACAATAAAGATGGGTCCCGGCTACTAGCCCTGATGAGGTACTTATGTACAAATGCATCTCTCATAAGGTGGAGAAAGAAAGAAAACCATGTGGGAAAAAAAATTTCTCCAAAACAGAGAAATGTAAAAAATTGCATGCCATATGGCTACAATGAAGTCGTACTTTGAAGATTCTCTGAAGGCTATTGCGAAGCAAGTTTGAAATCTGTAGAAGCAAAGGAGCTAATATCAATCTTTTGCTACGATGAATCTCTGGAAGTTCTCTAAGAATCAACTTTGGATTCACATGTAACATTAGGTGATGGTGATGTTCTTGACACATCTCAATGCAATGCAGAAAAAATGTTGAAGGATGATTGAGTAGTGGAAGTGTTCTTGACATATCTCTATGGAACTACTCTTGGCACAACTCAGAAGTGTTATTGACACAAATCAGAAGTGGAGGTGCTCTTGACATATCTCTATGGAAGTGCTCTTGGCACAACTTAGAAATGCTCTTGACACAACTCTACGAACCACCCATAATCCAATATTTTTACCCCTTCGAGATTGGGGTACTTTGTAAGTGGAGTGCGTGCGTGTATAACCCCCAAATTGTTTGATTAAACCCCTTAACTAAAAATGTGGAAAGAAGTGTGGAAGTGTTATGAACATGACTCAAAGAAGTGCTCTTGACACAACTCTATGGAAGTTCTATTTGGTACAACTCGAAAGTGTACTTGGCACTACTCTATACACTCCCTCCGCCCCCCCCCAATTCAATATTAGATGACCCCCCAAAATTGTGGCACTTTAGAATTTAGTACATTTTGCAATGCAAATAGGACCAATGCACGAGAAATGAAAAAAAACATTAACTTTTGCAAAAAATGGTGCTCAATTTTGAGCTACCGATCAAAAGTTATTACACAATCAATTTCTCGTAAATGAGGCCTATTTAATAAAAATTGCACTAAAACATTAAAAGAATGCTCTAAGAAGAGATGAACCTAGCCTTCCAACCACTCATTGGAATCAGCAAAGAGAGTAGAATACAATGGTTTTGATTGTGAGTGGGAATTGGTCCCATGCCAATCCGGGCCTCACCCTTCGTCTTCCACAGGGAAAAATACAAGGTTGAAATAACCATTTAATTCCTTTTCAAAGCACCCCAATTTCTAAATGCCCTGCCCCTATTTTAATACTAAAAAAATTGCCTATTTTGATAACATTTTGAAAAGCATAATTTTAAATGCTTTTAAAAACAAATTAGGGCAGAATTTTTGAAGAGTCAAGCCCAAAGTTTAGGGCAGAAAGGTATAATGGGGTGGCCAGGAACGGCATGCAGGGGCTGATTAGGGCATAAAAGCCCAAAAAATGTAGGGGCATAAAAAAATGGCCATGGTGGCCAGATGAGGAGCTATAGCACCACTTTTTACAGAGATTGAAGGTAGATTTATGCACTTGTAGAGACGTCAGGGCCAGTAGCTCCTGAATCAGCCTCTGCCCTGCATAAAAACTTTTTATGCCCAGATCGAGCCTCTGGCTCTACAAATGCCTTAATATCTATAGGGGATTTGATTCCTAACAAGGATTATGGCAGTTAAGGAAAGGCCATAATCCTTAAATCTGATAGGGATAGAGGGTCTGCTCCTAGACTTGTCCAACCTCCAAAAACCTAAGGTGAACAAGATCTGATAATGATGGCGATGAAAACCTTCAAGTCAATGGCCTGCATAAAAGAAAATGGCATTGACTTGTATTGAAAACTCACCAAAAGGCAAGCCGTGATCTCCAAGCACTGTAAATCATGTGGGAAGATATGCATGATCTCCAAACAATGTTGGCAGGCAAGAATGATTTCGATAGGGCCAAATGAACTGAAGAGCTGGAGAATGAAACTCAAAAACCAGTTCAAAGAGTCCTAAAATATGCCCAAAAATCCTGCAACAAGCAATGTAAACGCAATATGAAAATCTTCACACCCATGAACTAGGCATGTTGAAACCCTCGGCTAGATGATCACAACACCAGATATTTGCCAAAGATCATAAAACATTCGCCCGAACCGAGAGAGATTCTCCCTTCACACAACCTCCAAATCCGCTTGTGGCTCCAAATGAACCAACAAACGAGCTTAGAGAAGCTCTGATACCATGTTAGAAACAAGGATCTACTAAGCCAATGCTGATAAAAAAATTCAGAGTAATTTGATAAACAAAGTGTGTTGTACATATAGTGTTGAGTCATTGGGTTGAATCAGAAGTTGCTCCCAATACTCAAGGAGCACTGGTAATCCTTCTCCACCAAGTGGAAAATAAGTGGTGACACGTATCTTGGAGAGTTGTGTCAAACTCTCCAAGTCACCACATAACCACCTAAGATGGCTTAAAGCCATGTGTAAAATATATGTATAATTACTTATTAAATAATAAGTAATAAAATTAGTATTTTTCTACACTAACAACATCCTTCCCCGTAAGACTAATGTCAGCCTTGACATTATTTACACTTAGAAATACAATAGATAAATGCATAGCACTCAACTAAGTAAATTATACTAATCCAATGAATACACGATCATGGATTCTAAAATAAGAAGTGACAAATCATCAAATTCACACTAACAGAAAGAATTTAAAATATAAATTCTATGAAAATACTCCCATAGATGGAATCTACATCAAAGAAAAATCAATAAAATGACCATGCATTTCTTTATAAAAATTCATAAAACTCAACCATTAAACTAAAATAAAAGTTACCTAAAACACTTAAACTCTTAATCCATCAAGTCTTGTTGAGATAATTTCCAAACATAAATGATCAAGATTAAATACTAGACCCAAAATTCAACTACTATCGTAAAGCATCACCAATCAAATTTAAATCGAATTGATAAATAATCATCAAATTTCCTTCCCTCAAAACAATAAGAAACAAAAATTTCAACAATAATAACAATGATCTATTGATCACCCAAAAATAAAGTGCACAAATCACCAATCAAATTATGGAGTAATAACCATGTTCTCACAAGCTCAATAATAAGAACAATCCTAAACACATCAAGGTAAATAAACTCCAACATTCAGAGGACAATTTAAACACTAAATTAAAATTCAAGGTTCAATAATAAATAATATCAAATCACAACACTAAGTATAATAGAAAACAATAAAAAACATCATTAGCCACCAAATTTTGTCACAACAATAAATATGGTGACACTAAAGGAAATAAACCTTCTACTAATTAAGTATTCAAAAACACATACATACTTGTCTATCAAGAGTATAAAGAAAACTAAATCAAGAATACCAACATACAAGGATCCTAAGTCCTCAACCAGCCATCCACAAGCATGTCACATTCCCAAAAGGAATCACATTAACACAAGATAATCTCAATAATAGAAGATTTGCTTTACAAACATGATAGCTTACCTCAAGGATTCATATCATAAAAAAAAATCACAATGTTGCACAAGAAACTCAAACAAAGTATAGCATTACATAAGAATTTATTATATAAAATCACAAATCCTTAACTACTAACCATAATAAGTTAGATCCACAATAGAATAAAAAAAAAATCACACTATCAAAAAGTGTTCATAACAAAAAATCACAAAATATTTCATCACCCAAATGCACATGCACCATCATGGCATCTTTAATAAGTCATCAATATTCAACCAAAAATTTATACATGGAAACACACAAGAAAGTCATTAAAAATCATTATCTAACAAGACAAACATACACCCCATAGGGTAGTTCTCAACATAATCACATGGATTCCCATCCACACTTCACACAACTAAAAAACACACAATAATACATATGTCAAGCAAGGATCAATTTTTTCTTTTATCTTAGATTTAATTAATGTTATCCATTCATAAAATCTCACACACAAGTGCCAACTAGGCCCAAGAAAAATTTCTAAGTTCCCAATGAATCATCAATTCATCCTGGAAACTCTAATGTCCCTCCTTGATATTGAAAGATAGGCCACAAACCTCTTATTACTTATTCTCCTTCATCTCACCAAAACTTATAAAACTTTTTCCATGAGCACAATTTACACTCAAACTTCCTCCCTTAGGGAAACACTTATTAGGCATGAATTCCAAACATTTCCTACTTGTCCTTCACTAAATACACTCCAATCTAATCCAACATTTCTTCCCATAGAACTAAATAATTATCTTCACAACAAAACTCAAAATAATGGTTAGGTCCTCTTCTACGACCACTCTCAACCACTTATCATTTGAACTTATCTCTACTAATTTATATTAGATTGGTTCTTCCCCATAAACATACTTTTCAATAGTTAAGATTAGCTTGAAACATTCATCCTTAGCTCCAAGTGGTTATACCTTCCCAAGATTCATAATAATGATTCCACTTTTCACTCTTCCAATGTCATCACAAGAAAAAAAAACTCATGAAAGATATTAAGTGTTTTGCAATTCTAACCCTTTTCCAGTTCACTAGTAGGTTCAAGTTCCCTAGTGTTTGAAACTTGGATTTGATACCGACATAACAACCTCCAGAATGTAACCTCAAAATTCTTAAGTATTAACCAAAACAAACAACCCAATACTAACAAAAGAGTACAAGATAAACTTCCAACAACTTCCATTAACTCTCATACTATAATAATATGTAACAATGTCAAAAATATGAAAGAGATATCCAAATAAGATCCAAACAATATATAACTCTAGTTCATTAAATATAATAAGGAAGCATAACAATAAGCACATCTCAAATAATATGAAAGTCTCCCAAGTACATAACTAGTACTCATCAATGAAGATAGCCTAATTCCATAGCCAAGATATACAAGCTGTCAAATACTTCAACCCTCATCAATGACAATGAATACAAAATCCATGAACCAACCACCACAAATATAAGTGTCCATATACAATATGTACCACATGTGAACAATATATGTAGAACTCCAAGCTCAATGCTACAAGCTAATCCTCCAATCTATCATGCTCTTGTTGCTAATCAGGGAAGGGTTTGAAGCCACAATGAGGATGTCCATTTCCTCCTCATCCATCAATCAAGGCAAAGAAGCATCATCCATAATCCAAGCTGTGGTATAATACTATACTAGTGATTATCTTATTTAATTCATTCATTTATTAATATATAAGAATATACATGAAACCATATATCTAAAACATATTAAATATAAAAAATAAATTACACAACTCACATCAACACATCCTTTCCATAATTTAATACACATATGAATGAAAAACATGAACAAGTCAAATGACCATCAATGGTAACCACAAGTCATTTTAACCTCGTAAGATTTGACTTAAAACTATACATCCAAGACCATATCCAACATCTACATGAATTGCTACTCGCATCCCATACTAGGAAATCTCTCTTCACATGATGCTATATGTCTTACTAAGAACACATGCCTAAGGTAGGACTACATGCATCCCATACTACATGTATTCTAACCTTAGTACAACACAAGTATCCAAACATACATAAAACAACAATTCAAATACACAAACACACATAACGAAATAGCATGTACAAGAAGACTCAATCAGAACATCCATAACTCAAATATACAAGTCACACACATAAAACAAACACACATAAATAAATCACATAAGACAAGCATAGAATACAATCACATCATATGTTACAAGATCACAACAATAAAGACAATCATATATAATAGAATCACAGAAAGAATCCACAACCATGCCACACACTTGGTCCCCACAACCCATCAAGAGTGCATCTCCCAACTATGCAATGTATCCAAATACAACTACCTCACATAAGATAATAAGGTTAACTATACCACCACAAAGCACCCCACCTAAACCCCTTAGGGTTGAATATAATGCACGCTAATAAACAAGCCATAAGTCTTATCTTCAGAGATCTCCTAGCTACTAGTGATGGATGGTGGAAACAATGCATAAACAACTTGTGGACATCCATCGAGAGAACTAGAGCTTCACGTGATGTGGTGCCTATAGTAAGAAAGATCAAGCTCGATTCCTTGGCCAACTTTCTTAAGGGGACAATGTCTCAATGTGTTGGGATCAAAGTAGAGAAGATGATGCTAAGATGTATCCACCCATGACTAGGACATCCAACCTCTCGTACTCCTTTAATCTTGTCACCTCCAACAGAAGTCAAGATATCAACCATCCTAGCCTTTAGGATAATCAGGTGTTGAGAATCTTTGAGATCACTCCCATAAACTACTTACTCATATGACCACTTCTATACTCTCATGAGTAGAACTGTGACACAATAGATGTCACATAAATATAATCAACCATGACACAAATGATGTCACAAACAAATAGAAACATCTCTCCAAGGAGATAATGCATTATCAACCCAAGTTAGATTTACATGATCATAAACAAGATAATCTCATCCCACACATAATAACACTATCATACACAAATCCACCAAGGACTATCAAACATAAGACCATTATACTTAGGTGTATGGGAAGCATAGGGAATAAGTTCTAAATCATGCTCACACCCTGATAAATAGTATCCAAATAGCAATTTCAACATGATTAATAAGAAATACAAAGTCACCAACCCATATTGAGAGATCACACATATACCAAACATGACTTTCATGCTAGCAACTTAGATTTATATTGTAGAAAAATAGTTTTTTATTAAAAACACCATAACTTTTTCAAAACATAACATTTTTCTTCTTTTTAAAATGAATTGAAAAGATAAAACAAATATCTACAAAGCCCAGAAAATATTTTCATACCAGTCATTTCGCCTCTATGAATGAGTCAAGTTCTGAAGGTTTGGGAAACACTGTGAGGGCTACTGTTGGTCAAGACACCGTGAGGGCTACTGCAGATCAAGACAAAAAGGGGAGTTGTGCCTTGTGTGATAAGAATGCAGAGGATATTCAACATCTCCAGAGGAAAATGGAAACCATGCAGAAGAACTGGAAGGCTATGGCAGAGTTTGCGGCTAAAGCTCTACACCAGGCTACCTCCATCTTTGTTGTGGTTAAAGATCTGGATGAAAAGGTCAAGCAGGTGGGAATTGACAGTTTGGGAGATTACAAGGAGATGGTCGAGTTCCTTGCTAAGTTTGGGGCGACTGATAGCCCATAGTTCCTTGTTTCTACTATTTTTTATCGTCGTTGTTGCTTCCGTAGTTTTTGATTAGTTATTTTTTGGTCTGTTGTTCAAGAGTTGTTTATCTACTGTTTCTAGCTCATTAATAGCCTGATGTCCAAGGGGCTATTTTGTTAAAGGGATCTGGACCCTCTTTTCCAGCTAAACTAATCAAAAACATACTTTTATAATGACTATAATCTCAATTAAAACATCACTCTAAAAATAGCAATAGATATAGATAGACAGTAATTAACATGTATCTCAGGATTTACAATCTAGGTATGGCTAATATTTTTACAAGATTTAATAAACTAAATTATACACCTTTCCTAAAAATTTTAGAAAAACCCAGATCATAAAATGAAAGTTATTGATGCCGCAACAGACTATTTCTTATGACAAGTTTACCAATTTTTTTAAAAAATAACTCGTTTTAATAATTAATAATAAAATATAAAAAATGAAATTACAAAAATTTGAGGTAAAGTTTATCCCTTAATTTAAAACCATATATCCCAAAATCAGAAGTACCCAGGTCACCATTTAAGAGATATGCCTAAACTAAAATGGGTTTCTATTTTCTTTTCAGCATCTTTCCAAGTTTTCTATTATGTTTTCTACCTATACAAAAAATTAATATTTTCAATATTCTAAAGACCGTATTCAAATCAAATAACTTATCAAATCTTCCTACTAATTATAATTCCCAACAAGCCTAATTCAAAAAAAAAATGTCTAAATCTTCTAAATTAATTCAAATCTACAATTTGTTTAAATCTTTACTTTTTGCATAAGAAACATACAATCACAATTTTTTAAACAAATCCTATATTTAATTTTTAACCAAAGTAAATCTTTGCTAAAGCCTTTCATGACAAGAATCTTACCTCAATCCTTGTAGAAATTTGGTAAAAACAATGGAGATGAACTAATCAATTCAGAAACCACAACAATCCTTCAATTCTTCAAAAAAACACTTTCAAGCCCTTCAACTTCCATAATTTTGTTTTCCTTTTCTTCTAAATTACATATTAAAATTGATAACCAAAATAAAATAAAAATAAAAATAATTTTCTTCTTTTAATAATCCTTATTTTTCTTTATAAAACCTAAATTAAACCTAAAAAGCAAAAGTATAATATTATATTCCTATAAAAGAAAAATATTAAAATATCCTTAATCTTCCTCATGCACAATCTATTTCTTATTTTTTTCTAAAATAATATTAGAACATTATCTTTTTTATTCAATTCTATTTAAATAAAAGAATTCACTTAAAAACTAATATTAGAAAATATAATTTTTCTAATTATACTTTATTTTCTAAATCCTTAAAATAAACATGCACATTAAATAATTAAATAAATTAACAAATTAAAATAATTCAACTTATTTCTTTTTCCAAAAGAAATTAATTACCAAAATAAATAAATAAAAGAAATAATATAATGCTCCCACAATTAACCAACACTATTTATTTATTTATTTTAAATTAGATTAATTCTTTTCCCAAATTGAAATAAATATTATTATTTATTTATAAATTATAAAATAAAACATGCACATAAAAAGTCTATTTCAATTATAATAATTAAATAATTGAAATACAAATTGTATTAATTTTTATTTCTAAAAATATTAGAAACTTTAAATATCCAACAAGATAATTAATTTAAAATAAAAATCTAAGCATCAAACAAATAATTAGCTTTATCTATTTATTTTATTTTCTAATTAACCTTAAGAATTAATTATCAAATAAATAAATAGATTTTACTTCTATGCACTGAAATAAATTAATTAAGCCACTAATTAATTTATTTCCAATTAATTATTTATTTTAATTTAAATTTTTATTCAATTGCCCACACCATTGGATCATTTCAGAACACTTCAGCACCATGACCTAGTTCACCTTCCCCAATCCCTGTACCTATTGCACAACATAATCTTGTCACACATACCTTAGTAGGATTGTTAGAAAATAATATAATCATGCAATCACCTTTATACAATTAACTATGGTAATGAAATCACACATTATGCATACAATGCATTAAATCAACACTTTACACTCAAAATAAATCAATAGAGCTTATCTAATTTTACCATAGAATTAAAATAGCGTAGACTCACAAAGAAACCAGAAATGAGGGATGTTATAGTTTGATTGTTGAGGTCCCAAAAACATCAGGTAGCTTCGGTAAGTCTTGTTTATGGGTTGCAAACTTGGTGGGGGCATGTAATTCTGAGTTTGGGTTGTGGGTATGCCACCAAGTTGGTATGTGTTCATTAGATTGTAGGGTAGAGTTGGCAGATGCACGAAGGCCTTATTGTTTAAATTACATGAGTATAAATTGACATATGGGGGTAATTGAGTTGCCCTTTAGTTGGGATTATCTTGAGTTGTTCCTTGATGTTGGCCCAAGAGGGGTTGTTGAAGACAACATAATATTCATTTGACTTTACATTTTGTTCATGTTCTTGGTGTCCATCATTAGAGTTGATGTCTTTGTAATCATACATATTTAAGATAGGTGCCAAGAGATTAGGAGGGATGCTGATCAAAAGTAGGCATGAGAGATTTATTTTAAAGGGACTTACCCTTGAAGTATTGTCTAGCTTGACATTTTTAGGGGTGCCTTAAGTACAATAGAATAAATAGGTGATGGTGGAAAAAGAGGAAGAAGATGGGATGGGATGAGGGAAATGTGAGAGAACTTGTCCAAGAAAGATTTGCTCTTCATATCAGGTTCACCAAAATATGTGATCTTCAAACCTAACACCACAACTATTTTTGTGTAAGTCAAAAATGGGGGGACACATGCATTGCTCATGCATGGCGTTGTGTGTGGCCAAATCACTCCTAGTCACATGACAAAAGCAAGTGGATTGGGGGCATGTTTTAGGGACTACCTTCTTTTACAAGGAAGAAGTGTCATGAATGTGGTAATGGTGGGGGTTTACTCTTACAAGTCTTTGTAGAGGTGTTGTAGTAATGATTCTAGTGTGAGTGTTCATGGTTATGGCTTGTATAGCTTCAAGTTCTTGGTGAGCATTTTCTTAAAACATGTCAAGGAAACAAGTTCCTACTTCAAGTGTCAAGGTGCACCAAGACAATGGCCTGTTGTTGATCATTCTCTTGTTGTAGTTGTTGGATGGCCTGAGCTTATTATTCTTTTTTTCCTTAGTTCTTTTAGAGTAGCTTCTACTCGACCTTCTTTTATCCCAAGACACAAGAGTGTAAGAAGCTAAATGTGACAAGGTGGAGAGAATGTGAGTGAAGATTTCTTAAGAACATGGGTTTGAATGCCTTTAGGCTAATCTTGGTTTGTTAATGATTTGTGGATGGTCCATTGAATATTTGTTTTCTTAAGTTTGATTATTTATTTGAGTTTGTCTTGGCCGAGTTGAGTATTGCCTTGTTGATTAAAAGCTATGTTTAGAGACTTTGACTTGAATATAAGAGGTCCTAAGTTGTTGTGCAAAGATTTGTTTGTTTTGTTTGTTTGATTACATTTAATGAATTGAATAGTAATAAAACAAATGTTACAACCTAAGCTAATGCTAAAATGGAAATTGATAAATCAAAGAAATTGTGACTAATCTATGTTTTTGGTATTTTCTTAATTTGTATCTTGCAAATAAAAATAATCCAAATACATGAAAGCAAACTATCTTTTTGTTTTGGTTTTCTTTGTTTTGTGCATCTACAAGAAAAAGAATGAAATAATAAACTATGGTTGTTTTGGGTTTTTGTATTGCAATAGTTTCAAAGAAGGAATGAAGTTATAAAGTTGTTTGTTGATGCTTTGTAGTAACTAAATTGACTTCCTGATTCTTGAATGGAATCTTACAATGAAATAATCTAATTAAGATGGGATATTTACTTCCTATAGTAAATATGAAGCTTGTAATTCTAGAGCGATGTGAAGTTCTACCTATTTAACTAATTTATATCTATTCTATGGAGATAAACTCCTCTTATGAAAATAAATCCAAGTAAATTGATCTCACACTTGGGATATAAGCAATCCAAGATGCTAAGAGTGTGGTTGTGGTGGCATGTATGTCCTCAATGGCCCAACTTGATTCAATTTTCTCTTCTCTTGAGCAACTTTGGAGATTGGCCTTAATGGAGGGAAGATTGAAAACACAAATAGAGGTTGGAGGAGAAAAAGACTAAACATAGGTGTTGTTGTAATGGCTAGTTGTGGAGCTTGGAAGCTATAAAATGGAAAGCCTAGAGGTTATAGTGTGAGAAGCCTATGAAAAGAAGTGGACTTTGGATGTATTCTCCTTAGAATTGGCACTCAAGCTTGTTGTTATAGTTGTGTGTGCAGAAGCAAGACAATGGATTTCCAATAAGAAGTCACCAAAAAGACCCATGCAAATTCATTTGGGAGAATATTAATATGGCTAGATCCATAATTAGGGTGGCTAACTAGGAGATTTCCTATGGTGGGCACCATTAAGGATGAGTTGAGCCCAAATTTGGCAATCAAGATTGGTGTAGAAATGGTGCAATTGAAGGAATCACATGGGCAAAATTTTTATTCTAAATCATCCATTGTACAAGTAAGGAATCATTTGAGTGATTGGTGAATCCCCAAGATGGTTCAACTCAGAAAAGGGCAATTTCATAACTTAGAAGGCAAAACACTAATTTTCAAAAGGAGACAAAGCACACACGCATAGTAAATGACTAGCAAATACGAGGGAGGCTCCTAGGAGTGACCTTGACAATTCCATCAAGTTTACATAAGCTGGGAGAAGGTTATTCACGTGATGTGGGTTGTGTGCTAGATCATCAAATCATCATCAGACTGCCATATATACCTATGCAATTTTAGGCACTTACAGTAACAACTTTTGGCCATCTGTTTACCTCCATTTATTCATTTTTTTTCAATATTCTAAAATATAAACCATCGGAAAGAATTACCTCAATAAAAATATACTATTTTTGGTAGAAAAAAATTAATTAGACCCATAGGCGTTTCACTCATGGAGCGAGGTGAGCTCTGTATCGTGTCTGTCAAATGGCGATCAACAGGTTAAAATGTATCCAGGTACAAGGACGACCATTAGAAGAATCACAACTGCACAATTTATGATCAGCAACAATGAAGGAAAAATTTTGTAACATGGATTTGTCACTGCTCCTGCAACAACACTCAGCAGAACCTCTCCGCCACCAAATACACCACATTTTTCTAGCTCGCTGGCAATGGCAGAGCTCTGGATTTGACTACGCTCTCAATCAGAGCAGCCATGTCTGTTCTCTTCAACTTGTTCGACATCTTTCTGCTTAACCCAACTCAAAAGCTTTAAAAATCAATGAGAAACCGGGAGGTGCATTCAAATCCATTGAAATTTAAGTGGATTACAGCGGCTTATACCTCCTGTATTTTTGTCCCACCCCCCTTGATTACAAATCTTGTTTGGTTTAATTTTGATTTGATTATCAACTTATTGTCCAATAAAAAGATTTTTTTAATGAGGATAGAGAAAGTTCCCAGCAATAAAAGTCCAACTCATCTTTACTTAAATATATCAATTTCGATAGTCAAACAATCAATAGCAATTTTACATCTCATTCATAACAAAAAGTGGTAAATATTTGTCCTGTTTTTATTGGTCAAAATTGAACTTTGACTCTTGAAGTGGATGATATTTAAGAATAGCATATAACTTGACACTGGGGATGTGATCATCCCAAATCTTCTTTATTAATTTGTGGGCAATGATTGTGTATGTCAACGTTTCCCTTGAAAATCAAATGTGGACAATGATAGTGTATATCATATAGCTTAAATATGTGGGCGATGAAATGATGGGTTAAGACAAATGCTTTAAAAATGTATTGCATGTTTTATGGATGAGTGGCTTATTTTATAATAATAACTTGTGGTTTTTTTGCCAAGTTCTGCAGAACTCCATTGTCTTTTAGTAGAGTAAAAATGGTTACTTTGTTTTATAAAGGGGCCCAAATTTTAGTGAATTATCCACTGGTTAATTGATTGAATGAGTTTTTTAAAATATGGAGAACATTAGGGGTCATTTTAGGTAGTGTTTTAACTTTGACAAATTCTATGAATCTATACAATGTAATCACCTTTTGGTGAAACAAGGAAACAGGGGAATGCCTAAAGTATCTATAAAATCCAAGCAATGATGATTGTATAGGAAGTTAGCATGGGATTGGGAAAAGAACCAGGGGGGAATGAAGCAGAGCTTTCATATAATTGATTTGAGACATTTGTCAATGTTTTATGCATAAAATGTCAAACACCATTGAAGTATCCCCATCTTTAAAGTTGTCATTATGTAAGAAATATGCTCATATGTTCATGCATAAATAATAAAATCTACATTTCTAAGACAAGAAGAATTTAATGTGAATTAGTATCCATAACAAATATCAAAAGAATGATATGCAAGTTATGCTTGTATTCAGAATGGGAAGGTAATGATGATTAACAAGCCAAATTATTAGATATGACACCATACTAAAAATAGCTTACTTCTACAATCTTGAATACATGGAAGAAGGAATTGTGCTTGAAAAGAAGCCATTCTCTAGCAAAGCATGCTTAGAAGACCTTCACTCTAGGGATTAAGTGTTTACTAAATACTAAAGTTGCTTTATGGCATTTCCTTTTGTCATATGGTGTTGATAATTCGTTCAAAAAAAATTTGCATTATGTTACCATGCTTATGCAAAGGAAAATGCTAAAAATTGATTTTTCCACAATTATTCATTTATGTTGACTTCTTTGGACTCTACTACCTGAGTTTCTGATCTACTTCACTCATCACCAAATAGAAAATCGATTTGAGAGGAAAAATGATCAACACTAGAAATTATAAGCGGTAGAATCCAAAGACCCTTATTCATTTGTGTTGACTTCTCTCTTAAATGATCTCAAATTGTGATTTATTTTTTTTGTAACTTATATTGTGTGGATGAGATACGAAGTTCCATGTGGTTTCTTATGGTGTTCAATAAAGTGGCTCAAATTTCCAAAAAAGTAAGGTGCAAATTCATTTTAGAGAGCTTGGAGTGCATGAACATCATCCTTATAATTTTCTTTGACATAAAATTTGAGTGACTTTAGGAAATTCGTAAAGACATAATGTACACATATATATGCAACTTCTCTATTATGATAAGGTAATTACATCAATTAACATTTTCTTGTATTTAACTAATTATTGCACTTTCTTTGAGGCAGTGGACGTGTTGTGAGAGAATATGTCATGCACACAATTGAGTAAGGCCACTCAAGGACATCCATTTTCTAGGTATATGCCCCCTACACTCTTGGAGTGGCACGTCCCTATATGCAATCCCATCTCGACCAACATAAATCATTCACCTCTGAGAGGCTTTTCATCGAGGCACAAGATTGGGTGCATCATCATCCCTGATGTAAAGGTGGCCCTCGAGATGAACAATTCTACAAAGGTTGGAGCATGATGATAAGAATCTTGGGTTGACAAGAACCTAGTAAGAACATCCTATATGGAATCCTTTAACCATCATCTCAGAGTCACCCATGCCCAAGAACAGAGTAGAGTAAAACACAAGACACGATTTTAACAAATTGTAAAAGTAAATTGTCAATAACTTCAACAAATTATCCTTACAACCCTTCTTTTATCTCACCCTTTTCACCTCTCTTATAGAAGGCCTAATTAGAAAGGAATGTTCTTATTCCTACTTGTGTATTTAAAAATTGCTTTTGTTCCTTTAATCCTCTATAAATATTGTCTTGGGAATCATAGGGATGTGTAAGGGGATGCCTAGGAGCATCTTGGAAACAATATTTGAATAGGGAAATTGATGCAACTTGTGTATAGGGGAAAGGAACAAGGGATGGGGATATTATTAGATGTGATCCTTTGTTTGTGAAAGATATGGTTGGATGGATGTATGTTCATGTGCATTTGATCATTTTTTTGTGAAATATATGGTTGGAAGTATATAATTTCATCTACATTTGTAATTGAGTCTTATTTTTTATAAATGTGTACCAATTTTGTTAAACAAGCTCCTTTGTTGAGTTATATGGAGTGAAACTTGGTTTGTTTGATTTTTTCATGTTTGTCATAAGAAGGGTTCAAGACTTTGATTTATGCTTTTGTTTGTTTCAGAAGGTTTAAGGACCTGATTTCTGTTGTGCCATATGGAATGAAAACTTTATTTTTGATTAAAGAGAGTTCACGTCAAATGGGTATTTAATGTGAATTCATATGTTTATACACCTTTGTTAATGTAAGTCAGTTGCTTGGCACTTATTGTATGAGAAATTTCTTTTTTTCCATCCCTTTGTTTTACAAACTAATGGGCTTAATGTTACTCATATTATGGCCTTTGCAATCACCATTTCGCTTTCACAAAATCTTTAGGCTTTCAAAATGAGTTAGCATACACAATCCCTAGCAAGATGCATTGACCTCCCACATGTGCACGACATACAATCTACAATGTAGACTCAAGGTCAATTGAGTGATTTTTAATTATAAACTCCTCCCCTCATTGTATGGCCACCTTTAAAGATTTAATATTGTACTAGTTGAGTTCATATTTGTTGTTAGTGTGAATAGGATATATTACCTAACTGGTTCCATATTAGGTCCTATTCACACTTGTCTAGTTAAGTTTACTTAGGGCATTTAATATTTGTGTCTTATTGGTTCCCAAAATTGACAATCCAAAACCCTAAAGTATTTCTTGATCTCCTAGGCTAGGGGTGTCTTCAAGGAGGTAAGAAAAAGACTCATAAACAGATCGAGGATGATTAAGGGGCAACTTAAAGGAGTGGGTAATCTCCTCTTCACTTCTAGTTCAAATAATCCAAGGAGGGTGTTCCTAGAGTTATCCCTCAGCAAGGATTAATCACAATACAAAATATATGCAAAATAATTGGGAAACAATGATACCCAAAATGTTGTGTAAACCCTAAAGATTGTCATTGATTTAAAACAACAACTCATTGCATAATGTAACCTCTTTTAAGCTAATAAGGGCATCATTGCAGCAATGCAAGATGCAAATATGCATGCTAGATTTGTAGGAATATGAACGTGATAGTTTACTAAAGATTTTTCCTTGGTCATAGAACAAAATATAGAAGATGCAAACAAATAACATTCGCTTATTCAATACATGTAAAAGATTTATTTGTTAGAAATGAAGTGGGTGATCAACATACACCAGACCGGTGCCTATTCAGTGAGCTACAGAGTTCATAGTTTTAGAAAAGAAGGAACATGATGCAGAAAATGAAGGTATACACTTTTTGGATTCCCAGATACATAGAAACAATAACGAGTGAAGAATATGCTTAGTTATCCTTTATCAAACTACACTTAATCATATATAACCACAAAAGAGACCATTACAAATGTTGAAATGTATTTTAGAACATGTCATATTCATCAAATCAATGGTTACAATCATACCATGAAATGTGGCAAGGAGAAATCCTAACTGCGATTTGGGGATTTCTCTGAAGAAGCATACAAAATGAAGGAGAAGTTCATATACTAATACTAAATACAGATTTAAATCTTCATTTAACTTTGTTATCAACCTTGCTAAAGAATTGGAAAACTAGCTTGATTGAAGCCCTAGAAATCTCTGCACATCAGTCCCTTAGAGGATGCAAAAAGATGAACCCTTAAAACAACTTCAGAACCTCTATATAGAGAACAAATTTCCCTTCTGCATTCTAGGTGGGAATCACCTACCCCACCTACCTCCATAACTTTTGCACCTACTTGGTCATCTACCTATACTTCACCTTTATTCAGCATTCATTGCATCCTGTAAGGTAGGTAGGCATTTGAACTAAGAAAGACTGCAAAAAACGTGTCATGGAGCTTTTACAACACTTTAAAAATTCCTTTTAAATTGACTTTTGGTGCATTTTAATTTTGGTGAATAATTCGGTAGGTTTGTGAACTTGCCAAATCACCGAAAGTCATCTTGGTTCTCTTTCCTTTCTTCTTTTTTTCTTCTCTTTGATTTTTGACATTTCAATGTTTTTTGTGAATTTGAGAACCATCTCCCCTTTATTCCTTTTCTCTATCTCTTTTTTGATCTCTTCTTGTTCACCATTTCAACATTTCAACGAACTTGGGAACTCATGAACCTCGCAAGATTTTCCCTCTTTTCTTTGATCTTTTCAACAAAATTACAATCTATCAAACTCTTTCAGCATTTTGGTGAGTTCACGAACTCACTGAAATCCACTTGCTTTCTCTATATTTTGCCAACCTTTTCTTCTTTTTTTGGTATTCCAGTGAGTTTGCAAACCAGTGAGCTTATCGAAGCTACTTGTTTTTTCATCTTCTTTGTCTCTACTTTGTCTTTTTTCTTCTTTGATAAAATGACAAAGGCACAAACCACTGCCTCACCATTTTGGTGATTTCAAGAACTGGAAAACTTATCAAAAGCCACTTTATTCTTTCTTTTATTTTCTCCTTTCTCTCTCCATTTCGATAGTTCAACAAAACCTTGAATTGTCGAACTCTTTCGGCAGGTTCACTAGTTCATGAACCTATTGAACCTCTAAAACCTGTCTAACACTTAGGATTTTTTGAAGGATTTCCAAGATTTTTCAAAGGTCATTCAAGACTTAGGGGATTTTTAAGGGATTTTCAAAGGCTTTAACATACATTAGATTATCACAATTTTGGCAGGATACAAGAGGAAAACAGGGGAAAACAAGAAAGGCCAAAACACATGAATTTTGCAATATTAGGGCTAACAAAAATAGGTACCAACACTCAGGCTCTGGTTGGGGATGTGTGCCAAACTTGGCATAGTGAGAAACTAGAAAACTCTTCGGGAGTAGACCACAAAAGGGGACAAGGAAAAAACACAACAATATTTACACAAGGTAAAACACGAAGGAGAAAATATACAGGTCAAAAAGAAGTACCTCGCTACTTAGGAAAAGTAATGCTTCAAATATCAATCATAAACAAGTAGTTCCATTACTTCTCCATCCAAGCCCATGAGGTAAAATGTGTCCTGGTTGCTTCTCTTAGTGATGTGATATGGACTGATCCATAAGGCCTCAAATTTTCCATGCTTACCTTTGTCTTCAAACCTTGAATTCCACAAGAGAACCATGTCCCCAATTTGGAAATTTTTTTGAGATGCCCCTTTGTCAAAAAAATGCTTGACCTTATTCTATTGCGATACATTTCTCTCATGTGCAATCCTCCTAATTTCATTTAATTTAGTCAATTCATGCATTCTCATGGTTAGAGCATCATCAGGTGGCATCTTCTCCAATTTGTTGCAACAGTTTGTACATAGGTAGATCTAGTGAGATTGGCATCTTAGCTTCAAGCCCATACACAAGTTCAAATGGACTCTTATTTATAACATGCTTATAGGTAATCCTATTAGCTCAAACTACACACTTCGGTTTGTCATCCCACCTCTTCTTATTCTCATCTAGGGTTCTTTCTTATGATTTTCAAAAGGTTTTAATTTCTAAATTCAACTTGTCTATTGATTTGGGAGTGGTAAGGAGATGAGTGAATCAGGTTAATCCCATATTTAACACACATATTCAACACATCCTAGGACTTGAAACACATAGCATTATCAACAACAATTCTGTGTGGCACACCAAACCTAGTTATGATGTTATTCATCAAGAACTCTACCACCACCTTAGATGTTGCATTGCGAGTTGGAACAACTTCAACACACTTGGTGAAGTAATCGGTTGCCACAAGAATCCATTTGTACCCATTGCTAGAAAGTCAATCCCCCATTGCTAAAATGGTGCCTCAACTGTAACAATCATAAGAGGAAGATTGTCAGCATGCTTTAGTTTGTCGAGAACCTTTGGCAAGCGTCACATTTTATGATTTCTTTAGCAACATCCTTAAATAAAGTTGGCCACCAATACCCTACTCTGGTGATCTTGTGTGTTGTATTCTTGGCATGCAAGTGTCCACACGCACCATGATGACACTCTTCAATCACTTACTTTGACCAATCCTAATCCAAACACTTGAGCAACAACCCATCATGATTTCTCTACATCAAATCATTTTAAATCAATACATACATTCAAGGGCCTATAGTTTAAGTGTCCTTTGCTGATTTCTATTCATTCCAAGGGGGTAATACATGTTCACAAGATAGAAGATGACATCTTTATACCAAGGATTATCCACTAACTGGAAAGGGGTAACATCTGGGATAGAATCCATATTATTCATCTCAATTGTATCCAAATTTGCATCAACCATTAATTTTGCAAGACCCTAGCCTCTAACTAGTTTGGTGACCTACACCTCTATGTCATATTCCTAGATCATGTTAATCCACTTGCACCTTCTTCCAGAGACTTGAACGTACTATGCAAAAATATCCTTCACAACTAAATGGGTCACAAATGCAACAGTTCTTGCACCCATGAGATAAGATCTAAAAAATTTTACGGCCTTAACAAGTGCATATGCATGCTTTTCCATCATGGAATACTTCAGTTTTGTAGCTTGTAAGGATTTACTAA
Source organism: Cunninghamia lanceolata (assembly GCA_027924645.1). Taxonomy (NCBI): domain Eukaryota; kingdom Viridiplantae; phylum Streptophyta; class Pinopsida; order Cupressales; family Cupressaceae; genus Cunninghamia; species Cunninghamia lanceolata. The sequence goes on from BSBN01000831.1 coordinate 3,379,380, forward strand.
AGAGTCCAATGGGTTTCTCATACCCATCATTGTTCTTTTGCAACAAAATAGCAATTATGGTATAATATGAAGCAAAAGTGAAGAGTTAAAAGGGCTTGGAATAGTCTAGACTTTTTAAAATAGGTGCATCTTTGAGAGCTTCCTTTATATCAGTGAATGCTTTAGCTGATTCTTTTCTCTATGCAATTAATTGCCCTTTCTTGAGCATCTTGGAGATGGCCTTGATCTTCTCGGCAAAGTTAGGGACAAACCTTCTTACAAATTTAATCTGTCCAAAGAAAGATTGGACACCTTTGACCAATTTAGGAAGAGGGATAAGGTCAATGGATTTAACTCTTACTGGATGTATCTTACCCCAACCTTTGATACAATATGTCCCAGCAACTTGCCTTCTTCTATTCCAAACTGACACTTCTTGGGATTCAAAGAGATCCCATATTCTAGAAACCTTTCAAAGATAAACACTAGCTGCTTGCAATGATCATTCCTATCTTTAGAGAATATAGTCAAGTCATCCTGATATACTACCATGATCTCAACTATGAAGCTAGCAAAGGCGACATCCATTGCCCGTTGAAATGTTGAACCTACATTCTTTAACCCGAATGGAATTCTCACATAAACATAGGTACCCCAAGGAGTGGTGAGTGTTGTTTTGTACTATTTTGACTCCTTGACCAACACTTGGTTGTAGCCTGAGAATCCATCCATCATTGACAACAATTCCAAACATTTCACCCTCTACAGTAAATGGTCCATACTCAAGAGAGGGTAGTTGTCCTTAAGAGATTTAATACTCAAGTTCCTAAAGTCCACACACAATCTAATTTATCCATTCTTTTTTCATACTGGAACAAGATTAGACACCCACTCATAATGTTTGATTAGCTTGATGATACCTCCCTCTTTCAACTTCATTAACTCTTTTTACATTTGAGGAGAAAAAGTGATATTAATCGACCTTTGCTTTTGTCTGAAAGGCTTTGCATCAGGCTAGAGAGGAATAGTGTGTTGAAATAGGTCCTCCCTATAAGCTTTTATCTCATCATAAGACCATGCAAAACACTTCTTATTTTTTTTTCAATAAAGCAATCAACATTTGCTTCTCATGGGTTTTTTTTCTTTTTTTCCTCTATAAACCATCTTTGGGAAACTTCAGTCCCTAAGTTTACACCCTCAACAAATTGTCTTCTTCAACTAGTTTGCCTTTGCTTTTCCACTGATCAGTATTGTCAAAAATCCTTTCTAATACCACCAAACCTTTAGTAATTGTATTTGTCTTCAACTGCACCACCTCATTTCCAAACAGAGTTTCCTTACCATCTTCAACCTCTAGCATAGGTTGTTAGTCTATTAACTGGTTGTCAAATTCATCAATGCAATTTAAAAATTCAAAAATCTGACCAGTATTATTGAAAACCTACCAACTATAAATGTTATAAGGGATGGTAGGCCTTGTAAGAACTTCAACAACATAGGGACAAATAGAAGAAGATAACTTCAAATTAAATCTCGAAGCTGCAACAACCAAAGCATCTGCTTCTTAATTTTTTGTTCTCTTAGTCCATTTGATACCAATGACATCAAATAATTCAAAAGTCTCCCAAACTACATTTTTGTATGCTCTTAACCTATTCTCTTTAGTTGCATAAACACTTTTGACCTTCTATACCACCAATTCGTAATCTCCGAAAATTCTCAAACATTTCACTCCATGCTTGTGAGCAATATTCAAGCCCAACAAAGGAGATTCATAGTCAATTATGTTATTAGTGCATTGAAAATCAAGCCTAAAAGAAAGCCCAAAATGTTCACCATCTAGTGAGATCAAAACAACACCTGCACCTAAGCCATCCTTAGAATATGCACCATCAAAGTGCATTGTCCACAAATCAAATATATCATCATCAGGAGATGCACGATGAGGAAGATCAACAATAACATCATGTTCTTCATTTTCACAATACCCAATGAAGTGATCAACTTTAGTATCAAAGAAGTTTATCTCTTCACGATTCTTGTAATGGTCTTCAATGTCATCCTCCATCTTCTTCTCCCTATATAGTTTCACCTCTACTCTATGCATCGAGATAGTAGCATATGAGAGGTCCATTTGAATACTACCCCCCATGGAGGAAGCCTACTTTTTGGATAGCAACATGCCCCATTTGGGAGGGAAGTTCACAATAATAATATCCATCAAAAATGACTTGTCTGGGTAAGCTGTAAGTTGGACCTCAGCATCTTTTACAAGGCCAATGACATTGACCTTCCTAGACTCCATGGCAAAGCACTTGCCATAATATTTAGTCCCTTTTAATCCCAAGTCATTCATGACTTCCAAAGGCATGACATTTCTAGAAGCATTGGAGTAAAGAATACAATTATATAATAACCAACCATTAATGATCAGTGTTGTATAAAATGGATCAACATCCATCCTACTATTGACAATGGATGATCCTATATATACCTCTACTATCTCTTCTTGATTTTTACCATCATCATTGTCACTAGAAATAATAGTAGGTTGATGTTGTGCATCAACAACAATGACAAATGACATAGAGGTATATCTTTATGTTCATGGATTCTAAGAAGTTCCCTACTGGCACTGATATTCATACTTGGCTTAAGACTTGGGCCATGTCTATATGGTTGTAATTTGGTAAAGGAACATCACATAGGATTGTAATATCAAAGGTATCAATTGATTGGAAGAGACATCCATACCTTTTACCTCCTTTTTCTCCTTTCTCTTTTTGATATCTAGGGTTGATCATTCTTGACATTGTACTTTGGCTTTAGCATTTTACGAACAAATTTAGAAGTTGGTTGCATGTTACATGGGTTGGAGCCTTCTACACATATTTCCTTTTAGTTGCTGATGGTTGTGCATGTGGCTTCTTCCTCTCTAACACCTTATTTTGAACATTATCTCTCATTTTAGTATTCACTTTCTTCTTTTCCTTGTCAATCTCATTTTTACTCCTGACTGAGTTTGTAGCAGCATTACCTTGCACAGGCACATGCCTATTTCTTAATTGATACCCACCACAAACTTGCATTATAGTTGATTTGTCAAGGTATTCATGTCTTCCTTGGGTGGCTTGGATTGCTGATATTTCTTGTACATGAGATCTCTTAAATGCTCGAAATCATGAGCTAGCAGCTCAAACCTTCTAGGGCCTACACCTGTAATCATATTGACAAATATGATGATCATATTTGTAGCTATCATATTTAAGAACCTCGCCCATTTTCTCGTAGCCTTCAGTATCAAATTGATTTGTCTCATCCTCATAGTACTCAACAATCCCCTCTTTATTTAGAAATTATTCTTCTCTGCTCAGTGAGAAAGCCATTGCACAATTCATTAGATCATGGGGAGGATAGCATGCATTACACCATGAAGGAATCTCTTGAAAATTAAGATGATCTCTTCTCAAGGGATCAGGGGTATCCTTTTCATTTTATTGTTTGAAACTTACCTACTTGGGAGTTGCTTGTATTTCATTTTGTTGTGGACTCTTGGACAAGTTAGTATTGTAAGGCCTGTTATGCAGTTTTTGGCATTCATTAAAATGTGTTGTTGTACCCTACAGTGGAAACCCTTTTTTATTTCTTTCCACTTTCTAGGATAATTCCTTCATGACTCCCACGAGCTTATCAAACTTATCCTCAATTGTGAGAGGCCTGCTCAAGTTTGCCCTATCTGGCTGGTAAATCTTCACATTAGACCTCTTAACATGCTTGTCTGAAGCCCTCATATTACTTTCTATGTTTATAGCTGTGACATAATCTTTCCTTAATGTTTTGGGACTATTGTCCCTCAAGCAATAACCAATGTTTGAACCAAAAGCACCACAATACAACACAAGACACATCGATTCATTAGGCCTAATATTTGGATGCACTTTCCTCATTGTCATGATGAATTTGTTGTCGAAGTCAGCCACTGTTTCATTTATTCCATTTTTTATGGTTGTGAGCTCATGGATGGAAAACTTGGGGTCAATCCTATCCCCATACTACAATTTGAACACCCTCACAAACTCCTCCCATGAATCAATACTATTATCAGGGAGAGCCTTGTACCAGTCTTTAGCACTTTCCTCTAATGAGTGTACAAATAATTTCATCATAACATTCTCATTATCTATTTCATATTGATCAGTGACATTTATGAAATGCCTAAGGTGCTTTTCACCTGTGACTACATTGTTTCCCTGAAATCAAGGTATCTTCCCTCTTATCTCATTTGGAATTGGATTAGGAAAATCGGGTATGCCAAAGAAATCTAATTGTTTGTACCTTTTTGCTCTCAAAGGTTCCCTAACTAGAGCAAACCTTTGAGCTTGTCTTCAGAATGCAAGCATAGGGTTTGGGATGTTCCCAAACTTTTGACTTACTTGTTGTTGTGGTAGTCAATTTGTTGCCTGGTGTACATGAGTAGGGTTCCTACCTTGTTGTCCCATTTATTGATGTTGTTGTAGATTTGTTGTAGGTTGAGCATGAATATTTTGATGTTGAGGTTGATTCTAATACAGAACATTCTGAGCCAATTGAGCCTGTTGTAAGTCAAGTAGAACCTGTATTTCTCTCTAGCTCTGTCTAATGCAATCAAGTAACTCTAACTCATCATCAAGAGTCCTTTCTATTTCAGTAGCATTAGGTTGTCTTTCATCATTTTCATTTGGCATTCCAAATGTTCTCGCATTTCCATTTTTGGATCTATCTCTACTTCCTCTACTAATGACATTCTCATTTATCTGAACCTCATACTCATCGCTGTTTGTTCTTCTATTTGTCATGAGTATGTTATCAGCTAAATCTTATGATGTATACTGGTAATGATCTCTCAAATCATCAAATGCATCATTTCTACCTGACATTCCTACCTAACCTAGATTATTTTGTCTAGGACCCTATTACCATTATGTTGGGCCCTCCATCTATTTCTTTGACTTCCTAAACTCTCTACGGAGTCATCATGTCTAAACTAACCATGGGACCTTCTTCTCTGACCCATTCTAAAATGTTTTAACAATCAATCAATTTCTAGGTTGTACTAAACAAAGTCGCCACTCTCCACTTGAGAGATTACCTTGCAAACTATTTTTACTGTGTTCTCATAAGAACTTAGTGAGTTACAGATGTACAATATTTTTCACCAGAAATAGATTTCCCCAACAATGACACTAATGTATTGGGGTAAGTTGATAGGAGGCCAAACACTACGCACAACAAAATGCACCTGACAATGGCTGCAAAATTTCTTCAATAACTATTGTAGAGGTCTTCAAAATCTAAACCAAGATTTACATCCCTGGCAATGGCACCAATGTGTTGGTTCTCAAAATTATCAATCCAAAACCCTAAAGTATTTCCTAATCTCCTAGGCCAGGGGTTGATGAGCCATATAATTGACTCATCTATTTCATGTTATTTATGCTCTTAATAACTTTCATAGACACTTTGGCATATATAACTACATATTATTATAATTATGTTTGTCTTTTGGTTAGATTATGCACATGATTAGTTTTGATTTCCTTTGATGAAATCTCTTGCTTTATTTTACTGGATTACATTTCAAACATGCATATTTTATGAATTATGGTGTGAAGTTGTGAATGTTTTTATAAGGCTTGAAGCAGTATGAACAACTAGTGGTCTCTGGAGCCCTATGTCCTGAGAAGAACCTGAACTCTGAATAGCTCCAGATGCTGAAAACCTCCCTCGGATCATCCTCCCCTTGAGTCGATGATCACCACAAGTCCATCCTTGAGTGCAAACATAACTTGTGCTTCAATCACGCAGCTAAGAAGGGTAACATTGCCACGTCGCCACAATCTTGGTGACTAACTAAAATATCAGTTAGCCGACCTCAGTCCCAACTGAAGTGACTTCCATCTTACATCGCCCCATTTCAGGAGAATCATCTAGTTTGCCATGCAGTTAGAATTAACGCAGATCTCTAATCTGCAGTTCTGTTTAGGAATTCTGAATGTAATAAACCATGCAGCTGGCTTTAGTCCTAATTCACTCCAGTTAGACTTACTGTTAGTTTTCTTCTTCCAATAATGCTCGATTGTATAAGTAGGAGCAATCCATTTTTCTTTCTAGTTAGTTTGAAGTTTTTAAGTTTCATAGTAGTTATCGCCAGATTGCTGAAACAAGAGGAAAACTCCTCATGCTTGTAATTCTGTCCATTTCTAGACTATGATTTAATATGAAGGGGAATTACTACTGAAAGAAGTTAGTTGAGCAAGAGGATCGTCTCTGGTTGGGGAAGTAGGGCCCGCTTACCCATCTAAGGGAAGATCTCTCGATTATTTGGTATTTACACAATTATGTTTTAATCTCTGTTATATTTTTCCTTAATGTTCTGTGTGATTGTTGTTAATTGTTCCCTGCAGGTTAGTTCTTAAAAATCCTAAAAATACCAAATAGAGAGTTTTGTTCTTTATCAGCATTGTCATATTCAGAGTGTTTAATTGTTGTAGGAAAATAGTGGATTCAATTGATCTTCATTTACTTTTTTAGCATGATAGATTAATTTCTTTTCCAACAAGTGTGTTTGTTTCCAACAATTTAAGATAGTTTCCTTTCTAGCAATTTAAGATAGTTTCCTTCCCAACAAAGTGTGTTTATTTCTCAGCAATTAGGTAGATCTTTATTTCTGCATGCACTTTCAATTCTGGCAAGACCGACAAACCAAGTCCCATTCATCAAAACACTCAACCAAAACCCCCCATTCTAAGAAGTCTTATCGCAGATAGCTCCAGACACCTCTGGATTGATAAAAGTAAATGGTGATGCATTAACAAAGCACTACTTCGACCTCATCATTTTTCGTGTCGTTGCTAGGGATAATCTACAAATCATTGTAGGTTTAAGGTGTTGATAAGACTTTTTGATCCATTAGTTTATGAGAAGACCTAGGGATGCCTTAGGACAATTCATTAGACATCCTATAGCAGATATACCTTTGGAGGCTATTTTGGAAGAACCTCCAGATCACCTGATCAATCAAGGATCACATGTACTATCAGAGTCTCCTAATTCGTCTGCCACATCTTCAACAATGGGTGATAATGGTGGTAATCATGAAGATCCAGCTAATAACAGAACATTCTCTTATCTGATCTCCATCATTCCTGAGAGAAATGAACCTCCTATGAAAAATATATCTCCTACATTTTTACCTACCTTTAGGGGAAAAACTTCAGAAGATCCAGACCAATTTCTATTTGAGTTCAAGGTCCTCTATCAAACTTATGACTATGCTGCAGATAACCAGAAGTTGAAATTGTTCCCTTCTACTCTTAAGGAATCAACTTTAAGATGGTTCATGGGCTTGGCAGCAGACTCTGTCACTACCTAGGATGAGATGGAAATAATTTTTCTTGATAAGTATTAGGATTACTGTAGAGTCAGGGATCGAAAAGATGAACTTTTCTGCATGAAACAAATGGAAGATGAGAACCTAGAAGACTATGTGGATAGATTTGTATTTGTCCATAGGAGGTGTGGAAACAACCTAGATGAGGAATTAAGTAAGACCATCTTTCTAAGAGGGATTGACGATGAGAGCAGAGAAGCACTAAATCTGATGGGTAAGGGAGATATTAATAAACAAACTTTTGCCGAAATTGTAGAAGTTTGTAGAAACTATTCTCTCACAAGAGCAGGCAAAAGAATTTTAAAAAGGGGTAGTACCAATGACATTACAAAAGTAATGGAGGAACTAGCAAATCTAAAAACTAACATCCTACTTCATTTGAATACCACTTTGGATGGCATGCAGGCTAGTAAAAAGAATACTGAACCCTTAGCTATTTACTGCCCTCGTTGTAGAGAGAAACATCCACTTAGGGAATGCCCCTTGAATCGAACTGAGTTGTGTAAAATCTGTGAGAAAAATCACCCTACCAATGAGTGTGGCCTGCTTCTTGAGATTAAAAATAGATTGAAAAAGGTTCCAGCAGATGAGGAAGAGCTAAATTTTATTGGTCAGAAACAACCTAATTATGGATTTAATCAGTTTCAAAACCAATATGCTCCAAGGGGAAACTCTTATAATGGACCCTGGGGAATGCAAATGCCAATGCAATGGGGTCCATGGCCTCAGCAATATTGGAGAAATCAATCTTGGACCAATCCACAATGGTCAAATCAGCAACAATATCAACAATAATGGGCTCCTCAATATAGGCAAGGAATGAGGAGATTTGGAAACCAACCTCAAGCCTTACTCCCTGGACCTTCACAACCTGTGAATGCAAATTCTAATGAGCAGGTAAACCAACCATCAATGCCCGTACAACCAGTTCCAAACCCCAAGAACAATAGGCCACAACAACAGGTGTATAATACTGATCCAAATACAACAAACCTGAATGTAGTGGAGATTAATGATATCCAACTCTGATCTAGAAATGTTCCTATAACTATTCCTATTGAGGAAGTCATTGAAGAAGAAGAAGTGAGTCCTAAAGACGATACACAACAATCCAATAAGAAGGTTAAAGCAAAAGAATCATAAGAAATTCTGAAGGAAACCTCTGTTCCATTCCCAGAATGATTGAAACAGGTTCCTCCACAATCTAAGGAAAACCAGCCCTCACATGATGACTCCCAACTAATTAGGGAACTTAGAAAAATACACATTAAAGTTCCTTTGTTATAGGCAATAAAAGATATTCCTGAGATAAACCAGACCATTAAGAGTTTGTGTCTAAAACTTCTAGGCAAAAAAAGAAAACTACCCAACACTATCCAAGTGGAAGGAAAGCTTGTTGATGTCGTATCAGGCAAGTTAATTCCTCAAAAATATGGGGATCCTGGGAGCCCTGTCATTATGATAGACATAAAAGGGGTATCAGTTTCAAATGTTTTAATAGATTTGGGTGCTGCTATTAATGTAATGACATCAGAAATTGTAGAAGCTTTGGCATTAACACACGTTAAGCCAACATCAACTGTATTACAGCTTGTAGACCTATCTATTACCAAACAAGAAAGAATTTTGGAGGACATCATAGTCACTACTGGCACTTGGGACTATTCATTTGATTTCCTTACCCTGCAGACAAGAAAGAAACGTTTAGTATACCCAATAATCCTGGGAAGACCTTGGCTGGCTACAACAACAACACTTATTGACTGTAGATCTGGAAATATGACTATTTCAACTAGAAAAAGACTTAAAAAACTTTCTATCTATCCTCCTACCAAACCATTCCTACAATATGGAAACAAACCATGGATAGATGACTTGATGGATTCTGATGAAGAAGATGCCTCCTTATTGACAATGGTAACAATCGTAGAACACTTTGAAGAATGTAATGAGGAATATAAAGAGCTAGAACCAAATGGTGAACTCTCTTTATATAGTGCTACCCAGCAAGAGGTCTCTGGATGGCTCCGGAGAGATTTGAAAGGATCCTTCAAAGCTTCTAACTGCCCATATTCTGAAAACATCGCCTCGCATGTAAGTTATCAACAAGCAAAAAATCTCCACCAATTTGTACCTCACGTTTGTCCATTAAACATACTATTAAGTCCTTCTAGAGAACTTCTTTCTGTCCATGTTGGCACAAAGTAAATCCCAGTCCAAACCAACAAACAACTTTCTATCAACAGTCGGTTAACGGAAGTGGAAGAAGTTCATTTGGCAAAATTGTTACAAAACCACACCCAAGCCTTTGCATGGGAATACAAAGACATGAAAGGAATCCATCCCAGTGTTTGTACACACCATATTTATACTAAGGATGTCTGACTTGTTAGGCAACCACAACGAAGGATCAACCCAGCCTTCAAAGACGTAGTGAAGGAGGAAATAGAGAAACTATTGCAGGTAGGATTCATCGATCCTATTTCTAACAGTCAATGGGTATCGCCATTAGTAATAGTGCCCAAGAAAAATGGAAAATGGTGAGTCTACATTGATTATAGAGAATTGAACAAAGCTACAAAGAAAGACTATTTCCCACTTCCTTTCATAGACCAAGTGCTGGATAATCTAGCTGGTAGTCACTACTTCTCCTTTCTGGATGGATTTAGTGGCTACAATTAGATCCAGGTAGCTCCTGAGGACCAGGATAAAACAACTTTCACCTGCCCATGGGGGACATTTGCCTATAGAGTTTTTCCATTTGGATTGTGCAATGCGCTAGCCACATTTCAACATGTTGTTTTGGCAATCTTTGTTGATTTAGCAAATACATGTGTAGATGTTTATATGGACGACATCATGGTGCATGGAAAAACCTTTGATGAAGCCTTGAATAGTTTAAATAAGTTTCTTGAAAGATGCAAAGAACATCAGTTGTCTCTAAACCATGAAAAATGCTTCCTTATGATGACTGAGGGAATTGTACTTGGTCACCACATCTCACAGGAGAGAATGAAAGTAGATCCCCAAAAGGTCAAAATTATTATACAAATCCCCCCTCCTCAAACTCAAACTGAGGTAAGAAGATTTTTGGGACATGCTGGATATTACAGAAGGTTCATTAAAAATTTCAGTCGAAAATCTGACCCTATGTTCACTTTGCTAAAAAAGGATTCTAAATTTAAATGGACACCAGAATGCCAACAGTCATTTGAGGCTATCAAAAGTGCCCTCATGACAGCTCCTGTGATAAAAGGACCAAACTGGGGAGAGTTGTTTCACATCCACACAAATGCTTCCAATCAGGCCATTGGAGCAGTGTTAGGACAATTGAGTGAGTCTGGAGGTATGCATGCAATATATTACATTAGCAAAAACTTGAACCCTACAGAGAAAAATTACACCACAACTGAAAATGAATTTCTGGCAGTAGTTTATGCTATCCACAAATTTTGCCACTACATCACAGGCTACAAAATCTTCATACATACTGATCATGTAGCCATAAGATATCTGGTGAATAAAGCTGTAGTAGGAGGTAGAATTATCAGATGGCTATTATTATTGCAAGAATTTGACATAACCATTGTTGATAAGTCTGGCAAAGATAATGTTGTTGCTGACTTCTTGTCTAGATTGAATGTGCAGGGAAACAATGAACCAGTGGATGATGCCTTTCTGGATGAACATTTGTTCGCTATCTCTATACAATCTCCATGGTTTACAGATCTAGCTAATTATCTGGTTTCAGGGAAATGCCAACAACACTTTAATTCAAAAGAAATCAGATGGCTGGTTTGAGAAAGCTCCATATACAAGTGGGTAAATGGTCTTTTGTTTAAAAATTGTCCTAATCATGTATTACGTCAGTGTGTGCAGGAAATGGAGGTGTATGACATAATCCGTGCATGTCACGATGAACCTTCTAGTGGACACTTTTCAGCCATCAGGACAAGGTACAAGATCCTGGGAGCTAGATATTTTTGGCCAACAATGACCAAAGATATTCACCAATATGTAAAGCAATGTGATCAGTGTCAAAGAATGGGATGTCCAACTCCCACCACAAAGATGCCACTCCATCCTCAAGTGGTTTTAGAGCCATTTAAAAAGTGGGGAATAGATTTTGTGGGACTAATTGATCCACCATCCAGAGGAAATCACTACATTCTGGTCTACACAGACTATGCCACCAAATGGGTTGAAGCAAAAGCACTACCAGCAATGAAGGAAGAGAAAGTTGCAGATTTTCTATACAAACACATCTTGCAATGGTATGGAGCACCCAGAACTCTTGTTTCTGATCAGGGACCACAATTTATGTCTGTCATGATCAAAGCATTCCTGGAAAGATATTAGATCAGTCATAGAAAATCTTCACCATATCATCCACAGAGCAATGGACAGGTTGAAGTAACAAACATAGAATTGGAGAATATTCTCACCAAAACAATCTCAAGAAAAAGGATAGATTGGGCCAACAGAATGACAGAAGTTGTTTGGGCTTATAATACTACCTGGAGGACAACAACTAACTTCACGCCATATGAGTTAGTTTATGGGAAGCACCCAGTGCTACCTATTGAATATGAGGTAGAGACATTAAAAACAACACTTGAAGCTGGTATTGATTTGACCGAAGCACAGCTACAAAGGATATTGCAGTTAAACATATTGGATGAGATAAGGATGGAGGCACTACAACATACGGAGTTAATTCAACACCAAAGGAAAGAGTGGCACGAAAAGCACATCGTCAGCAAGCACTTCAAGCAAGGAGATTGGGCCCTATTGTATGATTCTAAATACCAAGATCTAAAATGGAAACTACACACTAGATGGTTGGGGCCCTATGAAATTCAAGAAGCCTTCAACAATGGAGCTGTTCAGTTAGTCCCCATTGATGGAGATCGCAGAGTTTTTTTGGTCAACAAACATAGATTGAAGTTGTATCATAAACCAACCTCTAAAGAAGAATTCTCTGCAGAAATTCAGTCTCGGATAGAACATTTTTCCATGGAAGATCTTTCTTCCATGGGAATCATGCTCTAAATGACGATTCTTGAATGAATAAAGTAGTTGAGGTTGAAAACCAGAAATGGCGGCCTCTCTTGTCAGAAAACACAAAAAAAATGGGCAAATATTGAAAACAAGCAATGGAGGCTTTACCTAGAGGAAAGACTGAAAACCAACAATGGCGGTCTTTTCTTCGAAATTCCTTTTCCTTTCAATAAAATTCCTTTTTTGCAGATTTGCAGGTTGGCATGATAAACTAAATAAAGTGAAGCTCATGTTAGTTCCAGAGTGCTCCCGATAGCTCTTGATAGCTCCAGAAGACTACAGATTCCTCCAGAAAATATTAGTGAATATTACCCATCCAAGCACCATTGAGCATTATTCTCGATGCATCACGAAAATTGATTCGGTAAATGAAGTTAAGGAGAAATAATTAAACGCATGAGAACTTTTCAAGGTATATTCTTTCCTTAACGCTTATATAATTATTTTAATATGTTTTGTATATGCCACGTGTCTCCCAAAGTACCCGCATGCAGTTTCACACTTCGTGGTAGTTGTGACAATCATTGCAGTTAACAGATGGAAGTCATAAGGTTATTCAAAGATCTTGCATAACCCAAAAAAAATTATATTGGGCGATCATTGCAAATGACATTTGAAATAAATGCCATAAAAGGGAATAAGCGACAGACTGAGAAGCCATTAGAGCCAGTACTTATGATTATTTATGGCAAGTACCATGACAAGTGAGAATACTAGCGTCAGCTTCGGAGTCAAATGGAAAGACAATTAAAGCGGCGGCTGCAAACTTGCACTTCGCACATGGCCAACTTGGTGCATAACTCTGAAGTACATGCCATGATGAATGAAAGGACATACAACATAACTGTCAACTTGTCAAAATCTCATGCCATTAATCCTGCGCACATATCTGCAAATGACAACACAACATTCATAACTCTTTCCCATTTTGAACCAGAGTTAGAAGATCAAGAGAAGAACAGGTTAAACTCCATTGTAAAAGCCACTACAGAATCGTTCACAGTTGGACAATCAAATGGGTCAGAAGAAGAAAGCAGAACCAGAGAATCCCATCTTCGACGATGCAAGTGCGCAGATATTTTAGCAAGCAGGGTGGCTTGAATTCGTGCATAAATTTGAAGGGTTCGAGGCAGAGTTGATTGAAGAATTTGTCGCAAATTTCCATCAAACCTTCATCACCGTCAAAGGGGTAAGATTTCAAATAAACCCAACTATCATCAGTCAACTTTTTGGTATTCCTACTATTGGGGTTGATATGTTTGCAAGTAAACCCTCCTATGAGGAGTTAATTCAGAACTTTCATGTTGCTCTGGAGCCCTTGCCCCGATACATTGTAAACAAGGGAGCAACAAAAGGTATTGAGAGGACCAGTCTTCCAAACCCATGGAAGACTGTAGTCCTATGGGTCATGAAATTCTTTACATGTGAAGGGCAGTATGGTACAGTCTTAGGCCATGGTATGAGATTGATCACCCATCTGAGGCATGGAGCCAATAACCCTCAGTATCTGATAAACATCCCTGCTTTTCTGCATGCCAATTTGGTCACCATGATGACTAAAAGAAGGGACAAGGAAGGACAAATCACTCACCCTGGTTTAATGCACTTTATTATGAAGCACCACTTTCTGTCACGGGAAGATGGTCAAACAAAGTGGGAAGATTTCTTGGCCTTGCAACCAAGAAGGAAGAAGGCAAAGCACCAAGCCTCTATTGTATCTATTTCAGGTGACCCTGACGTAGTTTCTTCACAACCTACAGAGGTTCGGTCTAGACAGCTCCAAAGAAGGATAGAACAAAGTGCTCAAGCAAGTGTGGCTATTGATACTAGAATCCATCACCCCTAATTAATCATCTCTTCAGATGAAGAGGAAGAACAAAACCCTATAGCCATCGCAGGAGAGCATTCATCCCCTGCCGCACAGCCAGTAGAAGAAGAGGCTCAAGAGGAAGAAAGAGTTGAAGAGGCTAGTGGTGATGGAATGCCTGAAGAAATTGGTGAAGAAAGCATTCCCGAGGAAACAGGGCAGGCTGCAAATGTCCATAAAGAAATTGAACAAGCTACTTTGCAGCACAGCCACAGAGAAGGCAAGGAAATCCTTGAAGAAGGTTCTGAAGACACTGCTGCACTAGAAACAAGGTATGCCCTCAATCTTTCTAAGATTGAATTTGAGTTAAAATAGTGTAAAGCACAGTTGGAGGCCATGGCCTTGCAATTAAAATCCAAAGATGATGAATTTGAGAAAAAGATGGCAAAAGTAGAGGAAGAGAAACAAGAAAAAGAACAAGAAATTTCTTCTTTTAAGAAAGAAATTGAAAATCATAAAAATATGGTGGCCCAGAGGGATACACAGATTACCCAGCTTAGGCAAAAGATGACCCAACAAAACCCTGCACCTATTCCATTAAAAATATATGCGTAAAATTCACAACTAGCACAAGAGAACAGACAACTCCTGAGAGAAATTAGACAACTCCTAAGAGAGTTAGAAACCGTAAGGCAGGAGAAGTTGACAGTTGAGAAAAATCTGGCCCTGGCTTGCAAAACAGGGGAAACCTTGCTAGCTCAAAGGGCACCATCTGGTATATATGCCCTGTTCCTGAGAGAGCAATATTTAAGGTGGAAATTGTTAAGGATAAGTTGTAATCTTAATTTTGACTTTGATAGTGACATGGAATTTGTAGTGTTATTTGCAAAATCCCAAGGACCAGCAAAATCTATTGTGTGAGTTTTTCCAACATGGTCATATCATGAGCCATGCAAACATTTCAATGTTGAATTTGTATGTGGGAGAACTGCAGATCAGGAGCTATCTATCTCTGCGCAATAACCATAGATTATGGGCAGATAGAATGGAAGAGTATAATGCTGCTACAAGGTCCATTAGGTTATTGATGTGCCATGAATGTCCCAAAACTACTTGGTTCACCAACACTTTCAAGGCAAATGTTTACAGGCAAGGTATTACAAGCCAGTATGTGCAAAATTTGAATTCTTGTCTTGCTGACTTTTTCGCCATTGCTGGATATCTTCCAAATGCAACAGTTTCAAGCTACATAAATAGGTTTGAGGACTTGCCCCAAGTTTTCAAAAGGAGAGAGCCTATTTCACCCGCCAATATTAGATGGATGACTGACAAGGTGCGAAAGATTATACCATTAATTCAACAGAAACAACAAAACTAGGTTGGAATGAGATTCAGGCCTCCCTTAATTCTAATGCTAGCTCCTTGATTGAATCATTCACTAGGGCATGGAATGAGAGAAGGGAAATTCAGCAAGTGGTTCAGTAGGGTGCAAGAAAATGACGGGTTCTAGCCAAAGGGGAGACATCTGTCCTAGTACGACTATGATGAGGATTATGACTGCAACTAGAAAATTGAGGGCAAAAACATATTGGATGAAGCAGACTAAGCACATCCATGAGGACATGG
The DNA here is from genome assembly GCA_027924645.1 of Cunninghamia lanceolata. Classification (NCBI taxonomy): domain Eukaryota; kingdom Viridiplantae; phylum Streptophyta; class Pinopsida; order Cupressales; family Cupressaceae; genus Cunninghamia; species Cunninghamia lanceolata. The sequence continues at coordinate 3,395,282 of BSBN01000831.1, forward strand.
CATATGATCAGTAGGGGGAGATGATGAGCCATATAATTGACTCATCTATTTCATGTTATTTCTACTCTTAAGAACTTTCACAAACACTTTGGCATATGTAAATACATATTATTATAATTAGGTGTGTCTTTTGGTTAGATTATGCACATGATTAGTTTTCATTTCCTTTGATGAAATCTCTCGCTTTATTTTACTGGATTACATTTCAAACGTGCATATTTTATGAATTATGGTGCGAAGTTGTGAATCTTTTTATAAGGCTTGCAACATTATGAACAACCGATGGTCTCTGGATCCCTCCAGAGCCCTCTATCTTGAGAAGAACCTGAACTCCAGATAGCTCCAGATACTAAAAACCTCCCTCAGATCATCCTCCCCTTGAGTCGATGATCGCCACAAGTCCATCCTTGAGTGCAAACATAACTTATGCTTCAATCATGCAGCTAAGAAGGGTAACATTGCCATGTCACCACAATCTTGGTGACTAACTAAAATATCGGTTAGCTGACCTCAGTCCCAACTGAAGTGACTTCCATCTTGCGTCGCACCATTTTAGGAGAATCATCTAGTTTACCATGTAGTTAGACTTAACGCAAATATCTAATCTATAGTTCTATTTAGGAATTCTGAATGTAATAAATCATATAGTTGGCTTTAGTCCCAGTTCACTGCATTTAGACTTACTGTTAGTTTTCTTCTTCCAATAATGCTCAACTGTATAAGTAGGAGCAATCCATTTTTCTTTCTAGTTAGTTCGAAGTTTTTAAGTTTCATTGTAGTTATCGCCAGATTGTTGTAATAGGAGGAAAACTTCTCATGCTTGTAATTCCATCCATTTCTGGACTATGATTTAATATGAAGGGGAATTTCTGTTGAAAGAAGTTAGTTGAGCAAGAGGATCGTCTCTGGTTGGGGAAGTAGGGTCTGCTTACCCATCTAAGGGAAGATCTCTCAATTATTTGGTATTTACGTAATTATTTTTTAATCTCTGTTAAGTTTTTCCTTAATGTTCTATGTGATTGTTGTTAATTGTTCCCTGCAAGTTAGTTCTTAAAAATCCTAAAAATACCAAAAAGAGATAGTTCTGTTCTTTATCAGCATTGTCATATTCAGAGTGTTTCATTGCTGTAGAATAACAATGGATTCAATTGATCTTCATTTACTTTTTCAGCATGATAGATTAATTTCTTTTCCAACAAGTGTATTTGTTTCCAACAATTTAAGATAGTTTCCTTTCCTGCAAAGTGTGTTTCCTTTCCAGCAATTTAGGATAGTTTCCTTCCTAGCAAAGTGTGTTTATTTCTTAGCAATTAGGTAGATCTTTATTTTTGCATGCACTTTCAATTCTGGCGAGACCGACAAACCAAGTCCCATTCATCAACACACTCGACCAAAACCCCCCATTCTAAGAAGTCTTATCGCAGATAGCTCCAGACACCTCCGGATTGATAAAAGTAAATGGTGATGCATTAACAAAGCACTACTTCGACCTCATCAGGGGTATCTTCAAGGAGGTAAGAAAAAGACTTGGCAACAGATCAAGGATGATTAAGTGGAAACTGTTAGGAGTGGGTAATCTCCTCTTGACTTCTATTTTATCTAAACCAAGGAGGGTGTTCCTAGAGGTATCCCTCAGTAGGGATTAATCACAATACAAAATTTATGTAGAATAATAGGGAAACAATGATACCCAAAATGTTGTGTAAACCCTTTAAGATTATCACTAATTTAAAACAATAGCTCACTACATAATGTAATCTATTTTAAGCTAATAAGGTCATCATTGCAACACAATGTGTTATGGAAAAAGGAGTGATCTAGCCTAAAGAGTTAAACTAGGTCAAACCCTCTTCCATAAACATTAGGACACAAATTGATCTTGGCCTCTACCCAAGAAGGAAAGCCAAACTATAGGGGTTATGCCCTTTTGTTGTATAGAGATGAATCAACCAAGTTCAACCAAGGTCAAGTGAGCAAGCTACGATAAATGGTCAAACCCTAGATGACAAAGATAAGCTTATAACTAATAGACGAAAACAAATCTTAGAAAACTAAAAGCACAATAGACATCAGGGAATAGTTTAGAACCTGGATCTAGGAGTAGAAATGGCAAAGACCAGGGCGCTTGGGCACCCTAGACCCTAATTAGGGTTATGTAGAACTTTTGAGTTTCACCAATCTTGTACCTGCCTGCTCTATCTTCTTCTCATAAATCACCTTCCGAAACCTGTTTCTCTGACCTGCACACAAGGAAAGAGGAAAAGGTTGTTGAACGCACAAGACAATTGAGAGGGGGGGATGAATTAGTTGACAAGGGTCATTAGACCTTGGCATATAATCACATTTTTCATGTGTCAAATCTAGGGCTATGTCCTAGGCTATTTGCAATAAGGGGTTCCATAGTTACCAGTCCACTAACTACTTCTACTGATCTGACTATTTCAAAGATTAACACTGCTAATTTGTTTGTTGTGAAAGGAAATTCTGAAAACACTAAAATAATGCTGAAACAATAAATTACTAAAATTGACCTATTCTAATCCACACAACTGTAAATATGCGTTTACTAGAAACAAGTATTAAACAAAAATAAATCTATCTTTATGAAAGCAGTAGACTATCTTTTTAATAGAATATGAAACAAGACACTGAAACAAAGAGATACTAGCCTCCTGTCTTGATGACGGGAGTGGGCCCTTGCTCCTCGCCTTCAGGATTTGAAGACTAAAGAAAAAACTCAGTACAAAAATATAATAACACAGTCTTTCTTCAGTCTAATTCCATCAATATGCTTGTATTCAAAAAGTATGTCAAATCTAGAAAATGGAAATTATAATAATCTAATAGGAATAATTTGTCTATCTTTATGCTGCTCCTACCTTAACATATATCAAATCAAGCGATGAGATATCTATTTGTTCTAACTGTCAGTTTATCTACGAGATATCATCAATCTCTTATTTTAACAACTATTTAACTACAGAGTAAAATCATGCAAACTAAAATAGGTTTTAGTGGTACAGAAGTCCCACTAAATCTAGAGTCTTAACTTAAATAACAACTAGGCAGCGAGGCCCTAAAATGTAGGTCTTTAACACATCTTTCAAAACTCATCCAAAATCAATAAAAGAGGAATTAGATCCCTAGCAGTCAACTAGAGTCTTCGTTGAATCATTTTGGTGTTGGCTAAGTAAACTCTAGAGCACTGCAATTGCCTCTGGAGATGTAGACTGATAGCGGTGCCAAAGACTCTACACTATCACCAGGAGCTCTGGAGACCGTGTGCTCTCGCCAAGAGCTCCAGAGATGCACCCATGACTCCTATATGGTTCCAGAGATGATCCACCCTTGGCTCCCCTGCTTCAAAATACCTCCAACACATTAGGAAAATGTTGGAGGCTGGTGTAGTATCCTTCATGTCAGCTCCAGAGATTATTAGGACCATCTTCAGAGATGCTCAAAATTACCTTTGCCTGTACAACTGCACCTATAGACACAAAAAGAGAGACTTTTTTGCACATTTTAATTAGTTTGTTGCACATTAGTCCTTCAATAAAAAATCATGACCCTCAACAATTCATCTCTCATTAATGTAATTAAAACAAATATTATCAGTCTATTATGGTGCAATTACCAGGACAACAGAATAAAAGGGATGGAAAAAGGAAGTAAAAAGGTGAATTATTCTAAGTGCTACCTGACACTCATCATCAGTTGTAGCTTAAAATTTCAAACCCTCACACATATTTAGATTCACATAGATTTAATTAACCCTTAGACTGTTATGATGATTAAGCATGAAAGCAAATAATAGAAACTGAATCAAATCAACATCAAACACAAGAGAACACCGGATTTACATGGAAAACCCAAGAAGGGAAAAACCACGGTGAGGATTAGCTCACAATATAAAGTAGTATCAACACCGAATTACAAAAGGCTCACTACCAGAATAGAGAAGAAGATAGAGAAGATTGTTACAAGGAGAAAACTATCTCAATGCAACAGAGGATTCCACCGAAACACCATCAACACCTTCGCAGTCATACTAAAGAATTGTAGACACCTTTTGCTCATTGCATCTAGTAATCTAACACATGAAAGCTTATACTGCACCACACATTCAACCACACTGTTACTCACATCACATCCATCACGCGCACACCCAATCACAATCCCTTGACACTCATTTATATTATCTTCAACCTTGAGAGCATTCTCCAAGGTCGGTAAATCACCTTAACCCAGAAAATTCAAATTAGGCCTGGACCTAAACATTCCCGTGGTGGAAAGGAATGAAGGCAGACCACAAAACATCTTAGCTTGGACCTAAATTCATCCAAGCACGCTACTCCATACTTTCACAATCACCGAAGCACCTCCGCAAATAGTGTAAACACCCAAGGTCAGCCAAACCTGTGTTAACACAATGAACTTTTAAGTACACGCTTCCTCGAACCCAAAGACAACTTGCGGACCACATGTAATGCTTCAACATAGTCTAGAGTATTCCACAAACATCCTGAAACATCCTAAAATCCAACAAATTCCTCTGCAACAAATTTCACCTGCTACACAACCTTATCTTGTTTATCCAGTATGCTTAACTATCTCTATCATGCACTGTATCTCTAGAAATCAACTTCCGGAGCACCAAACGATGAAAAACTTCAATAGAAGAAAAATATGAACCTTATAAGAACAATTCCAGAACCACAAGACTTGAAACCACTTTGCAGAGAAATGTGGAGCAAAGACATTTCTCCCAGACACCTCTGCATAACTCAGAAACACAGTCCACACACTGGTGAACACAACTTCCTCTGCACAATGAACCAGAACACCAAATTTAGAATATAACAACTCTTAACATCTCTTAACAACATATCCAAACCACAAAGATAGATCTTCAACATAGAGGAAATGTAGAGTAAAACTAGAGCACTACTCTATAAGCCAAAATGCCACTTCAACACACTGTTTCCTTTAATAATCAAATTTTCTCAAAAGCACTTGGAAACCAACCAACAGAAACATATTCTTAACATCTTCAGTATGTATTCAAAGCAACCAAATCATTTGCAGCAAAGTAACTCAACCAAACAACTCATACTATTGCAACAACCTCATACCTTATCTCTGCTCAACCAACCTCATCTCTCTTCAACCGGTTGATATAGTTGACACCAATGACAACACAAGGTTGTTGACATCAATGACAACACCGACTGCACATACTTGCAACAAAGGTTGTGTTGTGTATAAGGGATTTCCTTAGTCAAACCCTGTGTTGGTGTTTCCACCTCCACTACAATGATGATTAGATCCAAGAGTGCATGCCCTAGGAGGGCAGAGGCCATATCTATGATAATATGATAGAAATATGAATGCAAATGATGATGATTACCACAAGAGGTAAAACCCTAGTTGATGAAGACAACGTAAGATCATACACCAATGAGGAGTGTGATGAAGAAGGCTTGAAACTTCCTTCAAGACCTGCAAACAAAATTCAATAGCATTCACAAGTAGATAACAATTCCAAGCATGAAGAACACTTTATCATAGAAGATCACAATGTGAGAGAAACCTCCAATTTTGCATTAGGCAGCTTACTAATATTCATCTAGATGTAAAATGAATTAAAAAACTCCTTTATATATGCAATCCCACTCACTCATGACAAATAAAACTAAATGAGGCCAACAAATACAAACTAGGGAGGTGTTCTAAGCTAACACCACAAGAGAGGAGCTAAAGATCCCAACTGGGACCGGGGTGCTCGTGCGCCCTAGGCCTTTAGCCCTACAAACTCTGGGGAGTGTCAAATCTCATGGGCTTAGTCAAGTCCTAAGTTGATTATGTTGGGTTTATTCATCAGGATTGAGATTTTATCGTTTTATGCTCAAAAAGGTGTTAAAATAGGTCCTGATTAACAAAGGTAACAATTTAGGTCTAACCTAGTGCTAAACTTAGTGTAAAATGCTAGTGTACACATTTTACGATGAAACACAATACAAGATGCAAATATGCATGCTAGATTTGTAGGAATATGAATGCGATAGTTTACTAAAGATTTTTCCCTAGTTATAGAACATAATCTAGAAGATGTATACAAATAACATTCACTTGTTTAATATAGGTAAAAGATTTGTTTGTTTTGAAATGAAGTGGGTGATCAACATACACAGGCTCGATGCCTATTCAGTGGGCTATAGAGTTCATAGTTTTAGCAAAGAAGGAAGATAATGCAAAAAATGAAGGTACGCACTTTCTAGATTCCCAGATACACAAAAATAATAACAAGTGAAGAATATGCTTAGTTATCCTTTATCAAACTACACTTAATAATATATAACCATAGAAGAGACCTTACAAAGCTTGCAATGTATTTCATAACCTATCATATTCATCAAATCAATGGTTGCATTGATACCACGAAATGTGGCAAGGAGAAACCCTAACTGTGACTTGGAGATTTCTTTGAAGAAGCATACAAAATGAAGAAGTTCATATACTATTATTGAATACATATTTAAATCTTCATATAACTTTGTTATGAAACCTACTGAAGAAATGGAAAACTAGCTTAATTGAAGCCCTAGAAAGCTCTACACATCAGTTGCCTAGAGGATACAAAAAGACCAACCCTTAAAACAACTTTAGAACCTTTGTATATAACACACATTTTCCTTTTGCATTTTGGACGAGAATCACCTACCCTACCTACCTCCATAATGTTTGCACCTACTTGGTCATCTACATGTACTTCACCTTTATTCAACATTCATGGCATACTAGAAGGTAGACAAGCATTTGAACTGAGAAAGCTCATGAAAAAATATGTCATAGAGATTTTACAACACTTTAAAAATTCCTTTTAAAATGAATTTCGGTGCATTTTAACTTTGGTGAACTTTTCGATAGGTTCACAAGTTCGCAAACCTACCAAATTGCTGAAAATCATCTTGGTTCTCTTTCCTTTCTTATTTTCTTTCCTTCTCTTTTATTTTCGGCATTTTAATGTTTTTTGTGAACTTGAGAACTATCTCCCCTTTCTACCTTTTCTCTCTCTTTTTTTTTATCTCTTCTTGTTTACCATTTCAACATTTTGACAAACTTGGGAACTCATGAACCTTGCAAGCTTTTCTCACTTTTCTTTCATCTTTTAGACAAACTTGCAATCTATCAAACTAACTCTTTCAACATTTTAGCAAGTTCACAAACTCACGAACTCGCCAAAATCCACTTGCTTTCTCTATCTTTTGCCAACCTTTTTCTTCCTTCTTCAACATTTCAATGAGTTCACGAACTGACAAACTCACCGAAAGCTGCTTGCTTTTCATCTTCTTTGTCTCTACCTTTTCTTTTTTCTTCTTTGGCAAAATGGCAAAGGCACGAACCATTGCTTCAATGTTTAGGTGAGTTCACAAACCAATAGATTCATCGAAAGCCACTTCATTCTTTCTTTTATTTTCTCCCTTCTCTCTCCATTTCGGCAGTTCGACAAAACCTTGAACCGCCAAACTCTTTCGGCAGGTTCACTAGTTTTCTAACCTATTGAACCTTTGAAAGGTCTAACACTTAGGATTTTTTTAAGGATTTTCAAGATTTTTCAAAGGCCATTCTGGACTTAGGGGGTTTTTAAGGGATTTTCAAAGGATTTCACATACATCAAATTATCATGATTTTGGTAGGACACAAGAGGAAAATAGGAGAAAACAACAAAGGCCAAAACAAATTAATTTTGCAATATTAGGGTTGACAAAAATAGGTGCCAACATGTCTCATGTCGTAGGATTAAAACACTTGTCATGATCACATGTTGTCCTAGGTCTCAACCTTGCCTATATAAGCAAGGGATATCATTGTACATAATCATATTGTGTATCTTGTACCTTATATGTGTCATTATCATTCTTTGGAAATATAGCTTTTTTATTGCTTCTCTCTTGTTATGGAAGGTTGTTTTGATTACAGGTGATCTTGGGCATCTCTTGAGTCCATGGTGTGACTCGTACATGGTATTAGAGTTTCAGATCGATAATTTCCTTCCCTCATTTTAGAGAGTTTTTACCAAGAAGTTTCATATGGTGCATGCTACTACAAAACAAACCTTGCCATTGCATTTGAAAGGCTCGAGAGATGAATTTTGACATATATTACTTCATATTTTAGTGTTTGAAAATTTTCATCAATTTTTTGGGGTTTGCAAGAAATTCAATGTCATCAAATTTCGTACGATCCTTATGGATCCATACTATCATATAGTCTATACTGTACATCCATTATACTAGTCAGAAAAATAGGCGGGTACAATGGCGTTAGCAGTTTGTAGATTCTTCAACATATTTGGTAGAATATTCTTCCTCTTGTGTCATCTTGGTACACGCACGATTTTGATTTGTTGTAGATACATTTTTGTGTCAGTCGAACTTTGTCCTACATAGACATACTGATTGTCTAGTGGTCAAAGTTTTTAATTGGCGATCATTGGAATTTCATAGTGGATATTATGGTTTATGGCGGTTATTAATTGCTAGTTTGTGTTTTTGATGGGATGTTTTAGTTTAAGGGTTGAATCTCGTAGACAAAGAGGCGTTTAGGTCTTAGTCCCTTCCAGCCTAGGGGGATTAAATGCATGGGGCTACAATCGAGCAGCACCTCCACCTAGTGGGGCCACTAAATATCGCCACCTCTCGACTACCGACATCCACCTCGACCAATCCACAACACCGCTCTTTGTAGGTCCTTCTCTGAAATCACCACAACCACGCCATGGAAAATGCCATTGGCCATTAGTTCCCCCACAGTTAGACCATTATTCCAACCACATCCACCAGTTTTTATCCGCAGGTGCCAATGGACCGCTAATGCCCAGCCTAGGTGCCACCATCGGGCTGCCCACCATCCACTAAGGGGCCACTTTTGGCATGTTTACATGCCCTAATGGGGCATTTTTTCTAGAGCCATAATTTTTTTCCATGAGATCATATTTCCACAAAGAAATAGGCATTAATAAGCTAGTTTCAAGCACTTTGTAGTGGTATATGTATTTTTTGTTGATTTTACTATAGGTGCCTAATTTTGTTGTTTGAAGCACATACTTGCTTGTAATCTTCACCAAGCCATAACATGCACCCATAGTGTCGAAATTTCAACTTCTTATAGGCATTGGAAAGGTATTTATGAGAAATATAGATATATCCATTGCATTTTTCTTAATTCTACTTCAAATATCATATTTTTAGTTTGAGGCCCTATTGGGTATTTTCACTCATTGTTTGGAAAAAAATATTGAAATTAGTGGTTGTTTTTTCTTGGGGGGCTTCAATTTTAGTATTGATTCATATTAGGGAGGATGTAAGACAAACTATTACTAAATATTATTTATTTTTCTCTATTGGTACTAATTCTCTAATGGCTGATTCAAATTTATTTGAGCTCCTCGCTCCTCATAACTATCACTCATGGAAAATCAAGATGCAACAATTACTCCTATCTCACAGTTTATGGTCTGCATTGGATGAAATTCAACCTAAATTTACTAAGGAATATGAGAAATTTGGTCATAGGAACAAACTTGATAAGGCTATGGGTTTAATTGATTTACATGTTTCTCATAGCTTGTTGTTTCATATTGAGGATTTTACAACACCTAAGCAAGTCTGTGATAAGTACAAAGATCTCTTTGGTAAAGTTAGTGAATCTCATGCTTTGCAAATAGAAGTATAATTGACTTCTTTTTCTCCTGATACATTTGCTTCCATTGAGGATTATTTGGTTAAGTTCAAATCCATGAGATCTCAATTGGTTGGTTGTGGGAAAGATAAATCTGATAAGGAATGTATATTCTTGATTTTTTCTAAGTTAAAAGGGTCATATGTAGTTTTTTCTTCTACATTTTATTCCACTATGGATGCCTTAGGTGATTCATTCACTATGCCTTCTCTTGAGTTGTTTTGTGATCATTTGACTAGAGGCCATACTAAGCTTATTGAGTTAGATGCACTTCCCAAGAGTCATGCATTGGTATCTCAATCACCAAAAGGTAAAGGCAAGAAGAAACCAAACCTAAGATTGAATCAAAATCAGTTAATGAGCTCCCCACCTCTTCTAAAGAGGACAAACATAAGAAGGAGAAGTCCAAGTGTGCTTGTTGCAAGAAACTAGGACATGATGAGCATAAGTGTTATGAAAAAAGGATTGATGCGTTGACACAAATTCTTCAAAAGAACAATATTCAATTTCCTTCATCAATGTCACCTAGTTCATCTTGTTCTTCTACTCCATCATCATCTACATAGTCAAGGACAATTGGATTAGCTAATGGGACAAAAAATATGAAGATGAAGGGTCAAGGACTTTTTGCATCTACAAGTCTTCAATCACAGAGATGGCTTCTTGATTCTGGAGTTTCTCATCATATGCCTTCTTCACAGGTTATGTTCTCTTCATTTGAGCCTTATACTATGCCACCTATATTGATAGGTAACAACACATATATGAATGCAATTGGAAAGGAATCTATTGGTGTTGGGGAGAGTACCTTCCATATCGTATTGTGCATGCCTTATTTGTCCAACAATCTTCTAAGTTCTATATATTAGATTACTTGTGGTGGAATAGGGAGAAGTGTTGAGCTTACTCCTGATTTAGTGTTTATTAGAGACTTGGAGATTAGAGAGATTATTTTTATTAGGATGGTTGATCATGCATCTTGACTGTACACCTTTTCTCATTTTTACTTTGATGAGATGACAGTTCCTTTGACTAGTATTCACACTCCTCCATCTAGTGTGGATTATATTAATGAGGAGAAGTTTGGTCACTTGAACCTTGGTATTCTTTCATCCACTCCAGTTATTGAGACTTGTGCTAAGCTTCCATCTCCTCCACCTCTTGCTTCTTCAGAGTTTAGTGTTGATTCATCTTCTAGTGTTTTAGTTCAGCAGGATGTTTATTGTCTTTTAGATATAGCTTTGTGCGATGAGTATTTGACAGGTATTTTAGATTTGTTTTGTGAGTCCCATATTTTAAATTTGGAGGACACACTCGAGGATATCCATTTACTCTTTGATGACAGTTATAGAACAACTACTGTCCCATCATCTTTGTCTTCAAAGATTATTGCTCATGAGTTTTCCTATTGTCTTGGATTGTCACATTCTTTGATTAGGCACGGGGTTCCAGATTTTGTGGCATTTATTGATTATGACATAGAAGGATATCATATCATCAGTTTCCTCCACTCTACATAGTCCATAATTCCATGTGTCTTGTAATCAACAAGTAATAGTAATTAGTGGCCGTCAGGTCCCTTTGATCAGACTATCAACTTTTGCTACTAATCAAGGAATTGGCTACTTAGTGATTTACAAAATTGCCAATCATACAATCAAAGCCACAAAGGTAATTTTGATAGTGTCTTTAGTCTGTATCTTTTCGATGATCGGATGTTCACTCATGCATGCCCACTTGCATATCAAGAAAGTTGAATGCATGAGATGTCACCACATGCATTCACAATTAGACAATCACTTTTACTTGACCACACGAGCATCCAAAATCCTCAAAAGCATGCAATGTTGCTTCAAATTTGCATGGGTTTGTAGCCAACATTACATAGAATTGTTGCTGCTAGATTCTAAATCCATGCCAATGCCTATGCTAATAAAAGAATTCCAAAGACTCATCAGGTAGTTGAAGTGTTTGTTGAGAAAGACTAATGGACATTATTACTTGTCGACTATTTGGTTACTAGAGGAACATGAAACACCCCCATAGGATCAAATGGAGAAAACATAAATATGCTTAGGCTACCTACAAAAACTAATATTTAATTGGTTTTGTGGGATTCATCAACCTCCCACAATCTAGTTATTGGCCATGCAAATCTAGAATCTGGTTAACTCAATTGGTGTTTATGCAAAGCCGTGGATGCCTACATAGGCTGAGGTATAATAGATTAACTATGCTATAGGGAGGCATAATTAACGTTGTCAACTTTTTCCATACAACTTAGTTGGGGGCCAATATTCATGTACTACTTTTATATGGAGGTTTTAGAGCATCATGGGTTTAGGAATTGGCTTCACTAATGAGTTTGATAACCTTAAACATTTGGGGTGTAGAACGAGTGTCACAGTTTGTCAAGTGCACGAATATAGCGATTTGTCAACAATAAGTGTTTATCCATTGGATTTGCATGTGTTTTGTAGGTTTTTATGTTGAAGTAGAACTTACCTTTAAATGAAGATAGTTGAACTTGTCAATAAGTGAATATTAATCCCCTATAAATACACACTCAGGAAAGGGGAGTTTGGGCTTGTTTACAAAGGACTTCTATTGAACAAAACCTCTTAATAATGACTTAAGAATCTTGTGTACCGAGATAAATTTGGTGGACAGTTATTTACCCCTTGGATAGATTGCACCCAAATCCATTTTTTCTTTCGCTTTTATTATTTTTGTTTCTGTGTTTTTGTCAACTAAGCCATGTTATTTTTTTATTCAGAAAATTAATGAAAGTCTTTGACTTTCTACAAATGTGGCTCATGGGGTAAACCAAGTGTCATCTTATTTTAGTCAAATGTTTAAACCCTTTTTGGGTTGCACCAATTGTCTTCTTCTTTTAATCAAATGTTAAAACCCTTTTTGGGTGTATCACCATTCCCTCTAAACTTTTTGATACACCATTGATATGGTCTTAATTTTTATTTCACCACTTATCTATATTTGAGCTAAGAAAGAAAATTAGGGGCACTTAGAATTGGATTCAATATGTTAATTTGTTGATTTTGTCTTTTAATCAAATGTTAAAACCCTTTTTGGGTGTATCACCATTCCTTCTAAACCTGTTGATACAACATTGATAGGATCTTAATTTTTATTTCACCACTTATCTACATTTGAGCTAAGGGAGAAAATTAGGGACATTTAGAATTGGATGCAATATGTTAATGTTGATTCCTTTCAATCAAATTGATTGTTGTCTTGATTAGAGCAATTATTGTTTATGGGTTAGGATTGTAAAAGCTATTAAGGTGTATAATGATGTTTGTGAGATTTTTGTTTGGACTCAAACTAGCTCTTCATCAATTTCAAGTTATCTTATTATCGACATTGGATTGAGTGGGGTATTGGTAAATGGGTAAGATTCATTGTGTCACCCATAAATTAGAGAGAATTTTATTGGGATTTCCCAAGGAGATGTCATAGGCCAAAATTATGTCTTTCTTGACTGTAGCATAGTCTAAAGCACAATCCTTAAATCTTAAATTTTTACCCACTTAGCTAATAGGGTTTAGATTTTTTGGACTTGCCCTTTTTGGTGTATATTGTGTAAGTTTAGTTTACTCCCTTTCAATTCCACTCTTATCTTTGATATTGAAGATAATACAAATTAGTGTATTCATTGAAGTAAATAGTTTTCTTGGGACAATAATGGCATATTTAGGATCCTAAAAATGTAGAAAATTAAAGTGATTTATATATTTAAAGCCATCCTAAAAGCATAGAGAGTGAGCGAGTGAAAGTAAAGGAGATTGTACATTAGAAATCTTGAAATATAGGTTTTTCTCATTAATTTTGAAATTAGTTATTACAATGCACACAAAATAGTGATACTGGTGATTTTTAGTGCTAGTGCTTTTGTGGTATTCTGCTTAGTTATAGCCCTTGCATTCTCGTGGAGATGCACTTTGCCAATAGATGCTCTCCCAAGAGATAATCTACAAAAGTTGGGTCACCTAAAAATTTCTTATGAAGATGTTTTTAGTACAACTGATGGATTAAATGAGAGAAGTTAGTTGGAGTGAGCAACTTTTGATTGGTTTACAAAAGAGATTTGAGAGATCATAGAGTAGTTTTTGTGAAGATTCTTAATTTGCACAATGAAGAAGCTTATAAGAGTTTTAATGCTAAATGCAAGGGGTTCAAAAGGTTTAACACTACAATCTCACCAGAATCATAACTTCATGTTGAATCCTTGGTTTCAAAGCTTTGTCTTTTGAACTTATGCCAAATGGAAGCTTAGAGAAACATTTGTATCTTCAAAATGATGCTTGTGAATTGGATTGAAGAGGCCATTAGACATTGCCATTAACATAACAATTGTGTAATTAAGTTACAAGTTCAATGTAATTGATGTAGTGTCTAATACTTAAATTTATGTGGTACATTTCAACTTACGAAAGACATAATGTCAATACTAATATAGGGTCTAATACGTAGAGGTGAAACTCTAGTTAATATTTAATAGAGGCACGTTGCAATTTATTTTTAATACTTCAAAATGTAAATTAAATTCAGTATTTAATTATGAGATGAGATTTGATTATTTTATGTTAGAAGTATTTTTATCACAAAATGTGATGTGGCTCAATAAATCTAATGGTGTAAGATTCAATGAATTAAATCAAAATACATTTAATTTTGAGATGAGGTTGGGTGAGTTGTTAAAATTCTATTATCAATTTCTTTCATTATTGTCATAATATTTAGCCTCCCATACTACTGCACCGTAAGAAACCACAATTTACAACTCCACAACTACTGATAGTGTTATTGGTTGATAATAAAAAACTTGTGGAAAAAACTGTATATGTTGGTTGGCAAATGTGAAGAGAAAGATAGGCTTGATGAGGTTCATGACTTGGACAACTTGTCCCTGTCTATGTTGGTTTGTTTTATATGTGAGCATTATAGTGCTCATAATTGTCTCATGCCATAAAAAAAATCAGTCGGAAAATTTTCTTCGGTTGTTCCTATCGGCGTATTCCTTGAACCTCCTATGGGTGCAAGTGCTAGTGTATTGCAATGTGCCCCTTGTCTCTATAGATGTAATGGTGCAATATTGAGCATTCCTAAATGCTTTATGTCTAATATAAGTTTTTATTTTTTCTTTCGAGTAGTTATAACATATTCTCTTCTTTTCTTCTGATGATGGATCACGGAGTGTGATCCGAAACGTCGATCCAAATAAGCTACACACAGTTTTCTCCAAAAGCTCGATTACTATATCATAGATTGTGGAAATATCATGTGATCTGAAACGTCGATCCAAATAAGCTACACACAGTTTTTTTAAAAACTCGATTACTATATCATAGACTGTGGAAATATCATGTCTACTATAGTTATAACATCATTCAGAGATACAATCAAACCATAGCAAGCAAGACTTTCCTTACAATTTCATCTGAAATTTTATAAGAGAAAGTTATATGTGAGTCCATTAAGAAAATGTTTATTTAACAACAGATGCGTTTGAGGATTGTTTGGGTAATATGTAGCATTGGTAAAACAGGCTATTTTGGAGGTTAACCTGCAGCGCAGCGGAGCAATGAAGAACAGGGTGTTTACAGTGTTGGTGGCAGTGGTGGCGGTTTTGTTGGGAGTAGTAGCGGCGGAAGGGGATGGAGATCTGGTGGCGGAGTTGGTGAAAATGCAGGAGCAATCAGCAGGGGGAGTAATCCATCTGGATGATGCATCGTTGCAGCGCTATGCGGTGAGGGCGAAATCTCGATCATATTCGCTGCTCATCTTCTTCGATGCAGTGCAGATGAGGGACAATTCGGAGTTGCGTCTGCAGGAGCTACGCGCAGAGTTCCAACTAATGGCGGCCTCATTCATCCAAAACAACCCTGGCCTCACAAAGATCTTCTTCTGCGAACTCGAATTCAAGCAATCCCAGGCGAGTTTTGCTCTCATGGGCGTCAATTCACTGCCCCAAATCCGTCTTGTAGGTCCTGGAAACGCTAATCTGAAAGACTCTGCCGCTATGGACATGGCCAGAGGAGGCGGCACGGCTGAGAGTATGGCTGCTTTTGTGGAAGGGCAGACTGGTTTGAGCGTTGGGGAGATCGAACGGCCTTCCCCTGTTTCCAAAAAGCAGCTTCTTTTTGTTGGTGGGGTTGTGCTTGTGGCCGCCCCTTATGTGATTAAGAGGCTTCTCACGCAAGAAACCCCTCTTCATGACCCTAAGCTTTGGCTCGCCTTCTCCATTTTCGTTTATTTTTTCAGCGTCTCTGGGGCCATGTATAATATTATTCGGAAGATGCCTCTGTTTATGGCGGACAGGAATGATCCTTCCAAACTTGTCTTCTTTTTCCAGGGTTCGGGCATGCAATTGGGTGCCGAGGGTTTCGCCGTAGGGTTTTTGTATACCGTGGTGGGCTTGGTTTTGGCTTTTATCACGCATTTTCTGGTTTATGTGAGGAGTCAGAACACACAACGCTTGCTTATGCTGCTGGCTATGGCGCTTTCCTTCTGGGCTGTTAAACGGGTCATTTCTCTCGACAATTGGAAGACAGGTTATTCCATTCATGGTTTCTGGCCCTCTGGTTCTAATTAATCATCTCTCTCTTTTTGGGTTCCTTTTTCTTCACCTAGGATCTATGCTGCGTCCTTGATATTTCCTATCGAAATTTCAACTGTCTCGATGCGAGAATTTGAAATTTTTTTTGGCTATAAAAGTACTTAATGCTTAGAATTTACCTCTTTCTAGCACATTTTGAACTGTTCTTCCCTGAAATACTAAGCAGTTTTTCTAAACTATTGCTTTTCATCTTGGATGTGTAAGTCCATGGACTGCTTTATTTTCTTAGTCTCAGATGGTTCCATTTATTTTCTTCATTAGCAGATTGTATAATTGGAAATCTTATCCTAAAGTGGGGGAGCAGCTATAGTTGAGGGTTTCAAAGTTTAGGTGTATGTGGAGAAGGGGTTGAAATTATAGGGCCACTGTTTAATCAGAAATTTGTCACAAACTGCATATTTTGTCTTATCTTCCTTTTACATTTTAAAAACATTATTTGTTAAAATATAATAATTAGAAATATATTATAATATGAGAATTACTTATAGTAAGGATGTGGTCCAATGTAGGAACTTGAGGATTTAGAATTATGGAGAGACAGGTATCATGTGATGAGGAAAACAGATGTTACAGGATTATTTACAATCTTAGTCTAAAAATTCGGAGCCCCTGTTTTTTTTGCTTTCAGACTTTTAGCAGTTGTTTGTGGTGTGGGTTTAGAAATTTACCCTACAAACTTTAAAGTTTTTAATTCCACTCGATGCATAAGAAGGCATCTGAATATTTTAGATTTCCACGACTGGATTCTGGGTAAATTTTGGAAGGAAGTTTTTCCTTTTTGGATTTCTTAAAAAATTCCAATTAAAATTTTTACCATTAGCTGCACCTGTAAAATCTATTGCACTTCATGATTGTAAAAGACTCCTAAATATTGTCAACAGCACCCATTGAGAAATGTCAGGTAACCTCCTATGAGACCATAGCCTAAGTAAGAAAAGAAAATAAGGGACCCCAAAAAATTCAACAGTGCCTGATACAAAAATTAACTAAGCGTCTACATGGGATCCTACTCTTACTTGTGTATTTACATATAATGATATATGTTAACATGCTAGGCAAATAGAATGCGATCATAATCCAATTCAGAATGAACTGAATGTTAAAGTGTTGACATCCTAACGAGCACAACAATTTACTATATCTGGAGTGGGCTCAAATTTAACAACTTCAAATATTAAATTTTTAGAGTGTAGCATTATTCCAACCTATGAGGTGATGCAATCCTATTTTAATTTACAATCTCCAAACTCCCTTTTTGATTTTCAGTCATGAACCTGTTCAGTACATATAAAGTGTCCTTTGTGTAAAACGGTGTATGGGTTCGAATGAATAATAGATCATATAGCCTAATTCACTGCTCTACATAACACTCTCTTCACCTATTAGAGTTAGTGGAGCATAATAAATCAACAAAATAGATGTCCACTGCTGCTCATTGGCCTATGTTATCTTTTTCTGCTCTTATTAACCGGCAAAATGAGATTTTAAAAAAAAAGTTTAGGAATTCCTCTAATTCCTCCTAGTTTAATGTTTGCTCTCTTTACTGTATACATTTTCATCAACAAGATGACTTTCTACGACAGTAACAATAAACAGATTCAAACCCCTCTCTAGTTTATTTGCTAATGAAGACAGCTGCAAGCCTCTTTTAGATTCCACAAAATTACATTGATTCAATGCATCAAGTTAGGAAGAGAAAAAGGGTTATCTGCTGCATTTTCCAGTACTCTCTCTTGTATGGATACCCCATCAACTATGTATTCTGAAAATTGTGAGTCCATCTAAACCTATATTGATTTGCATTTTAGTATCCACTTGGATCACAGGTTGAAGCAAAGTGACAGGTAAGTACAGGATTTCATATCTTGCTGAATTTATTTCTAGAAACACCTAATGTTTCTTCTATGCTTCAGTTCCAACTACCAACAATCTCAATAAAGAAGATTTTTTTAACACCATACCCAATCCTTGCCACCATGAAAATATTGCGGGCCATACAGAAACACCCTTTTTATATCTTCTCTGTCAACACATTTTATCAAAAAAAATCCTTTACTTTATGCAAGAAGCATACTTAACGAAAAACCACACCCTTCAAGTCAAATCAGCCTACTTCTTCAGGGTCAATGGTGCCAATAATACTTCATGTCCTGTCCTGTTTCTCCAAGTCTAGATAGGTGGTTTTGGATGTCAAGGCAGCTTTAAAAAGCTAAAAGAACATGAACATAATTGAGGGCTTGATCATGCTAATCATCCGAGAGAGTATGTTTCTCATCAATTTGATGAAACCTGCCATCAGGATTTCCCTATGCCTAAGTATTCTGTGGTTGCTAGGCAGGCTTAGGTACATTGTTCGTCTCTTTTTCCCTAATGGAAGAAAATGAGTTGCATGTAGGTCTAGTTCGCCGAATGGCCAAGGACAGGACAAGCCATATCCCAAGAATCATTCTGTGTGTATAAACTCATACGTTAATAAACTATACCTTCATTGATACACATATATTTCTGATGGTGACTTGTAATGTCCTCTAGATTCATTTGATTTTTACGACCCATCTGAATGTATAGATAAAATTAATTCGGCTCATTCAGTCTTGTGGTGGGTGTAACAAGGTTGTATTTTTGTTCACTTGTTTCTCTGAGTATTTAGTTTTAGAGCAAAATCTCCAAACCTTGTTTAATTATTTTGGTTTAGAATTTCACGAACTTGGCTGTTTCTGCAACTATCTATCTAGTTAATTCAAATATTCATTTAATAATGGACACATGCGTATCTTACAAACTCATTCATCTCATGGTGTTTTTAGGAGTGTCCATCCATCCACCTGTTTCACTATGTAATTTGTTTATAGTTTTTTAAGTTTTTAACCACTATTTTAGTTTTTAAACTTACAACATGGATAGCAAGGATGCTTGAGATTGGGATTGATGATCTTTTTATGGTAACATAGTTGTTGTAGACTGCAACTTAATTTCGAGTGGCTGGTAATGAATCTTGCACTAAATAATCTAAAATTGATTTGTTGCATGTCGAGCTGTTTGAGTGAATGTTGGAATCATGTTGATGATATGAAAGGACAAAAGATAGCCTTAAAAACTTTGTACTCCAGGGACACACCCCCTATGTTCTTTGACCCCGTCCCGCACTGGAAATATTTTGGGGATGCGGGGACGAGTAGGAAATATCCCCCAACCTCAGAAAAAATAGGAAATGCCCCTGGTATGGCAGAAAAAAATTTGGAAACGTCAGGGGATGGCCAGCTGCCCCTAGGATGGCCTGGGGATGGCTAGATGTCCCTGGGCATCCCCTACAGCCCAGCACTCGTATTTCTGATTGCTTTATAGACCCTGAACCTGAACCTGCAGTTTATGCTCTTGATGACCTGTTAAAGAAAACTTGAACAAAGCCGCCTTTCTATTATTTGCCGTTAAATAAAGACCAAGTAGCTGCTAAGTTGGCTGCAAGAAAACGAGTTCAACAAAACAGACAGCAGGTCACTTTAAAAGTATGAGTGGAGCTGCTATTAGTGCACGTGTTTTGATTTTTAAGTTTTAACATTTCCATATGCAAATTTTTGATGCAGTTACATCTCAAGAAAGGTGGACGATATACATACATACATAGAAAATAGAAAAATGGAAAATGCAATTTGTAGAAAAACAAGCTTCAACCTTAGCAAACGATTTCAGTGGCTTTCTTGTTCATGCTGTGAGGATAGTTGTATAGCAGTTTTATACATAATGTTAAATGATTCTTCTTTACTGTTATTTACATGCTGTGAAGACAAACACATGGTCCACTCGATTGTTTTCTATGTTGCAGCTGCTACATTGTTTTTAAGGACTCAGGGTCAACCAATGGAGATTGTGAATAAGCCATCTTTAAAAGGCTAATAGCATGTGTAAAGCTGCTATTTTGTGTTGAATTCCCTTAACTTTCTAGTATAAAATGCAAATTGTTTTAATAACTTGGTTATTTCGGTAGATCTGGCAGTTATATAATTATAGAAACTAGTAACTAGTAAAAGCACCTAAAGGTGCTATCAAATGGCCGATAAGCAAAGATATTTACAGTCTTTTTGGCCAAGCACTGCACATTTATATTTTTTAGAGCTATTATATGCATTGCTTAGCGGACAGTTATAAATATGTGTCTATAAACCACTTGGTAGCACTCTTAAGTGTCTTAAGACTTTCAGGGGTATGATAATTTAAGAGATTTTGGATGGGATACCCAAGAGTGTCCCAATAAATATCAACTGTAAGAACTTGGAAAAATTTATAACTTTTTATAGTCAATTTGTACAAACAAAACATAGTTTTGTTGTATTTTCATGCTTGAAGTGGGGAGTTCAATGTTCTATTGAAGTTATAGGAGGTTATCCATTTTTTGTTTGGATGCAAGGGTTGCGTTTTAGTGTGGTGGAAAAGAATAAAAATTCTTTTGCTTGGAATAATTTTAACTTCCATTAATGTTCTTAACAAATATCTTATAAATGGGTCATATCTTTATTGTTAGGTTGTATCCATTCTAAAATCTATATTTGTAATTTGCAAATTCAAGTTGTAATTCACAATTGAAGGCTGCCAACATCTATTTGTTCCATTTGTATTTTGTTAAATCATATGATTGGCATAGCTATAATATAAAATGGGAAGTTGCCAATTAGGTTCTGCAATTTTGCTTCTTGTTCTTCACTTTTTATTTGTTTACTCCACTTAGATCTTATGCTTTGTAAAATTATGATGACTTTAATTTTAGTATAATTTATCATTCATTGTGGAAAATGACGATGGGTTAATGTGTTTTTGCCGTGTGAAAATAATTCAATGAAATGACAGATATGGGATTAGATTTTGTTTTCAGTTTTCGGTTTTCAGTTGTTACATTGCCAATTGCATTTGGCTTTTCATTGTCAGTGCTTGGAATCATAGTTCAATAACTCAGGCTTGGCAAAAACTCAGCAGGCCAAAATGTTGACTTAGACTCTTGGACTCGGCAAGAACTAGGCATTTTAAGAAAATACATAAATTCATAAAATAGAGTTAAATAACATGCTAACTAGTGTTAAGAAATGAATTTAATTCTTGCATAGCTAGGAAAAGTTGTTGAAAACTGTTTAAATCAGTGGCAATAAAAATAAATAATGCCCGGTTGGGTCGTTACACATTAGCTGCACCTGTAAAATTTATTGCACTTCATGATTGTAAAAGACTCCTAAATTTTGTTAACAGCACCCATTGAGAAATGTCAGGTAACCCCCTACGAGACCATAGCCTAAGTAAGAAAAGAAAATCATGGAACCACTGACCCCAAAATATCTCCCAAAAAATTCAACATCGCCTGCTACAAAAATTAACTACGCGTCTACATGGGATCCTACTCTTGTGTATTTACATATAATCATATATGTTAACATGCCAGGGAAGTAGAATGCGATCATAATCCAATTCAAAATTGAACTGAATGTTAAAGTGTTGACATCCTAACAAGCACAACAATTTACTATAGCTGGAGTGGGCTCAAAGTTAATAACTCCAAATATTAAATTTTTCAGAGTGTAGCATTATTGATTATTCCAACCTGTGAGGTGATACAATGTTATTTTAATTTACAATCTCCGAACCCCTTTTTTGATTTTCACTCATGAACCTGTTCGGTACATATAAAGTGTCCTTTGTGTAAAACGGTGTATGGGTTCGAATGAAAAATAGATCATATAGCCTAATTCATTGCTCTGCATAACACTATCTTCACCTATTAGAGTCATTGGAGCATAATAAATCAACAAAATAGATGTCCACTGCTGCCCGTTGGCCCATGTTATCTTTTTCTGCTCTTATTAACCGGCAAAATGAAATTTAAAAAAAAAAGTTTAGGAATTCCTCTAATTTCTTCTGGCTTAATGTTTGCTCTCTTCACTGTATACATTTTCATCAACAAGATTACTTTCTACGACAGTAACAATAAACAGATTCAAACCCCTCTCTAGTTTATCAGCCATTGCCGATTAAAGATTGCAACCCTCTTTTAGATTCCACAAAATTACATTGATTCAATGCATCAAGTTAGGAAGAGAAAAAGGTTATCTGCTGCATTTTCCAGTACACTCTCTCGTATGGATACCCTATCAACTATGTATTCTTAAAATTGCGAGTCCATCTAAACCTATATTGCTTTGCATTTTAGTGCCCACTTGGATCACATGTTGAAGCACAGTGACAGGTAAGTACAGGATTTCATATCTTGCTGAATTCATTTTTAGAAACACCTTATGTTTCTTCTATGCTTCAGTGCCAACAATCTCAATAAAGAAGACTGTTCTAACACCATACCCAATCCTTGCCACCATAAAAATATCGTGGCCCATACAGAAACACACCCTTTTTATATCTTCTCTGCCAACACATTTTATCAAAACATCCTTTACTTTATGGAAGAAGCATACTTCACGAAAAACCACACCCTTCAAGTAAATGAGCCTACTTCTTCAGGGTCAATGGTGTCAATAATACTTCATGTTCTGTCCTGTTTCTCGAAGTCCAGATAGGTGGATTTGGATGTCATCTTCTGGAACATTGACTTGTGTCATTCAAGATCTCAAGGCAGCTTTATAACATCTGAATGTGTAGATAAATTTAATTCAACTCATTCAGAATTGTGGTGGGCATAGCAAGGTTGTATTCTTGTTCACTTGTTTCTCTGAGTATTTAGTTTTAGAGCAGAATCTGCAAACCTTGTTTAATTATTTTGGTTTAGAATTTTACGAACTTGGCTGTTGCTGCAACTATCTATCTAGTTAATTCTAATATTCATTTAAAAATTGACACATGCGTATCTTACAAATTCATTCATCTCATGGTGTTTTTAGGAGTGTCCATCCACCACCTGTTTCACTATGTAATTTGTATTTATAGTTTTTTAAGTTTTAAACCACTATTTCAGTTTTTTAAACTTACGACATTGATAGCAAGGATGCTTGAGATTGGGATTGATGATCTTTTTATGGTAACATAGTTGTTGTAGACTGCAACTTAATTTCAAGTGGCTGGTAATGAACTTGCTCTAAATAATTCAAAATTGATTTGTTGCATGTCGAGCTGTTTGAGTGAATGTCGGAATCATGTTGATGATATGAAAGGACAAAAGATAGCCTTAAAAACTATGTACCCCAGGGACACATCCCCTATGTTTTTTGACCCTGTACCCCACTGGAAACATTTTGGGGATGCGGGGACCATTAGGAAACGTCCCCACCCTCAGAAAAAATAGGAAATGCACCTGGTATGGCAGATTTTTTTTGGAAATGTCAGGGGATGGGCAGCTGCCCCTAGGATGTCCTGGGGATAGGTAGATGTCCCTGGTCATCCCCTACAGTCCAGTACTCTTATACTCAGTTCTGTTTGCTTTATAGACCCTGAACCTGAACCTGCAGTTTATGCTCTTGATGACCTGTTAAAGAAAACTTGAACAAAACTGCCTTTCTATTATTTGCTGTTAAATAAAGAGCAAGTAGCTGCTAAGTTGGCTGCAAGAAAATGAGTTCAACAAAACAATCAGGTCATTTAAAAGTATTGATTTTTAAGTTTAAACATTTCCCTATGCAAATTTTTGATGCAATTACATCTCAAGAAAGGTGGAAGATATACATACATATATAGAAAATAGAAAAATGGAACATACAGTTTGTAGAAAAACAAGCTTCAACCTTAGCGAACGATTTCAATGGATTTCTTGTTCATGCTGTGACGATAGTTGTATAGCAGTTTTTGACATAATGTTAAATGATTCTTCTTTACTGTTATTTACATGCTGTGAAGACAAACCACACGGTCCACACGGTTGTTTTCTATGTTGCAGCTGCTACATTGTTTTTAAGGACTCAGGGTCAACCAATGGAGACTCTGAATAAGCCATCTTTAAAAGGCTAATAGTATGTGTAAAGCTGCTATTGTGTGTTGAATTCCCTTACCGTTCTAGTAAGAAAATGCAAATTGTTTTAATAACTTGGTTATCTCGGTAGATCTGGCAAAGCACCTAAAGGTGCTATCATAGATATTTATAGTCTTTTTGGCTAAGCACTGCACACTTATATTTTTTAGAGCTATTATATGCATTGCCTGGTGGACGGTTATAAATATGTATCTATAAACCATTTCATAGCACTCTTAAGTGTCTTAAGACTTTCATGGGTATGATAATTTAAGAGATTTTGGATGAGATACCCAAGAGTGTCCCAATAAATAGTAACCATAAGAATTTGGAAAAAATTACAACTTTTTAAAGTCAATTTGTACAAACAAAACATAGTTTTGTTGTATTTTCATGGTTGAAGTGGAGAGTTCAATATTCTATTGAAGTTATAGGAGGTTATCCATTTTTTGTTTGGATGCAAGGGTTTTGTTTTAGTGTGGTGGAAAAGAATAAAAATTCTTTTGCAAGCATTACTTGGAATTATTTTAACTCCCATTAATCTTCTCAAAATATCTTGTAAATGGGTCATATCTTTGTTGTTAGGTTGTATCCATCCTAAATTCTATATTTCACCAAGTCCTGTTTTTAGGTTGGAAGTTGGTACTTATTTTTAGTGTTAGACTTGCTTAAGGGGTCTACTTAGTCTAGATCTCAATACTATATTGAAATTATGTTGATTTTTGAATTATAGGAACAAAGTGGAAATATTTTGTGTGGATTTACTCTATTACTTCAAATTTCAGTCTTATTTAGAAAGAAAAATTAGACACATTCATCACTTCTACCCTTTCTAATAATATTTGTTCTCATTGTATATGTTGTAAACAATTAATAATGAATACAAGAGTGTAATAATGTTCTTCAAAATATATTGTCATTTTTCATTTTCTAATTTAGGTTTTTTTGTTGTGAGATTGAATTTTTCATGTCATAGATTTCACCTTCTCTCAAGCTGAAATGACAAATGTTATAGAAGACGTAAATGTTTTTTGAAGTTTATAAGTTTAACAAACATAATAAGTTTGAAACCACATCTATACAAAAAACATGTATCATTTTATGTCCTTCAATCTAACTACATCTTGGT
The DNA here is from genome assembly GCA_027924645.1 of Cunninghamia lanceolata. Taxonomy (NCBI): domain Eukaryota; kingdom Viridiplantae; phylum Streptophyta; class Pinopsida; order Cupressales; family Cupressaceae; genus Cunninghamia; species Cunninghamia lanceolata. The sequence goes on from BSBN01000831.1 coordinate 3,420,725, forward strand.
ACTTTTTATTTTTACACATAGCATTAAAGTATATACAACCCTCATGCTAAACCTTTTTGGGCTGCATGCTAGTAAAACAAAAGTAAAGCTTACATAGTTAGGGTTGGGTTTTGGAGTGTGTCTTTAGTTCAAAGGGTTTGAGAGCATCCTTGCAAAAGGATCGCATTTCTTTGAGACTTCTTGTTTTGGCATAAGTTGGGGGGGATGTTGGCAAAAGTTGTGGACTAGGGCCTTACAATTGCATTTTCTTAAAAGTTTCCAAGGCATTTTCATTAAATCCATTTTTTGCATATCCTACAATCATTCTAGTTCACAAGACCACATCTCTTTGAGATATCATGTCAAATAATTAAAGTGCCTTGCGTATGTTTCCACATTTTGCATACATGTCTACTAGGGTGCTTGCAACAATATGGGACAAATTTTGGACTTGATTATGCTTTTACAGAAGTCCATCCCTTGTTCTAAAGCTCCCATTTTGTCATAGGTGGGGAGGATGTTGGTAAAGGTTGTGGAATTTGGCTTTATGCCTTCAACTACATTTGCTTAAAAGTTTCCAAGGCATTTTTGATACACCCATTTTGTGTATATCCTACAATTAGTGCAATCCATGAAACAATGTTCTTTTGAGGTATTTTATCAAACAATTCACATGCCTTATGTGTGCTTCCACATTTTGCATGCATATGTATCAAGTCATTTGCAACTCCAATGTTAGACAAAAGACCCTTTTCCATTATGATTTTATGGATGCCCATGCTCTATTCGAAATGACCATTTTAGCTCAGGCTTAGAGGATGTTGGCAAATGTTATGGAGATTGCATTTACTTAAACATTTCTAAGGCCTTTTCAACTAAACCATTTTGTGCATATACAACAATCATCACATTCCATGAAACTACATTTCTTTGGGGCATTTCATTGAAAAACCTTAAAGCCTCATCAAGAACACCATTTTGTGCATATCTTGCAATCATGGCATTCCATGAGACCACCTTTTTTAGGCGTTTATTAAACAATTCATGTGCCTTTTTGTATTCTTCCACACTTCAAACACATATCTACTAGGGCATTTGCAACTACATGTTACAAAAGTCCACTTTTTATAATGCTTTCATGGATGCCCATACCCTATTCTAAAGCTCCCATTTTGCATACGCTGGTAGGATACTAGTAGAAATCATGGAATTTGGCTTGACACCTACCCCTTGGATTTGTTCAGAAATTTCCAATGCATTTCCAACAAACCCAGTTAGTGCATATCTTGAAATCATTTTAGTTGATGAGACCACATCTCTTTGAGGCATATCGTCAAACAACTCAATTGCCTTGTTTATGACATTTTGAACACATCTACAAAACGAAGGAAAGAAACAAAATAAAATAATATTTTGCAATGTTCTTCTCATATCAACTATATAATAAAGGGAATGGATTAAAACAAATGCAATAGAGAAATTTAAAACATTAGAACTTACTTTGTATTCATTCGTTTGTTCGTTCGTTCATTGAGACATATAGTGAGCGAGACATGACGTAGAGTAGTGAATATAATGGCAAAAGAGGAAATAAAGTGAATCACAATTGTTGGTTTGTGCCATTATAAATTACATTATAACAACAATTGAAAAGGGCATGTGTGTTTCTGCATGTATAGAGTCTTTGGGCACAAAAATATTTCTCGACACCATAAAACTTATGGAACACACTTTAGAGCATCATCAATGGGTGTGTTGGAAATTTTATACATGTGCCCTTATTGATGATGATCTGAAATTTATGTCATATATCTATGCTTGAGATTAAAAGGATGCATGTAGGGGGTCTCTTATACACCAAATTAGTGACTTAAAAAATATACAATTACTTTCATACACCCTTTTCAATGTACAATAAGCACACTTGTTTGCTTACTTTAAAATGCAAGAAAATATCATAGCATCATCAATATGATACATCATAGCATTATCAATATGATACATTAGAGCATATGTTGGATGATGCAACATGCAATTGGGTATGCGTAAAATGAAATTGGTACCAAGGAATGCCTTGACAACAAGCATGTGGCTTCCAAACATGAGAACCACAACCATTTGTAGAAAATCCTTGAAAGTATCTCTGTTGTTGTTTGCATTGAATTCCTTGAAACTTTCAATGTAGTCACCTCCCTACAAAAGGAAGGCATTCCCCAAAGTAGCCTCTCCCAACATTTCTTCCAATTTCTTGGCCTCCCTTGTAAACCCTAGAGGATGGAAGGCCTCTAGCATTTTCAAAATAGATTGTAACTCCTTGGTGTTCCATAATTGGGCTATTGTAGAGCTTTCTTGGGTCTCCAACTGCTTGGATTCTAGTTGGGTAGAAGGCCTCGAGAAGAGGATGTTTTTACAAACTTATGCATGGGTTCAATTTTCAAACATTGTTACCTCTAGTTCTTATTATTGATGTTCTTTTGTTGATGATGAAGAGTACATAAAAGTATGGTGTTTTGAATTGCATTGAATGGGCTTGTTTGTATAGAAGGTAGGTTGTGCACATGTAAGAGCCATTAGGGTTTGCTAGTATGGTCAGTTTAAAAAAATGAGATTTACATCAAATACAATGATGGAGACCCACACAAGAACTTTAACAATAGAGAGCAATTCATAGGTGGTAGGGAATAAAAAAGGTAAGAAAATATTCAGACATGTCAAAGGCACAAGTTATAGAATGGGCTTAATTTTGAGTACATATTGTAGATATTTAATATAAGATTGCACCAAAAGTATCAATGATAGGAGACCCACCATTAGTTGTGTCTTTAATATTTTCCTCAATTTTATTTCTTGGAACAACAAAACCAACTAATTGTTACATTATTTTCAATTGAACTCGCATCCAAATACTCTTTATATATATATAATTTATTTCAGTTTTAATTTTATATCCATGTAATGTACTCATATTATCTTTTCATTTAGTTGAGAGATAAATAAATTACTTCAAGTTAGTGTCATAACGCCATTCTTCATTAAGTTGGGAGCAAAAACATTGTTGTAAAATTGCAGCATACCAAACTATGCAAATTTAAGTATCAATATAGTGCTTTTTATGCATTAACTTTCGTTAGAGAACACAAACTCATTTTTAACATAGATCTAATATGTGCCAAGAAGTGTCTAGAAGACTCAAGTGTCAACCCCTATGATCTTACACTTATGTTGTGGCAATTAGACCCGAGACTTTTGGATACCTCTTTGCACATGGCAAAGTCAAGTTGATATTTAAATATGATACTTTGTTTAGAAGGTTTTCTTATAATAATAATAATTATTTTATAATATACTTGGTTGGGATCTAGAAACCATACAAAAAAGGTGCTTATCCATTTGCCACCAGGTCCAACATCAACCAACTATACCAGGGATCGATGAGATATCAATTCAAGGCAAAACAATACTATTAAAAACACCACCCACATATACACCCCAACATGAAGTTCACCACAAAACACAACTAGTCCAAACCAAAACTACCATAACTGCCATAACCACTAGAACATGAACCATAAAAATGTAGCCATGAACCAAGCAGCCCACCATAACTTGACAAGCAAAAACAACCACCGCTGTCAAAACCTCAACCCACAAAGTATAACCCCCACCTAGATCACAATCAGTACAAAAAGAACAAAGTCAACCGAGGGCTAAGGAAAAATTTCATAGGCCCCAATACCCCATTATTCATCTTTTCAATACATTTATCACAAGACACGACCTTACTCAAAGGAAGGACTATCACCACATCATCAGAATCGTCCCCATTACAAAACTTTGAAAATGCAAGAATAACATCAATTGGAAGAGAGATCACGACCCCTTTCACAATTTCCTCCGCTGCCCTCTACAAACAAATCAACCTCCATTTTGTTGCAAGAAGTTGCTCCAACACAGTTGAAATAAACCTTGGCTTGATGAATGACCTCTTCAATGTCATCATGGAGAAGAAAAGAACTAGTATCATTCAAAAGCATAGAAGCACAACTTAAAGTTTGAGCCACATCAAATATACCCTCCGTCCTAGCATATGACTTGGGTCTAGAAGCAAGTTATCCATGGCGGACCTAATACCCACACTGGGAGCATCGTTAAGGTCTGTAGCCAACTCCCAAATAGACACCAACTACTGCCTTAAGTCTGGTTTTTTTAATCTCCTGATCAACAAACGCTATGAAATCAACAACTGTTTCTTCTCTTGAGACTTGTCACTTCCTTTGTCAACCTTTCTTCTCCAACATAATCCCTTTCTCCCTCGCATTCTCCACCTTGAACTTCCCACCCCTATCCCCAAAAGTGGACACCATTAAGAAACCAAAGCAAGAGTTGTCAAAAACAAGACTGCCATGAACAATCTTTACACACCAAACAATGCTGCCAACTACAAACATGTTAAGTGAGCTTACCAAAAAATAATGAAGGCCATCCCATTCGAACATACCACCTCCTTAACCACAATCATTTAAAAAACACTCCTCCCCCGCCAATTCGTTATTGAGTTCTTCTTAATTTATTATTATTATCATGAGTACATATTTATATCAATTTTGGCCTTTCATTTTCACATGCATCCAACCTCCCAACACTTGTGAAAAGCCATGTTGTAGTCTGTAAAATGTGCCTAAGCACAAATCATTTATTTAGTTATTAAAATTTCCTTGTCAAAACTCTTTTTTTCTTTTCAAAAGCAACATTTTTAACAGAAATCTAAATTATCTTACATATTCAAAGTGAAGAGTTTACAGAGGTACAACACAAAACAACAAAAGAATATGCTACACATTTTGTATGAGTAGTTTCAGATCATTTGAGAAGTCCTAAAAGTATTATTTTTAACATTTTTATAAGGACAATCCCTCTAGCTATAATGCAACATCTAACCATAAAAGAAAAATCACTTAGTAGTTTACTCCATAATAGCATAACCTTTCATTCCTAATAAAATCTGGATGAAAATAGACTAAGAAGAATATCAAACACTTTAGAACTCACAAAAGTTATAATTGTTGACAATATCCATAAGGAATATTTGTATTGATTCTAGTTGAAATTTTAATGTACCAAACCAATATGTTAGCTTAAATCCCTCTCGCTATGGATGTTCATGCCTCATATTCGACAAGACACAACCATTGTTCTTATAGTCATGTTGTGTGTATATAGATAATCACCTGGAATTGAATGGGTGCCTTTTAAAACTCTATCATGAGTAATATTATTGAAGTGCTCCTTTTCTAAATGAGCATTCAATTGACAATCATATTTTGTTCCAATAAATGTTTGATTATAGATGGGACACACCAAACTTTCAATACTTTGCTTTTGTGTAGACTAGCTTATTTGGGATTGGAGTGTGGAGATCTAGGTTGCAGAATGATTAACTGCACTATCAAAATCTAGTGCCATGAATGATCTATGACTAACATAATTCTCATTTTCAGATACTAATTTCTTAAGTACTGCACTTCTATGAAGACCAATTTCTTTGAGCACAATTGTGTTGCCACAAAAATCACATGGCGCTGTCTTAGAACTACATCTCATGTTGAGAATATCCATGTATTCAACCATGAACATCATTGGGAGCATTCCTTGCTTGAACCATGTCCTTGTATAGCTTACAAGTTATAATTCTCAATGGGCAAACAAAAGATTGGTGAATCACCTGTCAACAGAGAATGCATGTTATTATTAAAAACCTAGCATATTAAAATTCATTAAAACAACTAATGTAGGATCATAGAGGTCCATGATCTCTTTACCCTCTTATGCCACTGACAGTTCATTTTTTGAGAAAAGGGTAAATATATTTCATCCTAGAGTCTCTCTTGATTAATTGGCTTCATCGACATGGATGCATGGCAAACATGTTGAACTTCACATAAAATGGCCAACTTAAGGGGTGAGATTAAATTGTAGAAATAGGGAAAGAGAAAGATACCTTCCAATGTATCTTATAAAATCCTTGTGGAAATAAATTCAATCTAATAGTTTCTTGGCTTAGTCTCAAATAAGATATACCCAATGTTACAATGTCTTTCACTTGCTCAGGGTGCATGAGATACATATAATATGCAATTCGTGCTCCAAAATCCTTGGCCACAATTGTAAAACATAGGGAAGTCAACATTTTAGATGTGAGTAGGGGATTCTAGATTATCAAGGGCCTATAAATTGATTGAATAGTTTTGGGTACTTAGTTTTTGAATACTAAAGGCATTAAGAAGCCTGACCATATTCTCCATAAGGTCTATAGAGTTGCCTTTCTCTATTTGGAAAGGTTGATTAGAGTTTCCCTTGAGATGATCTATAGAGTTGCCTTTCTATAGTTGGATCAAGTATTTCTCCCACTCTACTCAAGATTTTTTAATGTGCTCTTAGTTTATTGTTCTTATAATTATATGTTTGTCCCTATTTGGGCAATTGCATGAAATCCTACATTTGCAAAGGCAATCATTTCATGATGCCATGCATACCAAATTTTAGTTAAGTCATGCAATAACAACACATTTGGACCTAAAACCAAATCTCATTAAGGGATGGACATATAAATATAAGGACAAGAAACTAAGAGCACATTAAAAAAGCTTGAATAGTGGGAGAAATACCTAATCAATCTTTGTAGCATGTAATTTCAGTTCCCCAATTTCTCAAATGATTTAAATTATTGAAGTGTGCCATTAAAGAGATCACAAATGTTGTTATTGTTATTACTTCAATCATGTGGTAGCTATATATATTTCAGGGTTTTTCTTTTATTTTCTTTTCAGCTACAAGTGTTATAAATAAGTTATTGGTTGTATGTCAAGATGAATAAAATAGAAAGAGAATAATATTTTTTATAACCAAATTTTTTTGAACAACCATTTAATTATGGCAACTAAGTACAACTACTTACTAAAAAGAGTTCACATAAGCAATGACCTATTGGTCAAATTACATAAATTAATATATATGCACAATGACAATGAAAGCAATAAAATTTTGTTAATTTGTGTGTTGACTCTCATGTAAATTCTTAATTCAACTCTAATGCTATCTAACAAGGATCTATAATGTATAGATGAATGCCTTATCATAGGCATATTTGAAGTTTTCTTATTTTTTTAAATAGTTGTCCTTTATTGTCTTCTAAAAAATGGCCTCTTATAAAATCCATCTTGAAAATCAGTCTTCCTATCCTGTATTGTCCCTATCCCAAAAATTTGGTGTAACATATGCGGGAATGAGAGATTTAAGATTTCTTCTAAAGCTCTCATTAAGAGATAATTTTCGGAGTCCTTTTTCTAAATGATTGCTTATTCATAGTGTGATGGAAATTTATGCTATAGTGATTCCATAATATACCGTAAATAGAGCTAACAAAAACTTAATTTTGAGAAGTTTTGGAAATCCCATGATGCATTGCATTAAAGAGGTAATCTATCATGATGAATCACGAACTGTACCTTGTGTGAACCCTATGCTTGGCCTACCAGGGAGTGACATGATGTTGCAACATATTCACATGAGAAGAATCCCACACATCGCCTTAAGTGCATGACATAAATACACATGCGTAGGGACTTGGAAACTTAACAAATTCCTAAATATCACAACTATTTACAAGAAAGAGAAAATATGCAAGGTACTTACTCCTCTAGTGTCACTACATTTGAATGTTGCTAGGGGTCTGGAGATTATTGAGACAAATGACACTGTTTGGAGCCTTGTTAGTTCAATGACACTCTCTGGGGCCATCGGGAGCCCTACAAAAATGTAGATTGTAGCAATGGTCCACTTTGTCTAGCAATCTGGAGCTATCTTTCACCAGTTGCATCATCAGAAACCCTACAGAATAATTTCAGAGGTGAAAATATCTGCCCTAGTTGAGGTAAGAACATTGATAGAGGGGGCTGCCATTTCTAGTTTTCAAGCCCCTTTCTTTTTTCTTGGATAGAGGGGGCTACCATTTTTGGTTTTCAACCCTCCTCTTTTTTTGATAGAGAGGTCCTCCATTTATGGTTTTTGGCCCTGCCTGTTTATTCACTGATATTGCATTATTTTTGGAATGCAAGGGGTTAAGACACTATACCCATGGAAGAAAGATCTTCTAGGGTAAAATGCTCAATTCAAGCTTGTAGTTCTACAATAAATTCCTTTTTAGATGTTGGCCTATGTAAACCTTCAACCTATTGCCATTGAGTGGGAGGGTCCTATTGCTTCCATTAATTGGAAATAGTTGCACGACACCATTTTTGAAAACTTGATCAAGTTCATACGGTCCTAACCATTTGGTGTGCAACCTTCCCTTGAAATCTTGGTACTTTGAATCATACAATAGAGCCCAATCTTCTACTTTGAACTGCTTATTGGTAATATGTTTGTCATGCCACTTTTTCCTTTATTATTAAACAAGTTCTATATGTTGAAGTGTCTCTAATCTCATTTCATCCAATCTATTGAGTTATGTGATCCTATGTTGCTAGGCTTCTGTTAGGTCAATTCCCAATTCCAATGTTGTCTTCAGGGTTTCAAGTTCATATTCAATAGGGAATATTGGTTGCTTTCCATATATGAGTTCATAGGGGGTAAAATTGGTAGTGGTTCTCTAGGTGGTATTATAGGCCCAAACAACCTTTGTCATTCTATCAGCCCAATCTGACTTGTTGGCTAAGATAGTCTTGGTCAAGATATTCTCCAATTCTCTATTAGTCACTTCAAACTGTCCATTTGTTTGAGGGTGATACCTTGTCACAAATGCTTTGATCATCGGTGACATGAATTGTGGACCTTGATCTGAGACAAGAACCCTTGGAGGTCCAAACCTTTGCAAGATGTTTATACAGAAAGTCCACTATTTTCTCATGTGCAGCAAGAAAGGCTTTTGCTTCTACCCACTTAGTGGCATAATCGATACAAACTAGGATGTAGTGATTGTCTTTGGAAAGCAGGTCAATTGGACCAACAAAATCTATACCCCATTTCTCAAATGGTTCAAGAACCACTTGAGGATGAAGAGGCATTTCATTGGAGAGTGTAGGGTGTCCCATTTGTTAGGACTGGTCAGATTGCTTGACATATTGCTAGATGTCCTTACTCATGGTAGGCCAATAGTACCTAGCTCCAAGGACCTTGTGTCTAGTCCGTAGAGATGAGAAATGTCCTCCTGATGGTTCATCATGACATGCACACATGATGTCATATACTTCAATTTCATGCACTCATCTTCACAAAACATGATTAGGGCAACATTTAAATAGTATACCATTCAACCATGTTAATCCATAATTGTTCCTGATTAATTGCTTAATTTATTTTTGACTAAAATGTAAGGGGCACTTCCATGTGGCCAAATAGTTGGCCAAATTAACAAACCAAGGTGACTAGATTGATATGGCAAACAAGTGTTCATCCAAAAAAGCATCATCCACTGATTCGTTGTTCTCTTGCACATTCAACCTTGACAAGAAATCAACAATCACATTGTCTTTATCTATTTTGTCAATGATAGTTATGTCAAATTCTTGCAATAATAACAACCAACGAATAATCCTTCCCCCCACTTTGGTCTTATTCATTAGGTACCTGATAGTAGAATGATCTATGTGGACAAATACCTTGTAGCTTGTGATGTAGAGGCAAAATTTGTTGATGGCATAAACTACTACTAGAAACTCTTTTTCCATGGTGGTGTAGTTTTTCTCTGCAGGATTCAAATTCTTACTAATATAGTAAATAATATGCATACCTCCAAATTCACTTGTATGTCCTAAGACAACCCCTATTGCCTAGTTAGATGCATCCATGTGAATATGTAAAGGTTCTCCCCAATTTGGTCCTTTAATGATAGGTTCTGTAATCAAGGACTTCTTAATTGATTTAAAAGATTGTTGACATTGACTAGTCTAGTTAAATTAAGAATCCTTCTTCAATAAGGTAAACAATGGATTTACTATTCTACTAAAGTTCTCGATGAATCATCTGTAATAACCAACATGCTTTAGAAAACCTCCTACTTTTGTCTTAGTTTGAGGTGTAGGGATCTGCACAATGATTTCAATTTTCCTAGGGTCCACCTTAATACCTTCTTGAGAAACACGGTCTCCTAAAACCATTCCTTCATTCTTCATAAGGAGACACTTCTCATGATTCAAAGATAATTGATTCTCTTTACATTGCTCAAGCACTTGGTTGAGGCTATCCAAGGATTCTTTGAATGTTTTTCCATGGACCATGAAATCATCCATATACACGTCAACATAAATATTAATCATATGCAAAGAATGCAAGGACAACTTGTTGGAAAATTGCTAGGGCGTTACATAATCCAAAGGGTAAGAATTTATAAGCATATGTTCCCCATGGGCAAGTAAATGTCATTTTGTCTTGATTCTTGAGCCACTTGGATTTCATTGTACCACTAAAGCCATCTAGAAAGGAGAAATAATAGTTGCCATCTAGATTATCCATGACCTGATCAATAAATGGAAGCAAAAAGTAATCCTTTTTGGTTGCTTTGTTTAAATCCTTATAATCAATGCAAACATGCCACTTTCCATTCTTCTTAGGGACAATAACCAATGGTGAGATGCATTGGCTATCAAAACTAAGATAAATTAATCCAACCTGTAATAATTTCTCTATTTCTTCTTTCACTATTTCCCTTAAAGCAAGGTTAATTTTTCTTTATGGTTGCCTCATAGGTCAAACATCCTCAGTGTAAATATGGTGAGTACAGATGCTTGGATGAATTCCTTTCATGTCTTTATATTCCCAAGCAAAGGCTTGCATGTGGATTTGCAATAGTTTTGTTACTTGTGCTTATTCTTCATTTGTCAACCAATTGTTAATAGATAATTATTGATTTGGTTGAACAATAACTTGCTTTGTGCCTAAGTGGACAAAGTGAATTTCTTGATAAGGAATGATCAATGTATTTAAGGGGTAGGAGTGTGGAAGAACCTGATGTAGCATGCTCACATGTTGGTAGTCTATTTTGGACGAAACTACCTCTGTAAGGGGACAATTGAATGCCTTCAAAGATTCTCTTGGACACCTCTAGAGCCATTTGGAGACCTCTTATTGTATGACATTTGAAAGAAGCAGTTCATTTTTATTTTCCTACACATTGTATTATTCCAAGTTCTCTGCTATTGTGACCGTGGCTAAGGTGGATGCATCCTCCTCACTCAAATCTATAAGGTTGTCTACCCATAACTTGTTCTCATGTTGTATGGAAGTTTTAGTAGGCATGTAGATAGAGAGCTCTTTCAGCTTAGACCCATTAGAGATAGTTATATTCTTCGATCGAAAGTCAATGAGAGTTGCGGCTATGGCTAAACAAGGTCGGCCCAATATGATTGGGTAATTAGATTTTTTCTTTCTGGATCAAAGGAGAAGGAAGTATACAGGGTATTCCCAAGTGTCTATCATAACAATAATATTTTCCAACACTCCTTCAGGCCTAGTGATGGATTGATCATCGAATCGCAACACTATGGATGTAGGTTGTATTCTAGTCATTGATAATGCGTATGTAGTATTTACTGTCATCACATTGATGGCAACCCCGAAGTCAACTAACAAGTTTTAAACTGGCATTCCTTTTATCACCACCAAAATGACGGGGTTGCCTAGGTCTCCATTCTTCTAGGGATTTAATTTTCAAGACAAGACATCTAAAAATTTCCCCCTACTTGGATGGTGTTTGGTAATTTCTTTTTCCTCCTAGGGTTTTAAGCACAAACTCTTGATCGTCTAGTTTATTTGAAGAATGTCTTTGATAGCTTGTAGTAAAGGGACTTCAATGTTGATTTTTTGGAGCTCCTTAACTAACTGAAAGTCTTGTAGTCCATTCCAAAGCTTTTTGGAGCTCTCTGGAGTAGTAGGAAGTTACCACAATCACTCAAGAAAGGGTATCAATACTAAGCCAAGAGTTTTTATGGAGTTCTCTGGTTTTGATGTACCTTCTTGAGGTCGCCCCTCTTGAATGCTATCATACATAATTTTTCTCTCTCTAGATAAATCTATGGAAATGGAAGAAGGTTATGTTAATATCTTTTCAAAACATAATTGACTGTCATTAAGTTCTATCACACTCAGGGTTGTGGTGTTTTGATCCGCATTGTAGATTGGTTGTTATGGCTGATTATTTTTTGGATTGGGTATATGTTGGGTAGGCAATTGTCACTAGTTTACTTGTTCGCTAAGATTTTGGGATGATGGTTGAGATTGCCTAGGTAGTAGGGCTTGTGGTTGATTTACATAGTGTCATTATCCTTGGTTTGGTCGGGGTGTCCATGGTTGCTGATACTAGTTTTGGTTTTGCCATGGGGGTTAGTCCATGATAGATTTACCCATTCAAGCTGAGGTCGTGGTGACCCCCATTGTGGTGGAATTTGTGGAAGTGGGGATCCCCATGGTCCAAGCCATTGACTTGGTACCCAATTCAGAGGAACTCTAGGTCCAAATTGTTGAGGCTATTGAATAATGCCAAAATTTGGTGGCTTTTGTCTGATGAAGTTTAGCTCCTCCTCAACCTGTAGTATCTTTTTGAGTTGATTCTTAATTTCAGGTTGCAAGCTGCATTCATTTGTGGGATGGCTCTTCTCACAAATTTCGTATAACTCAGTCTGATTCAAGGGGCATTCTATGAGTGGATGCTTCTCATTGTATGATGGGCAATAGATAGATAAAGGTTTAGTGGTCTTCTTACTTGCTTGTATTCCATCCAGAGTAGTGTTCAAATGAAGTAAGATATCATCTTTGAGGTTGGCTAGCTCTTCCATTACTTTAGTGACATCATTACCACTATTTTCCCCTTTTTGAGTGTCTTATTACTTTCTCGAGTAACGGGAGTAATTCTTGTTGGATTCTACGATTTCTTCAAAATCTAATTTGTTAATATCTCTTTGCCCCATAAAGTTTAAAACTTCTCAAGCATCTTCATCTATCCCTCTTAAAAAAATGGTTTTACTGAGTACTTCATCTAGACTACTGTCCCACCTCCTGTGGAAAAACAAGAAGTGGTCTACGTAATCTTCTAGGTTTTGATTTTCTAGTTGTTTCATTCTGAATAGTTCTTCTTTTATGTGCCAAATTCTACAATAATCTTGATATTTTTTAAGAAAGGTAGTTTCCATTTCTTCCCATGTTATGTATGGATTTAGTTGTTAACCCCATAAACTAGCACAAAATTGATTCCTTGAAGATGGAGGGAAAAAGTTTTAGTTTTTGGTTGTCAATCCCATAGTCATAGGTCTGAACCTTGAATTCATATAGAAATTGGTCAAGGTCTTTTGAAACATTTCCTCTAAATGTTGGAAAAACTAAGGGAGATATGTTCTTCATGGGGGCTCATTTCTTTCAAGAGTCAAGGAAATTGGATAAGAGAGAGTTTGATTGTTGGGGCCATCATCACCCATAATGTCAACTCTTTATGCCATAATGATGGGACCTCCAGGGGTCATGTGAGATTCCTAATCCAATAGATGGTTTGATATTTCTCCCTTGATGAGTCCCGATGGAGAATGTAGTTTTTCTAGTATTCTAATTGGGGGTTTCTTTATAAAGCGACCTAAGGAGTCTCTAGGCCTACTCATAAACCATAATAATTTTAATGCTTTAGTTGAGTAACCCTAACAACTCCCTGACTTACAAGACCTGTAGTTTACCCTCCCCGACAACAATGCCAAAAATGATAGGGTCGTCGTAGGTGTCCAATTACCTATCATTTAATCTTATCAATCTGGGTGGTGTTTGGAGCAATAGGTGAGGAGGGTTCTTAGGTCTCAAGGTTGTTATTCTACTCCTAGATCTCTATGATGGAATTTATATCAAACTAGATGCTACTAAAAACAAAACACTCTCTACACTACTCTATTTCCTCAAGTAAATATTCATGTTGAAACAACCATTTATGCTAAAAATGATAAACACACATATGTTGGAATATAAATGCTGAAAAAAACTAATGCTAAAAGATAAATGCTTCAAAAGTAAACAATTTTTATTTGATTTTATGAATTATGGATTGCTTGCAGTTTTTTGTTAAATGAAGACAATTGAACAAAATAGAATTACTCTAACCACACAATGATAAAACAAAGAATCTTTAACACAACAAAAATATTCAACATATAAAAAGAAATACCACAAGATCACCTCCTTTTGGTGGAGTGGGCCCTACTACCTATCTGGAAGGATCTATTATGCTAAAACAAAATCAAAATGATTTCCTTCTTATTTTCAACAAATGGGACCTTCTACATGGTCCTACTATAGAATTTCTAAAAGAAAATGAGGTTGTAAAGAAAAATGCTTAAAGAATGTTGTTCTAATATCTGCTGGATCCCTTTTTTATACATCCAAGACTTATTTTCTAAACTGAACCGAATCTCCCTAACTTTATTTGAGACTAATAGTATCTTATTCTAACAAAAGATACCATCGTCCCTAACCAAGGAATGTCCTAGATTAAAGGCGTGAGGGAGAACGTGCAGGTGCGACCTAAATTAAAGGAAGACTACTTGAAGAAACACTTCAGTTATTTACATAACTCATATGTCAAACTGGAGAGAATGAGGCATGAAAAATGATGCTAAAGTTAGTCAAGAGTTTCATGACAACCAACTAGAGTTATTTGGGCCCGTCCTAGACTCCTCATGAGGCATGCACCATAACTGATGTCATGTGCTAAAGTTTGTCAAATTGATGCTAGTATTGAAGATGAGTGAACAACTATGACTCTAAGTGCCATTTAGGATCATTGTGACCCACTCCTAAGCTAGTTGTCCTTCCTACATGACTAGCTCCAGAGAGATCTAGAGTGTTTAATTCTTTGATCCTGTGGCTGCTTTTGTCATGAGAAATAGATATAATATAGAAACAAGAAATTCTAGAAACATTTAAGCATATTCAACCATTGAGAAAATAAGTACCACAACACATTATTTATATATCCTTAAAACAATTATAAATACTTCCACATGCATTAAATATACCAAGTCCATTAAAAGCAAGAAAATTGAGTAATGTTTGTATGAAAATAAAAAGATAGCACCATGCCTCATCAAACTCTATCCTTACAATATCCATGTGTATGATGATAAATACAAAAATATTTAGCATTGTGTGGTTTGAAAAGAGGTATAGTAATGAGAATGTGTTGCAAAACTTTTTCAAACATCACATGTTTAGGCTTAGAAGGTAAAATGGATTTTTGTAATGGAACATCTTGGCCTCTATCTAGTTTTAAAAAATAAGTAATGAAAGCATGTGCTAGGTTCATGAAAGAAGGGTAAAACAAGATTAATCAAACCCTTAGAAAACATTACCACTCAAATAAAGTGTAAATTCACTAATCAATAAGATATCATTGCCTACATCCTCATAATTAGCAAGTAAGAATGATTTACCATGTAAAGAAACAATTGTACTATTATTATATTTATCATGTAATTGTTCTTTATTAAGGCTCTAGGTAATGTTACTGTGTAGCGTAGGAATAGACAAAGGAGCATAAATAGTGCCTACTGTTGACCCATTTGAGACATTGGTTTTGGCATTGATGTCAAGTGCTTACCTTGGCATACACAGAAGTGGCATATATTGAGTTGCTCTTGTTACTTTGGCACTTTAATGAAGGATATGAGATATCTTGGTTTGGTTAACTTTCCATGAGCATTGATAATTCATTGAGGCAACAATATTTGATATGCATATGAGTTTTGTTTCTGTACTTGATACATTTGGGATTTATACCATACATTGGTCTTTGGCATTGGTTGGTTTTGGTCTATGCTCATTACTTGGTTATTGCTAGACCAACACAAGGGTCTTGGTCTTCACTTAGCACATGTTTTATTAGACTGACATATATCATTGGGCATTATGAGGTTTAATGTGGTCATATAAATAATGTCTAATACCGACACAATGATAATTGTTTTGTTTTGAAAAGGTGCAACACCAACATAATCATTTGTGGTTTTGTGTGATACAAAGTGGTAAAAGATAAGCGATATTATGATGCCCTAAATATCATCATTTTGACAAAAAACAAGGCATTGTTAACTACAACTAATTTAGAGCTTGGAGAGCTTGATGAAAATGGTGGTATGGTGGTTTGGATGTTCAGGAAGTGGTTTCCAGATTGAAGTGGTAGTTGGTTTACATTGTTTTGAAGATGCATCGACTTCATTTAGGCAAAGTTTAAAGTACACAAGGTAGTAACACCGTTCTTCAAAACCCTAGCCTAGTTTTTGGGTATAATTTGGAAAATGTGGTTTCAATGATGTATATGTATATCAACTTATCATTTGTCCTTGATTTGGTTTTCTTTCATTCACATCCTAAGTCCATTTCCTATGTTGATGGTATTGGTCTTTCTATTATGTGGTTTCATACCATGTCGACTTGGTCTTGCTTTAAGCTTTGTGATGTTTCAATGTTACATCTTTACCTACAGGTTCATTATCTTGGGTTTTCGAATAGGGCATACTATGTATGTTTTGGGGTTGTTTTTATGCTGTCTTGAGAAGGGTTTACACTATAGTGTCTTTGTTGTCTACTATCAAATGTTGTTTCATAAGGGTTTAGCTTAACATCCATCCATGGGTTATTGTTTTTGATAGTAATGTTGTCCTCTGCTAGGGCACGGGGTCTTATATCTTTTAGCATTTTTAAGCCTCTGTAAAAGGCCATGTAATGTATTTGTTGTGTCGATTTGGACATAGGTTTTGTGCCATATATATGCTACTGTCTATGCATGGTATATACTAAAGTTTGACCATGTATTAAATGTTTAGTGGTTACATATGATGATGTTATTCGAAGAATGATATAAACAATAGTCTAGCATATTACAAATAGATATACCATGATGATTCAAGGGGCATTTTTTGAAGAGTTATACAAGTTACATGTGGTAGTTTATTGAAAGGCAGTTGATAGCAAATGTCATTTTGAATGTTTAAAAAAAAAATAATGATTTGTTATTGTTCTTGGTTCGATGGATATGACAGGCTTATACTCTAATAAGAGTTATCATTCATGAATAGAATATAGAAATTTGTTTTGTAAAAGTTGCATGCAAGAACAGTGAAAAATAAGTTGATATGTTTTATGTTTTATAGGTTCCAGTTTCAATGAACCTTTAGAATATAGAATGTATTGATTTTGAGAATTGTAGTGATTTCCAGTGAAACAGAGAAACCATCTGTCATTTATTTCTTTGTGTTTTATAGAATGTTATAAGGTCATGTCAGTGAGACAAAGATTGACCTTTTGCCAGTGAGGCAGTTGTGTTTGCCAGCGAGGCATTTTATGTAGCCAGTGAGGTTCACTTTTTTCCAGTGAGGCAGTTGTGTTTTCCAATGAGGCATTTTATGTAGCTAGTGAGGCTTTGCCAGTGAGGTAGAAAAAAGTAGCCAATGAGGCTCTGTAATTAGTGGGAATTTATTAAGCCAGTGAGGCATTTTCCTGAGTGGTTTTTTATCCCTATGAGGGTTTTCCACTCATGAAAATACTATGTTATGGTTCTTTTGTGTTCTTTTAAGTTTTTCATGTGGTTTAAAATTCTGATATTGGCTGTCACATTCTAGTATATTCTTGAAACTGATCTTTTCATGATTATAAAGAAGTTCTATGTTTTGAAAATCAATTGAGTTTGAATTTGGTTATTGAAACATTGATTCACCCCCCTCTCTATGTTTCCTGTACTCCAACAAGTGGTATCAGAGCATAGGTTCCCTGTAGAAGTCTAACAAGCTTGGGTAGGTCCTGATAGTGGAGTACCATGGGAAAGTGTAAAAGAAATAGAGAAAAGAAAGATGCCAAACAAAGAGAGGTTGTAAAACAAGCCCCAGTCAAGTCAAGCAATAAGTTGTTGCATGAGTCATCCCTGAATGTTGATAGAAAGTGTGATAAAGAGAATGGTCTTGCAGTTGAGAGTTTTGATAAAAAGGAAGATTTCATTGTGAGTGTAGGTGAACAAGAACTTGATGATTTTGTTATTGATGACGAAGAAGGAGATCTTTTTGTGGATGGAGATGACTATGATGAACAGGAATGTGAGGTTGATATAGAAGGTGAACTTTTGTGTGCTCTTGATACAATCAAGAAACTCAGAAAGGAGAATCAGAGTCTAAAGTTGCAACTAGCAGAGTCTAGAAAAGTTGAAGAAACAACTTGCATGAAGCTGCAAACCAAAGTAGAAGATTGTTAAAAGATAGAAGCTGAAGTGCTATCTCTAAGAACACAACTAGAGGAAAACTCTCTATTAAAAGAAAATACTATAAAAGATGAGTTGATTGTCAATCTGAAATTAGGAATTGAAGAAAACAAGAGGATAACAGATATGACAATGTTTGATTTGGAAGTCAAAATAGTTGAATGTCAAAAGCTTGAAGGAGAAATAGTCTCTCTAAGGAAAGATCTTGTGAATGTTAGGAAACAGTTAGAAAAGAATAGAGTTTTGATGAGAGCACCAACAAATTGAATGAGATGTTAAGAAAGCAGAAATATCACAAGGATATTACTAGTGTGGGTTTTGTAGAAGGACAAAGTTCTGGAGTCAGAAAAACACAAAGAACGAAGATAGATTGAAATTATCACACTGTTGTCCCTAAGAGTGAAGAAAAGAAGAAATCAAAAATTAAGACTGCTGATAGTAGACAGTTCAAGGACTTCAATAGAGGAAGAAGAAGTAGAGCCAACTGGTTCACAGGATCTCCACCTACCTAGTCAGGTAAATCAGTGAGGTATAATTATTCATTACCTAGTTACTGTTAGTCGTGTAATGGTTATGGGCATAAAGCAAGCTGTTGTAGAAGAATGTCTAAAAGGAGTCAATATGCATTCTCTTAGAAAATGAATGTAATATGTTATAAATGTCATAACCATGGTCATGTTGCAAAGCATTGTAGAACTAGGTTTTTGAATCCAGAGAAGAAATTTTAGAGAAGGAAACATCCCAAGAAGACAAGCATTCAGAAGGTTTTGAGAAGAAAGCAAAACCAGAAGAAGGCTAAGTCTAAGCTTGTGCACACTGCACAAGTGACATCTGTAAGTGTTTAAAAAGGAGCATCAGGATAGGGGGAGGTGCTTATAGTGTTATCATTCAAACCCTATAGTAAGCAACAAAGAAGTTGTGTTTTTGAAGTGTTTTGGTGTTCTGATGTTGGTAGTAGTTCTAGTTTTTGAAGGCTAATATCTTGCTTGGTCTTTGGTAACTATGAAATTAAATGCTCTACATGCAAACAATGCTTTGAAGATGCTCAGGATAGAGTCTTTACTAATGCTCAATTGATTTGTTACATGACATGCTCTTTATGGATAGCTTTGAGTTTTACATATAAGTATTGCTTGAGCACATCATGTATTGGTTTGTTTCACAAGTGATGGATGCTCATGACAGAAGTGACAATGATAAAACTTATTTTGATGCTTTGATGACATTATATACTTATCCTTTTTGTAGTACAGCATTAGGTGACAGTAAGTTTTGTGATGAAATTATTTTGGATAGTGTATGCAGTGCTAAAAAAGGAAGTGTCTTTATGCTTATGCAATTGAAACAAAGTGACAGTGGAGTTCACATTAATAGTACTATTATGTAGAGTATCACAATTACAATGTATCTTGAGCAAAATATAATGTTTATCATGTCATCTTAGTCCATGTTTGTAGTAACAATGCCAATGTTATACAGTGATGGGTTGTCCAAGTTTGGAGTGTGACTGCCTATTCTTGCATTAATGTTCTTTCTCTCTTTGATTGGCCATGTACTACTAATGGTATGAGAATTGTAAATCTCTATCAAGTGATTCTTGCACAGTAGTTCAAATACTCTGTCATATACCTTAAAATGTGCATTAACAGTGTAATGTTTGGCAAAGTTATCTTATTTGTACTTGATAACTATCTTAGAGGAGCAAGTAACTCAATGGTTTTGGAAGTTTGATAGTTTTGTCATTAATTTTATAAGATATTGGACATAGTCTTCATTAGTTGGGTAATGGTACTTTACAAGGAAATGAGTGTTTAGCAATGTTGAAAAAGTATACAGTGTCAGTGTCCTGATGGATTTCTTCAACTTGCGCAATACAGTGGTATTCTTGATTCCTCAATTAGGATTCAGACTTTGTTTTTATCTAGTGATCTTTCCATTATACAATAAACGATCTTTTTTTGTCATTTGAGAAGAACATGACATTTCAGTATACATATAGGTACAGGTATTATGGCAGTACAATGTATTCAGTTGCTGCAGTTTGTGGTAGTTGGTTTCTGTTTGTAGTATGGATAGTTGGTAATATGGACGCATACTATCCTTGTTTACTTGATAATGCATTTTTGGTCATAATAGTTGGTAATGTTTACTAATGCTGCATACACTTTATGGCTATGGTTTAGCATGCTTCCGTAGTGGTTTGTAGTAGGAGTAATGTTTTGATCCACATAGAATTCTTTATGCGGCATCTTATCTTTCTCACTGTGTATACAGTGCCTTCATTTCAGTGTATTGTCTTAAGGGATTCTTGTAGGAAAGTGATCAATGGTAGTAGGTGCTTACAAGGGTTTGATATCAAGGTGATGATGCTTTGACAGTGACTTTCATGCATTATTTGCTTGCACTTTTGGTACACACTTTGGACAATTGTTACTTGAACAGTGCTAACATTTGGATGGTGATCCCATCTTGGACCTTTCAACACTTGGATTTGTAAAAAGTGATAGTGCAGAATAATCTTTCTTAGATTAGCTCTTTGTTTGCAACAAGTCTTCCATTCTTGGATAATGGTAAAGATTAATCAATGCTTTATTTCTTTGCTGCTTGATAGGACAGTGATTTTAGTGTATTGAAAAAAATTAGTGGTGATGTCTCTTTGTGTCAAATCTTGATAACTCTCAAGGAAAGTAATGACAATATATTTGATGCTTGAACTAGATGCTAGAACTTGGACAGTGAAACTTCAATGCTTATGCTGCTATATAAAGACAATAAATTTTAACTTACACTTGGTTCACTTGAATCTTGTTGATTGAGAAAGTGTGCATATGCACTTTTGAGATGCCTACTAGTACTTAAGATAACAGTATACCATCCTTAATAATGGTTCTTACCATTGCCGATGAAGACAGCGTGTTGTTTTAGTACCAAAGAAACAATTGTGATGGCAATATTGCAACAAAGGAACGGTGCATTTGGTCTTATCACTTGGATCTATTTATGATTTGTTGTGGAAGTTTCCCAAATCTTGACTGTCTATGACATGAGTTGCCCATGGTTTATCTTGCATTTAGTGTTCTTGAATGGGGGAGCAAATGATCTTCTTGGTTGCATGGTTTCATGGTTTCAGGGGGAGTTTCAATGCATATTAGACATCCCTGGTTTATACTTTATGCAATTTTTTCGTGGTTGGCATCTATGCTCATTTTTCATGATATGACAGTCCCTATGATTCCTTATGTAGTGCACTATTTCCAGGTTTATTTATACAGATCTGACAGTGTTTGTTTTCACTGTGACAACAGTTTGAGGGCTTTGGATAGGTATTTGTTGGTTTACTACCCCTTTGACCTTTGACATTGCTGTCGAAAGGGGGAGAAGAGCATATGTTACATTCAGATCAGATAGATTTTTCCTTGGTGCACAGGTTTATAATTTCATGTTCAGAATTTGTTTCAAATTCATGTTATTTTTGTCAGTGAGATAACTAAGATGATATTGTTATTTCATCCTTATTACATTCAATATTTAGGCATTTATCTGTGTTGATGCTTATATAGTTGACACATTTTTGATGGTTGTGCAAAGTTTGACATCAATGCCAAAGGGGGAGGTTGTTGACCCCTTTGACATTGGTTTTGGCATTGATGTCAAGTGTTTACCTTGGCATACACAGAAGTGGCATATATTGCGTTGCTCTTGTTACTTTGGCACTTTAATGAAGGATATGAGATAGCTTGGTTTGGTTGACTTTGCATGAGCATTGATAATTCATTAAGGCAACAATATTTGATATGCATATGAGTTTTGTTTCTACACTTGATACATTTGGGATTTATACCATACATTGGTCTTTGGCATTGGTTGGTTTTGGTCTATGCTCATTACTTGGTTATTGCTAGACCGACACAAGGGTCTTGGTCTTCACTTAGCACATGTTTTATTAGACCGACATATATCATTGGGCATTATGAGGTTTAATGTGGTCATACAAATAATGTCTAATACCGACACAATGATAATTCTTTTGTTTTGCAAAGGTGCAACACCGACATAATCATTTGTGGTTTTGTGTGATATAAAGTGGTAAAATATAAGTGATATTATGATGCCCTAAATATCATCATTTTAACAAAAAATAAGGCATTGTTAACTATAACTGATTTAGGGCTTGGAGAGCTCGATGAAAATGGTGGTATGGTGGTTTGGATGTTCAAGAAGTGGTTTCCAGATTGAAGTGGCAGTTGGTTTACATTGTTTTGAAGATGCATCGACTTCATTCAGGCAAAGTTTAAAGTGCACAAGGTGGTAACAGGGTTCTTCAAAACCCTAGCCTAGTTTTTGGGTATAATCTAGAAAATGTGGTTTCAATGATGCATATGTATATCATCTTATCATTTGTCCTTGATTTGGTTTTCTTTCATTCATATCCTAAGTCGATTTTCTATGTCGATGGTATTGGTCTTTTTGTTCTGTGGTTTCATACCATGTCGACTTGGTCTTGCTTTATGCTTTGTGATGTTTCATTGTTACATCTTTACCTACGGGTTCATTATCTTGGGTTTTCGAATAGGGCATACTATGTATATTTTGGGGTTGTTTTTATGTTGTCTTGAGAAGGGTTTACACTATAGTGTCTTTGCTATCTATTATCAAATGTTGTTTCATAAGGGTTTAGCTTAACATCCATCCATGGGTTATTATTTTTATAGTAATGTTGTCCTCTGCTAGGGCACGGGGTCTTATATCTTTTAGCATTTTTAAGCCTCTATAAACGGCCATGTAATGTATTTGTTGTGTCAATTTGGACATGGGTTTTGTGCCATATACATGCTGCTGTCTACGCATGGTAATACTAAAGTTTGACCATGTATTAAATGTTTAGTTGTTACATATGATAATGTTATTCGAAGAATGATATAAACATCAGTCTAGCATATTACAAATAGATATAACATGATGATTCAAGAGGCAATTTTTGAAGAGAGTTATACAGGTTACATGTGGCAGTTTATTGAAAGGCAGTTGATAGCAAATGTCATTTTGAATGTTTAAAAAAAAACAATGATTTGTTATTATTCTTGGTTCGATGGATATGAGAGGTTTATACTCTGATAAGAGTTATCATTCATGAATAGAATATAGAAATTTGTTTTGTAAAAGTTGCATGCAAGAACAATGAAAAATAAGTTAATATGTTTTATGTTTTATAGGTTCCAGTTTCAATGAACCTTTAGAATATAGAATGTATTGATTATGAGAATTGTAGTGATTTGCATTGAAACAGAGAAACCCTCTATCATTTATTTCTTCGTGTTTTACAAAATGTTATAAGGTCATGTCAGTGAGACAAAGATTGACCTTTTGCTAGTGAGGTAGTTGTGTTTGCCAGTGAGGCATTTTATGTAGCTAGTGAGGTTCACTTTTTTCTAGTGAGGTAGTTGTGTTTGCTACTGAGCCATTTTACGTAGCCAATGAGGCTCTGTAATTAGTGGGAATTTATTAAGCTAGTGAGCCATTTTTCTGAGTGGTTTTTTATTCCTATGAGGGTTTTCCTCTCATGAAAATATTGTGTTATGGTTCTTTTGTGTTCTTTTGAGTTTTTCATGTGGTTTAAGATCTTGATATTGGCTGTCACATTCTAGTACATTCTTGAAACTGATCTTTTCATGATTATAAAGAATTTCTATGTTTTGAAAAACAATTGAGTTTGAATTTGGTTATTGAAACACTTATTAACCCCCCCTCTATGTGTTTCCTGAACTCCAACAAGTGGTATCAGAGCATAGGTTCACTGTAGACATCCAACAGGCTTGTGTAGGTCCTGATAGTGGAGTACCATGGGAAAGTGTAAAAGAAATAGAGAAAAGAAAGATGCCAAACAAAGTGAGGTTGTAAAACAAGCCCTAGTCAAGTCAAGCAATAAGTTGTTGCACGAGTCATCCCTGAATGTTGATACAAAGTGTGATAAAGAGAATGGTCCTGTAGTTGAGAGTTTTGATAAAAAGGAAGATTTCATTGTGAGTGCAGGTGAACAAGAACTTGATGATTTTGTTATTGATGATGAAGAAGGAGATATTTTTGTGGATGGAGATGACTCTGAAGAACATGAATGTGAGGTTGATATAGAAGGTGAACTTTTGTGTGCTCTTGATACAATCAAGAAACTCAGAAAGGAGAATCAGAGTCTAAAGTTGTAACTGGCAGAGTCTAGAAAAGTTGAAGAAACAACTTGCATAAAGCTGCAAACCAAAGTAGAAGATTGTCAAAAGATAGAGGCTGAAGTACTGTCTCTAAGAACACAACTAGAGGAAAACTCTCTGTTAAAAGAAAACACTGTAAAAGATGAGTTGATTGTCAATTTGAAATTAGGAATTGAAGAAAACAAGAGGATACAGATATGACAAGGTCTGATTTGGAAGTCAAAACGGTTGAATGTCAAAATCTTGAAGGAGAATAAGTCTCTCTAAGAAAAGATCTTGAGAATGTTAGGAAACTGTTAGAAAAGAATCAGAGCTTTGATGAGAGCACCAACAAATTGAATGAGATGTTAAGAAAGCATAAATATCACAAGGACATTATTGGTGTGGGCTTTGTAGAAGGACAAAGTTTTGGAGTCAGAAAAACACAAAACGAAGATAGATTTAAATTATCATGCTGTTGTCCCTACGACTGAAGAAAAGAAGAAATCAAAAATTAAGATTGCTGATAGTAGATAGTTCAAGGACTTCAACAGAGGAAGAATAAGTAGACCCAATTGGTTCATAGGATCTCCACCTACTTGGTCAGGTAAATCAGTGAGGTATAATTATTCATTTCCTGGTTATTGTTATTCGTGTAATGGTTATGGGCATAAAGCAATATGTTGTAGAAGGTCTAAAAGGAGTCAATATCCATTCTTTGAGAACATGAACGCAATATGTTATAAATGTCATAACAATGTCATGTTGCAGAGCACTGTAGAACTAGGTTTGTGAATCCAGAGAAGAAAGTTTGGAGAAGGAAACATCCCAATCAGACAAATATTCAGAAGGTTTTTAGAAGATAGCAAAACTAGAAGAAGGCTAAGTCTATGCTTGTGCACACTACACAAGTGACATTTGTAATTGCTTAAAAAGGAGAATGAGGATAGGGGGAGGTGCTTATAGTTTTGTCATTCAAACCCTATAGTAAGCAGCAAAGAAGTTGTGTTTTTGCAATGTTTTGGTGTTTTGATGTTGGTAGTAGTTCTAGTTTTTGAAGGCTAATATCTTGCTTGGTCTTTGGTAACTATGAAATTGAATGCTCTGCATGTAAGTTCAATGCTTTGAAAATGCTCAGGACAGAGTCTTTACTAATGCTCAATTGATTTGTTACATAACATGCTTTTTATGGATAGCTTTGAGTTTTACATATAAGTTTTGCTTGAAGACATCATGTATTGGTTTGTTTCACAAGTGATGGATGCTCTTGACATAAGTGATATTGATAAAACTTATTTTGATGCTTTGATGATAGTATATACTTATACTTTTTGTAGTACAACACTAGGTGACAGTAAGTTTTGTGATGAAACTGTTTTGGACAGTGTATGCAGTGCTCAAAAAGAAAGTTTCTTTATGCTTATGTAGTTGAAACAAACTGATAGTGGAGTTCACATTAATAGTACTATTATGTAGAGTATCACAGTTACAATGTATCTTGAGTAAAATATAGTGTTTATCATGTCATCTCAGTCCATGTTTGTAGTAACAATGCCAATGTTATATAGTGATGGGTTGTCCAAGTTTGGAGTGTGACTGTCTATTCTTGCATTAATGTTCTTTCTCTCTTTGATTGGCCATGTACTACTAATGGTACATGAGAATTACAAATCTCTATCAAGTGATTCTTGCACAGTAATTCAAATACTTTGTCATATACCTTAAAATGTGTATTAACAGTGTAATGTTTGGCAAAGTTATCTTTTTTGTACTTGATAACTATCTCAGAGGAGCAAGTAACTCAATGGTTTTGGACGTTTGCTAGTTTTGTCATTAATTTTATAAGATATTGGACAAGTCTTCATCAATTGGCTAATGGTACTTTACAAGGAAATGAGTGTTTAGCAATGTTAAAAAAGTATACGGTGTCAGTGTCTTGATGGATTTCTTCAACTTGCACAATACAGTGGTATTCCTGATTCCTCAGTCAGGATTCAGACTTTGTTTTTATCTAGTGATCTTTACACTATACAATAAACAATCTTTTTTTGTCATTTATGAAGAACATGACATTTCAGTATACATACAGGTACAGGTATTATGGCAGTACAATGCATTCAGTTGCTATAGTTTTTGGTAGTTGGTTTTAGTTTGTAGTATGGACAGTTGGTAATATGGACGCATACTGCCCTTGTTTACTTGACAATGCATTTTTAGTCATAATAGTTGGTAATGTTTACTAATGCTGCATACACTTTATGGCTCTGGTTTAGCATGCTTCCACAGTGGTTTGTAGTAGGAGTAATGTTTTGATCCACATAGAATTCTTTATGCGGCATCTTATCTTTCTCACTGTGTATATAGTGCCTTCATTCAATGTATTATCTTGAGGGATTCTTGTAGAAAAGTGATCAATGGTAGTAGGTGCTTACAAGGGTTTGGTATCAAGGTGATGATGCTTTGATAGTGATTTTCATGCATTATTTGCTTGCACTTTTGGTACACACTTTGGACAGTTGTTACTTGAACAGTGCTAACATTTGGATGGTGATCCCATCTTGTACCTTTCAACTCTTGGATTTGTAAAAAGTGACAATGCAGAATAATCTTTCTTAGATTGGCTCTTTGTTTGCAACAAGTCTTTCATTCTTGGTTAATGGTAAAGATTAATCAATGCTTTATTTCTTTGCTGCTTGACAGGAGAGTGATTTTAGTGTACTGAAAAAATTAGTGGCGATGTCTCTTTGTGTCAAATCTTGATAAATATCAATGAAAGTAATGACAATATATTTGATGCTTGAACTAGATACTAGATCTTGGACAGTGAAACTTCAATGCTTATGCTGCTATATAAAGACAATAAATTTTAACTTACACTTGGTTCACTTGAATCTTGTTGATTGAGCAAGTGTGCATATGCACTTTTGAAATGCATGATAGTACTTAAGATAACAATATACCATCCTTAATAATAGTTCTTAGCATTGCTAATGAAGACAGTGTGTTGTTTTAGTACCAAAGAAAAAATTGTGATGGCAGTACTACAACAAAGGAATGGTGCATTTTGTCTTATCACTTGGATCTATTTATGATTTGTTGTGGAAGTTTCCCAAATCATGACTGTTCGTGACATGAGTTGCCCATGGTTTGTCTTGCATTTAGTGTTCTTGAAAGGGGGAGCAAATGATCTTCTTGGTTGCATGGTTTCATGGTTTCAAGGGGAATTTCAATGCATATTATACATCCCTGGTTTATACTTTATGTAGTTTTTTTGTGGTTGGCATCTATGCTCATTTTCATGCTATGACAGTCCCTATGATTCCTTATGTAGTGCTCTATTTTCAGGTTTATTTATATAGATCTAACAATGTTTGTTTTCACTATGACAGCAGTTTGAGGGATTTGGACAGGTATTTGTTGGTTTACTACCCCTTTGACCTTTGACATTGCTGTCAAAAGGGGGAGAAGAGGATATGTTACATTTCAGATCAGATAGATTTTTCTTTGGTGTACAGGTTCAGAATTTGTTTCAGATTCATGTTATTTTTGTTAGCGAGATAACTGTGATGATATTGTTATTTCATGCTTATTACATTCAACATTCATGCATTTAGCTATTTTGATGCTTATACAGGTGACACATTTTTGATGGCTGTGCAAAGTTTGACATCAATGCCAAAGGGGGAGTTTGTTGACACCTTTGACATTGGTTTTGGCATCGATGTCAAGTGTTTACCTTGGCATACACAGAAGTGGCATATATTGAGTTGCTCTTGTTACTTTGGCACTTTAATGAAGGATATGAGACAGCTTGGTTTGGTTGACTTTGCATGAGCATTGATAATTCATTAAGGCAACAATATTTGATATGCATATGAGTTTTGTTTCTACACTTGATACATTTGGGATTTATACCATACATTGGTCTTTGGCATTGTTTGGTTTTGGTCTATGCTCATTACTTGGTTATTGCTAGACCGACACAAGGGTCTTGGTCTTCACTTAGCACATGTTTTATTAGATCAACATATATCATTGGGCATTATGAGGTTTAATGTGGTCATACAAACAATGTCTAATATCGACACAATGGTAATTGTTTTGTTTTGCAAAAATGTAACATCGACATAATCATTTGTGGTTTTGTGTGATACAAAGTGGTAAAAGATAAGTGATATTATGATGCCCTAAATACCATCATTTTGACAAAAAACAAGGCATTGTTAACTATAGCTGATTTAGGGCTTGGAGAGCTCGATGAAAATGGTGGTATGGCAGTTTGGATGTTCAGGAAGTGGTTTCCAGATTGATGTGGCAGTTGGTTTACATTGTTTTGAAGATGCATCGACTTCATTTAGGGAAAGTTTAAAGTGCACAAGGTGGTAATACTGTTCTTCAAAACCCTAGCCTGGTTTTTGGGTATAATATGAAAAATGTGGTTTCAATGATGCATATGTCTATCAGCTGATCATTTGTCCTTGATTTGGTTTTTGTTCATTCATATCTTAAGACCATTTCCTATATTGATGGTATTGGTCTTTCTGTTTTGTGGTTTCATACCATGTCGACTTGGTCTTGCTTTATGCTTTGTGATGTTTCATTGTTACATCTTTACCTGCGGGTTCATTATCTTGGTTTTTCGAATAGGGCATGTTGACATTTCTTCTGAATCAGCATTAGGGTTTGCCACTTCTAATGCACAGGTAGATTCAGGCCAACTGAATACAGGAGGTTGCGTGAGCTCCTCCCCTTCACTTCTGGTTCTGCCGCACCAAGGGGGGTATCCCTATAACTCAAGATGTAACCTTGACTAGCTCAAAGATAGAAAGATCTAACTTGACAACAACAGGCAGAATACTCTCATGTATGGACCAAGATCTGCATGATAGATCACAAGGCTGGCAACATTCTTGGACATGATGTCTGGTTGGGTATGAGAGCATGCAGGGGGTTCCTAATCCTACTCCTACAACTAACAAGTGGAAGGATGAAATGGTTTGATATGAATTTGGATGCAAAGCTGGACATGGTGTATAACACAAGAACACAGCATGATTGGTGCCTATCCAGGGCTTGGAGTCGGTAGACATACACCTGTGAATGATCAGCATGAATAGCTAAAACTGGATTTCAGGGGGATACACATGATATCTGCCTTACAGATATCTCCCAATGAAGAGTGTTAAGTTATCTCTACTTATGGCATCCATACTGCAGTATACCCTTCCCAATGTTCAACCTGAAAACAGTTTAATCTGCCCCTTGAGCAGAGGTTAAAAGATCAGACATTCAACATAGGAATTCTATGCTCTAGAATCTAAACATCACACAAATATCCAGATCCAGAAGAAGAATACATGCAATACTGGAGACAGAATTAACACAACACATGCTAAGATAGCATTACTCATATAAGATCAACCATGAAACCAGTGGATTCATGCCAAGTCCTACAACAGGAGATACATAAACTCACAAGGTCAAGCTGTACAGAGCAACCAGATCAGCTGGTTTTGGATTACAGAGCCAAAAATCCACAACTTTCAACAACCTTGAATGAATAACACCCTCTGCATTATATAGCAGGAGGGTGTATTCAGCATTGACTACCAGGTTGACCAAAAAGCCCGCCAGATATACAGTATCATAGAAATGGCGCTTAAACATTAATGCAGCAGGTAGGGGAGGAGACAGGAAGATTTTTTGAGCCTTGCGCCGCCGCCTAGGGATTCAGATCTTCAATCAGGTACTACATCAGCCCACGCCATCGCCCATACCTCTGCAACAATCGCCATTGATGGCGCACCAACTCGCGGCCTCGGGAAGAACATTAGACAGTTTATCGCAACCACTTCCCGCCGAGACTCATCATCATGATATTTCAAAAATGCAGGATAACATTATCCCACATGCACCCCGCGATGACCTCTTTAACACTTTATATACTAGGTCATGAGCATATATCATGTCGGTGCTTTTGCTCCTGACGACACTAGTATAAGACTTCATCATCATCATCCTCCAGCAGCATGATATCCTGTTGCCCGAAATATCACCCTGACGTCATCATCATATTGCAATACAACTGCATGATATTCGCCTTCATCGGCACAACCTGATCCATCGGAGAAACATCCTCCTGCTGAGCCTATACCAAAAGTCTGGCCGATGAACATCCTGATGACATCATCATCATATCTTGCTGACGTCATCATCATATCTGCCTACTGCGCACCTCCTCATATCCAGATGACGTCATCATCATATTTGCAAATATCGGGGGATCTCCACAAGATGATCTGTGTTAGAAATATGACCCCCCCCGGACCTCGATGACGTCATCATCATATTAACATCATCATGATATTCGGAAGACAACCGGATATTTGGAAATATCCTCCTGATGCACAAATATCAGGTTGCACTGTAGCTCCACTATAAGATCGGGGCGATAGATGAATATGATGATGATGCTTGAAAAGATCACCCCCAGTAGATAATGCGCGAAGCCAGCAGGCGGATATCTCCTTGATATCAGCATCATCATGATGTTGGAACAAACACACACTCGAGTGATATGAAAATATCACCCCCTCCTTCGGAAATATCATGATGCAGACAGGCAGAAAGAACCGGATATCACCCTGGTATATGGATGATGTCAGCATCATCAGGATGAGAAACAACAAACAAGAAGTGATACAACATCATCAGGATGATATTGACTAAGATCATCCTGACGTTCAAAATATGATGACCCTAGTGAATATCGGGTCGCACTTAGAACTCTTCAACATCATCATCAGGATGATCATAACCAAGATCACCCGATGATAGAAATATCACCCCGGCGAAATATCATGATGCAGAAAATATGATGACCCTCGCAAGCAACACGGTGATAACTGAAAATATGATGATGATGACGACGACCCTTAGGAAAAAACAAGTTAGGTCGAGCAACTCAAAGAATAACCCCTTCAGAATAACGGGGCAACATCATCATCATGTCTGGGCAAGGTGATAATTGGAAGATCACCGGAGACTTTGAAAAATCACCCTCGCAAGCAGATCAGGGCGCACTGTAGTTCGTCAGCATCATCAGGATAAAAACTAAACATCACCCGATATTTCAATATGATGATGACGATGAGAAACCGGTCGACGGAGAACATGATGATGCTGACCTTCATCGAAACAAACATGATGATGATGACCTCCTCCTTCGAAAAATATGATGATGATGCAGCTGAAAACTGCTGAGAAGGTCCAACACTCAGAACATTTTTTGGATACTTAGGGAGAGTACCTGAATGAGAATTGCTCAAAAAACTACCAGTCAATTCAGGCACTAACAGGGCATACTATGTATATTTTGGGGTTGTTTTTATGTTGTCTTGAGAAGGGTTTACACTATAATGTCTTTGCTGTCTATTGTCAAATGTTGTTTCATAGGAGTTTAGCTTAACATCCATCATGGGTTATTATTTTTGATAGTAATGTTGTCCTCTGCTAGGGCACGGGGTCTTATATATTTTAGCATTTTTAAGCCTCTGTAAAAGGCCATGTAATGTATTTGTTGTGTTGATTTGGACATGGGTTTTGTTCCATATACATTATGTTGTCTATGCATGGTATATACTAAAGTTTGATCATGTATTAAATGTTTAGTGGTGACATATGATGATGTTATTCAAAGAATGATATAAACAACAATCTAGCATATTACAAATAGATATACCACGATGATTCAAGGGGTAGTTTTTGAAGAGAGTTATATAGGTTACATGTGGCAGTTTATTGAAAGGCAATTGACAGCAAATGTCATTTTGAATGTTTATAAAAAAAAATAGTGATTTGTTATTGTTCTTGGTTCGATGGATATGAGAGGTTTATACTCTAATAAGAGTTATCATTCATGAATAGAATATAGAAATTTGTTTTGTAAAAGTTACATGCAAGAATAGTGAAAAATAAGTTGATATGTTTTATGTTTTATAGGTTCCAATTTCAATGAACCTTTAGAATATAGAATGTATTGATTCTGAGAATTGTAATGATTTGTAGTGAAACAGAGAAACCCTCTATCATTTATTTCTTCATGTTTTACAGAATGTTGTAAGGTCATGTCAATGAGACAAAGATTGACCTTTTGCTAGTGAGGCAGTTGTGTTTTCCAGTGAGGCATTTTATGTAGCTAATGAGGCTTTGCCAGTGAGGTACAAAAAGCAGCCAGTGAGGCTCTGTAATCAGTGGGAATTTATTAAGCCAGTGAGGCATTTTCCCAAGTGATTTTTATCCCTATGAGGGTTTTCCACTCATGAAAATAATGTGTTATGGTTATTTTGTGATCTTTTGAGTTTTTCATGTGGTTTAAAATTTTGATATTGGCTCGACATCACATTCTAGTACATTCTTTAAATTGATCTTTTCATGGTTATAAAGAAGCTCTGTGTTTTGAAAAATAATTGAGTTTGAATTTGGTTATTGAAACACTAATTCACCCCACCTCTCAGTGTTTCCCGTACTCCAACACCTACATGATGCATGTCAAGGTTCAGGGGCCTTATCAGGCGACTAAACTAAGTAACAAATGACAATACACAACCAATGAAACAACAAGATCTTTATTCATATGCAATTAAATATTACAGCAGGAGTACAATTGGCTATACACATGCCTTGGCTGAAGCCTTACAATCAATTTCAATATGTAGATCAATTGATCTTTAATTTCCTGAGTCTACTCTGACAATCTTCCAACCGAAGTCAAAAACGTAGTATGGAGAATCTACATTTGAGAAGTCAACATTCGATAATCCAATCTTGGAGAGATCCCCTTCGAGGTATGAAATTCCCCTATTTATAGATTTTTAAGGCGGCCACCGACTTCATCACATGCATATGACACGTGTTAGATCTTCATTTGCTCTTGGGACGGTCGTACACGTGATTAAAACTAAATTTGTCACTTTCTGGGTGTTTTGTAGTGATTTCGGGACTCATAGGATATCAAGTTGCCAAGGAAGTGGGCTTTCAATGTATGATAGGACAAAGTGGGGAATCAAGCCTTCTCCTGATATGTCTGGTGTGAGGGTGTTTTAGCACAAAGGCCTTTAAATGAAGTAAAGCAGGAAAAAGCATCTAGGCCAGATAGGCGGGGGTTCGAGGGTTCACTGGATATATCTGGTGCTGAGAAAAACCCACACAAAGGTCCTTTCAATGGAGTACAAGGCAAAGCAGGGAAAAGTGTCACTGCAGGACATTGCAGAAAAGCAGGGAAAACAAGTGTCACAAGATATGTTTGACATCATGTGAAATCAATGCAAAGCGGACCAAAACAACTTCATAGTCGAAATGTAATTCACAGGATATGCAGAGGATTTGGGGATCGACATACATGTCTGGCAGAACCCAATTTTAGCGCGAGTCCTGTGAAGAGTGACTTTAGCGCAAGATCCAGTGAAGGTGATTCTAGCATAAAATCCAATGACAATTAGATAGCCCACCAGCGGGGTTTATGAGGACATTCGGATGGGTGTCAAAGGCCCACTAGTGCAGTGACAAGCTAAAAGCCTGCATTGCCATAACTTCTCCAATTTTTATCAGATTTCTTCCAAACTTGAGATGCAGATACCCATTTGGGCCTTCTTTAAGATCAACTCATCATTTGGCCAAAATATTTAGGAAAATCTCTAGAAATGGATCAATCAACTCCTCTTGTAGCAAAAGAAAGGCAAAAACAAAGAAGAAAGCAAGTAAAATATTTTTGGCTGATGAGGATTGCTTGTGAACCCAGATGCTCCTGCATCAGACGTGCTGAGTAAGTGAAATGTTCCATGAGTTGGAAACTCATGAACATTTGAAAATAATGGGGATGGTGATCCCATGCTTGTTCTTCATCCAAACCTCCTCTTTGTCTACCTAACCTCTCCTCTTCATCACTTGTTGAAATACTTCACTTCCACTTACACTTCCTTGGCTACACTTCTCTTGAGAAAATTCCAAGTGTCCAAACTGTGATTGGTGTTATTTCCTCTCTAGACCACCACTTCCTTGTTTAATACTCACAATCTTCACACTGTTGGCCATGACTTTATACTACTATTGTACAAAACTAGCACCACTACCTTCATTTTTTACTGCAGTCCCCTTCATGGGATCCTTCATTGAGTCATTTCCAAATTCTCTTGTCACCTTAAGCAATTGCTTGTTAGAATTGCAACAAACTAGTGAACTGCTCTCTTTCACCCGCGGTGTCTTCTCTTTTACTGAACTCAGTACATATGTTTGCCCATCTTTCACAATAGTATACAAATTCCTTTTACCATCATAGATTACTTCTGCATCAAACTGCCAAGGTCTACCCAACAACACATGACAGACACTCATTGACATAGCATCACACAAGACTTCATCCTTATATGAGACAATATGAAAACTAACCATGCATTGCTCTTTCACCACTAATTCATGTTCCTTCTGCAACCAAGTAACTTTATAAGGATTGGGATGTTTTCTCTTTTTTAAACCTAGATTTTCTACCATTTCCTCTGAAACTAGGTTATCAGTACTACCACTATCTACAATTACCTTGCAACACTTACCTCCAGACTTGCATATAGTTTTGAAAATACTTCTCCTTTCAGATGCTTCATCCTTCTTCACTTCTGTGTTATCAACACTCTCTTGAACATCAGAGACTCTCCTTCTTTAGGTTCTTCTATTTTCGGTGATGCCACACTCTCTTCATCTTCTTATACTATGTTATTTCTACCCATACTTTTCTTATTCTTCTCCTGATGTAATTGTGGACATTCATAAGCAATCACTAGTAGAATTTTAGCAAACAAATGACTAAGTGACTAAAACTTTTAGTCACAACAACTAAAAATGACTAAATTCTACTAATTTTTTGTAACTCAGCTATAAATGAGTAAATAAATGACTAATTTGGTTGTTGACTAAAAAATTATTTAGTCACACAAATAAAAATGACTAAATAGTTAGTCATTTATTTATCATCACAATGTTGAAATGCACCAGACAATTGAGAGGGGGGGTGAATCAGTTGTCCCTAAAACTTTAAACAATTATGAACACCAACTCTTCAAACACTTATTTACTGTTGGTCAGATTTAACAATGAAAGCATGAAACAAGAAGCTCAACACAATAACACAATCAACACATGAGACACCAAATTTTTATGTGGAAAACCCTATAAGGGAAAAACCACAGTGGGTGTTAGCCCACAAGATATATAAGTTATAGCAATACTGAAAAATAGAGGCTCACTGCCCAAATTGCTCACTGCACATGTTGAGGCTCACTGCCAAGAATGACTCACTGCTAAGGATGACTCACTGCCAAAATATGGTGAACTAATTTGGTAGCATCTACTCCATGCCTGGGTTTAGTTCCATTGAAGCACAATATAACTCCTCTGCTTTGCTCTTTTACACCTTCACACTTATCTCTTCATTTTCACTCAAGGACTACTTTTTCGTAACACCATTACATGCTTTTATACAATTCATCAACCTTGGAATGTAAATCAAGGTCGGCATTACATTCATCAACCATTGGAACATTCTCCAAGGTTGGCATTACAATAATACAAAGAAATAGGTCTGAACCTAAATAAGATTTGCTAAGGTAAAGATATATGCGGATCATGTTATGCCTTAGCTAGGACTCAAATACAATCTTTCACACCACGAAACACTTCCACAATCTTCAATGCATCTCCGCAAGAAGTGAAAATAACCAAGTCAGCCAAGACTAGTGTTAACACCGGGTCTTTAAAGAATAGACTTCATCTACAATCCAAATTTCTCTTTGCAGACTAATCCAAAGGTAGGAACATGATCAAGAGAGATCTACAAGCACATTGTAACCACCAAGAACAACCGCATGATCCTAACCACTCTGTCAAGAAGATTCTTCAAATAGGAGCACAAGAACAACACTGCCAGCCACTGTCATAAGGAAATGATAGCTTGCAGACCACCAAATCATGAACCATTATAGTTAAAGGCACTTATCATCATTCCAAACTTAACTGTAGAACCACATATCATAATACTTCAATGCGGAGGAATGCGGAGCAAAATACCTTCTCTTTGTCACCAGTGAATACTTCAAAAAAATAGCTTTTATTCTGGTGAACATAACTCCCTCAGATCTTCATATCAGAGGCTCAAATTTGAGATATAGCATCTTTAGACATGCCTCTAAATAACTTTGAATCCACAGACAAAGATATTCATTCTATTGGAGATGCGGAGCAATCTACTAGATTGTTCTTTAGTAAACAAAGATATTCTTCCACACATTGTTTCCACCAGAGGAGCAAATTTTCTCAAAAGGACTTGGAAACTCAATATCTGGATCACTTACTCATTTTCTTTAACACTTCCATGAGCCAATACAAAGCATCTAACTTATCAAATTAGGAGCACAGTTGACATCAATGACAACATAGATATGTTGACATCAATGACAACACCGATTAGGCACATACTTGCAACAAGCTCCCACTTTGTCATTGATGGCAACATAAGATGTGAAAAAATGAAAAGACTATCAAGACAAAATTCTCCCCCTTTCTCTTTACACATTTGCACTCTTTCTCCCCCTGAGTTTTTCACATGATTTCTTATGATTTATCTCCCCCTTTGACATCAATGGAAAAGGGCACATACTTGCATTTTGCTGCTCTGTTCGAATTGAACTTTTCTCTGTTATCAACACTTTCTTTATTAGGAACTTCTAGCTACTCCTCCTGAGAGGTAGCTCTCAAAACATCAATCCAAAACAATGACTGAGATTCTAGACACCATTGGATTGATGCATTCTTATGCATCTTAGTTCAGAGTAGGAGGGGTAATTACCCCTAACTTTTCTTTGAGATACTCGAAGGTATCCTTAGGCAGAGGCTTAGTGAATATGTCTACAATATGATCCTTTATGGACACATATTCCATCTTTACTTCATTCTCTGTCACCTTTTCTCTCAAAAAGTGATACCTTATTGATATATGCTTTGTCCTTAAGTGCATCACCAAATTCTTTGAAATGTTTATAGCACTTGTATTGTCACAAAAGATTGCAACTGGATCTTCATACACAACTCATATGTCTTTCAAGGTCTATTTCATCCATAATACTTGAGTACAACAACATGCTGCTACAATATACTTTGCTTCTATAGTTGACAAGGAAATTGAATCTTGCTTTTTGCTCAACCATGAAACCAATCTATTACCCAAGAAGAAAGCACCTCCACTTGTACTTTTCTTTTCATCAACATCTCCGGCCCAATCTGCATCTGTATATGCACTAAGAGTGAAATCATTATCTTTTGGATAACATAAGCCATGATCTAATGTGCCTTTCAAATACCTCAAGATTCTCTTAACTGCCATCACATGAGACTCTCTAGGATCTTCTTGAAATCATGCTACAAGACAAACTGCATGCATTATATCAGGTCTGAATTGAGTTAGATAAAGTAATTCTCCAATCATGGATTTGTACCTTCTCTGATCAGTCTTAGGTGATTCATCATTTTTACTCAACTTGCAACCAGTCACCATGGGAGTACATACCGTTTTAGAGTCCTCCATTCCAAACTTCTTCAACAACTCCTTCACATACTTAGACTGAGATATGAAGATTCCTTTATCTGATTAAGTAATTTGCAAACCTAAAAAGAAATTCATCTCACCAAACATAGACATCTCAAACTCTTTTTGCATTTCACCAGCAAATTTCATACTCATACCTTCATTGCCTCCAAAGATGATATCATCAACAAAGACTTCAACAATCAAAATTTGATCACCATTAATCTTGAAATAGAGATTACTGTCAGCAGTACCTTTATTGAACCCTAACTGCAATAAGTACTTATCCAACCTTGCATACCAGGCTCTAGGAGCTTGCTTGAGTCCATACAATGCTTTCTTCAACGTGCATACCATATCACCTTGATCTAATAGTTGGAATCCTTCCAGTTGCTCAATGTAGACTTCCTCTTCCAGACTTCACATCCATCTGATACACTTTTAAATCTTTGTGAGTTACAAATGCCAGAAATATTCTGATTGCTTCAATCCGAGCTATTAGAGCAAAAGTCTCTTCAAAATCTATTCCTTCAATTTGAGAATATCCTTTGCACACAAGCCTTTCTTTATTCCTTACAACTTCTCCATTTTCATTTAGCTTATTCCTGAAAACCCATTTGGTTCCAATAACATTTTTGTCAGCAGGTCTAGGAACTAATTCCCAAGTTTCATTCTTCTCTATCTGCATTAGTTCTTCCTTCATTGCCTTTACCCAATTTTCATCATTGCAGGCTTCATTCATAGTTTTTGGTTCAACTGTAGAAAGCAAATAGTAATTCACTTGTTCTTCTACAGCTCTTTTCCTTGTCAGCACTCCTTTGTTTTTGTCTCCAATAATTTGATCTTCAAAGTGATTGATTCTTACATACCTAGGGGTCTTAGCAACACTTTTTGAAGCCTTTTCTTCTTCATCTTGATTGTCTTCTTCTTCAACTTTTTCTTCATATGTTATAGCAGCAGGTTCATTTGATTCATAGCCACTCTGATTTGATGTTCTTCCTTTCTCTTCATCCACCTTCACATTTGCACTCTTAATAATCTTTTTCAGCCTTTTGTTGTAGCACCGGTAGGCCTTACTCTTGGTAGAGTATCCAAGGAAGATTCCTTCATCACATCTTGCATCAAACTTCCCTAGATCTTCATTTCTTCTGATATAGCATTTGCTTCCAAAGACTTTGAAATATTTTACTATAGGAATTCTTCCATACCACAATTCATAGGGAGTTTTAGTACCATTACCTTTCACTTGAACTCTATTTTGAATGTAGCTAGCAGTATGTATAGCTTCTTTCCAGAAAACTTCTGGCAGACCTCCTTCCTTCATCATTGTCCTAGCAGCCTCTTGAACTATTCCGTTCTTTCTTTCCACAACTCCATTCTACTGAGGAGTCCTAGGTGCAGACAACTGTCTCTTTATTCCTTGCTCTTCACAGAAAATGTTGAATTCATTTGATGTGAACTCAGCTCCTCTATCAAACCTCAAGCATTTGATTTTTAGCTCTATTTCATTCTCAACCATTGCCTTGAAGGATTTCAACTTCTCTAGGGCTTCAAATTTGTCTCTTAGAAAAGTAACCCAAGTCACTCTAGAATAATCATCAATAAGCAACATGAAGTACCTGTCACCTTGTAGACTTATCACCCTTGTAAAACCACATAGATATGTATGTACTAGATCCAACAAACTGGAAAAAAATTGCTCTTTGCTCTTGAAACTTGTTCTTGTTTTCTTCCCCAACTGACATTCCTTACAAATGGTATTGGTGGGTTTCACAAGCTTTGGTAAATCTCTCACAGTCTGACCAGAACTTATCTTTACCAGATTATCAAAGTTTATATGACACATCCTTCTATGCCACAACCAACTCTCATCTGTTTGGGCCAATAAACAATAATTATTAGTTCCTCTTAACTAGTAAATGTTACCTCTAGTCTTCTTACTAATAGCAATCACTGTTTTGGAGCTTTCCATGATCTTGCACCCATTGTCTTTGAATCTTAGATCATAAACTTTGTCACACATCTGACCCACACTCAAAAGATTATGCTTTAAACCCTTCACATATAGGACATTATCAGTGTTGTTCTTACCATCAAAAGAAATAGACCCTTTTCCACAAATCTTATCAGCTGCATTATCTCCAAACCTAACTAGTCCTCCATCATACTTTTCCAAACTTACAAAATTACTTTTTTCACCAGTCATGTGATGTGAGCATCCATTGTAAATGATCCATTCATCCTTATCTTTCTCAACTTGAACAACCCAAGCACTTTCTTCCACTGGTTTTTCTTCCTTCACACAGCTAGCAGGATTAGTAGACACAGGCTCTTCTTTAAATGCAATAAAACAAACACTCATTTGCACTAGTACTAGCATCATCAGATTCATCATCTGTCACACCTTCATCATCAAGATCTCTAACATAATAGCATTTATTTGGAACTCTAGGTCTACTTTCAAATTTCTTTCTATTCCTTTCAATTCTCTCCGGACACTTAGAGGCATAATGACCTACTTTACCACATGAAAAACATTTAAAAGGTAATTTTCTTTTGAACTTACCGGTGCCTCTTTGCAGTCTATCAACAAAATTTGATTCAATTTCATCAAGGTCATCATCAAGGTCATCATCAAGTTCCACCTTATATTTCTCAGCTCTAGAGATCATTTCTAAAGTACTGGCTTTGAAGGCAGTCTCAATCTTCAGCAGAGCATCACTAAGTTCTCTCATCGCAAAGGCTGTTAGCTTTCCTAGCAACTGATCCTTGGTGACTTCTTTCACAGTCATTACTTCTTCAATTGGCAAAACCTTGTGACTATAGGATTTAGGTAATGACCTGAGAATTTTCATCACAACTTCTTTCTCCTCAATAGTTCCTCCCATAGCTTTGATTCCAATAACAAGTTCATCAACCTTTTGCATGTAGGATGTTATGTTTTCATCTTTGCCCATCTTTAAGCCTTCATGTTTAGCTTTCAGTCCCTACAATTTGGCACTTTTTACAGAATCATCTCCTTCATACAGATTTTCTAGCTTTTCCTAGACTTCTTGAGCAGTTTCAAGGTTCATGACCTTTATTAGGTCAATGTCGGTTAATGCACTTAATAGAGCATCTCTGGCTTTTATGTTTAACTCATATTCCTTGATTTCATCTCAAGTTTTTAGACCATTCAGAGGCATGGTATATTTAATCTCTGTCGCTTTCCATATTTTGTACCCAATACAAAGCAGATGGCTTTTCATGCATATCTTCTAGGTCGCATAATTTGTTCCATCAAACTACAGAGCTTCCTTCTTGTAAGACATTCTGGATCTTCCTCAAGTTGTTAGGCTTACCTCCAAGGAACCTTGCTCTAATACCAATTGTTGAAATGCACCGAACAACTGAGAGGGGGGGTGAACAAGTAGTCCCTAA
The DNA here is from genome assembly GCA_027924645.1 of Cunninghamia lanceolata. Taxonomy (NCBI): domain Eukaryota; kingdom Viridiplantae; phylum Streptophyta; class Pinopsida; order Cupressales; family Cupressaceae; genus Cunninghamia; species Cunninghamia lanceolata. Next base: position 3,462,207 of record BSBN01000831.1, read on the forward strand.
AACTTTAAACAATTATGAGCATCAACTCTTCAAACACTTATTTACTGTTGCTTAGATTTATCAATGAAAGCATGAAACAAGAAGCTCAACACAATAACACAATCAATACATGAGACACTAGATTTTTACGTGGAAAAACCTATAAGGGAAAAACCACAGTGGGTGTTAGCCCACAAGATATATAAGTTATAGCAATACCGAAAAACAAAGGCTCACTACTTGAATTGCTCACTGCAAATGTTGAGGCTCACTGCCAAGAGTGGCTTATTGCCAAGGATGGCTCATTGCTAAGAGGTGGCTCACTGCCAAAAGATGGTGAACTGATTTGGTAGCATCTACTCCATGCCTAGGTTCAGTTCCATTGAAGCACAATATAACTCCTCTACTCTACTCTTTTACACCTTCGCACTTATCTCTTCATTTTTGCTCAAGGACTACTTTTTCACAACTCTATTGCATTCATTTATACAATTCATCAACCTTGGAATGTACATCAAGGTCAGCATTACATTCATCAACCATTGGAACATTCTCCAAGGTCGACATTACAATAATACAAAGAAATAGGTCTGGACCTAAACAAGATTTGCTAAGGTAAAGATGTATGTGGATCATGTTATGCCTTAGCTAGGACTCAAAGACAATCTTTCATGCCACGACACGCTTCCACAATCTTCAATGCATCTCCGCAAGAAGTGAAAACAACCAAGTCGGCCAAGACTGGTGTTAACACCGGGTCTTCAAAGAACAGACTTCATCTACGATCCAAATTTCTCTTTGAAGACCAATCCAAAGGTAGGAACATGATTAGGAGACATCCACAAGCACATTGTAGCCACCAGGAACAACCGCACAATCTCTAACCACTCTGTCAAGAAGATTCTTCAAACTGGAGCACAAGAATAGCACTGTCAGCCACTGTCATAAGGAAAGGATAGCTTGTGGACCACCAAATCATGAACCATTGTAGTTGAATGCGCTTATCATCATTCCAGACTTAACTGTAGAACCACATATCATAATACCGTTGATATTAGGGCAGGCAACTGAGAAGGGAGGGTGAATCAGTTGTCACAAAAACTTTTATTCCTTGCTGCAACTTAAACTTCTTTACCACTTATTAATAGATGAATGTTATAACCATGAAAGCATGAATCAACAACACATGAGCAGAAACAAAATCAACACACATAACACTAGGATTTTTACGTGGAAACTTGGTTAAGGGAAAAACCACGGTGGCGGTTAACCCATAAGATTTATTCTCTATTAAAAGAATAGAAAAATGGGAAGGCACTTGCCTTCAGGCGCTCTGCCTAGAGCTCACTGCTCAAAAGAGGCTCACTGCCTACATAAATATTTATAAGTTTATCACAGAAATGTTGAACTAGAAAATAGCATCTTCTTCATGCCAAGGTCAATTCCATTGAAGCGCACAATACTTCTACTCTGCCCCCAAACACTTCTTCGCTATCTCCTCATCCTTTTCTACTCTTCCTCTTCTACTTTTCCTCTTCTCTGCTTTGCCTTTCTTCCTTTCTTAGGATCTTATCATATTCACAGAAGGATGCCTTTCCACAACTCAACCACACATATTTATATACTTCATCAACCTTGGAATAATCATCAAGGTCAACACTACAAACATCTGAATTAATGCGAATCACTATACTGTTGGCTAAACATAGCTGGGACCCAAATCTTCCTTGAACAACAGGCCACACTTCATATAATCTCTCTTAGATCATCTGCAACATGCACAAAGCATCCGGTCAGCCAAGACTAAAAAGAACAACACCCAAGGACAAATCTTCAACCACGAGCTCAATCCTCAATGCAGACCACCAACACAATACGAACTTGATTCAGAGACCACCACAAGCACAATGAAATCAATAGGAACAACTGCACCACCTCAAATCACCAGAAGCACTTGCACCTTCATCTGGGAACTCAAGAACACAAACTGTCATGATTGTCACACTAGAAAGATTGCTTGCGGACCTCCAAACCACGAACCACTTGAGTTGGAGACACACACCAACATCCCAAACACACCTCTAGATTTACAGATCATAATATTCCAATGCAGATCAATCCAGACTAGATTTCAGTCACTCTGTCACCTCTGAACAACTACAAAACCCAGTTCTACTCAGATGGTCATAACTTCACCAATTCTCCATCCAGACCTCTCAAATCTTGACTGGAGTAACTTTAGACAATCCTCTACAAACCCTTTAATCCACAGACTCTGATCTTCATCCTACTGGGAATATGAAGCAATCTACTTCACTGAACTACAATGTCTTCACTGTCTTTGACAGAGAGATATGTAACTCAGTTGTTTCTTCCAGAGGCTAATTTTCTTAATATCCTCAACATACAAGTCTTCTAGAATGGGATACAGTTGACACCAATGACAACAAGGATATGTTGACATTAATGACAACACCGATTAGGCACATATTTGCAACAAATACTTCAATGCGGAGGAATGCGGAGCAAAATACCTTCTCTCTGTCACTAGTGAATACTCAGAAAAAGTAGCTTTTATTCTAGTGAACATAACTCCCTCATATCTTCATACCGGATGCTCAAATTTGAGATATAGCATCTTCAGACATGCCTCTAAATAACTTCCAATCCGTAGACAAAGATATTCATTCTATTGGAGATGCAGAGCAATCTACCTGACTGTTTTTCAGTAAACAAAGATACTCTTCCACACACTGTTTCCACCAGAGGAGCAAATTTTCTCAAAAGCACTTGGAAACTCAATATCTAGATCACTTACTCATTTTCTCCAACACTTCCATGAGCCAATACAAAGCATCTAACTTATCAAATTAGGAGCACAGTTGACATCAATGACAACAAAGATATGTTGACATCAATGACAACACCGGTTAGTCACATAGTTGCAACACACAATCCATTTGAATAAATCATTTAAGGAATCAAAAATCAATAGTTCGCCAAAATACTCTAAAACTTTCGTCGAAATCTTATTTTCAGGTGTAGCCTGCCAAAATGGAGTTTTCATTTTAATAAACATACTCTAAAACCTTTGTCGAAACCTTATTTTTCAGGCGTAGCCTGCCAAAATGGAGAAGTGTTTCAGTAAAGAATGAAAGATAATGGTAAGGAGATGTGCGTGACAGGAGGCATAGGATTCATTGCTGCTTATCTCATTCCTGCTCTGCTCAACAAGGGTTACATTGTTCGCACTACTGTTTGAAATCCAAGTATCTAATTGACATATATTTGCATAATCTCAATTTCCTAATTCATATGCTTTTGAAGTATCAATGTATCCTATATAGGGTTTAAAATGTATCCTATATAGGGTTTAGAATGATTTCTTTTAATTTAATAAAGTAAATAAATGAATTATTTGCCTATGATTAGATAATGTGGAGATCTCCTAAATCTGCCCCAGCTCACTGTCCTCTTTGGCACTGTATTCATTACTCCAGCTGCTAGGGTTTTGCATGTGACATCTTTAATATCTTCATGACAGTGGCTTTTAAATAGATCTCAATCTTTTCTTTAATCTTTATCATGGTAACCCTTGAGTTCCATAATCCACCTTCAATCTCTTCTAAGAACGTTGTCTTAAGCTAGACTGCATAGTATGCATATAAAGCAAGTCCTTCATACCTACCATTGTTCTAAACCACCACTCACTGCCTTGCTTAAAATGCTACCTCCATAAGCACAATAGCATGTTTTAAAATCATGGTTGCCAGTGATTGACCATTAAGGTCACTACTTTCATCAAGATACAATGAGATTTTTGTCTTCAAACTCAAGGTATTATGCAAGATAACATTGTGAATTGTTTGTTGTGTAGGGTTTGATTTTATTACATATTTACTGCTTTTCGAACTGCCTTTAAGACTGGTTATTGCACCCTCAGTTACAATCTCAAACAACTCACTCACTATCACTTGAAGATTCCTTTCATGAGCATCCTTCTATAAAATCAAACCATGCCCTATAGATTGCCTACTTACTTACTACATGGGACTCATTGTTTCATGGTATTGTGGATCTTAAGATCCTTCAACCTTATTTTCACTACTTCACAGTCCACAAGGTATTATTCACTATTCTCCCATCTTTGATGAGTCTCAAAACACTGCTCAAACATGCAATGCACTACCTCCATTATACAATGGCTAAGAAGAAACATTGAACCTGTGATTACCATTGTTACTTCATTTGGACAGTCATTCCGTGATTGCATTTGCCTTGTCTAATTCTATCAATAGCATTTGAAAAACCCTTAAGGTCAACAAGGGGGTAAGGAAACTCACTGTTAAAACCTCCACTTTACTATGCAAGGTTTGAGCTTTATTATCTTGTCACTGTTTAGCCTCTTTTTGACTGTCACACCTCAAGTGACTGTCATTCTTCTTACCATAGATTGCATTTACAAATGTCACTGAGCTACATAGTGTGCTTGTTATTGGCTGCAATCTTTAGATTGCAAGATTTTGTTATTGGCTACATGTCTCAATGTTTCTGGTATTGCAACCTCACTAATCCGCTAGAGTTATGGTTTATGTTTCTACGGAGGCCTAGGGTTTGTACCCTAGTCATGCTCTTACCAATGCTTTTGTTGGTATTAAAAAACAACCTTAAATCTTGGGTCAGAAAATTAGCTGTCTTGATAGGGTGTGGTATGATCTTGGATTGTATCCTAGAGTGTGTGGGAAGTTTGTGTTTGATCATCATTAAGGTATGTAAACCTGATCAAGGAAATGTATCCTATATAGCATGGGTCTTGCTTTAATACTTTCCATAATGGTTATTAGTAGATCACATTATTATAGTTTGTGGTAACCCAAGATTGCATTCAAGTATGTAACAAACTTGGTCTGTAGTTTAAGCTATACACTTTTAAGTAACATTCATAAGGTTTAGAAAATCTTGATCACTCCCTAGAATAGCCCATTAAACATGGGTTGTGCTTGAATGTACTACATAATTGATATAACACAACCACTCTACATATCAACCAGAGTTATAAGCTCTTTATTGCAGCAAGAGGTAATCAGTCTTGGATCATGCTATCATTACATTGTAACCTGTTAAACTTCAGTCAACTTGAATGCACCTAATGATGATTGACACCTAATTGTGATGACAATGATTAATTTGTACATGAATTGTGCTCATATGAGTGCCTCCATTTCTATCACAACATAGCCACATTAAACTTAGGTCACACATGAATGCATCTTGTATTTGTTATAGCACAACTGTGCCACATGACCAATAGAGTTATGGATCACATAATTACAGTCACAAGAATTTGTTCCTTGGTTGTGCTCCTATGGTGATTCCATTACCATTACAACATAACCCTTTGGACTTATGTTGCTCAAATCCTTACATTGCTTATTTTCTTTTTGGATGGATGGCAATTCAATGGCAGGGATTTGTATGCAGGTCATGCTCATATAAGTGCCTTCGTCACCATTACACAATAGTACATTGGAATTTCCTTTCTTGAACCTTTACTTTATTTTTTATTGTTAGGGTTTCTTAGTAATTATTATTTCCTTTCCACGTGGCATATTGATAAACGAAACCAAGCAAAAAATCATTTTGTTTTTAGTTAACTTGTACTAACATACTTTTGGAATAAATGTTTGATTGCATTACTTCGAGTGTGAAGAATTTTGTTTTCTACTTATAATACATTCATTGAGAGCTATAGTATAAAGCTTCTTATGCTGAAACCCATCATGTAAACTTGATTTAAGATACATTTAGGAGGATTCATGGACATTTTGTATTTATATAGCTTTTGTTTTGATAGTAAATGACATCGAATTCTTCTTGAAATTGAAATGATTTATTAATTATGGTTTTATGATGATCAAATGTTTTATTTAGGAGTTAATATGTGGCATTTTTATGTGTAGGAAGAATAGATTGTGATGCAACATTTGGGTATGGATGGTTTAGGCAAACTTGGATAGCTATTAGTGACATAACCAGGTTGGAGAGTAACATGAGCTAATCTGAAACACTTCCGAGTGTTTTCGCTTGGAAGCAGAACTTGAGTATAGGAATACAAACATTGGTGGACAGAGAAAATCATAAATATGATGGTCCAATTTTGGATCCAATTTGAGGTCATGAATATCAGATAGAGAAAGTTCCTACATTTTAAAGACAAAATCATAAATCTGCTGGTCCAATTTGAGATCTAATTTGAGGTCGTGAAGCTCTGACAGAGAAAGTTCCTACATTCTAAAGATAAAATCATAAATCTGCTTGGTCCAATTTGAGGTCCAATTGTAAGGATTTGTCTTTTTAATTATACTTTCTAAACTTTGTCTTAATACAAATTGTTACTTTAGAATTATGGTATTGCTTTTCTTCTAATGTTTTCAACCCTTATTTTAGGGAAGAGCTCCAAAGATGGTTCCTTTAGATGGAGACTACACTTTTCCGCTATAGGTTTCATATAGATACACTAGAAGATCAGGTACTATCATACTCAAAGCAAAAGTAGGAGTCATGCAATGGCAAGATACTCATTTTTGGAGCTTTGGTTAAGACCTTTAAATGTTTGGCTATGTGCATAGAGAATGTTCATGGAGTGCAAACTTCCTTACAAAGAAATTACCATAGCAAAGTTTGAGGTGAATTGCACCTGCTATTTTATGCCGATATGGATATGTTCTAACTTGTAGTTAATTGTTGTAGCATAACAGATAGGCTAAATAGTTGTTCATATACCATTGTTTCTAATTCAAAATTGTTATACCTTATTCTAGGAGCAAATCACAGGGGGAGTCTATACATAAGACACCATTGTTTCAAATTCAAAATTGTTGGTTCTTTCACAATTGTTTGCTTCATTTATTTGATCTAAGACAACCTACTGTATAGAAGATGCTCTCAAAATCAAAGTAAAATCCTTTATTCTGGGAAGACTGTTTAGAATCTTCCCATCATAACAATGAACAAAAGCATCAGTCATTAACCTGAACTTTGCAAGAGTTTCATCAAATTCTACTTTTCCACTCTCTTTTCCATTCTAAATTTTATTCCCAATTTCATCCATGAAGAACTTCCTCAGCCTGTAGATCCTGCTATTAGCCATAACTTTACCAAGTGTCAAGGATAGCTTCGAGTTTTTACCCAAGCAGCAATTGAATTGACAAAATTTGGCCTTATTAGATACAATGTGTTGAAAATCTCTTTGAAGTTCTTCTGGAAAAGAGTTCCTAAGAGTATAATCCATAGTTTTGAATTAACCTTTTTACATGAATTCCATTGTATCTGGTAAGGCCAAATTTTGACAAAAAATAACAATTGACAAAATTCGGCCTTACTAGATACAATGGAATTCATGTAAAAAGGTTAATTGAAAACTACGCATTATACTCTCAGGAACTCTTTTCCATAATAACTTCAAAGAGCAAGTTTCAAAACATTGTATCTGGTAAGGCCAAATTTTGTCAATTACTGCTTGGTAAAAACTTGAAGCTATCCTCGACACCTGGTAAAGTTATGGCTAACAGTAGGATCTACAGGCTGAGGAAGTTCTTTGTGGATGAAACTGGGAATAAAATTTAGAATGGAAAAGAGAGTGGAAAAGTAGAATTTGATGAAACTCTTGCAAAGTTTAAGGATTGATGCTTTTGTTCATTGTTATGATGGGAAGATTCTGAACAGTCTTCCTGGAATAAAGGATTTTACTATGATTTTGAGATCATCTTCTATACAATAGGTTGTCTTAGATCAAATAAATGAAGCAAACAATTGTGAAAGAGCCAGCAATTTTGAATTTGAAACAATGGTGTCTTATGTATAGACTCCCCCTGTGATTTGCTCCTAGAATAAGGTATAGCAATTTTGAATTTGAAACAATGGTATATGAACAACTATTTAGCCTATCTGTTATGCTACAACAATTAACTATAGGTTAGAACATATCCATTTCAACCTAAAATAGCAGGTGCAATTCACCTCAAACTCTGTTGTGGTAATTACTTTGTAAGGAAGTTTGCACTCCTCCATGAACATTCTCTGTGCACATCAGTATGTTGGTTATTATCTTGGTCTCCTTTGTGATCAAAAGAACAGTGAAGTTCATTGCATAACTCATGACCATTTTGTAGTGCTATGATCCTATGCTCTTTTACTTCTTACTCACTGTGTTCTCAATCACCATGTGCAAATGACTTAGAGGACATATTTTTAATTTCAATGGCCTTGCATAGCACTTGAAGAAATTTCCATTCATGCCTTAGCATTTAACAACCATATATGGCATATGAAACATAGCTTATTGAAATCACTGTTGACACAAAACTCCTGAAGATCACCACCCTAGACTACTAGACAAATTCCTCCATTCATGTCACAATGTAAGGTCCCTGTAGGTTGAAAGTATTGCCCTTGAAAAAATACCACTGCATTGATAATGTCTTGAGGACTAAGGGTCCCACTTGGAGGTAAAGAATGATCTCATATGCATTCATTCTCAGGTTCATATTTCAATTTGTTATATTTATGTGCAGTTTCTAATGAGCTTGGCAAACTGCATTGTGTAAAATGAGAAGCTCCTTCAGCCAATTGTGTTGTTTCCTAAAGTTGATGGCATGGAAGAATCTGCAGCACTATCTTCCAACATTGAAATCACTGACCTTCAAAACAAAGATACTAGGACTGCCCCTTCAACATTTGTGAAGTCACTACCTTAATCAAACTGGTCACTTTCCTTTCATCATCTTTGTTTGGCATTTTACTGTACTATGACAGTCCTCTCATAATGACTGCCATATCGTGATTGTGAAAATTCTAAACCCATCACTTGGACAGTCAAAACTTCCACCTCACAGCCACAAGAATAAGATACACTGAGAATGCACAGTCCCAAGTAAGTGTATCAAACTTGGTGATCCTTGTTTTTTGTCATATGTTGTAGTTACAAGTGCCCTGCTAGACATACATGAAAATGTGGAAGCATAGACAAGGCAAGCGAATTGTTTCAAAAAATGCCTCAAAGAAATGTGATATCATGGATACCCGCTCTCCTGCAAGCACTTCAAGTCATGCTTGCGGTGATGCAGGGCTTTCCCGCATCACTGCAGGCATGACTTGAAGTGCTTGTAGGAGAGTGGGTGATGCGGGGCTTTCTCAAAAATATGGTTTTACACAAATATATTATAGAAATTTGGCTTGCTTCTTCGTTTATATCAGGAATTAGATGGGGGAGAAGCCAGACTAGTAGATTATTTCAACATAATTGTAGGTATTAGCACTGGAGGTCTCATCACCACAATGTTAGCAACTCCAAACCCAAATGATCCTCACAATCATCCTTATACTACCCAAAAGATTGAAGAATTTTACCAGAAGATTACGAATTTGATTTTGGTCCCAAATTCAATGGCAAACATCTAGTTGATTTCTTAGAACAAGAGAAATTTCATGAAAGACGTCTATGTGACCCAGTAACTAACCTAGTGATACTCACCTTCAATATAAAGATGCAGTTTCCAACAATTTTTGCCACTAATAAGGTATTATATTGGGTGATCTTAGATACTTAAATTACACAGATGAACTGTAGACTAGGATTCTTAATATCTTACTATACAATGTACATGCAGGTGATTGATACCCCCGCATCACCAGCAAGCACTTCAAGTCATGCTTGCGGTGATGCGGGAAAGCCCCGCATCACCGCAGGCATGGCTTGAAGTGCTTGCGGGAGAACGGGTATCCATGATATCATAGGTAGGATGCTGATAGAGGTTGTCAAATTTGGATCTAGACCTGCTAGTTGTATTTGCTTGAAAGTTTCTAAAGCCTTTTCAAAAAATCCATTTTGTGCATATCCTGCAATCATTGCATTCCAAGAGATGACATCTCTTTGAGCCATTCCATCAAACAATTCACATGCCTTATCTATACTTCCACATTTTGCATACATGTCTACCAGAGCATTTCCAACTATAATATTTGACAAAAATCCCCCTTCCATTATGTTATGATGGATGTCCATACCCTGTTCCAAAGCTCCCATTTTGGCACAGGCAGGGAGGATGCTAGCAAAGGTTGTCGAATTTGGCTTTACACCTGCTAATTACATTTTCTTGAAAGTTTCTAAAGCCTTTTCAAAAAATCCATTTTGTGCATATCCCGCAATCATTGCATTCCATGAGATGACATCTCTTTGAGGCATTCTACCAAACAATTCACATGCCTTGTCAATGCTTCCACATGTTGCATACACGTCTACCAGGGCAGTTGAAACTACAACATCTAACCAAATTCTTCTATCCATTACTTTTGATGGATGTCCATACCTTGTTCCAATGCTCCCATTTTGGCACAGGCAGGAAGGATGCTGACAAAGGTTGTGGAATTTGGCTTTACACCTACTAATTGCATTTGCTTGAAAGTTTGTAAAGTGTTTCCAACAAATCCATTTTGTGCATATCCAGCATTAATTGCTCTCCCTGCATCCCTGCGCACACACAAAAGTTCCTTCGTAGGGATGCGGGGAGAGCCCGCCATCCCACACCCTCATGCCCTGGCTCCTTGCGGGGTTGCGGGGGAGCCTAGACTGCATAGAGATAAGTAGGTGAGGCAGCAATCACGCCAAATGAAATACCCAATAGATGTCTTCCCTAAATTTCTAAGCAGATTCATCTTGCATGGCTGCATTACTTACACCTCTCTTCATTCTTCTTTTGTCCTTTATATTGCAGTCAATTAGGAGGCTAACAATATGAACACACTACCATTCAAATCATTGTACATACCATGAAAGTTTCATGCCACCTTCTCAAGCATATGAGCTCTCTGTAAGCGGTTAAAAAGCTCTCTCTATGTAATCCATGAGAGCACATTTTTGCTCTCCCTGCATCCCCGAGCACACACAAAAGTTCCTTTGCAAGGATGCAGGGAGAGCCCGCCATCCTGCACCCTCATGCCCTGGCTCCTTGTGGGGCTGCGGGGGAGTAATCATGCCAAATGAAATACCCAACAGATGTCTTCCCTAAATTTCTAAGCAGGTTCATCCTGCACGGCTACATTACTTACACCTCTCTTCATTCTTCTTTCCTCCTTTATATTGCAGTCAATTAGGAGGCTCTCTTTAAGCTCTCTCTATGCAGTCCATGAGACCACATTTTTTGAGGCATTCTATCAAACAGTTCATGTGCCTTGTCCATGGTTCCACATTTTGCATACATGTCTACCAGGGCAGTTGCAACTACAACATCTGACAAAATTCCTCTATCCTTCATGCTTTGATGGATGTCCATACCCTGTTCCAAAGCTCCCACTTTGGCACAGGCAGGGAGGATGCTGGGAAAAGGTTGTGGAGTCTAGCTTTACACCTACCAATTGCATTTGCTTGAAAGTTTCTAAAGTCTTCTCAAAAAGTTCAATTTGTGCATATCCTGCAATCATTGCAGTCCATGAGACCACATTTCTTTGAGGCATTTTGTCAAATAGTTCACATGCTTTGTCTATGTTTCCACATTTTGCATACGTGTCTACCAGGGTAGTTGCCACTACAACATCTTGTCACATGCTGGGAGGATGCTGACAAAGGTTGTAGAATTTCTCTTTAGAACTGCTAATTGCATTTGCTTGAAAGTTTTGAAATCCCTTTCAACAAATCCATTTTGTGAATATCCTAAAATTATTGCATTCCATGATATTACATCTCTTTGAGGCATTCTGTCAAATAGTTCACGAGTTTTTTCTATGCTTCCACATTTTGCATACATGTCTACCAGAGTATTTCCAACTACAGTATTGGACAAAAATCCCCGTTTCATTATGCTTTGATAGGGGTCCATACCATGGTCTAATGTTCCCATTTTAGCATAGGCAGGGAGGATGCTAGCAAAGGTTGTGGAGTCTGGCTTTACAGATGCTGACAAAGGTTGTTAGTTTTTTATTGATAATGTTGTATAGATTTTTCATTATGGTCCAACTGGGAAAACTTAAAAAAAATCATTGATTGAGTACTAAAAACTGTATTTTTGCTTTGCAGGTCCTCTCTTTGTTGTTTGAAAGGACAGTCTGTGAAAGAGCTTCCAGCTATGCATGAAGAAAACCTACAAGTGATTGTCAAGGGGCAGAGATTCATGCAAAAGATAGTGATCATGCAAACATTAAAAGATAATCTTAGAGTCAATGAGAAGAACTATGCAAAGGTTACAACCTTGTCAGTGTCTCAAGAGGCATTTAAAGGGTAAGGAGACAACCTTCTAGTATGGATTTGATAGTGCCAAATCTCATGATAGTCAAGAGTCTTCATGTTAGATGCATGAAGACCTAGGACAGTACCATAAAGTTGGTACAAGTGAGAAACAACAAGGTTGAGGGTTATCATGAGTTATTTGCCAAGACACAAATATTTTACAACAACAATATCATAATGAGATGTTGATTTCTATATTAGAGGTGATGATATGATATGATAGTTGTTCATGATAGTGATGTGATAAGTGACAGGACCAATGATGGACTATGTGAACTTATAACAGTCTGGCAGATGACATAGAGTGCATGGTAACAGTAGTAGTGATGAACTGTTTTCAAGGAATTTGGAAAAGATACAGTGATGTTAGAGGTAGTCAAGGCATTCAATAGAGGGGTGGTGTTCTACATTGATGGGAGGCAGAGTACAAGTGAAAGCATGCCAGAATAATGAGCTAGGTAGTGGCAGTCATGAGGCATTTTATTTTATAAAGGGAAAATGCATGACAATAGGTTGACAAGTGATTGGACAATGCATTTCAAGAAGATACAAGTTTGATTAGGACAATGCATAGCCTAGTCATAAAGCAATATTGTTGAATAATAGTCCACGACAATTGAGGCATCCTACCAAAGATGACAGTCATCAGAGGCATAATCATCAGAGATAAGGACAGTTTATTGCTACAGGTAACAATTCATAGTGGCAACTTATGAACTAGAGCAAGTTGGGTGAATGAGACAGGATCTCTACAGAGATGACGGTGTGATCTTGAACTCGGACAGTGAGCTTCATGGGACAGTCATAGATTTGTGAAGAAGACATCTATGAATGTCTTTGTGCTTCTATGCTCAGTGATACTTAAAAACTTAGTTTCTTGCTCATTCTTTGAGCTATGTATTGTAACCATGAAGGTTTTTTTAGCAAAGAAAAGCATTGTAACTTATTTTCAGATCTGTGTGCTATTTGTAAGCATTTTTTATCAATAAAACAAGTTGTTTTTACCTTCTCAAAGTTGTTTCATTGTGCAAGCTTCAAAATATACTACTAAATATACTAATGACTAAATGCAAGCTTCAAAATGACTAAATATACTACTAATTGACATCAATTAATAATTAAATTGACTAAATATACTACCAATTGACAGAAATTAGTGAACAGTGAATAAATATGACTGAATATATGACCAATGTTAAATCAGTGAATAAAAATGACTAAATATACTACCAAATTGATCAAAATGATGATTAAAATTAACGACTAAATACACTACAAATGGACAGAAATCAGTGAATAAAAATGACTAAATAAGTGACTAGTTAACAACAATCAATGACTAAATTAATGACTAAATATATTAGTGAATAAAAAATGACTAAATAAGTGACTAGATTACAACAATCAATGACTAAATATACTACCAAATCGATCAATCAAAACAACCAATAAATGACTAAAATTGGTTTAGTCATCAATTTGATCGCGTTATAAATGACTGGCAATAAACTGCTAATGGTCATGTGACCATGTTTGGTCATTTATAAGAAGTTTTTAGTAGTTTTTTTAGTAATATATTGTTGTTTCTGTACTAGTGTCTATGTCCTACCTCACCACATTGAAAACATTTCCCAAGGAATCCCTTGCTGCTGCTACCACGTCCTCCTATAGAGTATTCTCTTCCTTGCACTCCTTGACTTGACTCCTTATCCCATTTTGAATTTATTTCTTCCTGAACTTGTTTGCCTTTACCACTGCTTCCTTGTCCTCTCTCAACTGAGAATTTCCCTCTTCCCCTTGCATTACTCTATTGTCTTCTTTCTATCTTTTCTTCTGCTTTCAAAGCATATTGATATGCCTCCTCTAGTGTAGAAATCTTCAACATACTCATCTCATCTTGTATATTTAATCTCAACCCATTGATATATCTAGCCACTTTCTCTTTATCCATTTGATGATGCCCAAATCTAATGACCATTTTATAAAACTCTTCAGTATAGTCCTTTATGCTCATATCTTTCTACTTCAAATTCTAAAGTTTTATGAACATCTCCAACTCATAATCTCCAGGAATAAATTTGGCTTTCAATCGAGTAACCATCTGATTCCATCGGGTTATTCTCGCATCTCCATTAGCCACTCTCTCTCTTTGTAACTCCTTCCACCATAAAGCAACATGTCCTTTGAGTTTTGTTTGTACCAATCTCACCCTCTGAGGGTCATGAATATTTTCATATTCAAAATATTATTTTAATTCTCCTATCCAATCTATCAATTCATCAGGATTCAATGTTCCACAAAAATTAGAAATTTCTATTTTGTTACCTTCTCCAACTCTGGCAAGTGCTCTTAGGAACCGTTCTTCTCCAACATCTACTGGCTGTTCATTTTCTCCTTCTCGTTCATCCTCCACAATTTTGTCCTCATCATCAGCATGATCTTCCACCCAATCTAGGTTTCTTCTCAATCCAACAACTAAATTTCTCAACTAGTTGCTCATTTCAACACGAAACTGTTCTAACATTTCTTCCATTCTGAGAATTCTTTCTCGGGGGCATCTTGAAATCCTCTCAACTTCTTCCTCTATGAAGTTATTATCTTCTTAGCTCTCCACAGCTACATGACTCCACACACCTACAACAACCTCTGGAGCTTCGAAACAACTTCAATCCTCACCCATAGATCATGGTATAGGCTGCCTCACATTCGGTGTGCTGCCTATGCACTCAAGATCATAGCTCTAATACCACTTGATGCAGGTCAAGGTTCAGGGGCCTTATTAGGTGGCTAAACCAAGCAACAAATGACAATACACAACCAAATGAAACAACAAGATCTTTATTCATATGCAATTGAACATTACAACAAGAGTACAATTAGATTTACAAAAGCCTCAGCCAAAGCCTTACAATCAATTTCAATATGCAAATCAACTGATCTTCAATTTCTTGAGTCTACTCCCACAATCTTCCAGCCAATGTAAAAAATGTAGTATGGAGAATCTACATTTGGTAATCCAATCTTGTAGAGATCCCCTTCAAAGTATGAAATTCCCCTATTTATAGATTCTTGAGGTGGCCACTGACTTCATCACATGCATATGACACATGTCAGATCTTCATTTGCCCTTGGGACGGTCGTACACATGATTAAAACTAAATTTGTCACCTTTTGGGCGTTTTACGGTGATTTCAAGCCTCACAGGATATCAAGTTGCCAATGAAGTAGGCTTTCAGGGTATGCCAGGACAAAGTGGGGAATCGAGCCTTCACCAGATATGTCTGGTGTGCGGGTGTTTTAGTGCAAAGGCACTTCAATGAAGCAAAGTGGGGAAAAGCATCCGTATCGGATAGGCGAGGGTTTGAGGGTTCACTGGATATATTTGGTGTCAAGAAAAACTTGAGCAAAGGTCCTTTCGACAGAGTACAAGGCAAATTGGGGAAAAGTGTCACTGTAGGACATTGCAGAAAAGTGGGGAAAATAAGAGTCACAAGATATGTTCAACATCATGTGAAATCAGCGCAAAGCGGACCAAAACAACTCAGTGGGTGAAATGTGGTTCACAGGATATACAAAGGATTTGGGGGTCAGTGGACATGTTCGGCAGAATCTGATTTTAGCGCAAGTCCTGTGAAGAGTGACTTTAGCGCAAGATCTAGTGAAGGGTGATTCTAGTGCAAAATCTAGTGACAGTTAGATAGCTCACCAGCGGGGTTTATGAGGACATTTGGATGGGTGTCAAAGGCCCACTAGTGCAGTGACAAGCTAAAAGCCTGCATTGCCATAACTTCTCCAATTTTTATCAGATTTCTTCCAAACTTGAGATGCAGATACCCATTTGGGCCTTCTTCAAAATTAGCTCATCACTTGGCCAAAATCTTTAGGAAAATCTCCAGAAATGGTTCAATCAATTCCTCTTGCAGCAAAAGAAAGGCAAAAACAAAGAAGAAAGCAAGTAAAATCTTTTTGGTTGATGAGGATTGCTCGTGAACCCAAATGCTCCCACATCACTACATGAGAGGCTAATGAAATATCATCAATATATAATTCATCATCATGCGAGATATCACCATGTGAAAAGTTATCATGAATATTCATAGGGTTCACATGAGGTGTAGGAGAATAATAATCATGAAACACATTGTCATGTATAAAAGAAGGTAGCATATTGAAACAACGTGGCTTTATGGACACATAATTATCATGACTTGTAGAAGAAATATAAGGCACAACAATGTCGTGAGTAGGTAGGCAAGGTGTAACCTTGTCACATAAAGTATCAAATATCTAGGTGTATCATTAGAAGATGAGGGTGTAACATGGACATCCATAAAAAAAGATGTGTCACCCATTGTATCATGTGATGGAAAGGTGTTCAAAGGTAATACATGATTATAATCAAGCATATTACTATCACTATCCATAGAGGATATTGGAAGCATATGAGAATAATTGATAAGTGTAGTAAGAGTATCCAAAAGGGAAGAAAAAGAAATGACTAAGCCCCTAAAGGAAGAGAAGGTGCATATGTGATGGTACAATGCTTCCATAGAAAATGTGATCCCCTTCATATGATAAAAAGTCATGAGTGATTCAAGAACATAAGGATCACATGCCACAAATTGTATAAACATGTCAAAAATCTAATGATGAGAGCATGAAGAGAAGCCACAAATAGAGGATCATGGGAATCCATGATGTGAAAATATGTCAATAGTGATCTATCCAAGGGTGGGCGGAGTAGGGTTCACAAAACTATTCAATAAATGTCAAAAACCATAAGGAAAAAGGATGAATGCTATGTGCATGATGTATAATCAACTATAAATTAAAATATCAATTAGACATTGTGTCTAAAGAAAGTGTGAAATGTATGCTTCAAAGGGTAGTCGAGGGTGGGCAGGGTGTACAAAAGTGATATTGCATAATAAAACACAAACCCCATGAGAAAAGATATAAAAATGAAATAGCAATGAATAGTATGAAACCCTAGCAAGATATAGAAATGAAATAGCAATAAATAGGATGAAATCCCAATGAGATCTAGAAAATGATGATGCAATTAGAAAGTGCATACATGAAACCCTAGAACAATGAAGGTATAAACCATAAAGAAAAACCCTAGGGTGGTGTAAGATCGAACAGATTCACGAAAAATGTAAAGGAAAATAAACTTTCCATAAGCTTAATCTAGGCTATTCCAATAAGATACATACAAATAAGCATAAATCAACCTAGATTAAATAAATCAGATCAATGGGAATGGTAATTTAACAATAAATGTCAAGCTAGAAAATTAAATGCAAAGAAGGCTAGGGCACTTAGCTCTAGACCAATGGGGAAGGTACAATTCTGATGTTGCATTGTTCCACCTCTCTCAAGACTGAAGATGGATCCTCTCTGTCTATACTGTGCATCAAAATTATAATAGTTTGTCAACTTTGTGAGAGGTCAAGTTTGTGACTTTGGGTTGTTTCTATGGGGTGTAGATCTAATATATGGCCTATAGATCTGATATGATACAACGTGCAATCCTACTATTTGATTTGCTCGATTCTTTATGCTTCACTGAATGTTAATGATTGGCGGTGTTTATAAACACAGGCAAGATCACTAGATTGTAAGAGTTGTGTCCTTCTAGGTTGACCCCCTTGATAGAACTAACTTTACAAATGTGGAAATGATAGAGGACAATAGACTTTAGACTTGCATATGTTCTAGATTAATGATGCAATGCAGAATTAGATTATTTTTAGGTGCTCCAATTGAAGTATTCCTAGCATGCTCTTTTCTTAAATATGAATGATATTCAAGCTTTTAAATGTGTATAAATGAATGTAATTGAATGCCATTGAATACAAGTACATAAAAATAAATCATGTCAATCGTGTACCAAATTGGCTCAAGGTAGGAAAATAATAGGTATGAGCGGACTAAAGTTTGAACTTTTAAGGGTCAAATCCATGGATCTGGGATTGATCTTGTACTTGTGAGAATAACCTAGTACATAGAAACAATAAGATTCGTATGGGGAATGAATGTTTGAATATGGTGAGAAATAAAAGGCATAATGAATATTAAATAAATGAAAACATGTGTGAACATAGCTAAGTAGAACCAAACATTAGAAAATAGGTAACTACGGATAAACAAGAACATGAAAAAGTGAACCTCACTTTATACAAAATAATGCCATTTGTCAATACATAAATGCACTAAGAATGGACCCAAAACTAATTAGAAATTGGCATGGGAAGACAAAGTTCGCCATTACAACAAGTCAAAAGTGGATCCGGAACAATATTTCATGGGAATACAAAGTTCACCATTACAACAAGTCAAAAGTGAATCCAAAGCAAAATTTCACACCTTACTCTATTCAACTTATAATAATCATATCTTATGAGAGAAGGAAAAATTAAGAAGACCAAAAGGCAGTTTTAGGAATTTTTTTCAAAGATCTACACCAAAAAAAGAAAAGAGAAAAAAAAAAGCCATGACCTAGGTTAGCGAATGGGGTGCCCTTGGTTCGAGAAGAAATTGACTTGAGATATTATTATAATTAGGTTTAGACCCACCGACGCAGTGGAGATTCCCCAGTTTGTCCCGACTCCACTTACCCTACAAAGCGTGGGAAACCATTCGCTTAGATTGGTGGCAGAGCTGACGTGGAATTGTGGCAGGTCATTTAACAGAACCGTTGACCCGTGGCACCCGTGGCAGAAGGACACGTGGCCCACTTTCTGGTTTTGACTCCATTAAATTTAATCCCTTGCAGTACTCTTCGCCGCCTCACCAGCTCTCTGTCGCCACTTTGGCCGTCGCTTTTGCATTAGGTAATGCGTTGATTTGGATTAGCATGTGTTTGTGCCACACTCCACTTTCAACCCATTTGACTGGCCTGCCAAAAAAGAGAAAAAAGAGGCCCAATCTCCTTTTAAAATAGGTTACAATATATTTGGGGAAAGAGATTGGATTGCACGCGCTCATAGTTGACTTGTGGAGGCCTCAGATTATTATAATCTATGTACTTTATTCAACAACTGCAACTGGGCATGTCATCTGATTGTTTACGGAAGTGGATAGAAATCCTTTGTCTGTTTTGCTTGGAGAGGCTGCAAGGAGGCATTCAGTTTTTGGGCTTGTATAAATCCCCAAATGCCCAAATGCCCATTTGGGCTGTTGGTTGCAGTTATATGCTTTGTGGGTTTTTATCAAACATTTGGCAGGCATCCAATCCAGAGTTTGTATTCATGATTTGGGTCTGTTTTTCCTAATTTGGTTGGGCTAGAATGGGTTCGTGGGTGTTTTGGTGGTCCATATGGGTATCTTTGTTTTGTTTTGTTCCCTTATTCTATGCCGAGGCACTGGATTGCGGTGGTGATGACAGGACGGCATTGCTTGGATTCAAGAAAGGGGTGAACTCGTCTTTGAATTGGCAGGGGGATTTCTGCAAATGGGAGGGAGTGGATTGTGGGGAGGGAAACAGCAGCAGCAGCAGTAGCAGGAGAGTGACGAAACTGAAGCTGGGGCAGAAAGGTCTTAAAGGGGTTATTTCCAGCTCTCTGGGCTGCCTGCAGAATCTCAAAGAACTCGATCTCTCCTTCAATTTACTGTCTGGAGATGCCCCTCGTGAATTGTTCCTGTTGCAACATATGGAAGTACTGGATCTGAGTTTCAACAATTTGTCAGGTTCCATAACGATACCGGCTTCAGGAGGTTGGGCACACATCAGAACCCTCAACATCTCAAGCAACTTCTTTCGAGGTGAGCTGCCTAACTTTGGGACTGCTTCCAATTTGACTTCTTTCAATGTAAGCAATAATTCTTTCACTGGTCCTATTCCTACCAACGTTTGCAAGAATTCAAGTTCGGTGCAGATTCTAGATTTTTCTATGAACAAATTTAGTGGCCCTCTGAATGAAGGCTTGGGAGATTGTGAGGCACTGGAGGAGTTCAATGCAGGATCCAATTACCTTTCCGGATCTCTTCCAAATGATATCTACAGCGTCTCGTCTTTAAGACGGTTGCTTCTGCCTAGCAATGGGTTTACAGGAAGTCTAGATGCAAGAATCGGGAATCTGTCAAATATCACCATCCTTTCACTGGATAGTAATAAATTTTGGGGCGACCTTCCAGAGGAGCTGGGCAAGCTTGAGAAATTAGAGGAGCTGATTCTTGCCAATAACAGGTTTGCTGGGTATCTGCCTGCTTTGTCCTCCTGTAACAAGTTGCAAGTTCTCAATCTAAAGAACAATACTTTTATTGGGAACATTAGTCTGGACTTCACAAACTTTCCTGACCTTGTTTCACTGGATCTAGCCAGCAATCAGTTATACGGTAGTATCCCTACAACACTGTCCAACTGCAAATTAATAAAGACACTAAGTCTGGCAAAAAACAAGCTTCAAGGTGAAATTCCTGAAGGCCTGGGATCTCTGCAAGTCCTTTCATTCATCTCCATTTCAAATAACAGCCTAGTAAATATCTCCACTGCATTACTTGTCTTACAAGGTTGTCCCAACCTCACAACTTTGATTCTTTCGAAGAATTTTCATGGAGGGACAATTTTACTTGATATTTCTGGTTTTCAAAAGCTCAGGATTTTAGCTCTTGGAAACTGTGGCCTTAACGGGCAGGTTCCCAGTTGGCTTCAGAACTGCAAGTCTTTACAGGTGCTTGATCTCTCATGGAATAGCTTTACTGGAAGTCTTCCTCCTTGGTTTGGTAACTTCCAGTATCTGTTTTATTTGGACATGTCAAACAATTCTCTCTCAGGAGAGATCCCCATAAATCTTACACAATTGAAAAGCCTCACATCATCTCAAAACCTCACCGAAGCAGATCGCACTTCTCTTGACCTTCCTCTATTTATAAAGCACAATCAGAATGCAAGTGGATTGCAGTACAACCAAGTGTCAAGTTTTCCTCCTGCATTGTACTTGGGCAAAAACCACCTAAATGGCAGCATATGGCCACAGTTTGGAGGGATGAAATATCTCCATATTCTAGACTTGAGCAGAAACAGTTTATCAGGATATATTCCCGAAACACTCTCCAATATGACAAACCTGGAGAACTTAGATCTGTCTGATAATGATCTCACTGGAAGCATACCATTATCTTTGAAGGCACTGACTTTTCTGGCTAAGTTCAATGTGGCTGACAATCATTTGACAGGACAGATTCCAACTGGAGGTCAATTCTTCAGCTTCCCTATAAGTAGTTTTGAAGGAAACTCAGGTTTATGTGGTTTTCCTCTTGACTCCTGCAACAACAAGACCCTTAGATTGCCAAATGTTCAAAACAGTCCAGTCCAGAGTAGGATGCAGAGGAACACCATTCTGGGGATAACTATTGGTGTTGTAGTTGGGATTGCTATACTTCTGGCTGCAATAATGTGCAGCTTAGCAAGGAGACGGATTGAGATTCAGGAGTTTGAGAATGATGAAGAATTTGGGAGGCCTGAAAGAGTATCTGAAACTGTTGGATCATCCTTGGTAATTCTGTTTAAAAACCAGCATAATAAGGAGCTTACAGTTGCAGATCTCTTAAAAGCGACAAACAATTTTGATCAGGCAAACATCATTGGGTGTGGAGGCTTTGGATTGGTATATAGAGCCACTCTGGCAGATGACACAAAAGTTGCAATAAAAAAGTTGACTGGAGACTGTCTACAGATGGAAAGAGAATTTACGGCAGAAGTGGAGGCTTTGTCAAGAGCTCAGCACAAGAATCTGGTGTCCTTGCAAGGGTATTGCTTATATGGGAATGACCGGTTGCTAATTTACTCTTACTTGGAAAATGGAAGCTTGGATTATTGGTTGCATGAAAGGCCAGATGGAGGTGCGATGCTGGACTGGGACAATAGGTTAAAGATAGCTCAAGGAGCAGGTAGGGGTTTGGCATATTTGCACAGGGTATGCGACCCTCATATAGTGCATCGGGATATCAAGTCAAGCAACATTCTATTAAATGAGAAATATGAAGCCCATTTAGCAGATTTTGGCCTATCAAGGCTGATTTTGCCATATGATACACATGTGACCACAGAGCTTGTGGGAACACTCGGATATATTCCACCTGAATATGGACAGACCTGGATAGCCACTCTCAGAGGTGATGTGTACAGCTTTGGGGTTGTGATTCTGGAGCTCCTTACTGGAAAGAGGCCTATTGATGTCTGCAAACCGAAGGGAGGCAGGGAATTGGTGTCATGGGTAAAACAAATGAGGTCTGATGGTAGAGAGGAAGAAATCTTTGATCCCATTTTGTGTGGTAAGGGAAATGAAGCTCAAATGTTGCTAGTACTCAATGTTGCATGCATATGCACAGATCAAAATCCTTTAAAGAGGCCTACCATTCAAGAAGTAGTTTTGTGGCTTGAAAATGTGGGCATTCATTCCCAACAGTTGAAATAGGTTTTTCATCTGTTGATAATAAATGCTGCTTTTCCATTACTTTTAATTGTGATTACTTATTTTCTGACCTCAGTACATGTATAGTTGCTTTGTTTTGCTTATTATCCAAGAATTTGGGGATGAAATAGAAAGCTTCTCTGTATTCTAAAATGTTCATTGCCCATAGGTGGGCGAGGAAAGCTAGGTTTATTCTGTGACATTCAAATTATATTCTGTTACGAGCTAATTACACACAGATAAAAGCAGGTGCTCCTTCCTTCTGAGGGACCCATTTTTCCCAGTTTTTTGTACAAAGGGAGATGTTTTCTTCGTATAGGTATGACCTGGATCAATTTGTAATCTCTGACTACAATTTCAATAAATTTAATCTCGACAAGGCAGATTTCCTAGATCAGATATTTAGAGCATTGTTCAAGAGAACGGTCTGAAATAATCAATGTCTGCATATCTCTCATTATTTGCATTGGAAGTGGAATTTAAAGTGTAATTGATATTGCTTAACTAGCAAATGTTTATCTGCACTGAAACTGGACTTTTTCAATCAAAAAATGTATGAACATTCACTGGCATGTTATTGTCTGTTTCACCTATTGTCATGAGCATAGTTTGCAAACTTGGTGAGTTCTAGCCAAATTCACAAGTTTTTTGGCCTAGCGAGTAACTTGCCAGAGACTCATACCCTGAGTCCTGCATAGAAAGTCGTGAGTTTTTTCTGCAGAGATGGCCACCAAACAAAATTTATAGACCCTTGATAAAACCTTGATTGTTTGTGCTTTTATGCCATTTTTCTTTTCAGTGATTAGGATCCCAGCATTGTGAATTGATTGTTGAGTGATTGATAAGGATTTATCGAGTCATTTTTGTCCCTGTAGCCTTGAAGGCCTTAATTTGGGCCTGGTGACAGGGGCTCCATACCTTAACCTTGCCCTGTATCAACAAGGAATGCGCCCAGGGAACTGACCCTGAACCTCATCGAGAGATGCTGCTGCTCCAAGACCTTTGCACCAGGGGCTCCATACCTTAACCTTGCCCTGCATCAACAAGGAATGCACCCAGGGAACTGACCCTGGACCTCATCGAGGGATGCTGCTGCTCCAAGACCTTTGCTTTGGTTTTAAGAAACAAAACATAAAAAATGTTATGGTCTGTGCCAGAAGGAAAAACAGAGTTTTTATTTTTATTTGGATTTGAAAGAACAAAAAGAGTGTTTTTCCTCCATTTTTATGAACTTTTCAGCAGTTTTTAGTCTCCCAATTAAATCCCAAGTAATTGAATTCCATTTATACTTTTGGTTTGCTGAGTTAATCCCAATTCGGAGTAAAGCTACTATGATCAAAATAGACTTTGTTCTTTAAATTCATTTTTCATGCATCTTATACATTTTTTAAGCTTATTTTGTGTATTTATGTATTTTTTTAATTGCCGAGTTTTTGTAGTCCAAGAACTCTGGTCATGAGAAACATACCAGTGTATCTGCATTTGGACTAATTAATTGTTTAGCAGGTTATTTGAATTGGACCAACATCTGAGAGTTTGTGTTTAGTCCATTATATATATTATGGACAATTTACTGGCTCCTATCAGTGATAACGTTCATTTTTGCAAAAGAATTGAAGTCTGTCCCTGCGCTTTTTAAAACCCCGTTAAGTACATTTTAAGGTATGTTTACAAGTGGATGAAAACTGTGGATTAACAACCAATGAACTTACCATGAGGTTAAATTTTATTTTCATCTTTAAGTATCGTATTAAAAGATATTTTTGCTTTAGTCCTATCCGACTGGGCTGTAAGGTGCAGATTATGTATCAACGGGCAATTAACTGACCTTTAACTTATCTCTGTGTGAGCAACGAGAGTAAGTCGCAGTTTTTCTTTTGGAAGGTTTACATTTCAACTAGGCTTTCTATTGGAAGTTTCTCTCAATGCTTCTGATTTGTTCTTGGCATAAATGATAAATTTTTAGGAGTCATATTTATTGAAGGTTTAAGATGACTTCTAAACTATGCTAATTGAATTGGATTTTTACTTGGAAGTGACAGAGCTGATTATGTCTGCCTTGATTTTTACTGCCATGCAAAGATAATCTTTGCATGAAGTTGCAAGATAGATTTGTACCACGTATTCAAAAGTGCAGACTGTGTAAAACCACAAATGGAATTCGTAACATATAGGCTTAACCTGAGTGAGCTCTATTTCGACCTAAATAAGAGTTCTATTTTATTTGCCACAAGGAGGACGACAGATGAGATCATGAAACACCT
Source organism: Cunninghamia lanceolata (assembly GCA_027924645.1). NCBI lineage: Eukaryota > Viridiplantae > Streptophyta > Pinopsida > Cupressales > Cupressaceae > Cunninghamia > Cunninghamia lanceolata. Next base: position 3,487,148 of record BSBN01000831.1, read on the forward strand.
CTTTAGAGATTGCAGTCTGTCACAGATGATCTTGGTAATAGTGAAGTTGCTTTCAGCCTGCAGGATCTTCTACGGGGAGATGGCCAAACATAATTCATGCTAATATGACAATGCTAAATTTTGTTCATATTGCTTTATCAATATAATACACTATGCTATTGAATTTTGAGCAAAAATAGTTGGCTATCCCAGAGTCTAGTAAAATGAGAACTAAGGTGTCTCTACTCTTGGCAATTTCTAAGTTTATTTATTTATTATTTAACTTTTTCTCGTAATTTATTGCAATTATCCTATTTTATTTTAATTAAATTGTGCTCCAACATGAAATGGGGAGTGGGATATTGAGGTGGCATATTTTACCAAGTGTCAGTACTTTGTATGTTGTAAAAGGTTATTTAATTGCCTATTTATAATAGATTTGAGACTCCTACTTTTGTGGGATCTTATGACAGTTTATGACAGATTTTTATGACGCATAAGAGCCAAGAATAGAGGGAATTACTTTGGAATCTTGACTAGCTATGACATACTTTATTATTTGTCATGAAGTACCTATTTTGGAACTGAGAATAATGGCGAGTTGGGCACCCATGTTTGGTGGATTAAATTGGTCAGTTATGATAGCTTTAAGAGTGTTAAGAGAATATGCTAATTTTAGCTTGTTTTGGGAATCTCCAACGGGGGTTTTGGCACATGGTTTAGAAAACCACAAATGGTTTCTGGCTTGTTCATTTGTTTATAAATTGGTGCTTGAGGAAGTAGTTTTATGTTGAAAGTTTGTAGGTGCACAATGTTGTTAAAATGTTTCCGAAATTCTTCCAAGTTTAATTTGCTAGTGATACTCCTATACTAACTTGTTGTGCAAGTGTGTTGTAATCATGTTTTGGATTTGTTAATACATTGAGTAGGTTCTAGAGTGGGTTTTTTCTCTCAAAAGGGCTTTCCCTACGTATATCTGGAGTTGTGGTTATCACTTGTGTTGATTTGTATGTGTTTCTATACAATTTTTGTAATTGTTAGATTAGATTTAAAAAAGTTTTTGTACATCACTCCTCTCAACATTAGCATAGGAAGTTGTTTTTGCTACTTTAACTTTCTTAGAAGTGGTATTAGAGCTTGAACAGTTTTGGTTATAGTTGTTGGGTTTTTTGAGCTAATTTAATTTGAGTGGAAGCTTGTGCAGAAGTATACTTTGTGATCTTGTTGCATGGATTTTCAATGGCAAGCACATCAGAAAGGATTGAAGTGGATTTATTTTTTGGTAGTAAGTTTAAGTTGTGGAAAATGAAAATGAAAATGGAGGATCTGTTAGTGAATCAAGATTTGTGGGGTGCTGTTGATGAGAAAGTACAAAGGCCTACATATGCAACCATAATTGCACAATATGATACTATGGACCGTGAAGCAAAGGGTTTGATTAGATTGTGCCTTGTAGGTTCTATTTTAATCAATGTCCACAAAGAACTTAGTGTGAAGAACCTATGGCATAAATTTGTTGAAATTTATCAAGCTAAATCTTTAGTGAATTAAGTTATTTTTTGCAAAAAAATTGTATTCCTAAAAAATGGAGGAACGTGGACAAATTGCAAACCACTTGAATGCTTTCAATACCTTGGTGGCTTAGTTAGTTTCAGTGGATGTGAAGATGAACAAGGAAGGAAGATGTTAGACCCTATTGTGTTCTTTGCTTGATTTGTGGGATTCTCTTATCATGGCCATTGCGAGTACTTTTGTTGTCTTGAAAGTTAAAGATGTTGTTAGTTCTTTGCTTTCTGAAGAGATGAGGAGGAAGGTTTTTGTCAGTGCCAAGGAGGCCCTACCTATTCAAGGAAGATCAAAAGAGAGGCAAGAAGAATGAGAAACAACGTGATAAATCAAAATCTAAGTCCAAGGAGAGATCAAAATCTCCTAGAAACTCCAAAGTGATATGCTAGAATTGTGGCAAACCTAGTCATCTCCAGAAAGAATGTAAAGAGGAAATGAAAAAAAAGAAGAAATATGATTGTTATTCTTCAGAGAAGATAAACCATGCTTGTGATCCTTGGGAGGTTTTTGAGACTTCAGATGAGGTTGTAGTTGCTTCAAAGGTTCTTGAATTAAGTACTTCCATCATTCCTGAGCAACATGATTATCATTGTCTTCCTAATTGGGATTCGTATTTGTCGAACATTGGTTCATTGTTCGTGGAATCTCACATTTTAGACTTGGAAGACACATTTGAGGGATTAATTTTCCTATTTGATGATAGTTGTGGTACAACTGTTGTCACTCCATCTCTATCTTTGGAGAACGTTCAAAATCAGTTTCCAGTGGTACCTTGTTTGTCACCTTCTATTGTGATTGGGCATGTTCCTGATTGGTTCGTGGTGTCATTTTCGAAAGTCTTGGCGACACATGAGCATATTTTAGAGACATTTTCATCCTACATTTGGATTTCACTTGCTAATTCCTATCCAGAATGGGAAGCATTCCTGCATTTGTACTTGGTTTTGTTTCTTCCAAAAGGAAAATAAGTTGTTGGTCGACATTGGATTATGTTGTCTTCAGGCACTTACCATTTTTGTAGGCGATTACACATTGTGAGGGGGCTACATAGTCTCTCTCTTTCCCTCTTATGTGGGGGGGGGGGGTCATTGATTGTATATATATGATGTATGTAGTCCAAGTGGGGGGTGTTATTGAGTCCTCCATCCATGCATCATTTTTTGTTTTCTTTTCTCTCTTTTGGAGAGGGGTTTTTTCCCACAGGGTTTTTCTCCTTTTCTTCGGTTGTGAGAGATTGCATTGCATAGTAAATGGGTGCCTAACATGGTTGTGTAGTCGGGACCCATATCGCATCTTATTCATATTGCATAATAATATCCCTAAGTTACACTTAAGGGGGAGGGGGTGTTAGTGTAGAGTTAAGTTTGCACTTAGGGTTAATCACGTAGGTGGTTTTTTCCTGTATTGGGTAGTTATTCACCCATCACATATTTCATGCATTTAAAAGGCTTGCATACAATGTAATTTATCATCTCATTATATATTTTCATCTCTGGTGAAATAGCATTGTGCTTCTCTCGTCTGTGAAGATTTATTTGCAGGTTGTGCTCCTGGGAGGTGGTTGACACCAACAATTGTGATTTTGAATCTGAAAAGGAGGATGGTAATGCCTTCATTACAACTTTGGCAACATGTGCAGATGAAAATGCATGGTTAATTGACTAAGTGCATCTTTTTATATGATCTCTAATAGAGATTGACTTTTAGAATATGAAGTATTTGATGGAGGTAAGGTGTGTTAGCAAGACGGTTGCCATTGCACCAAAATGAATCCACGGGAGGTGGTTAAGCCTTGTCACGAACCCAAGCGTTGCGTTGCACATCACAAGGAGACTAAGGGCGCACACCTTGCAACAATCTCCCTCCCAACACAAGCAAGGGGTTCGAACTCATGACCCAGGTCTGATACCAATTGTTAGCAAGATGGTTGCCGTTGCACCAAAAGATCGACCTGTTAATGCCCAATACAACCGCCAGAGTTAATGAATCTATGGGAGGTGGTTAAGCCTTGTCATGAATCCAAGCGCTGTGTTGCACAACACAAGGAGACCAAGGGCGCACACCTTGCAACAAGGTGTATTTGAATAATGATTCTTATTTAAAAATTGTTGGCCACATGGTAAAGTTAAAATTAGATCTCTTGATGGTAGAATAAAATGAATCAATGGTGTGTTGATCCCTAGGTGAGCATGCAATTTGTTAAATATTAGTATGTTGATTGATGTAGGTGTGTAGGTTGTCTTTTTTGATGTAGAATGTAAGATGGTTAGAGGTGTTATGGTGATTGCTAAAGGTGTCAGATTTGACACATTGTTTAAGCTTGATGCATGCATAGTTGAGTGCAATCGTATTTCTGTAAAGACTAGATCATCTAATTCGTTATGTAAAAGAGAGACGTCTTCAACAGATGGTCATTCTTTCTGGACACTAGGGTGTTTTTTCTATAGAGACCAACTTCCTATAGAGAAGACTATGTTATGGCACCAGAGATTAGGCCACATTGGTGAGAAGGGTCTAATGACTTTGAAAAATAGGAACCTTGTTGAAGGTCTTTCTGATTGCAATCTTGAATTTAATTTCTATGAACATTGTATTTTGGAAAACAAAATTGCGTTCAATTTTGCTCGAGTTCTCATAAGACTTTTGGAATTTTGGATTTTATTCATTTAGATGTGTTTGGTTCTATTGATATTTCTTCGATTGCAAAATCAATTTTCTATGTTACTTTTATTGATGATTATAGTATGACATAGGTTTATTTTTTGAAGAGTAATATGAAGTTTTTAGTCAATTTAAAGAGTTTAAGGCTATAGTTGAAACATATACTGAAAATAAAATTAAATGTTTGAGGATTGATAATGGTGGTGAATATTGTTCTGTAGAATTTAATAGATTTTGTAAAGGTTGTGAAATTTAGAGATAAAAGACAATTTTGTAGTCTTTGCAACAAAATGGAGTTGCAAAGAGGATGAACACGACATTGATGGAGAAGGCTAGGAGTATGCTTAGTGGAGCTAGTCTAGAATAGAGGTTTTGGGCCGAGGCTATAACCACTACTTGCTACTTGATTAACAAATCTTCTACATCAGTTCTTGTTGATAAAACACACATGGAGGTGATCAGGCAAAAGTTCTTTATTGAGGCATCTTTGTGTTTTTAGTTGTGAGGTATATGCACATGTGGCGAGGGAGAAGCATACAAAGTTGGATTCTAAGGCTATAAAATGTATCTTCATTAGTTACAATTATGCTGTGAAAGTATACAAGCTTTGGGATCCTCTTGCACAAAAGGTATTATATAGTATTTAAGTGTGATTTTTAGAGAAACCGAGCCTTCTTCCATTGTATTGCAGCCAAAACAAAGTGAATAGAAAGATGTTCAACTTCCTCCCACACCAGAGAAAGTTGAATTAAGAGCCCCTTTGAGACCGGAAGTTCAGAGCTCATTTATCTTAGAATCTTCAGAAGAGGCGATATAACCTCCACCTTAGCTTGTATGAAGGTCAACTTGGAAAAGACAACCATAAAAAATGTATTCTCATTGTGATTGAAGTTTTATATTTGCTTTAAATACTAACATTGATGAACCTAGATTTGTGCAACAGGCGTTGGGTATGAATGATGCAAAATCCTGGAAAATTTCCATGGATGAAGATATGATGCCCTTAGAGAGGAATGAGACATGGGACTTACCTTTCCTTGAAGGACACAAACTGATAAACAAGTATTCAAGAAAAATATCGATTCAGATCGAGCTATTAAGAAGTATAAAACACAATTGGTTGCAAAAGATTATTCCTAGGTTGAGGGGGTTGTTTATGGTGAGATTTTTTCCCATGTTGGAAAAATGACATCTATTAGATTCTTACTTTCTATTGTTGTAACTTATGACTTAGAAATTAAGCAAATGGATGTGAAAATTGTTTTTCTTCATAGTGATTTAGAGGAAGAGATCTATATGACATTACTAGAGCACTACATGGTGAAAGGTAAAAGAAAATGGTTTGTAAATTGAATAAATCCTTGTGTGGCCTCAAATAGAGTCCTATGATGTACCAAAAGTTTGATACATGTGTTAAGTTTGGGATTTAAGTGTTCTAAATTTGATCATCGTGTTTATTTTAAATCTAACATGGTGATCATTTTTTGATTATATGTTAATGATATGTTTTTGATTATGATAAGCAACTAACAAGGGATTGGACCCTTTACAAACATGGCCACAAGGGAAGAAAAATAGGGGACAAAACAAAACAACTGTAGCCAAGCTACAAAAACTAGATCCCAGCAGCAGAAGCCCAGGAACAACAAAACGACAGCACAGGCACAACAACCCAGCTAGAGAATAAACAATAAGGATCTACACAACACCAGATCCTGACCTAGAACGTCTAACACCCTTGCCACTAGAGAGCAAAGGACCTTTCTTCCTACGCTGAACCATAGTCCAGGAGGGATTAGAACTAGGAACAGCAGAACGAGGAGAGGGGGGAGCCTCCCTCGAAGCCACGAGTAATGAGGGCTCACAGTGAACCCCAATAGATGCCAAAGAATCCACACGCAAGGACGCTGAGCCCGAAGAAGGCAAAACCGAAGAAGAATAATCCATAATAGCAGAAGCAAGCCTACCTGAAGCAAGATGAGCTAACAAATGAGCATATAAGTGATCAGAAGAGTCTAGAAAGTGTGAGGGATCCGCAACAGTAGCCTTCGCCACCCCCTCAATAGCATCCCCAACAAGGAGCACAACCTCCTCAGAGGAATCATCCCCCTAAGACGAATAGTCCTCTTGTGAAGCACATATGTTAATGATATGTTGTTTATTGGTAAGGGAAAAGATTTGATTTCAAAACTAAAGTCTCAACTTGCAACTAGATTTGAAATGGACTTAGGTGTGGCTAAACACATTTTTGAGATGGAAATTAGAAGAGATAGAGAGAACAAAAAGCTATGGCTAGGGCAGAGTAACTATGCCAATTTAGTTTTATAGAGGTTTAACATGCATGATTGTAGACCACTGAGTGTTCCTGTTACATTGGCAATGAAGTTATCTATTTTGCAGTGTCCATCTCAAAAGACATGAATAGAGTGCCTTACCAAAGTGCAGTCAAAAGTTTGATGAATGCTATGGTCTATACTAGACCAAACATTGTCCAAGCAATGGGAGTTCTCAGTAGATTTATGTCTAATCCTGGATGGATTCATTGCGATGCTATTAAGATAGTCTTCAACCATTTGAGGGGTGCCTCAGAGTATTTCTTGTTATCATAGTAATTTGATAGGAGACATGCATTCTCTTGATATTTGTGGTTATGTGGATTTCGATTGGGCTCAAGATGTCGATAGCAAAGGATCAACCAGTGCTTATGTGTTTACTTTATTTGATGGTGCTATTAGTTGGATGAGTAAGCGACAAGCTGTGGTTGCTCTATCCACTACTAAGACTGAGTATATGGAAACTAATCATGAGTATATGGGAGCTTGGTCTATCCTTAAAGCGCTCTCAAGATTCTTTGTATGATTTGTAAGGAAGATTTTGGACCTCCTTTCATGTGTCCCTATTGAGGGAATGCAAAAAAAGATCAAACAACTCCCTATGGTCCATGTTTGACATGCTTGTTGAAGAGTAAAGGACTTGCATCCACTATGTGATGAAACAAGATACCAATTCATTCACATCTTGTTTTACACTCAGGAATTCACAAATTCTTGTTTTGACTAATTTATTGTATCAAACATTGTGAAAAACTCTCTAATGAGTTGTTTGAAAGATTGAATTGATGCATCATGAAGTCTATAATACCATTCCAAGGCAATTCCTTCCAAAGGTTTCAAAAATATTCTAGCAACCACCCCATCCTAGGGGAGAAGTTCTTGTACTGCAGTTATGTATTGAAGCTCTCTCTCTCTCTCTCTCTCTATATATATATATATATATCCTCCCCCCCCCCTCTCTCTCTCTATATCTCTACCTCTCTTGCTACCCCTATTTCTATGTCTCTTTCTATCTTCTTGCTCCCTCTGTTCCCCCCTCCCCCCTCTCTTCTCTCTATGTACACTTATACAACTTAATGATACAATTTGAGAGGTCATAGAGATTAGTTTGGTGCAAAGGGTGTTCAAGTTATCATCATTAAATTAAATTCTAATCATCATATTATTTAATTCATCTTTAAAATGATGAATTTCCTTAAGAGAAGGATGATATGACCTTATCAAGTTAAAGAATATAACTCTCATATATACTTTGAATTAGAAAATGTAAAATAGTTATAATACCTAATAAACCTCATTTGTTTCACAACTATTATTACTTTTCATAATTATAAACTAATACCTTTTATTTTGTTAAACAACTGAAGTTTCTATTATAAATTTTTGAATTAAAACTAAAAATTTGTTTTTAATTTTTTTTTTTATTATATTTACAATAAGAAATTTCTTCCTTATTATTTCAATATTAAGAACCACATTTAGTGTGTGAGGAAAGAGGGCTCATAGAACTCAAAAGTCTTTGTTTTTGGGATGTTACAAAAAATCAAATGTATTACTTGTTTAGCCCTAAAAACTAAGGTCCTCTTCACTTGGTCATAAAATTGGGGTTCATGGTGTGGCATTAAAAAACTAATTTTCAACAAAGATTGCACAATTGTAGTGTGAACGAAGGTTAGAAACAATAGTAATTTTTGAAAATCAAAGTATGCTAGAATTCAAAACTATTTTCCATCCATGCACACAAATGTAAAATGACATCTTCATTAAAAAAATCAAGAAAACTTTATGCATAGATCGAGGGTTTAGAGTAGGGCAACTATTTGGATATTTGGATTTACACTGTTTTAAGCTCTATCTACAATCATTCTCTCTGGTTCACCTATTTTACGAGGTTGTGTGGACTTTAGGGGAGATGGTGAAAGTGACAATGATGATGAAGGTATATGGAATGACCAAGATGATTTGAATAGTCTTTCATTCTTAAAGACCAGTCTCAACTATTGATTCACCAAAGCAACTCGGTCCCTTTCATAGAGGGGAGTGCCTTTGGCATAATAAAATGCTTTTGGGAATAGAGGATTTGAAACAAATCTTATTAGGATTTGACACAAAATAAAATTATGGATTTGAAGGAAAAATTAAATTGTAATTTAAAAATATTTTGGACATAAATCCAAGTATGGAGATATTGGTTTTAGGGTCTAGAAAAGCTTTCTTATGTGAAATGAAATGATCTTAATTATGTCCACGAGACCAAACTAGTCTATGGGACCACTAATTGCATTGGCCGCTACAACCACTCAAAGATTCATAGGATATGTGGTGTCCTTTAGAAGGCTACTCCTCTTGTTGATTTGTGTTAGCAATTCTCCTAAACCATATAATCTATTTTCTTTAGATAGTTCTACCATGGAACTAGATTTTAATGTTTCCTTATATTTGATTTGGATGTCCTTGTACCATCAACAAAATGATCTTTTTAAAACCAAGTAGAGTTGTCTTTTTAGATAAAATGAATATTAGGTTACTTCATGTCATCACATGTCAAGGAAGGTATCCATAGAGCCCCATGTAGATTTGGTTGGTGCTTAAAGTTGATGCTCCCAAATCCCTAAAGCCAGGATATTCCTAAGTGCCAAGGGTGTCATACTCAAGACAAAAGGACTTCAACTTATGATCAAGTTTGGGCAGCTATGGACCAATTTGATAAGGTGCATAATTCCTTCTTTTGCTTTAGGCTATGCTAGGCTAAGAGGGGTATTCCCTAAGGTGTTAAACTAAAAATTAATACAAACAATAACATAAGACCAAACCTTAAAACAAACCATACGCAATGCACAGGAAACTCCAATTTGTTGTCACTTTAAGATCCTAAATGTTGGTTTGATAATGCAGGGGTTTTAAACCTTTATAAAGAAGATGCACAACCATGTAAAGTGTCTGAAATGTTGTTGTAGTAACCTCTAATGGAATTGCATAGATCTAGATATGGAAGTGGAGAAAACAAACAACACAATATAAGGATAAAGACTATATTTTGTTATTTTTAGTGTGTTGGTGGGATGGGAGGTTGAACACAAAGCAAGAGGGTGTGTTTATCTAGTGACGGAAATACAGTCTAAATTTTGTGAACCAAAGGGGACATCAATTTAACCCTTGCTTTGATACCTTAATTAAGATACCAAGAAGGACTACACCTAGAGGTTTCATACATAAGCTAGGCTCTATGCATACAAACAGGGAGGTATTTTAATTACGTCTATGAGACCACAATTGCACCAACCGCTACAACCACTCAAAGATCCATGGGATATGTGGTGTTCTTTAAAAGGAGACTCCTCCTCTTGCTGATTTGTGTTTGTAGTTCTTCCAAACCTTTTAATCTATTTTCTTCAAATAGTTCTTCAAATTGTTTCCTCATATTTGGCTAGGATGTCCTTGTACTATCAACAAAATGATCTTTTTAAAACTAAGTAGAAGAAGTAATGAGGTGTTGTCCTTTTTGGATAAAACAAAAATTAAGCTACTTGATGTCATCACGTGTCAAGGAAGGTATCCACATAGCCCCATGTAGACCGTACCAATATAACGTCAAGACTACTTGATCACATCCTCTCTCATATGCATGCACTTACTTCATTTTATAAAATAAATGATTTTGTTTTTTAAGTCATGTGTAAGGTAGTAGTGAGGGGAGCTTCCTAAAATATTTTAGGAGGTGTTGCTGTGAATTTTTAGGAGTATTTTACAAGTAGATAGTCCCATAAATTTTATACCAATAAATAAATTTAAAAATTTAAGCTAAAAACTTTTACAAAGCTTGTGGTCTCATAATTTGTTAGGAGCATTTTTCTCTAAAAATTTCCTCCCAAAGGTAACCACTGAAAATCTAAGAACTAAAAAATAAGGCTCCTATTTTCATAAATAAAATTCTAATTTAATTCTGTAACAGATTTTTCCTCATTTAATCAGATCTCTTACTCCACTAAAACAGGCCCTGAAATCCTCTCCCTAAAACTTCTTCGCGGATATCATGTATTTCCTGGATTCTCAATTGGCTTATGAATCTAGTGGTCTGAGTTCCCTGTTACAAACTGCAATTATGAAAGTTGCAGAGCCAATAAATGGTTACCTATTAAGCTATCAAACATGATGGGTAATGCAGAAAATTTGGCAGGTTTTGCTTGTGTGGCGGATGACGGAATAGGTAGATTCATTGATATCCAGTTAAATTGCATACCTAACGTGGATGATATATGAAATTGAAAGCGCCTTCATACGGTGTATCAAATAATACTCTAAGCCAGTCAAATCAAATGAGTTGAAGGAGAGATTGCAGTCAGGAATCACACACAGTTGACCAGCCTATAGGATTTAGATTGTCTTAATATTCAATTTTTTATAACTTGCCAAGAAAGGTATGAAATAAAAGTAGAAGATATGAAAGATTTGAGACGTGAATAGTACGGCTTAAAATGGCAGTCAGCTGAAGGTCTATTGATTGCAGAGAATCGGCAAAGCATGGAAATCGGGGAAACTGGCCAATATCAAAGGGATACCTCGAAAGCAATAAATCTGATGGCAAAAAGTGACAGTATGGAGCCGTCAGAGATCTTGCAGTAGTGTGAGGAAATATTATGCATGTTTTCTAAATTATCAAAGTTGGTATGAATTTAAGGCAACATTGAAGAACACCTCGCAAATGCCATAAGCATCCAGGGTAAGAAAAAGATAGGGTTAGGGTTAGGGTTATATGAATATGGTTCAACACCCAGTTCAATTAAGGCGGAGCTTTTATGACGAGAGTGGACCTGAATGCATTCTCTTCCTTAGGAGTTCTAATCTCCTTATGTCTTTGAGACAATTCCCAGTTCTTTGGGGATAGCTATTGATATCTTAAGACCCTTACATGGGAATGGTCAATCTGTCTATGTTGAATTTTTGTGGAATTAGATCTTACTTCTCCTCTTCCAAAATATCACCTTACGTGCTGGAGACTTTGAATGGTCTTAGGCTCTAGATTATGAAAGTCTTCCTTTCCGATGCCAAGGTTGCAATGAGTGTGGTCATCTTATTTGAGAGTGTCTCAAATCTCAAAGAAATACTTAGGTTGAGGTAACGAAAGTTGAAGAGAAAAAGATTTAGAGGGTTTCATCATGCCAAAAAAGAAACAAACATTCAAAAGAAAGAATTCAAATTCTCTAAATACAAAGAAGATTATTAGTTTATCCTCAGATTCTAGAAAGGGGGAGGTCCACAAAGAAGTTCAATCTCATCAAAATGAAGAAATAATCAATGAGGAAACTGTGGAGGATTACAACTTATAAGGTGATTTGGAACAACTCTTGGATGAGCAAGATACTTCAAAAGACTAGACCCTCGAAATGCAAGGGAAAGGAAATGACCTTTCCGAGTTTATCTTTTTCATGCAAAAGAACCAAGGTAGCTCTAAGGTGGGTCAAGAATCTCTAGAAGGTTTTTGATTAGAACAAGAAAGTTAGGCAAATTAGGTTATCACAAATGCCCAGCTAAGAGGAAGGAAGATTTTGGGAGCAACAAGGTGGGAAGGTTGAATAGGTATGTTGTTTTACAAAATACTACAATAGCAAAGGTAGTAGCTGGAAGTCAACCCTAATTGGAAGTTGTGTTGGTGGGTACCGAGAAGTTTAAGTTTGATTAATGATGGGCAACAAGAAGTCTAAGTTTGATTAATGATGGTTCTCTCCTAGAACATAAGGGGACTAAAGGCCGTGTGCAGAAAGATGGGGGACCAAAAAGTGGCCAAAACACGTTTTGGTTCAAACAAGCCTTAATGCGAGCATGTTATAATGCGCTTGCATTATGGCTCGGTAGTTACCGCGCCTAGGATTGGTAACTACCAAGCTATAATGTGAGCGCGTTATAACATGAGCACATTATAATGCACTTGCATTTTGGAGCAATTAAAATGCTTTAGATGATAAGTGTAGCAAATCATCTAACTTCTTTCACCCTAGAGTATATACATGAAATAAACACATGGACATTTACTTTCTTATACTTTAAGTTATATTTCATGTATATACTTTCAGGATGTTTGAGAATGGTTTCGGATCTCTAGGAGTTATAATGCATATTCTAGGTTTTGGAGGATTCTATAATGTTCAGACTTAGTCAAAATTCAGTAATCAGAAGGCTCCTATATCTTGCAGTTGTCTAAGGGTAGTTGTAACTATTCAAAAGCATCATCAAGCCTCTCCTTAGAAATAGGAGGACCTATTCTTATGCAAGAGACCTAGCAAGGAATCCAAGCAAAATACTAAGTCAAGTTCAAGAAAGTGGCAATCCTCTAAGCATTTTTTTAGGAGATTTTCAAGCTTGAAGACCATGTATCTCTATCTCTCCCTATATTTAACTCTCTATCATCCCTCTCTTTGTCTCTCTCCCTCATGTTAGGGTTTCAATGGCAGACTAGAGCAATACCAATTAGCAATTATAATGCAAATTTAAATACACATAGAAATATAGAAAAATAACACAAATTGACAACATAGATTTAACATTGTTCACTCAAAATGGGCTACATCCACAAACACAACCATCTAATATTATTATCCAACAAAACTCACGATTAGAACCTTGCAACCTTGCAACTCAATACCAGTGCTATGCTACATTACAATCTCAATCGTGACTCATGGATTTTTGCCTTCTCCAGCCACTTATTTATCAAGCCTTATGGCGGTTATACAAAGTGGGTTTTTACATGTCGGCCAATAACTAACTAACTACTGACGCCTTTATTAAATATAGGCCAATTTTTGCTTCAAGGATGCTACCCCTGAGCCCTAGGCAACCCCTGCTGGGGGCATTGCCCATAGACCCCCCTGCAATCCCCTATTAATTATTCTGAGGGGAAATCGCGATCAACAAAGTCACAAAAAATTTACCTTGCTACGTGTACCCACAACCCCTATAGCATGATCAATCACCACATATTCACATCTTTATCTCTATATCTCTCCCCCCCTCTCTCTCCCTCTCTCTAACTCTATCTTATATATATCTCTCTACCCCAATTTCTATATTTTCCCTCTCTCTCTCTCTCTCTCTCTCTCACTATCTCTTTATATATCTCCCCCTCTCTCTATCTCTCTATCTTCCCCACTTTCTATATTTTCCCTCTCTCTAACTCTATCTCTCAATCTCTCCCTCTCCTCCCTCTATATCTCTATGTCTCCCTGGGCCACCTCTCTCTCTCTCTCTCTATATATATATATATATATATCCCTCTATATTTGTATCTCCTATCTCTCTATCTCTTTCTCTTTCTCCTTCTCCCTTCCTCGGTTTTTGTCAAGGGTATAGCAAGGAAGTTATGTAGGTGAGAAACAAGTGTGATATAGTAAATGTGGATAAGTGAAAATATCTATGAGATATGACATGGTTGAAGACCCGATGCAAATTTATCTCTAAATGTACAAGTTACTTCTCTAATTTATGCCTTGTTCTTGCAATTCAACACTCAACATTAGATACAAAGTCAAGTGAATTGTTTGACATGACACCTCAAAGAGATGCCATCTCATGAAATGCAATCATTGCAAGATATGCACAAAATGGATTTTTGATAAGGCTATAGAAACTTTCAAGCAAATGCAATTGGTGGGTGTAAAGCCAAATTCCACAACATTTGCTAGCATCCTCCCTGCCTGTGCCAAAATGGGATCTTTGGAACAGGGTATGGATATCAATCAAAGCATAAGGGATATGGGAATTTTGTAGATGTTGTAGTTGCAACTACCCTGGTAGACATGTATGCAAAATGTGGAAGCATAGACGAGGCACATGAACTATTCAACAAAACATCTCAAAAAGATGCCATCTCATGAAATGCAATGATTGCCAGATATGCACAAGATGAATTTGTTGATAAGGCTTTAGAAACTTTCAAGCAAATGTAATTGATGGGTGTAAAGCTAAATTCCACAACCTTTGCTAGCATCCTCCTTGCCTATGCCAAAATGGGATCTTTGGAACAGGGTATGGACATCCTTCAAAGCATAAAGGATATGGGAATTTTGTAGATGTTGTAGTTGCAACTTCCCTAGTAGACATGTATGCAAAATGTGGAAACATAGACAAGGCACATGAACTATTTGACAAAACATCTCAAAGAGATGCCATCTCATGAAATACAATGATTGCAAGATATGCACAAAATGGATTTGTTGATAAGGCTTTAGAAACTTTCAAACAAATGCAATTGATGGGTGTAAAGCCAAATTCCACAACCTTTGCCCGCATCCTCATTGCCTGTGCCAAAATGGGATCTTTGGAACAGGGTATGGACATCCATCAAAGCATAAAGGATATGGGAATTTTTTCAGATGTTGTAGTTGCAACTGCCCTGGTAGACATGTATGCAAAATGTGGATGCATAGAAATAGATAGAGGGGTAGATGGAGAGATAGAGTTAGAGTGAGGGAAATTATATAAAGTGGGGAAAATATATATATATATATAGATAGATAGATAGAGAGAGAGAGAGAGAGAGAGAGATATATATATATATATATATATATATATATATATATATATATATATAGAGAGAGAGAGAGAGAGAGAGAGAGAGACCCTGAAATCCTCCATAAAACTTCTTTGCAGATATCATGTATTTCCTGGACTCTCAATTGGCTTATGAATCTAGTGGTCTGAGTTCCCTGTTACAAATTGTAATTATGAAAGTTGCTGGTGCAGGAGCACCTTGGCAAATGGGGTCAAGGGATGCAATTTTGAGTCTAATTTTTGGTTTTTGTCTTAATGTGATGTAATAAGGTCAAATGCAGACCATTTTCAATGATTTGGTGTCATGTAGGGTCCATTTAGTGAGTTGTGTAAAAGTTGTTACAATGTTGTAAAAGTTGCATACCAATGGTCATGTTGCCTTGTGAAGAAGTTAAATAGTCACCAATTTGAAAATTGGTTATGAACCATTGTAATTAGTTGGGTTAAGTATAAATAAGCCTCAAATGACTCGAGGCAAGGCCCTGAACTTCATAACTGGTGAAATACATTGATGCAAACAACATTTTCCTAGAATTTGAAGCATTTTCTGTGATTTCAACACTTGGTATAGCTCTGTACAGAAGAATTATGCTTGCTAACCAATTGGATTTCATGGAATGGTGAACTAGATATCATTTGCAACTAGTTTCATAAGAATCCATCCATATTTATGTATTTTAGAGGCATTTTTCTAAAAACTATTCTGTAACTAGGGTTTTAAGGGTTTGGAAGCAAGAACCATGAATAAAATTCCATTCCACCATTGAAAAATCACTAAACTCGGTGGGTTGGGAGATTTTGTTGTGTTTTTCATGATTTTGGTAGTTTTAGAGCAAGGAGATGGAGTTTGCAAGGTTTTGGAGTGAGCCCTAGCCTAACATCCTCATGTGTTAGGCCTAATTCATGACAGTTTTGATAGAACAGACAAAATAGTGGAGGTTGATGAAACAAATTGCAGATAGGGACCCTATGTGACATGTTGAAGCTTGCCAAGTGAAGTTTTGGTGTGTGGAAAGTAGATTTAAAGTAGTTGTTTTGAAAAGTGGCGTAATTAGGCCTAGTTTTGTGAAACCAGTCAATCAAAGGGTAGAGGGTGCCAAAACAACCCTAGGTGAAAATCAAGTATGTTGTGGTAGGCCTTAATGGGTATCTTGAATGGTGCTTTGTTCATGTCTGTACAGCCTTCTCTAAAAGATATGTCTGAAAAACATGGTTTGGAGGGCTACAAGAGCCATTGCTAGGTTGTGAAGTAAGACCTTCTAGTAGGATTGGAAACCCATCAAAGGGAGTTGATTTCGGTTTGTTTTAACACCTCCACCCTTGCTCTGCATCAGGTGCTATCAGAGCATAGGTTTTGATTAAAAGTGGAAAAGGTGAATGAAGATTGGCATAAGCAAGATGCCTCCAAAGAATAATCCAATGGCCAAAGAGGTTAAAGAACTGAAAGAGTAGTTTCTCCTGAAGGAGAGGCTCTACAAGGAGACTCAAGAAGCAACCCTTGCCATAATAGCAACTGTGGAGAAGAATCAGAGAAGAGGAATGGTCAGTGGTGACCAAAGTGACAAGGAGGATGAGGGTGAGAGTGAGAACCCTCCAGCAGGAGTCCAAGTGGAAGAAGAGGTGGACCCTGATGAAACAAGAATGATCAGGATGTTAAGGGCTGTCAAGGGTGACAATACTCCAAAGATTAAAGTTGAAGTACCCATGTATGGTGGAAAAATGGACAATGAAGAAGTTTTGGCTTAGATTGATGCTTTGGATAATCTCTGAGTTTGAAGAAATAGAAGACAATAAAAAAGTGAAGTTTGCAAAAACCAAATTGAAGTGCCCTGCCCTGACATGGTGGAACTTTGTCCAAGAAGAAAGAGTCAAGAAGGGTAAGCCTAAGATAAGTTCATGGGATCGGATGGTAGCCAAAGTGAAGACACAATTCCTTCCTGTAGATTATGCAATACAAACCTTTAGAAAGCTGCAAAATTTGAAGCAAAGGGAGTTAGATGTGATTACATGCACTGAGGAATTCCATAGACTAAGCATAAGGGCATGGCATGCTGAAGATAGAGTAGATAAAGTGGCAAGATACTTGAATGGGCTTAGGCTAAATATACAAGATGAGATTGGCCTTACAACTCCCAAGACAGTTGAGGAGTGCTTCTAATTGGCTATCAAAGCAGAGGAGAGAATCAAGAGGAGAGAAGAGCAGCAAGGAAGAGGAAGAGGGAAAAATTTCAGAGGTAGAGGCAGTTTTAGTGCAAGAGGGCAGTTACAAAAGCAACAAGGTGAATCAAGCAACCAACAAGAGCAAAGGGGTGAGTCAAGTGACAGAGGTAACTTCAGAGGAAGGAGATTTGGAAGTAGAGGAAGGTTTGGTGGACAAGGGAGATGATCCAATGTCTTTTCAGGTAGATGCTATAACTGCAATCAGTTTGGACACCCAGCTTGGAAGTGCCCGGACAAGCAACCATCAAGTTCTCATAGAGGTGAGAGGACTCAAATTGTGTAAGAGGAGGATAGGAAAAGTGTGAATTCACCTTCTCTACATGCTATCCCAGAAGTGGGTGAATCCTTGATGTTAAGGAGGACATTGATCAAAGTGCCAACCACCAAAGAACCCCCACAAAGGAAGGTATTATTCGGGACAACTTGCAAAACATAGGGACAGGTATGTAAGGTAGTGATAGATTTTGGTTCTACTGATAATCTTGTATCTTTGGAGATGATAGAAAAACTAAAAATAAAGAAGAATCTGTGACATCCAACACCCTACAAAGTTTCATGGCTCAATAAGGGTCAGCAAGTTTTGGTGAATGAGCAGGCTTGGGTTGAATTTAACATTGGTGTCTACAAGGATAAAATATTATGTGACATCATCCCTATGGATGTGTGCCACGTGCTCCTAGGAAGGCCATGGTAGTTTGATAGGAAGGCCAAACATGATGGGGAGAAGAACATATATGTGATAGAGAAGGATGGGGTGTCATATACCCTTACACCCATACAGGAAGATAGCAGTGCTATTCATGAAGGACCAAGTGTGATGGTGGTCAAGGAGAAAGAGTTCTTGAGGAGCTGGAATGAGGAAGACATTGGTTATGCCATCATTGGGAAGCCCACATCAACTAAGACAACAACAGATGGAGAAGAGATACCCAAAGAAGTTTAGACCCTGTTGGACACATATAAAGATATAGTGGCAGACAAGCTCCTTGGATCTTTACCTCTTATAAGAGATGTGAGTCATCATATTGATCTCATACCCAGTGCAAACTTTCCAAATAAGGCTGCATACAAAATGACACCCAAGCAAAATGAGGAGATAAGAAATCAGGTCCAAGAGTTATTGGATAAAGGTTTCATAAGGGAAAGCTTGAGCCCTTGTGCTGTGCCTACTATTTTGGCACCCAAGAAGGATGGTAAGTGGAGGTTATGTACTGACTCAAGAGTAATCAACAAAATTACAATTAGGTATAGACTCCCTATACCCCGGATGGAGGACTTGATGGACAGTTTAGCAGGTGCATGCTATTTCTCAAAGATTGATTTGAAAAGTGGGTACCATTAGATTAGAATAAGGGAAGAAGATGAGTGGAAAACCACCTTCAAAACTAATGAGGGTTTGTATGAGTGGCTAGTGATGCCATTTGGGTTGTCTAATGCCCCAAGCACATTTATGAGGCTGATGAATGAGGTCCTAAAACAGTTCATAGGAAGATTTGTGGTGGTGTACTTGGATGACATCCTTGTATACATCAAGACAAAGGAGGAACACCTGCAGCACTTGGATATGGTGTTGAAAATGTTGGATGAGGAGAAGCTGATGATCAATCTCAAGAAATGTGAGTTCGTGAAAGAACTTCTCTACCTTGGCTTTGTGATCTCCAAAGGTAGCTTGAAGATGGACCCCACCAAAGTAGAAGTCATACTCAGTTGGCCAACCCCAAAATCAGTAGGAGAGGTAAGGAGTTTCCATGGGTTAGCTAGTTTCTATAGGAAGTTTACAAGGAATTTTAGCCATATTTGTTCTCCTATCATTGATACCATCAAAGGGGATAAGAAGAACAAGTTTCACTGGATTGATCAAGCTGAGAGGAGTTTTGAATACTTGAAGACTAGAGTGGCTCAACAACCCATACTCACATTACCTGATTTTAGCAAGGTGTTCACCATTGAGTGTGATGCAAGCGGGTATGCCATTGGTACAGTTTTGAGTCAAGAAGGGAGGCCGGTAGCATTTTTCAGTGAGAAGCTCAATGAAGCCAAAAGGAACTATTCATCATATGACTTGGAGCTCTATACAATGGTACAATCCCTCAAGAAGTGGAGGCACTACCTTTTGCCAAAGGAGTTCATTGTTTTCATAGATAATCATGCACTAAGTTTCTTGAACAGTCAAGACAAGTTGAGTCATAGGCACATGAAGTGGGTAGAATACTTGCAGGCCTACACCTTCACAATCAAGCATAAGAAAGGACAATCAAACAAAGTTGCTGATGCTTTGAGCAGGAAGTCTATGATGGTGCAAGAAATACAACTTCAAAGTGTGAGAATAGATGCACTAAAAGGTATGTATAAGGATGATGATGATTTTAAGGAACCATATGTTGTTTGCAGTTAGTTTCAGAATACTTTTCACAGTGAGTTCTCTAATTTTGTGTTGCAAGATGGACTATTGTTTAAGGGTGCTCAGTTGTGTGTGCCTAAGTGCTCTATGAGAGCCAACTTGATAAGGGAGAAGCATTGTGGTAGTTTGGGTGGACACTTTGGTTTTCACAAAACCTTAGAGCAGGTGAAGAGGTTCTACCATTGGCCAAGGATGCATGCAGATGTTAAGAAGTTTGTGGAGAGCTGTGGAATTTCTCAGAGGGCCAAGGGCTCTAGTTCAAATGCAGGACTTTATCAGCCCCTTCCAATACCTAGCAGGCCATGGGAACATGTAAGTATGGATTTTGTATTGGGCCTACCCAAAACCCAAAGGGGAGTGGACAGTGTGTTTGCAGTTGTTGATAGATTTAGTAAAATGGCTCATTTTATTCCCTGCAAATGCACAAGTGATGCCTCAAATATTGCAGGCTTATTTTTCAAAGAAATAGTTAGAACACATGGGTTACCACTCACTATAGTTTCAGACAAAGACTCTAAGTTCATAGGTCACTTTTGGAGGACCTTGTGGAGAAAATTGGGAACAAATCTGACCTACAGTACTGCCTATCACCCACAAACAGATGGGCAGACTGAGGTGGTCAATAGATCATTGGGAAAATTGCTTAGGTGCCTTACAAAAGAACACGGACAACAATGGGATCTTGTTCTCCCATAGGCAAAGTATGCTTATAATGACTCCATTAATAGAAGCATAGAGAAGAGCCCTTTTGAGGTGGTGTATGGGTTGAAACCAAGAGGTGTTTTTGAGCTCAGAGATCTAAGTGGATTGGAGAAGAGAAGTGCAAAGGGGGAGGAATTTGCCATATCCATGAAGGACATATATGAACAAGTTAGGGAGAACCGCAAGAAAAGTATGGAAAAGTACAAGGAGCATGTTGATTTGAAAAGGAGAAATGTTCAGTTCAATTTAGGGGATTTAGTGCTTGCACATCTGAAGAAGGAGAGGTTGCCTAAGGGTAAACACACCAAACTATAGATGAAAATGATTGGGCCATGCAAGGTGGCCCACAAATTTGGGGAGAATGCATATGAGATAGAACTCCCTCTTGGAGTTGCTATCTCACCCATATTTAATGTTGCTGATCTATACCCTTTGAAGGGATTTGTGGATGCAGGTACAGATGCTGATGCTGATGAAGATTGGGTGAAAGACCTACCTCCCACTGAACCATTGAAGCTTGAAGCAATCCTTGACACTAAGGAGGTCAAAAGGACTAGGCATAAGGTCTACAATGAGTATCTTGTCAAATGGCATGGTTTACCTCTAGAAGATGCAACATGGATGTCTGAAGATGATATCAAGAGGCATGGAACATCTGTACAAGAACTGATCTCAGGTGAAACCTGAGATTCTTTCCACCTCAGGTGTATGGTGCAGGAGCACCTTGGCAAATGGGGTTAAGGGATGCAATTTTAAGTCTAATTTTTGGTTTTTGTCTTAATGTGATGTAATAAGGTTGAATGCAGACCATTTCCAATGATTTGGTGTCATGTAGGGTCCATTTAGTGAGTTGTGTAAAAGTTGTTACAATGTTGTAAAAGTTGCATACTAATGGTCATGTTGCCTTGTGAAGAAGTTGAACAGTCACCAATTTGAAAATTGGTTATGAACCATTGTAATTAGTTGGGTTAAGTATAAATAAGCCTCAAATGACTCGAGGCAAGGCCCTGAACTTCATAACTGGTGAAATACATTGATGCAAACAACATTTTCCTGGAATTTGAAGCGTTTTTTGTGATTTCAGCACTTGGTACGGCTCTGTATGGAAGAATTATGCTTACCAACTAATTGGATTTCATGGAATGGTGAGCTAGATTTCATTTGCAACCAGTTTCATAAGAATCCATCCATATTTGTGTATTTTAGAGGCGTTTTTCTAAAAACTGTTCTGTAACTAGGGTTTTAAGGGTTTGGAAGCAGGAACCATGAATAAAATTCCATTCCACCATTGAAAAATCACTAAACTCGGTGGGATGGGAGATTTTGTTGTTCTTTTCATGATTTTGGTAGTTTTAGAGCAGGGGGATGGAGTTTGCAAGGTTTTGGAGCGAGCCTTGGCCTAACATCCTCATGTGTTAGGCCTAATTCATGAGAGTTTTGATAGAACAGACAAAACAGTGAAGGAGGTTGATGAAACAAATTGCAGATAGGGACCCTATGTGACATGTTGAAGCTTGCTAAGAAGGCCTAGAATTTGATGGTCACCCCTACCTATCATATAAAATTTTTATGACAGTTCGGTCATTTAATTACCTTTCAATTGACGTTTTAAGAAAACTATAAGGTGTAAAAAAATGAGTAGATTTTTTTATATTGAAAGAATAGGTTACAAAAAAACAGTCTAAAGACTAAGCAGCAATAACAACACAGTCACAAAAAAACAACAAACAATAAGACTAACAACTCCCAATCATTTTAACAATTGAAAAGATGAGGGTGCCATAAAAAATTACAACCACCTAGTGTCATTTCAAGGTAGAAAGTCTGTTTTTTTTTTGTGGACATTGAATGCTATCAAAAGGGACACAAAGGCATGTAAATTCATTTCTATTGTGTAAATTGAAGTCCTAAAAAAATCATTAATTATAAATTGAAAAAAAGGATTTCTTTCTTCTTGAACCAAACACTCCAATACAATTCCCACTTACAAATTGCAATCATTCAAATGAAATTTCAAAAAGATAGAAAGCAATAAATTTCACAAAATATTGGTTGTACCTTAAGAGCAGCGCATCCACTCCATAAACCAACTTGCCCTCTTTTTGAACTCTGAGAGAACTTTGAATCACCACACCATGCTTAGGACTTGACTTGTTCAACTGTATAACTGCTGAGAACATTTCCAATTTGGCTCTAACATAAGCATCTTGGTGCGCTGATAGAAAGGTGACCTTGGCCAATTGAATGACAATGGAGGAAGTAGCACCAATTTTTTTTAATCAAATAAAATATTAACAAGTATAGACAAAGCAAATATTTGTTTCTAAATTGATTTTAAAAAATAAAAAACAATAAATAGCAAGTATAGACAAAGCAAAGTTTTGTTTCTAAATTGGTTTTTAAAAATAAAAAATAATAAAACAAAGCAAAGATTTGTTTCTAAATTGATTTTTAAAATAAAAAAATAATAAAACAAAGCAAAGATTTGTTTCTAAATTGAGTTTTTAAAATTTATTGAAGATAAACATTCTTTGAAAATATTCTAATTTAATATATATTTCTATATCAATTTAAAAAATGTTAAAAAAAAACATCATTTATATTTCTATAAAAAATTATTATAAAATAATATATATTATAAATAAGGATATTATATTATATTACCCTATAATAAAATTTTACGGTTTACCAATAATTTAAAGTGTCATATATATGGTTATATAAAAATTTAGCAAGTCAAGTTATACGGTCTAATATATTTTAAAGTTGTAAAATAAGGTCTAAAATGCCAAAACTGCCAAATAGACCATCAAATTCCAGGCATGTTGCCAAGTGAAGTTTTGGTGTGTGGAAGATCGATTTGAAGTAGTTGTTTTGGAAAAGTGGCCTAATTAGGCCTAGTTTTGTGAAACCAGTCAATTAAAGGGCAACGTGTGCCAAAACAACCCTAGGTGAAAATCAAGTATGTTGTGGTAGGCCTTAATGGGTATCTTGAATGGTGCTTTGTTCATGTCTGTACGACCTTCTCTAAAAGATATGTCTGAAAAACATGGTTTGGAGGGCTACAAGAGCCATTGCTAGGTCGTGAAGCAAGACCTTCTAGCAGGATTGGAAACCCATCAAAGGGAGTTGATTTCAGTTTGTTTTAACACCTCCACCCCTGCTCTCTGCATCAGTTGCAGAGCCAATAAATGATTACTTATTAAGCTATGATATTTTATTTCAGGTTTTAATTGCGTAGTTTTTGAGTCAAACACATGACCCATATTTCATGAGTAGTGGTTCACATGAACCCATCTCTCATGTTAATGAATGGTCCACTTAGCACTCATAGCATCTAGGTGACCCATACCAATCATCTTTGATAGCTTAATAAGTAGATAAGTAGGAGGTATTTTTCGCACGAATTTTTAACTGCGTAGTTTTTGAGTCAAACACATGACCCATATTTCATGAGTAGTGGCTCACATGAACCCATCTCTCATGTTAATGAATGGTCCACTTAGCACGTTCTGCAATTTAATTGGATATCAATCAATCTACATATTCCATCATACGCCACACAAACATAACCTGCCAAAATTTCTGCAATACCAATCATTTTTGATAGCTTAATAAGTAGATAAGTAGGAGGTATTTTTCGCGGCATGTCAAATTATGATATTTTATTTCAGGTTTTAACTGCGTAGTTTTTGAGTCAAACACGACCCATATTTCATGAGTAGTGGTTCACATGAACCCATCTCTCATGTTAATGAATGGTCCACTTAGCACTCATTGTTTGACCCATATTTCATGAGTATGTGAACCCATCTCTCATGTTAATGAATGGTCCACTTAGCAGTGCTAAGTGGACCATTCATTAACATGAACCCTGCTAAGTGGACCATTCATTAACATGAGAGATGGGTTCACATACTCATGAAATATGGGTCAAACAATGAGTGCTAAGTGGACCATTCATTAACATGAGAGATGGGTTCATGTGAACCACTACTCATGAAATATGGGTCGTGTTTGACTCAAAAACTACGCAGTTAAACCCTGAAATAAAATATCATAATTTGACATGCCGCGAAAAATACCTCCTACTTATCTACTTATTAAGCTATCAAAAATGATTGGTATTGCAGAAATTTTGGCAGGTTATGTTTGTGTGGCGTATGATGGAATATGTAGATTGATTGATATCCAATTAAATTGCAGAACGTGGATGATATATGAAATTGAAAGCGCCTTCATACGGTGTATCAAACAATGCTCTAAGCCAGTCAAATCAAATGAGTCCAAGGAGAGATTGCAGTCAGGAATCACACACAGTTGACTAGCCTATAGGATTTTGATTGTTTTAATATTCAATTTTTTATAACTTGGCAAGAAAGGTATAAAATAAAAGTAAAAGATATGAAAGATTTGAGACGTGAATAGTACGGCTTAGAATGGCAGTCAGCTGAAGAAGGCGTATTGATTGTAGAGAATCGGTGAAGCATGGAAATCGGGGAAAGTGGCCAATATCAAAGGGATACCTCGAAAGCAATAAATCTGATGGCAAAAAGTGACGGTATGGAGCCGTCAGAGTTCTTGCAGTAGTGTGAGGAAATATTATGCATGGTTTCTAAATTATCAAAGTTGTTATGAATTTAAGGCAACACTGAAGAACACCTCGCAAACGCCAGAAGCATCTAGGGTAAGAAAAGGATAGGGTTACATGAACAGTTGGAGTGTGGACAGCCTTAGTGAGTTATTTGAGGAGGCAATGATTCATAATTTTATGACTCCCTTAGACTGCCTGGTCTCGTAGACGTTATTAAAATCTTTCCTTTCATTTCATGAATATGGTTCAACACGCGGCTCAATTAAGCCCTAGCTTTTATGATGAGAGTGGCCCTGAGCTTGACAACTGATGGTTATAAATATAACGAATAAAACCCAGATAAATTTTTTTGCTGTTTCTAAATCATTAAATGCCACTGTAACTAACTCTCCCCTGGAAAATTTATATATGCTGATGTAACCCGAAAAGTTTCAAAAAACAGAACTGAAATATGTAACAGGAGATCTCGAGAGTGTGAAACTCTACTATTCTTGAAAAGACTTGCAATATTTTTTTGGCTGTGTTTTTTGCTCCTGTTCTCTCCTCTTACCTTTAATAGCTCCTCGTAGAGGGGGGAGTCGTAACCCCTCTCATTCGTATAGAGATTCTACTGTTGGATTTGGATCTGAATTTTCTGTTGGTGAAAAAGAAATCAATGTGTGATCATAGAAGATCCACATGTATGCAAGTTCTTCAGGAATTCCTTGTTATTAATCTAAATTTAGGCGAGTTAAAGAAAAAATGTCTCTACATTTGAAATAGAAGTCTGATCTGTAGATTTTTGGGTGCTGAACTTTCTCTAGAGGAGTTGTTCTAGGCTAGTAAGGACTTGTAGATGCAAGGAGATTACAAACTTTGTTTTTGTGAAAAAAGGGTATTTCATAGTTATTTTTGCAAATGAATTTGATAGAGATGGAGTCTTGGGAGGAGGTCCATATTCTTTTGAAATGTTAGTCTTTTAATGAAACATTGGCATGTGGGTTTTAACTTTTTGAAGGAGATTCCTACGACGACACCAGTTTGGATATGAATGCATTTTCTTCCTTAGGATTTCTAATCTCCTTATGTCTTTGAGACAATTGCTAGTTATTTGGGGATAGCTATTGATATCTCAAGACCCTTACATGGGAATGGTCAATCTGTCTATGTTGAATTTTTGTGGAATTAGATCTCACTTCTCCTCTTCCAGAAATATCACCTTACGTGCTAGAGACTTTGAATGGTCTTAGGCTCTAGATTATGAAAGTCTTCCTTTCCAATACCAAGGTTGTAATGATTGTGGTCATCTCATTTGAGAGTGTCTCAAATCTCAAAGAAATACTTAGGTTGGGGTAATGAAAGTTGAAGAGAAAATTTTTTAGAGGGTTTCATCATGCCAAAAAAGAAACAAACATTCAAAAGAAAGAATTCAAATTCTCTAAATACAAAGAAGATTATTAGTTTATCCTTAGATTCTAGAAAGGAGGAGGTCCACAAAGAAGTTCAATCTCATCAAAATGAAGGAATAATATATGAGGAAATTGTGGAGGATTAAAACTTATAAGGTGATTTGGAACAACTCTTGGATGAGCAAGATACTTCAAATCTTGACTAGACCCTCGAAATGCAAGGGAAAGGAAATGACTTTTACGAGTTTATCTTTTTCATGCAAAAGAACCAAGGCAGCTCAAGAATCTCTATAAGGTTTTTTATTAGAACAAGAAAGTTTAGGCAAATTAGGTTATCACAAATGCCTAGCTAAGAGGAAGGAAGATTTCAAGAGCAAAAATGTGGGAAGGTTGAATAGGTATGTTGTTTTACAAAATACTACAATAGCAAAGGTAGTAGCGAGAAGTCAACCCTAATTGGAAGTTGTGTTGGTGGGCACCAAGAAGTCTAAGTCTGATTAATGATGGTTCTCTCCTCGAACATAAGGGGACTAAAGGGCGTGTGTAGAAAGATGGGGGACCAAAAAGTGGCCAAACCACTTTTTAGTCCAAACAAGCCCTAACGTGAGCGCATTATAACATGCTCATGTTATGGCTCAGTATACCGAGCCTAGGCTTGATAACTACCAAGACATAATGTGAGCACGTTATAACATGAGCGCATTATAACACCCTCGCATTTTAGAGCAATTAAAATGCTTTAGATGAAAGTGTAGCAAATCATCCAACTTCTTTCACCCTAGAGTATATACATGAAATAAACATTTAAGCATGACTTTTACATATGGACATTTACTTTCTTATACTCTAAGTTCTATTTCATGTATATACTTTCAAGATGTTTGAGAATGTTTTCGAATCTCTAGGAGTTATAATGCAGATTCTAGGTTTTGGAGGATTCTATAAAGTTTTAGATAGTCAAAATTTAGTAATCAACAGGCTCATATATCTTGCAGTTGTCTAAGGGTAGTTGTAACTATTCAAAAGCATCATCAAGCCTCTCCTTAGAAATAGGAGAACCAATTCTTATGCAAGAGACATAGCAAGGAATCCAAGTAAAATACTAAGTCAAGTTCAAGAAAGTGGCAATCCTCTAAACATTTTTTCAGGAGATTTTCAAGCTTGAAGACCATGTATCTCTATCTCTCCCTCTATCTCTTTATCTCTCTATCCTCCCTCTCTCTTTATCTCTCTCCCTCTTTATCTCTATATATCCCCCCCCTCTCTCTCTACCCCCATCTCTCCCTCTCCTTCTCCCTCTTCCTCTCCCTCTCCCTATCTCTCTATGTACCCCTTTCTCTATGTCCATCTTGTTGAACACCCAGAATACTGAGAGGGGGGGTGAATTAGTATTCTATAAAACCATTCAGATATAAAACATCTTAAACCATTTAGCATATTCAATTGTAGTGAAATAAGTTATGCATGAAAACATGAAGCAAAGAAACCATAACAATGAACATCAAGATTTTTATGTGGAAAACCCAAAAGGGAAAAACCATGATGAGTGTTAGCTCACAATATATTATAACCGGTTAAGATAATACATAAATACTCACTGTAGGTGGACTCACTGCCCATTGAATAAGAAAGAGAGAAGAAATATAGAAGTGCCCATTGCAGGTGGACTCATTGTCCAAGTGGACTCATTGCCCACTGAGTAAGAAAGAGAGTGAGGAGAAGTGAGACTGTTACATTTGCATCTACACATGCATGGATCACAGTTCCCATGGAGCACAAACAAAATTCTCTTTCACTACTCTAAAACACTGTTTTGCTCTGCTTTGCAATTTCACAAACTGCTCTGTTCCTTCTCAATTCACACATTCAAAATACAAACATCAGGCAACCACATTACTTTGCACACCATGTCGTATTACTCGCACACCCCTACAAAAAACCAAATCTCTATTTATATATCTGCTTCATTTTCAACACCAACTAGGTCATCTGAAAAATATACCTTGAACTTAACTACGAACTCTGCGCTAAGATTCAAACTAAAAGACATGTCAGGGTGGACCTAAAATAGATCTCACTTAACTCTACACATCATTTTTTACCTTTCCTTTAGAACTGCTTTACTTATAACACCAATTAGGTTAGCCTATTTGAGTGTAGCGTGTAGCACAACATTAGATTGGCCACAATATCCAATGCGAAGGGAACAAACATATGAAACATGTTCTCCTAGGTCAGAAAGACCTATAGAACCTCTGAAGATTACGCCGGATCCTTTAGAAAGCTCCGCACAGAGAAAACATCTTCAGGTCGGCTCCATCACAAGAGAAACACGGGCATACACTCACTGTCAGATCACAACTCAACTTCTAGAACACTAAACAACCTCAGACTTGGACCAAACACTCTTTAGACATCTACAAGCATATCCTCAAATCCACAAAGTAAGATATTTCACTGTGAAGAAATGTGGACCAAAACAAACAGGTACTCTGCATTGGTTCAGGCTTCACCCTGTCAGGTTGGACTTCTTCAACTAGAAACCAATGGTTTGGAGCACATAAGAAGATGAAATTATGGATTTAGATGCTCCTTATAGTTCTTGACAACATACTAGAACCGCACAACAAGATCTTCAATTTGTAGAAAGTGCGGACTAAAACAATGTTACACTATGCACCAAAAAGATAGTCTGATACTTAGACAATTTTTCACCAAGTCTTCTTCTTTTGGAACAAGACAACCTTTGAACTTTGAATATACCATTGACCTTTGAACATTGTTGCCATCAATGGCAACACACTTTACATGGATAGCAAACCGGCAGTGTCTCTAACACTGATATTTCCAACAATCTCCCCCTTTGACATTGATGGAAACACATGATGTGAAAACCATCAAGACCAAAATACTAAGTGTTCTCCCCCTATTTGAGTGCTTTCATTTCTCCCCTTGAGATGAACATTTTCCATATCTGCAACTCTCCATCAGAATTACCTTTTTCACATCTGCTTCTCTCCCCCTTTGACATCAATGGCAAGGGATATGTGTCGGATCTCTTATTGTCTAGAGAGTATAAGTATATACAGATTGGAAATTACTCCCCCTAAGTGACTGACTTCTATATACACTAAAATTTCAAAAACTTATCTTATAATCTCCCACATATTTACAAGAGAAATAAAAAACTTACTGTTCTTTAGGCAAGATCTCTTTGTGGATAATCTTTAGCTGAACTACATCTAAATCCCATCTGGCCTTGGGATATTTCAAAAAATGTATATGCCCATTAATCTGGGATAACAAATCTTTTGCCTTACTGTATCAGGAGCATCTGTCATTTTCTTGACTTTATCAGCTTCATTAATCAGACCCATCATGGTAGCTATCTTGAAGCTCATAATTTCCCTCAATTGGCTTTTCTGATCTTTTATAGACTCCTTTTGATTTTGCAACTACTTTATACCTACATGAGCCTATACTATATCAGCTCTCAGATCTCCACTCAAGTCTTTCCAAGGGTCATAAGTGTTGGAGAGTTTTAGAAGCTGATTCTCAAGATTCTCTATCTTATCCTTTATATCCTTTGTAATCATGGCCCAGGTTAAACAAAATTGATATAGAGCATTTGCATCATTAATTGTTGTCTTAACGTACTCAATTCCATTGTCTAACAAAATTCGTGCTTTAGAGCACTTCTCATTCAGTTCTACTAACCTTTTGCTGTCGTACTCTTCTCTAACTTTCTTCTTTGCCGCAACTTCAAATGACTCAAACTTGTTATTTACCGACTACATAAGTTTCTTCATTTGTAAAGTGGGAGTCAACGTGGCATCTTTCTCAACCTCTGGAAAAATCTTCTCAAAAATAGTAACGTCTTCCTTTATCAACTTATTATCCTCAATATGAGATTTCAGAATTTCCTCTTGTGCTATAGTTTGAAAAATTGTTCCCAACTTCAACTTCTGGAAAGGGGACATACTTGCCAAATTTAACTGATTATTAGTTGAGGACATTGGCAACCAGTCAGAAGTAGACAAAGCTTATGATTCCCTTTATTTTATTGAGAATTCTCTTAATGAATCTAACAGTGAAGCTACTGAGCTTTCACCAGTAGTATCTCTCCTATCAACATCTGAAGACACATTAGTAGCAGGAACTTCCGAAGGATCTCTAATGGCAGGTGTTTGTTGATCAACAATGTTCCCCGAACCAGAGGAGTTGTCAACTTGTTCTGAAATGTCCTCATTCTTCTTATCTTCTTCTTCTGTAGTCCTCTTCTCAACAGGTTCTCTTACCTCTTCATCATTTCCAGTGTTCTCCGGAGGAGGAGACACACCTTGATCCTGTGAGATTATATGAGAAGGTGAAGATTGTGCATTCTACTCACCTTTTTCATCTGGAATAGCATTTGAAACACCCATATCTAGATTCTACTCATCTCCATTTGTATCTGTGACAACCAGTACTTGGAGCTCATTAAGCACCCTTAATGTTATATCTTCAGTTTATTTCACTATAATCTCGATCTCCTTCCTGTCACCAGACATCAGAGTGTTTATTCTTCTCTTTGTTCTGAAGTCTTTGCTTAACGTCTGGGTGACATTAAATTTCTTGTGCCCTGATAGACTTGGGCAAAACTTCTTCAAAACATTCTCTTTTATTTCTGTATCCTTAGCCATAGCTTCATCTTTTCTAGTAGTCAGAATGCTAGTTAGGCTATCAGACAAATTAGTAATCACGAGCTTTGTTAAACATATCTAAAAATCTTATCACATTGGCCTCTATGATTCCCTTATCTTCATCAGAACTTTCATCATAAAGATTTTCTATTGGCTTTCAGTTTCCATGCCCAGCCACTACATTGATTGTGGCTTCCAAAGTCATGGTTGCATCACTTTTCTTTTCCCTCTTGTTCTTCTTTGCTTTTCCTTTACCTTTTCCCTTACTAGAGGGTTCTTCTTCTCTAGAGGTGCTATCCCTCTTCTTGAAAATGGATTTTTCTTTTTTCTTTTCACTGAGATCTTCCTCTTCTAAAATAGGTTTAGTTTTAACAACAGGAGGAGGTCTATTTCTCTTCTGGATTAATTGTTCTTCTTCTTCTTATTCTTCCTCTTCTTCAACATTCACACCTTGGCTAACATAGATTCTACTAGTAGCCATACCTTTAACTCTTCTCTTCTTAGGCTTAGAAGCATTGGCTTCATCATCCTTTTTTGCACTAACAGTAGTAGCAGTAGTAGTGGTAGAGGCAGAGGCTCTGAAGACCTTAGATGCACTAGTAGTGGAGGATGAAGTCCTTGTTGACTTTATTGAGCTGGGTACAGACACTTCAAATTTCTTCTTTTGTTCTTTTGTAGCTTTAGCTTCCTCTACTTCTTTTCTCTTCGCTTTGGCTTGTGCTAGTTGTTCTTTAGAAATCCCAACCATCTTAGCAAATTCCTCAGCTATTTTCTGAGCTTTCTTCTCAACTTGTGCCTTATTCTGTTCCATGTGTATTTTCATGAACTTTTATTTGAAGGTTCCAAACCTCTCTTCCATAGGGTCATGAGGTTTTCTCAGCATTAGATCAGCCAAACCTACCAGGGTGTCTTTTGGAACCTCATATCCCATCTCTGGGATCTAGGTTCCATAGCTTCCATTAGGCACTCATCCTTGGTCACCATGAAGACAATGTCATTCTCATACTTCTCAACTACTTTCCTAGGGATTCTAACCCTAGATTGCATCCTATCTTGAAATACTTTGAAATAGCCCCACAAGCTACATTCTGAGCCTCAGTACCATCAATTCTCTACAAGTGGTCTCTGATCTAAGTAGCTACAGGGACATTTTTGAGCCATACAACATTTTGAGTCCGGGCAACTCTTTCAAAAAAGTAGAACAGTAAGCAAATTATCAGAGTACCAAACTTAAAGGGATACTTTAACTCCTTTATCTTCTTTAGATTATCTAGCAATTGCTGCTGAAGGAGTTCACACAAGTCATAATCAATTTTTTCCTTCAATATCTGGTATGCAGTGTATATGCTTGTTGCAGACACAAAAATTTCTTTGTTAGTGAAGTATATCTTATAACCTATTGAGTCACAACTGGATCTTTAATATCATTCACAGTTAAAGCCCTTTTATCTAATTTTTCCCCAATTAACTTCATAACCATATCATTCTTGATATATTTCCAGGCAGACATAGTACTAGAGGATGGTAACCTCCTTACATCGTTAATGGCTTCCTTATTGATAATATGGGGAACATCTAACCACATAAACCCTTTGAAAGGAAGCTAGGTGTGTGGAAACGCTTCCTACACTAATCTATTGAGGAGAGGGCTATGCAAATTCAACTTTATCCTAACTATTACAACGATGTTAAACCATTAACATGAGATATAGCAGCAAAACACAAGAACCAGAAAGTAGACAGAAGAAGAGAGACAGATTTACGGTGGGGAAAACCCTTATCGGGTGAAAAACCCCACACTCAGAAACCTGCACAATGTATTAACAAATCTGAAAGAATGTTTACAATACACTTGCAATGCAAGCTTCAATGATCTTCTACACTCATGTCTGGAGTCAATCTGATAGCATAACAGTACCTGTAAACCTGTGATACAAACTCCATCTCCAAGCACCTGTTTAAATAGAACATACAAGGCAATTTTGGACCTTTCTTGGAATCGGCGTCCAATATGGCATCTTGGACCAAAACCCAGGCCTAGGGACACTTGGTCAACATTGTAGAATGTGTCTGACACTTGTCCATAGCTCCCATCCCAAAGAGGTCACCTATTTCCAAAATGGGCTATGACATATGCTCTTACGACACTTACGACCGTCATAGAATCTGTCATATCGGTTACAACTTACAGCTATAAGAGAATCTATCATACACATGCTATAAATAGCATATTCTCTTACAACACATCATATTTCACCTTGGGGCACCCAAATATGCCTCATTCAAAGATGCTACATGACACATGTCATTACCTGTCTTACAACCTTCTATTCTCGACTCTTACATGTCATAGATTCATCATAGGAATCCGTCATAACCGTTTCGGTCAAACATTCCTTACACAAACATAGAAGATGCCGACACATGGTAGAATATTCCTACCACTAAGTGAGATGCCTATCTCCTCATGTGAGGACAAAATAACAAGTTGTCATAATCCATGTAGGATTGACACATCACCGTGCCACATCCCACAATATGACAAAGTGGAATTTCCAATTATTTACAACATAGGCAATTGAATAATAAATACAAACATTACAAATGCAGAGAATTACCAAGGTTGAGACACCTTAATTCCCAACACTTATCATGTATTATGCTCAAAACAAATCTGATCCAGACATTCTCATAACAAAATACATGAAAGCTATTCCATACATGCAAATTATTCTCTGCTAGGACACTATTGTTGGAGTACAGGACCACTGAGAGGGGGGGTGAATCAGTGGTCTATTAAACAATCAAACTTTTTCACCTATTAATCCACTTGACTGATAATGCAGAGAGAACTAAGACTCTTCAAACAATTAGATGAATCAAAATAATATGAATCAGAGCAAGAACCTTGAACAAGCATGAGATATTAAATGCAAATTGAGAGACAATCAAAAGAACTCATGACATAGAAGTTATGAGTGGAAAACCCTATAAGGGATAAAAAACCACTCTAAAATATTTCACTTCATTAAGCCTCATTGGGAAAACAAAACCTCACTGGTTACATTTAGTGTCTCACCGACAAAGCCTCACTAGCAAAATACCATGCCTCATTGGCAACATAATATGCCTCACTGGAAAAATGGATTACACCACAAATTTGAATGAAAAGGTAAATATAAAGGATCTCTCTGTTTCTCTACAAATCATTATCCTACTGCAATTTAATGTCTTCCCAAATGCAAATCTAGAGTCAACTCTGTAAACACAAGAAAACCCTAATACATCAAAACTTGTCTATACATATAAACCTTATTACAGGTTTGCTCTAATCATCCCCAAAATCTTTATAAAAATCTTCTACAGACAAAATGTTCAACTCTTGTGCACACAAAGGTTATTCACACAGAGTTTCTTCATTCATATAACTTCTATTCCAATTTTTATGCAAACTAGGATCACAGAGTTACTTCAAGTTTAAACCCCTTAAAACCAATATTAGATATTCAAAATATAAACATTATATCCATTTCCTTTAAGGTCTCACTATTATGAACACAAATCTTCAACAACCCAAACCCCAACCTTCGAACTGATCCTTAAAATAATTTTACTAGCCCTTAAGGTCGGTAGAAAACCAATAATGAAGTAGTTAGGGCTTCGTTGGGGATACTGCCCGTCAAAGTTAAATGGAGCAAGGATTCATTGACATTCAAAAACAATTTAAATGTGCTTCTTTGATCTCTGTTTGGCTCTTGCATAACCACCGTTGATTCTATCTTCCCGCCCAAGCACATAACATCCACCATTGCGTTCGGTAACACCTAGTCGATGGGGCCGGTCACATAACAAAGGTGACCCCATTTGAATGGTAACTTAAGTTACCCTTGACCTCCTATAACCGGTCACCACCCGAATATAACTAAAAAGCAATTCCTTGTATGATGGGTGAGAAAAAGTTTAAGGACTTAGTATTCGGTTATAGGGCATGAAAAAACATTTAGGGTTTTAAGTGTCTTAGGAACTTAAACCATATAAAAACCCTAGAGTAAAAAGGAGAGCAAGACACATTATGATCAAAGACATTAATAGGGTTCTTTCAGAGATAGAAGATTGACTAAGAGTCACATAAGGAATACTTACAACATTAGGATTTACCAACCAACTCAACATAGGGTTTTTTAGGGTTTACACCTAGAGACCTACACCCAAACTATCATCAACACTGTGTCATCAAGTGATCAACACCCTATTTGCATTGTAGAGAGCCAAATTTTGTTCAGAACCTTCAAGGCACATCATAGGAGCTGGGCACAAATAAATCAAACAACCATGAGACACCATGACCATCATAACTAACATAGAAATTCAAGAAGCTACATATTCTAAGATCCACAGGCTATCTCCTATTGAACAAGCTTCATGAAACATCAAGATATCTCTTGATCCAACTCTTGACCTTTGTACTTCCTCCACAACAATAACATAATGATAACCACTATAGGTAATGAAGCATGAATATGACCTCTGTTGCGATATGAACAACACTACCACTATGATATCTGCCACATCAACATCTTTGCCACTGTGACTCAACATGACTCAACACAAGGATCATAAGTGCACATCACATCAACAACAAACACATTTGGTAATTGTTCCCCATGAAGCATGAACATGATATGAACACCTTAACTAAGAAGCACCTTGAACACCTTAACTAAGAAGCACCTTCCTAAAACTCATCAATAAACATCAAACCATCATAGGCGAAGCATTTAGGGCATCCTGGTCAACAACAAACCACTTTTGACATCAATGACAAACAACATTCAACAACTATATTATGGCTTCGGGTTATAATCATCACCAGTTAATTCATTGAACCGAACTTGACCTAGTTTCACATGATTGTACTCTTCCATATTAACATGAATATATGCCCTAACATCCTCATTATGAATTACACCATAGGGCATGTTTGAAAATGCCCCATCAGATCCATCTCCATGGATTTCAATGGATGCTTTTTGAACTTGGGTCTTGGACGATCCTATACATCTATTACTTGAGGATTGAACATTTTTGCTGCTTAGATTTTTGAAATATGAGAGGATAATTGTAAATACCTTGAAAATCACTTCCGGCTAGGGTTTGTTCACAGAAAATGCCAAATGTAATGAGTTCTCCTTTGCTCAATATTTTTGTCTTCTCTTGAAGGTTTGAATGCAATGTGAATTTACTTCAAATAACTTTGCTTATAACCCCTCATCGATCAAAATCTAATTCACCATTAATGCTTTGTTCAAAAAGTTTCTACCACCTTCTTTGTATCACACAATCAACGAAAATTGCTCTGCAATCCTCCGCACTTGATTCTTTTCTACTAAAATCTTCTTCAAAAGATCAACCATATCAGTCTTCAACTTATATCAACGTGTTGGCTTCAACACTATTTATTTGGTAGAGGGAGGAAATACTTTCATTGCTGCTCCCCCTGAGCCAAATTCCTCAGTTCAGTTTCTGGAGGAAACATCTGCACCAGATGGTGGTACAAACTCATTCTTGTCACCAATTACTTCTTTCTTAACCCATATCTTGTTCATCCCCTACCTGGTTTCTGCTAGATCAACTTTTTATGCTAGAATGTTCTTCTCTGTCGGTATATCCTTCTTCATACTTTTGCTTCTATAGAACTTTGCAAATTGTCCAGACTTGTTGCACTTATAACACACAACATTCCTCTAATCATTATATCTTCTATTCATTATGGATATGCATTGGTTAGTTTTATGTCCAAATCTATTGCATGTGAAACAATAGCCATTGAAAGATTGAATCATTCTCCTATTGTCATAACCATTCATCCTTTGACTTCTACACTCATTAGCTTTATGACCAAATTTCTTGCATGAAAATCATTGACCAGGGAATGATGGAAGATTTTGATTCATTTTGTTTCTACACTGTGTTGTCTTATGATCAAATTTATTGCAAGAATGACAATAACCATTGAAATATGGGTACCTTTGAGCATTAGGTTGTCTAATCGGTGGTATTTTGACTCTTCTTTTCCAATTCCAGTTCTTCCTTTCATTGTTCTTGTCTTCAACATTTGAAGCTTGATCTAGTTTTGAACTTTCACCCTTTTCAAACCCTAAGCCCTCTTTATCATCAAGACTTTTCTGAATTGTAATCATTCTATCAAGTTTGGTAGCACTTACCTTGAATTTGTCTTCTTGAATCCATGCCCATTTTAGATCAGTTTTCAGATCCACAACCTCTTGCTCAAGTCTTATGCATTTTTTCACAATTTGATTGAGGCATTCCTCAATTCTTTTCCTTTCTTCAACTTGCACTTTTAGAACATTCATAGGTTCATTTGCTAATCTCAATTGTTTATTGGCCTCCTTATGCCTTTGTTTAAATTTCTTGACGTGCTCTTTCAAATTTTGAATACATTCATTTGCTTCCTTGACATTTTCCTTCAAATCAACGATTTCTTCTTCAGTACTTTCTAGGTCTTCAAGAGCAATCTTGAGTTCTTCATTATCGACAGAAAGATATTCATCTTCTAAAAATTTAATAGCAAGAATCTAATTTGGAGGAATATGAAGCTTTCTAAATACCATGTGTTCAACCTCCAAGATCTTCCTTGAGTGGTAAAGCTTCTTCCAAGGGACCTCGCTCTGATACCAATTGTTGAACACCCAGAATACTAAGAGGGGGGTGAATTAGTATTCTATAAAACCATTCAGATATAAAACATCTTAAACCATTTAGCATATTCAATTGTAGTGAAGTAAGTTATGCATGAAAACATGAAGCAAAGAAACCATAACACATGAACACCATGATTTTTATGTGAAAAGACCAAAAGGGAAAAACCATGGTGAGTGTTAGCTCATAATATATTAGGTAATATAGAAATGCTCACTGCAGGTGGACTCACTACCCACTGAATAAGAAAGAGAGAGAAGAAATATAGAAGTACTCACTGCAAGTGGACTCACTGTCCAAGTGGACTCACTATCCAAGTGGACTCACTTCCCATTGAGTAAGAAAGAGAGTGAGGAGAAGTGAGACTGTTACATTTGCATCTACACATGCATGAATTAGAGTTCCCATGGAGCACAAACAAAATTCTATTTCATTGCTCTGAAACACTATTCTGCTCTGCTCTGCAATTTCACAAATTGCTCTATTCCTTCTCAATTTGCACATTCAAAATACAAACATCAGGCAATTGCATTACTTCACACACCATGTCATATTACTCGCACACCACTACAATACACACATCAAAAACCAAATCTCTACTTATATCTATTTCATTTTCAACACCAACTAGGTCATCTCAAAAACATGCCTCAAACTTAACTACAAACCCTGTGCCAAGATTCAAACTAAAAGATAGGTCAGGGTAGACCTAAAATAGATCTCACTTAACTCTACACATCATTTTTTACCTTTCCTTTAGAACCATTTTACTTATAACACTAACTAGGTTGGCCTATTTGAGTGTAGCGTGTAGCACAACATTAGGTCGACCACAATATCCAATACAGAGGGAACAAACATATGAAACATGTTCTCCTAGGTTAGAAAGAGCTATAGAACCTCTCAAGATTATGCCAGATCCTTTGAAAAGCTCCGCACAGAGCAAACATCTTTAGGTCGGCTCCATCACAAGAGAAACACAGGCATACATTAACTATCAGATCAAAACTCAACTTCTAGAACACCAAACAACCTCAAAATTGGAACAAACACTCTTCATACATCTACAAGCATATCCTCAAATCCACAAAGCAAGATATTTCAATGTGAAGAAATGCAGATGAAAACAAAGAGGTACTCTATACTGGTT
This sequence comes from Cunninghamia lanceolata, assembly GCA_027924645.1. Lineage (NCBI taxonomy): Eukaryota > Viridiplantae > Streptophyta > Pinopsida > Cupressales > Cupressaceae > Cunninghamia > Cunninghamia lanceolata. The sequence goes on from BSBN01000831.1 coordinate 3,526,091, forward strand.
CAGGCTTCACCCTATCAGGCTGAACTTCTTCAACTAGATACCAACTTTCCTAAACACATGAGAGATAAACTTCTAGATTTAGATGCTCCTTATAGTCCTTGACAACATACTAGAATCGCACAACAAGATCTTCAATTTGTAGAAAGTACGGACTAAAACATTGTAACACTGTGCACCAAAGAGACAATCTGATACTTAGACAATTCTCTAGCAAGTCTTCTTCTTCCAGAGCAAGACAACCTTTGAAATTTGAATATACCACTGACCTTTGAACATTATTTCCATCAATGACAACACACCTTACATGGATAGAAAACCAGTAGTGTCTCTAACACTAATATCTCCAACACATCTCTCCCTCTATCTCTTTCTATCTCTACCCCCTCTCTATGTCTCCCTCTCTCCATCTCTCTATGTCTCCCTCTCTCCATCTCTCTCTATTTCTCCCTCTCCCATACCTCTTTCTATGTCCCCCCCTCTCTCTCTCTCAGTTTTTGTCAAGGATATAGCAAGGAAAGTATATAGGTGAGAAACAAGTGTGATATATGAAATGTGGATAAGTGAAAATATCTATGAGATATGACATAGTTGAAGATCCAATGCAAATTTATCTCTAAACGTACAAGTTACTTCTCCAGTTTATGCCTTGTTCTTGCAATTCAACATTCAACATTAGATACAAAGGCAAGTGAATTGTTTGACATGACACCTCAAAGGGATGCCATCTCATGGAATGAAATCATTGCAAGATATGCACAAAATTAATTTTTGATAAGGCTTTAGAAACTTTCAAGAAAATGCAATTGGTGGGTGTAAAGCCAAATTCCACAACCTTTGTTAGCATTCTCCTTTCCTGTGCCATAATTGGATCTTTGGAACAAGGTATGGACATCCATCAAAGCATAAAGGATATGGGAATTTTATAGATGTTGTAGTTGTAACTTCCCTGGTAGACATGTATGCAAAATGTGGAAGCATAGACAAGGCAAGTGAACTATTCAACAAAACATCTCAAAGAGATGCCATCTCATGAAATGCAATGATTGCAAGATATGCACAAGACGGATTTGTTGATAAGTCTTTATAAACTTTCAAGCAAATGCAATTGGTGGGTGTAAAGCTAAATTCCTCAACCTTTTCTAGTATCCTCCCTGCCTATGCCAAAATGGGATCTTTGGAATAGGGTATGGACATCCATCAAAGCATAAAGGATATGGGAATTTTGTAGATGTTGTAGTTGCAACTGCCCTAGTAGACATGTATGCAAAATGTGGAAACATAGACAAGGCACAAGAACTATTTGAACAAAACATCTCAAAGGGATGCAATGATTGCAAGATATGCACAAAATGGATTTGTTGATAAGGCTTTAGAAACTTTCAAACAAATGGAATTGATGGGTGTAAAGCCAAATTCCACAACCTTTGCCTACATCTTCACTGCCTGTGCCAAAATGGGATCTTTGGAACAGGGTATGGACATCCATGAAAGCATAAAGGATATGGGAATGTTTTAGATGTATTTGCAACTACCCTGGTAGACATGTATGCAAAATGTGGATGCACATAAACATATAGAAGGATAGATGGAGAGATAGAGTTAGAGAGAGGGAAATATAGAAAGTGGGGCAAATAGAGAGATAGAGAGAGAGAGAGAGAGATAGGAGATAGAGATAGAGAGGGAGAGATAAAGAGAGAGAGGGAGAGAGGGAGGGAGATAGAAAGGGAGAGAGAAAGAGAGAAAGGGAGGGGAGAGAGACAGACAGATAGAGAGGTAGAGGGAGATATATAAAGAGATAGAAAGAGAGATAGAAAGATACAGAGGGGGAGGGGAAGGGAGAGAGACGTATAGAGATAGTAAGAGAGAAATATAAAATATAGAGGGATAGGGAGAGATAGAGAACGAGAGAGAGAGATAGAGATAGAGATAGATAGAGTGGGAGAGATAGAGAGGGAGAGTTAGAGAGATAAAGAGGGAGAGTTAGAGAGAGGGAGAGGGAGAGGGAGAGCTATAGATACAAGAGGATAGAGATAGAAAGAGATAGAAAGAGATAGACAATGTTTACTCTTGTTGTATGAATTGAAAGGTCAACACGACCGAATGGTCGAAGTAAACTAGAGGAATCTAGTATGACATATATATTGAAACAAAGAACAATAGTGTTTGATATTTAATGTTATGGGTCAGAAATGTTAACCCTCAAATTAAATTATAAGAGTTATGAAAGATAAAACTCTTAAGTCGAAATGAAGTTATTTATAAATATGTTTGATCGACATTAAGTGATCAAGAAGACCCTAGAATGAGACAGAATGAGTCTAAAAGGTGTTTCAAAGATCACTGGATATTGGTAACAGAGAGTAAAATGACAAGAAGTCATATACCCTATAATTTGCAAGGATGTAAAAGAGGGACTCTCAGAAAAAGGTGGAAATTCCAATCCTTTTTACAATGTATGTATATATCTTAGACTGAGGATTGATACCGGTTAGATGGATTGGAAAAGAAATAATGATTATACAAGTTATGTTATAATCACTATGGGATGAGATAACTTCTAAGTCGAGTTAGAGGTGTGTGAACAATTGACTATGTTCATTGTGAAACATCTATGTATATTAAATCTTTGGCCAAAGTAATGCATTCATCTCTACATGCATTAGTCGGTTCACTGTGCTCCAGATGGCATAACCATCTAGTATTGTCATACATAGTTAGAGTGGATCTATAGTTGTATGACTGTGATGAGTTATGAAGGACACAACATTAGATACTTAGATGGAAAACCTTATGGCTCCTTATATATATTCTCTTCGTGAAGGGTAGCCACTTCCAGGAAGGAAGTTGTGCGGGAAACCGCCGGTTTGTGGTTGGAGGAAAAGCACTCGAGTGATGCTCTCCCTCCCAAGTAGAAGACAAGCTGAGACTTATGAAGATAGATATCAAAATTCTAGATACAATATATTCTATTTAAATGAATTAACAATCAAATTCTATGTAAACTTATTATTATTTACATGAGCAAAACATTATGATTGTAAAAGTGAAGGAACTCACTACTTCCTATCTTTGAATATGTAAAATTTTAGTTTGAAATTATTCAAAAAAGATATGTTCTTTATTTTTGTATAAGGATTATGCAAATGATTATTGATAAACAAAAAAATATGATTATGTTTATCATAAATATTTACTTGATAGTAAATTGGGAAAGTTAAACCAGGTAATATGAGTTGACATGTTACATATGGTATCAGAGCTACCAGGTTCAATACATGGACCTATGAGCTCACTGCATGAAATCTTCCTCAGACATTAACAGTTGCTAATGTTTGGATGTTATTTTGCTAGAATGGTAAGAAAAAGAATGAAAACAAGGAAGAAGGTAATAGGAAATGGATGTTACCTAAAGGCCATGAGGGAGCCAGCCTCAAGAATGAAAAGCCTAGGCCAAAGTAATTACCTAGAAGGTGTATGGTTATCTGATACTGAAACCTTCGCTGATGCTATTAAACGCATCAAGTAGGAGAAGGACAAAGCAATTAAGACCATTATTCCTATATATGAAAACAAATTAGTGAAACCCTCTACACCTAAGGACTTACCATTTGAGAGTGGTCCTAATGCTCCTATTGTTATTCGATAGGTCATGGATGAGTACTTGCGAGTACATCCACCTCCTAAGTCTAATTTGATGAACTTCAAGGATGAGGATAAACTTGGGAAGATCTCCCAATCTAAAAGTGACTTGTAGTTGCAAGATGTCAAAATTTGTAATAAATGATGGATTTTATGTGATCCATGGATACTATAATGCAATTTTGAAAATTTGGCAAAACTTTCCTTTCTTGTTTAAGATTGCATAAATGAGAATGGATTTATGTTTATGAATGGATTCAATAGTATGAAAAACTAATTGAATGCTTAACCTGCAAACTTTAGGAGAAGTAGATTGCAACATGGTTTAGACAAGAACTAGCATTGGGGATAGCCAAGAGGAAGGACAAACTTCTGGCCACTGTGATTCCAAACTTAACCAGATCCTTACTATACTCCATGAGATGAGGGCAAGAATTGGAACTCTTGAGTAGGAGGTCAGGGGTCAGAATGGACCTAGGTAGGAAGTCTTCCATGGGGTGAGGACAAGGAATGTCATGAAAACACCACCCAAAGTGGACGTGGAGAGAATATCTCCAAAATGAGACGAGATGAGGATAAAAGGAGCCACTCGGCTCTCGAGTTATCTAGAGATATGAAAAAGATTACACCTCCCAAGTTTGATGGGACTGTAAGCAAAGATGTCGTGGAGGCATGGCTTATAGAAATGGAAAAATACTTTGAAATAAGAAATTATTCTGAAATCACCAAAGTGGTATGTGGAGCATACCAATTGGCAAGTGAAGCATCCACCTGGTGGATGAACAAGAAAATGGAGTTAAAATTGAGCTCCTTGAGTCTAACATGGGAAAGGTTTGTGAAACTTTTCAGGCAAGGTTGGTTTCCTTAGTTGTATTTTGACCAGAAGCTTATAGACTTCCAAAATTTGAGATAGGGTGACTCATCTATGAATGAGTATTGGGAGAAATTCACCCGTCTCCTCAAATATGTTCCCCAATATTAGTAGGATGAGAGATTTCACATCCAAAAGTTCATCATGGGCTTGAATGCCCAAATTAGAGGTGAAGTTGATGTGCATGGTCCCACTACAATGGACCCAGTTTATGAGAAAGCTATTAAACAGGAAGAAAAGTTGAAATCCATGTCTACATACCAAGAAAGGAACCGTAAAAATTTCAATTTGTCTCAATCCTCCTAGTCATTTAAGAAAAAGGGCAATAAACAAAATTTCCAAAGGAAAGATGACAAAGGATTCAAGGATAATTAGAATGAATCCAAGGGTGAAAATATAAGCAATAATAAATCCAAGAAAAATGGAGACAATTCAGGAAAGCCTTATGAACGGCGAGGACCTGTAGGAGGGTGTTATTCATGTGGCGGTGACCATCATGCCAATTAGTGTCCCAGTAAGACACAAGGGACTCAGCCATGAAGAAATCCTTTACCCTCACAACATAAGCCTTCCAACAACAGATACATGTAGCCTTGGACAATAGGTAAGCTAAGTATCAAATCACTCCAATTGAAACCACATGTATTTTATCTAGTATACCAATTTCAGTTTTGATAGATATTGGTGCTACAGAATGTTTTATTTCTCTAAAAGTTTTAAATAAGATTTCTAGAAAAGTTGGTTACATGGAAAATACTTGGTTAGTTGAATATGCTAATCAGACCAGAGCTTAGGTAGAGCAATGTTTGTTTGAGGCCAAGGTTGAACTTCTAATTTTTTCCACTGAAGTGAACCTTTATATAGCCTCTTTAGGCTCTGGTGCAGGAGCACCTAAAAGAACACCTTGGAGAAAGAAGACACAAATGAGTAGAGGAGGAGCCCATGGAGTCCATCAAGTCAAATGGAACATCCTAAAACCAATTATGGCATATTATAATGGGCAAAATGATGTAATGATCAAATGTCCTGAGGGTCCTGGTAAGGACCCTAGGACCAAAAAAAATGATGTAAGTGGGCCAATAGTGCCTCTAGAGTCAAATAAGAGTCAAATATAGGTGTCTAAGTAGGAATAAGGTATAATGATCCTAAGAAGATCAACCATGATGAACCATGATGATTTGGTAGAGTAGAAGTCGCTTAAAACAAAGTTTAATATTCAAATTTTTGAATAATGCATTTGGGCGGGAAAATCAAGAATGAGTGGTTTTGGAAGTTTAACCATCTCCAACCGATGGGAATTGGTTGTGGGAGTTAGGACAAAGTTATATAAGCATTCCCAAGGCGTGAGATGGCATAAAGGAGTCATTTTGGAAGTCTGAGTTGTACGGTAGATTGGAAATAACAAGTAAAATTTAGTTTTCTTGCATCTCCTTCTTGTTTCTGTTGATCTATTGATTGTTGGATGCTTGTTTGATGTCTTAGATCCTAATTTAATAGTATTAGACCTTATTCATGCTCTGAGAGTTCTTTTAGATCAGTTTTTATCTCTGTTTATATTGACTGTCACAAGGAACAACAGGCTGTCCTATGCATTTTGAGAAGTTTCAATGTCTCATAGGACCTTTCCATGAATGTATGATCCTGGTTCTCATGGAATAGGTCCTTGATTGTATGTATAATATGATTTATTACCCTGACAAAGTAGGAGGAGTGCAAATGGGTAGGTGATCACCATTTGAAGTCAAAGATTGCATGTGAAAGAGCATTGGAATGGTGGCTCAGTTATAGCAGCAGGAGTTCAGCCTTAATAAGGTGATGGTTTTATGGTTGTTGTTGATTAATATGGTCAATAAAATGGTGTTAGACCTTTGAATGAGGTCTGGAAGTGATTGGAAGTGGGAGATCTAGCAAGCCTTAGGTTTTGGGGCCTAGAAATGGGGGTTTGGTGTTTAAACACTTGAATGAGCAAATCATTGCATGAGACCTAGAAAATCCTTTGTTTTAGATCCTTTCCTAAGACTATTTCAAGGTTTGGAGTGAGTGGGGCAAGTATTTGATAGGGTTCCTTTGTAAAGTGGGTAAATTAGGCCTTGTAGGAAGACATCAGGGTGTTAGGACAGTCAGATTCGGTCCAAAACAATAGTATATGATTTTGAAGTATGTTATAGAAATCAATAAAGGGTATCCAGGTCAGTCATTTGTTTTGGAAGTACTTTGGGAAAGTTGAGAGAAAAATGCAAGTTAGTCGCTGGACAGGGCTACAAGGATTAGGCCTAGTCAAGTGGAATTGTCAAGAACCAATCAAATTGGTTTGTGAAACCTGTTGAATCTTGTTGGTTGGGGTAGGTTGAGACCCTAGAAGATGCAATATTTCATCTGAGAAGTTGGAACCCAAGTTTGTGCCCTTTGGAGGAGTTTAAGGCAAAGGGAAGACTAGTGAAGTCTATTTGATTGAAGCCCACACTAGATTGAAATCTTTTGTTCTTGTTAATTTATCTCTAAGACCTGACACCTATGCATCATATTGGTATCAAAGAAGCAAGTAGATCCTTGAGGGAGTAGTAGAATCTTGTGAAACAGTAAAGGTTGGTGAAAGTTGTGAAGATGCCCCCTAAGAATCAGATGGCTAGGGAGAATAATGAATTGAGAGAAGCCTTAGAGGCAAGAGAAAGAGAGTTGAGGGAGAGAAAAGAACGAGATGCTGCAAGAGAAAGAGAGTTAAGATAGGTGAGAAGGGAGAATGCATCAATCTTGGCAAGGTTGGAAGCATTAGAGAAGAATCCTAGAAGGGATGAACAAAATGATTTAGAAGGAGATGAGGAGGTAGATGAGAACCGTCCTGAGGATGAATTGGATCCTGAAGAAAAGAAATTTGTGAAATTGCTGAAGGCATTCCAAGGAAGTGGAACAAAGGCAAACATAGAGTTACCTATCTATCAAGGGAAGATGGATAGTGAAGAGCTATTAGGGTGGATAGATGCCCTTGAAAATTTTTTTGAGTATGAGGAGATGAGTGATGAGAAGAAGATTAAATTTGCAAAAACAAAGTTGAGAGGGACAACACTTACATGGTGGAGCAGTGTGCAAATAGAAAGAGTGGCTAGAGGTGGAACAAGAATCACTTCTTGGGGTAGGTTGAAGGATATGATGAAGGATCAGTTTCTTCCATCCGATTACTCCATTCAAACAAAGAGGATGAGGTAGAATTTGAAACAAAAGGACATGGATGTTATGTCCTATACTGAGCAATTTCATAAGCTTAGTATTAGAGGAGGATTGGAAGATGAAGAAGAAAAAGTGGCAAGATACCTTAATGGGCTTTGGTATAACTTGCAAGATGAGATTGGTTTGACTATACCAAAATCACTTGGAGAATGTTTTCAGTTAGCCATAAGGGCTGAAGAGAGGGTGAAGAGGAAGAAAGAAAGACAAGGAGGTACTGGTAGAGGATATAGAGGTAGGGGCAGACCTACTAATGAAGGACAGAGCATCAATGAGAAAGGTAAAGAGTTTTCTATAGATCAGAGAGGTGGATATAGAGGTGGAGGTAGGTTTGGATCAGGTAGAGGAGTATTCATAGGTAGATGTTATCATTGCAATGAAGTGGGACACACATATTTCAAATGTCCTAAGAGGGATGATGCTGATAAGAGCAAGGATAGAAGAGTTCACTTGGCACAAGAGGAGGAGAAGCAACAAGACCAGGAGATATTATCAGCCTCTCCAGAAATGGTTGGAGAACTTCTCATGGTGGAAAAAGGCAAAATACAGCAAGCACCACAGGTATCCATTTTTAAAACTAATTGTTTAAGCCATGGAAAAGTGTGTAAGTTGATTATAGATTCACGTTCACATGATAATCTAGTTTCTTGGGATATGGTGCACAAGTTGGGATTGAAAACATTTGATCATCCTAGTCCTTACAATGTCACTTGGGTAAGTCAAGAGCAGCAAGTAAGGGTTAGTCAAAAGGCACATGTTGATTTTTTAATTGGTCCATATCAGGATTATGTTTTGTGTGATGTCATTTCAATGACATGTGGGCATGTAATCTTGGGTAGACCATGGAAACTTTTAAGGAGGACAATTCATGATGGTTATACTAATAACTATTTGGTGCACAAAGATGGTAAATAGTTTAGACTAATCCCTTTACCTTGTGGAGACAAGAAGGAACATGTTACTATCTATTTTGGAGAGAAATTAAGGTTGAATATGCAGGTTAAACAACAGGAATAGTGGCAGCAGAAGAAGGTTTATGCCAATCCTCAAGAACAGCAAGTTTGGGACTTGAGTCATATCAGGATTGGGGCCATTGACTGCCCTATAAGGAGGCAGAAGAAGGAAGGCAGACAACAAATAGTACAGGGAGGAATAAATCAGAATTCTAAGATGGAAAGTGCAAGAATATTACAGCTGCAAGGTCCTAAGCAAGGACATCAAAACATGTTTTATGATGCTAACATTTTTTGTAAGAGTCATGCAGGTGGGAGAAGGAGGAGGATAACCCTTGGAGAATTTATGTTTCTTATCACAAATCAGAGGAACATTTCAAAAAGACTACAGGAGGTTTGGAGCAGACCACATGACTCTTGGGACAAGAGTTTTTATCATGCTGGGGAGTATGGTGCAGGAGCACCTAAAAGAACACTTGGAGCAAGAAGACACAAATGAGTATAGGAGGAGCCCATGGAGTCCATCAAGTCAAATGGAACATCCTAAAACCAATTATGGCATATTATAATGGGCAAAATGATGTAATGATCAAATGTCCTGAGGGTCCTGGTAAGGACCCTAGGACCAAAAAAAATGATGTAAGTGGGCCAATAGTGCCTCTAGAGTCAAATAAGAGTCAAATATATGTGTCTAAGTAGGAATAAGGTATAATGATCCTAAGAAGATCAACCATGATGAACCATGATGATTTGGTAGAGTAGAAGTCACTTAAAACAAAGTTTAATATTCAAATTTTTGAATAATGCATTTGGGCGGAAAAATCAAGAATGAGTGGTTTTGGAAGTTTAACCATCTCCAACCAATGGAAATTGGTTGTGGGAGTTAGGAAAAAGTTATATAAGCCTTCCCAAGGCGTGAGATGGCATAGAGGAGTCATTTTGGAAGTCTAAGTTGTACGGCAGATTGGAAATAACAAGTAAAATTCAGTTTTCTTGCATCTCCTTCTTGTTTCTGTTGATCTATTGATTGTTGGATGCTTGTTTGATGTCTTAGATCCTAATTTAATAGTATCAAACCTTATTCATGCTCTAAGAGTTCTTTTAGATCAGTTTTTATCTCTGTTTATATTGACTGTCACAAGGAACAGCAGGCTGTCCTGTGCATTTTGAGAAGTTTAAATGTCTCATAGGACCTTTCCATGAGTGTATGATCCTGGTTATCATGGAATAGGTCCTTGATTGTATGTATAATATGATTTCTAACCCTGACAAAGCAGGAGGAGTGCAAATGGGCAGGTGATCACCGTTTGAAGTCAAAGATTGCATGTGAAAGAGCATTGGAATGGTGGCTCAGTTATAGCAGTAGGAGTTCGGCCTTAATAAGGTGATGGTTTCTGTTGATTAATATGGTCAAGGAAATGGTGTTAGACCTTTGAATGAGGTCTGGAAGTGATTGGAAGTGGGAGATCTAGCAAGCCCTAGGTTTTAGGGCCTAGAAATGGGGGTTTGGTGTTTAAACACTTGAATGAGAAAATAATTACATGAGACCTGGAAAATCTTTTGTTTTAGATCCTTTCCTAAGACTATTTCAAGGTTTGGAGTGAGTGGGGCAAGTATTTGATAGGGGTTCCTTTGTAAAGTGGGCAAATTAGGCCTTGTAGGAAGACAACATGGTGTTAGGACAGTCAGATTCGGTCCAAAACAATAGTATATGATTTTGAAGTATGTCATAGAACTCAATAAAGGGTATCCAAATCAGTCATTTATTTTGGAAGTTCTTTGGGAAAGTTGAGAGAAAAATGCAAGTTAGTCGCTGAACAGGGCTACAAGGATTAGGCCTAGTCAAGTGGAATTGTCAAGAACCAATCAAATTGGTTTGTGAAACCTGTTGAATCTTGTTGGTTGGGATAGATTGAGACCCTAGAAGATGCAATATTTCATCTGAGAAGTTGGAAACCAAGTTTGTGCCCTTTGGAGGAGTTTAAGGCAAAGGGAAGACTAGTGAAGTCTATTTGATTGAAGCCCACACTAGATTGAAATCTTTTGTTCTTGTTAATTTATCTCTAAGGCCTGACACCTCTGCATCAGGCTCATATGATGTCATCCTTGGAATAAATTGGATATAGAGACATAGGGCTAAGGTGGATTGTTTTGCTAAAACAATAGAATGTCTAAGTGACCTTGGGAATAAATTTTTTCTGTAAGGAAACCCTAGAGAGGTTAAATTGAGGCAAATATCTGCCCTACAGATGAAAAGAGCCCAGAGAAAAGGATGTCAACTTTTCGCCATTAAAATGGAGAAAATAAATGGTCACAAGGAATTTGTTTTCGAAGATGATTTGATGTTTTATGAATCTTAGAAACTCCAAGGAGTTGAAGAAAGAGAATCCATAGATCATGAGAGATCAGATATGGATAGGTACCCCTTTCTTCAAGATTTTGAGGATGTATTCCCAGATGAACTACTGGGATTGCCTCCTAAGAGAGCTTTTGATTGCTCAATATATATAATTCCATGATTGGAACCTATATCTAAATCTCCTTATAGAATGACCACAATAGAGTTAATGGAGCTAAAAGCTCAGTTGCAGGAATTGCTAGACAAAGGATTAATAAGACCCAGTGTTTCACCCTAGGGAGCACTGGTAAATTTTCTTAAAAAGAAAGATGGTACTTTGCAGCTATGCATTGACTATTGTATGCTAAATAAGGCAATGATAAAGAACAAGTATCCCTTGCCTTGTATTGATGATCTCTTTGATCAAATGCGAGGGGCAAGAGTGTTTTCAATGATTGATGTTCGGTCATGATACCATCAATTGAGGATAAAAGATGAGGATATTCATAAGATGACCTTTAGAACAAGGTATGGGCATTATGAATTCACTATCCTACCCTTTGGATTAACAAAAGCACCTGTAGCATTTATGAACCTAATGAATAGTGTGTTTAGAGATTGCTTAGACAAACTTGTCCTTGTTTTTCTTGATGATATTTTGATTTACTCCAAAAATTAGGAGGAACACCTTTGGCATTTAAGCATTGTTCTTTAGAGATTAAGAGAGCATAAACTGTATGACAAGCTCTCAAAGTGTACTTTCTTTCAAAAGAGAGTGCAGTATCTGGGTCATATAATTTTAGCTAAGGGAATTGTTGTGGACCCAGTAAAGATTAGAGCCATTTTGGAATGGCCAGCACCAAGAAATGTGCATGAGGTCCATAGTTTCATGGGCTTGGTAGATTATTACAGGAAATTTGTGGCTAATTTTTCCAAAATTGCATATCTTATTACTTCTCTATAATGGAAGGGAAAAAGATTTGAATGGTCAGGGAAATGCCAGGAGGCATTTGACCAACTAAAAGAAAGATTGACTACGACACCTATTTTAAAGGTACCTGACCTGGATGGTCATTTTGTAGTCATCACCGATGCCTCAGGAGAAGGATTAGGTGGTGTACTTGTCTAGGATGGGCAAGTTATTGCTTATGAATCTAGAAAATTGAAACTGTATGAGCAGAATTATGCTCCTCACTATCTGTAGTTGGTAGTATTGGTTCATGCACTGCAAATGTGGAGACATTATTTTCTTGGGAAACCTTTTAAACTAAAAATAGACCATCAAGGGCTCAAATATTTATTTACTCAACCACATCTTAATGCTCATCAGAGGAGATGGTTAGTGTTAATATCTAATTATGATTTTGAGATTAAATATATACAAGGTAAGGAAGACCAAGTGGTGGATGCCTTAAGTAGGACAAGACATATATCCTCGATGATTTCCATACATTCTGATTTTAGGAATCAGGTATTGCAAAGGTCTAAAGGAGATGAATACTATGAGCAGGTAAAGAAAGCTCTTGTGGACAATCCTCATGATTCTAGGTATGATGGATTCCACTTTGAACCAGATGGACTATTAAGGTTTAAAGGAAGGATGCATATTTTGAACTTTGAGGAGTTAAGGAATATTGTTTGGAAGGAGCTTCACTCTACACCCTATTCAAGACATCCCGGAGTGACAAAATTGCTAGCTGATGTAAAACCATTATATTTCTGGAAAGGAATGAAGAGGGATGCTACAAGGTTTGTAGCTCGATGTCTAGAATGCTAGAGGGTGAAGGTGGAACACCATCACCCAGCAGGACTTTTATATCCTCATGAAATTCTGGAATGGAAATGGCAAATCATTAGCATGGATTTTGTGCAAGGACTTCGTATGTCTAGAAATAGACATAATGCTATTCTAGTTGCGGTGGATAGACTCACCAAGGTAGCACATTTCATATCCAGGAATTTGAAAGATGGGGCATTTGTCATAGCCCACAAATTTGTGCAAGAAGTATTTAGATTGCATGGTATTCCTAAAAAGATTATCTCAGATAGGGATGCCCGTATGACATCAAGGTTTTGGCAAACCTTATTTTCCTCACTTGGAACTTAGTTAAACATAAGCTCTACTTATCATCCTGAGATGGATGGCCAAACTAAAAGAGTAAACCAAGTGTTGGAAGATCTATTGAGGATGTATTTCATGGACCGGCAATACAAATGGGAAGATTATCTTCCTCTTGTGGAATTTGCTTACAATAATTCCTATCATTCTGCTATTAAGATGGCTCCATTTGAAGCATTATATGGAAGAAAGTACGAAACTCCTATAAGATGGGATAACCTAGAAGATAGGATTAGCCTTAGTCTAGAAATGCTATCAGAAATGGAAGAGAAAGTCCATCTGACTAAGAAAAGGCTAGCGGAAGTGAATGATAGGCAAAAAAGTTATGCAGATGCTAGGTGCATCGCAAGGCATTTCTCAGTGGGAGAAAAATTCCTTTTAAGAGATAAACCACAAAAGAGTTCTATTAAGTTTGGAAAGACTTCCAAACTAGCTCCTAGGTATGTGGGTCCCTTCAAAGTTCTCAAGGAGGTTAGACCAGTTGCATACAAGATTGCTCTACCGCCAACTCTTGCCATGATGCATAATGTTTTCCATGTTTAATATTTGAAAAAGTATATTGCAGGAGATAATCATGTTCCTATTCTTGATTGGAATGCCATACAGGTGAAGGATAGGTGGTAATGATTGAGCCCATTAAGGTGCTCGAAATACATAAGCTATGCTTGTGTAATGAGGAAATTACTCAATGTAAGGTCCAGTGGGACCAATATTTAGAAGAGAATGCCACCTGGGAGAGTTATGATGATATTTACCAAAGATTCCCTCATCTATTTTAAGCTTTTCATTATGATGGAGAAAACTCTTTTTATGTTATAAACTTATGATACATGAAATCATCGGGGATGATGATTCTTATGGGGGGAGATATGTTACATCCCCAAAACATTAACTATGTTTTACTTTTACTTTCATGTGATTAGATGGATAAGTAATCATAAATTAATGATTTGATATTTGGTAAATGTCAGGATAATCATTGATTATGTGGATTATGATTAATGCTTAGAATTAAACATGTGATTACGTGTTGTTGAGATTATTTTATTACGATGAATAATGATTTGTTGATGATACACTGATCATAGTTTGTATGACTGTGGGTGTAACAGCAAGAGATTTCCACCTTCAAAATAGGAGAGTATCACCAGAGAGAAGGGTATAGTGTCCATAAAAGTTAGGTTCGCCATCTAAGCTTCAAGTTGTGTACTTAGTGAACCATTTTGAGACGGGGTATGTATTAGTTGTCTATTCTTTTTAGACATTTCAATTCAACCTTTGTTGATTTGACATGAGGAAAAGGTTTTCCCACATCAAACTTCATTTGAATTGGTCAAAAGAGTTTTTCCCGATATATTTCTTTGTTTTGCCTAAGGATGTGAAGGGGGAGAAGATCTCAACCCACTTCCGCACCTTATCAAGCGATTAATATCAACTTTTGTAATAATGGTAATGTTACCATTATATTGGTATAATAATTATATTTATTTTTTTAAATACTATTATATTGATATAGAAATCTATTTTATTGAGATGAGAATTATCTCTTTTTCGATGATAAGTTCTTCATTGCTCCCTCCACTACACTCACATAGTGATTTACATTCTCCTTAACCCACATAAAGTGGTGGGAGTGGGGATAATCCTATTGTGACTACGAGAGTGTGTGGGCTTGAGGATTACAGCTGGTGAGCTACATGCTCCTTGCATAGAGATTTTTGTGGAGAAGGTTTAGTTACTCCACGTAGTGGGAGAATGATAACCATTATTCCTTCAATAGTCTTTTGGTTTTTATGCATTCGAGGGATGCATTCTAGGAAAAATGCAGGAAGAGCTTCTCAGTTGATGAGAAGAGAGAACAATATCTTTGTAAGCATAGCTGTTAGGTGTGGAAAGAAAGAAATCTTACGCTCTAGACTTTGCGAGCTGTAGAAACTACATATTATTTATATATCATTTTTCCTAAGGGATTGAAGAGCGTAGGAGCACCAGTCTAACAATACTGTGAGGATTCATGGCTTACCAGTCTATCATTATCTTTATTGTTGATTCAGTTGAGCCAGTCGACAGGTATGAATATGTCATAATGTTGTTAACTTGTTTATATGGAAGCTGTATATCCAATATGTGAAATGATGCCAATTGTGGCATAGTCATTTATATATTGCTATGCACTGTTGTAGACAACCTTTTTCATTATTAGAACTCATGCATTTTAACACAGTTGGTAATGAGGGCTGAAAGGCTTACAACCATTAAACCAACCAGTGGTCGATACCAATATGTATAACTGTAGACACCCTAAAATGACCAATTCATCACATCACTTGCATTTCATCTAATCTGTCTAAACACCTACATTCAGCATTAATTGAATAATCTAATTATTTAATTAATTTCATCTAATTCCTCTAAATCTCCTAAATTCAACATTAATTAAATAAATCCTCTTTATTTAATTAATTAAATTAAATTCCTCTTTATTCTTCCAAAATTAAATAATTTTAATTATTTAATTAAATCATTATTCTCTTTCAAATTTCAAGCCTACATTAATTAAATAAATCCAATTATTTAATTAATTCATCACAAATCCTCTTTTATCTACAATTAAATAATTTACATTATTTAATTCAATCACTTGTTCTTCTAAATTTAAATAAATCATGCAAATTTATTTAAGTTATCTCAATTCTCTAAAAATAAATAAAATCAAATATTTTATTTATAATCTTCTGTTCCTCTGTCATGCACAATCAAATAAATAAATTTATTTATTTAATTTCAGTTATCTTCCAAATTCCTCTTAAAATATCTTGTTAACTCATGTGCACAATCAGTCTTATTTTTAGAACTCTAAAAAAGGCAAAATTACAAGTTGAGTTATCTATTCAATCAATCTTGTTTTCATCATATCTTAATAAAAATATCCTTATGGATTGACACATGTCGTGTGCACATTCATCATGTTTATTTGATTTATCTCTTTCGTTGATTCTTCTGAATTATCTGGACCGTTGATCGATCTCTGTTGAAACCTATATAAACGCCCCTCATCTCCTTCACAAATCCTCTTTGATCACTTATTCTCAAGCATCCTTTAACAACGCTTTGAGCATACATCACATCAATTGAGCAACTTCACGA
The DNA here is from genome assembly GCA_027924645.1 of Cunninghamia lanceolata. Taxonomy (NCBI): domain Eukaryota; kingdom Viridiplantae; phylum Streptophyta; class Pinopsida; order Cupressales; family Cupressaceae; genus Cunninghamia; species Cunninghamia lanceolata. The sequence continues at coordinate 3,542,380 of BSBN01000831.1, forward strand.
TCTTTTAACATTGATCTTTGAGCACTTTGAGCACTTTACTTGCTTGTTGCAAACATGGTTTCACAGCACTATTGAGCAATCCACATTCATCCAAAGGGAACAATACAAATCTCGGTAAAAGCTTTCATATTTCATTGATTAATTGGTAATGGATTTTATTTAGATTAGTTCTCTTTATTTTATGGGATTTTGGTTTATTTAGTTTTTAATTTAGTCAATTTTCCTCATACACATTCTGGCACGCTCAGTGGGACCCACTAATCCCTCTTTTTCTTTGAGAAATTGATTTTTTTGAAGTACAGTACAGAATAGCGCAAAAGACATAGAAAAACGCTATTGGCAATATCTTAAAGTGCTTCTGGAGGCACTTTACAGCGCCCTCGGGTGACTCTGTAGCGCTTCTAGCTACGCAGTAACGCGCTTCTGGTGAAACAGTCCAACGCTATTGGTAGTATAGTAAAGCGTGGTTGGCAAAATAAGTTTTTTTTAATCTTGTTTGGTGATTTTGCAGGGTTTTACTCACATACCTATCATTGATTTTGACTGACAAGCTGGTTTATTTGTCTTTCAATTGTCTTTTATACTTCCTAAGCTGACATATTTAGGGGTATTTTCAATATTTGAGTTAACCCATCTATTTGTGACATCCTTTGAGTTTTTCTTGATCCTAGGTTACAGATCTATCAGTTATTACATCCCAGATCTACAAAGCAAACATGAAATTATCTTTTGACCTAGCTTCTTTGACAAAATACACCTTTTCTTGGATCTAAGATAGTAAAGCACTATTGGTAGCATAGGACGGCACTTCCGGCAGCACAGTACTCCGCTTCTAGGTCTGTTTCAGCGCTTTCGTTAGTACAGTGAGTCACTTCTGGTCTACATCACCACACTTTTGGCAACACAGTGCATCGCTATCGGTATCATAGTAAGTCACTTTCGGTTAGACAATAACTTGCTTTTGGTCAATTGATTTATTTTTCCTAACTTGTGAGTTTTGGTGGAACTAACTGACTTGTTGCAGCTTCTTATCACTCACAGAGAGCAAATAGGTTTTTCTAACATGTTCATGCAGGACGAACGTTGAAGAAATCTTGATTTATTGCACTAAGTCTTAGAAACATATTGCCTTCTTAAGGGACAATTGAACAAATCACTTTTGGCAATCTAAGTCTTAGGAACATATTGCTTCTCTTAAGGGACAATGAACATGTATGCGAAAACACCTTAATTTTCTAAGGGACAATGGACATGAATGCCAAACACTTCAATTTCATAAGGGACAATTGACAACTACAAACGTGTGTGCACCTAATTTAGTTGCACCTTATTTTTCTTATAACGGGACAATTGAACTGTTGTTTGACGTGCTTGCTCTTACATTTCAATACTTCCTTTAGAAGGGCCTACTTTTGGATTGCGCTTCATCCAAAAGGGATGACCCTAAGTGGAGTTTTCTTTTAAACCACTATATATGAGGGATAAGGCGAAAGCCAAGTCTTAACCGACGTCAGCCTTACCTTGTGGTGCTAAACTGAAAAGAGGTGTACTAGCTCTTTGTGGAAATAATTTTCACATCGAGCGAAGTGTTTGATACTCTTAGTAGGATTGGTTAAAGCTTTTAGTAGCTTGTCGCATTGCTCATAAGGCATTGGTCCCTCAAAGTTACTAAAAACCATTCTAGATAGTGACTACCTAATCTACCTCCGAATGTTGTGGTAATCATCAGTGCAAGGGGAATCGATTTAAGCCCTTAAGATACTCACCATTGGCTCCCTTGAGAAGAGATAGTATTCCCTTGGCCATAAATTTATTGTGACCTACTTGAGCTTTCTAAGGGGAGGGTGAGATATCCCTACCTATCATCTCTCGCAAAGATACAAAATGTCTGACACCTTTATGGAATGACATTTTTATCGACGGAGTATTAAGTTGTGATCTGATCTACTACAATGAAACCTTGTCTCTAGGGATAATAAGTGCTTGATATTTGTTTGCAATTGTCTTATACTTGTGGAAACATTGGGCTTTTTTGTAAGCCTCAAACATACACTATCTATTGTGTCAGTCCTTTTTGCCACTTTATTTTTTGTGTTTTCTCTTGCCAAAGCAAATCCAATCAGAACCAAATCAAAATCCTTCAAAATTTCCCTTTTAAAAGCATCAAACACTACTTCAGCACCTTTGGTATTATAGCAGCTTGCCTTTGGTAGTATAGTAGCTTGCCTTTGGTATAACAGTACCTCGCCTCTGGCAACCCTACTTTAGTGCCCTTGGTATAATAGTAGCTCACCTTTGGTATAGCATTACCTCACCTTTGGTAGCTCAGTGCATCACCTTTGGTATTATAGTAGCACGCTTTTGGTTGCACAGTCTTGCGCCTCTAGTCAAACAGTATAGTGCCTTTTTGGTCCAGTAAATTGTGCATCAGAGTTTGTCTTTCTCAAAGCACAAGCAGAAACTCAGCATTACTTTCTATCCTAGTGTATTCCATGGTAACCACTAGGCTTCAACAAACTATGAAGTCCAAGCAAGTTGTCCCTAGGAAGCACAAATCGCCTCCTCACACACCTCAATCAGGCCGATCCAACGTTACTCCCAAAGTAACTCTTAAAACACCTACAGGAAGATCAACCAACTCTCCTAACATGCCGCAGCTTGACCAACGAAACAATCCTCTAGAAGGTAGGTTCCCTTTGGTAAGTACACCTCACTATACCACCGGCATGCCTCTAGATTTTATTCCACAAGGTTATTCTATTGATCAAGTCCCATTTCAAGAAGGTAGGGTCCCTTTGGTAAGTACACCTCACTATACCACTGGCATGCCTCCAGATTTTGTTCCACAAGGTTATACCGCAGATCAAGCCCCATCTCAAGAAGAGCGACACTTTGAAATAGGTCAATCCTCTTAGGAAGATGGGCAAGATCTTGACAAATTCATACAAGATCCTAGAGCTATAGCCACCTTTGACAAAATCCTTAGTGAGAACCAAGATCATTTCTTTCACTTATTGGTAGAGCAAGGAGCCAAATTACCCAAAGGTTTTGATCTATCCACGCTTAGCGAGCCTAACAACACCCAAAATGCTATACAAGCTGTGCAAACTATGTCAACAGTGACCACGCCCTTACCCGAACAAAGCTCACAAGGGAGAACAATTGCATAATGTGAGAATCCCCTTTATCAAAACCCAATAGGAATGAGGGTTGTATCACTACTTCTGACTCCTATGGAAATCTACAAACATCAACAGGAGACTCTTCAATGTCAAGCGGAGCTAGCTAAACAAGCCACCATAGCTCGATCAAATATACAACACACTCCTAAAGTGTCCACACCAATCACAAGTGGAATTTTGGTTACCCCATCATGAATAGGTTTCCCACCAAATTACAATTCAGGGAACAACTATGTAGCCATGCAACAAGGGTCTCAAAAAATACCACCTCCTATATCATCAAACCTTCATGTCTCTCAACCAACTAGGGTCATGCAATCCCAACCACAACAGTATTCTATACTCATCCTCAATCAACCTCAACCATCGCAAAACACATCTACCTATATAAACCCCCCTCATCTCCTTCACAAATCCTTTTCGATCACTTATTCTCAGGCATCCTTTAACAGCGCTTTGAGCATACATCACATCAATTGAGCAACTTCACAATCTTTTAACATTGATCTTTGAGCACTTTGAGCACTTTACTTGTTTGTTGCAAAAATGGTTTCGCAACACTATTGAGCAATCCACATTCATCCAAAGGGAACAGTACAAATCTTGGTAAAAACTTTCATATTTCATTGATTAATTGGTAATGGCTTTTATTTAGATTAGTTCTCTTTATGTTATGGGCTTTTGGTTTATTTAGTTTTAATTTAGTCAATTTTCCTCATACACAATAACTTAAAGCCTCTTAACAGTTCAAAGGTCTATAGACTTTGTTATTGATCAAAATGAATGCTTTCGAGTTATTATAACTGTGCATGCATTTTTTAAGCTAGTCATTTGTTTAATTTTTGAGCCATAATGGAAAGGAATCCTACAGCTTGATGAGCTAAAGGCTAGTTATACCAATCTTTCCTTAGAAAAAACATAACTGTCATAATTGTAGATGATGTAAGATACCAAACTATACTTGCATGACTGCATGATAAGCAATATTATGAATGATGCCAAACTTAAACTCTGTTTATTTAATTCTTTCTTATAGAAAGACATATGGCTTAAGATGGTCAAGATGGCTGGGTATATAATCATAGTTGTAAACTTGAAACTATTGAGTTGATTGACCAAACTTTTCAAAAGATTAGTTATGAGAAAACAAGAAACCCTATTAAGATAATATATGTAATAAGGGTATATTTGGTAGACAATTTTTACTCTTGTTGAATGAATTGAAAGGTCAACACGACCGAATGGTCGAAGTAAACTAGAGGAATCTAGTATGACATATCTATTGAAACAAAGAACAAGAGTGTTTGTTATTTAATGTTATGGGTTGAAAAAGTTAACCCTCAAATTAAATTAGAAGAGTTATGAAAGCTAAAAATCTTGAGTTGAAATGACTTTATTTATAAATATGTTTGATCGATATTAAGTGATCAAGAATACCGTAGAATAAGACAGAATGAGTCTAAAAGGGTATTTCAAAGATCACTAGATATTGGTAACAAAGAGTAAAATGACAGGAAGTCATAGACCCTAGAATTTGCAAGGATGCAAAAGAGGGACTCTCGAAAAAAAAGGTAGAATTTTTAATCATTTTTACAATGTATGTATATATCCTAGACTGAGGATTGATACCGGTCAGATGGGCTGGAAAAGAAATAATGATTATATAGTTATGTTATAATCACTGTAGGATGAGATAGCTTCTAATTTGAGTTAGAGGTGTGTGAACAATCGATTATGTTCATTATGAAACATCTATGTATATTAAATCTTTGGCCAAAGTAATGCATCCGTCTCTACATGCATTTGTGGGTTCACTGTACTCTAGATGGCATAACCATCAAGTAGTGTCATACATAGTTAGAGTGGATCTATAGTTGTATGACCATGATGAGTTATGAAGGACACAACACTAGCTACTCAGATGGCAAACCTTATGGTTCCTTATATCTATTCCCTTTGTGAAGGGTAGGGCCACTTCCAGGAAGGAAGTTGTGTGGGGGACCACCAGTCTGTGGTTGGAGGAAAAGCATTCGGGTGATGCCCTCCTTCCCAAGCAGAAAACAAGTTGAGACTTATGAAGACATATATCAAAATTTCAGATATAGTATATTCTATTTAAATGACTTGACAGTCAAATTCTATGTAAACTTATCATTATTGCCATGAACAAAACATTATGATTGTAAAAGTGAAGGAACTCACTAACTTGCTATCTTTGAATATGTTGTAAAATTTCAATTTGAAATTATTCATAAAAGATATGTTCTTTATTTTTGTATAAGGATTATGCAAATGATTATTGATAAACAAAAGAATATGATTATATTGATCATGAATATTTACTTAATAGTGTTGGAAACAATGCAGATAACTGAGAGGGGGGGTGAATCAATTATCTTAAATATCTTAACTTTCTTTTCTCCTTTAACAATTAGTGCAACATCAAAACATATAAGCATACATAATCATGAGAGTAGCAATAAAATCAACACACATAACACAAGGATTTTTACATGGGAAAACTTGTTAAGGGAAAAACCACGGGGTGACTAACCCAAGCTTGTATTCTCTGTTAAAAGAATAAGAAGTACAAAATGACACTTGCCAATTAGGGCTCACTGCCCGAGCACACTCCTCACAAGAGGCACACTGCCTACAAGAGACTCACTGTCTACAAAGTTTATAGAAGGTAACTAGGTGTTTGAATTGATGAGAAGCATCCATATATGTTGAGGTTCAGTTCTAGTTAGGCTCAATATACTGATCTAATGCACTTCATTCTTCCTCTGCTTTAGTGCTGCTATTCTGTCACATACCGAACCTGTATTGCTACTTCCACACTTATCTCTGTCTTTCCTCGCACACTATATCAACACACACCCTCCTTCATACTGAAATGCATCTGTTCTTGTTCACCGGATCAAAACACTCTTCAATCTGTCTTCTGGTGGAGACATACTATGTGCTATAGATGTGTGGGAAAGACTTTGTTGCCATCAATGACAATACTCATGAAGCCACACAGTGTCTCCTGCCAACAATCTCCCCCTTTGGCATTGATGGCAACACTTAGTGAAAAATGACTAAGTGTTGTAGAAAACTCCCCCTTGACTGATGCTCTATCTTGTGCACTATTTTACCAGAGCTCCCCCTTAGCTAGATTCCACATTTTTCACTACTTCTCACTCCCCCTTTGACATCAATGGCAAAGGGTGGAATCCGCACACCAAAATTTGCAAAAAATAACCTATACATAGCCGCATAAGTATATATACATGTTATACTTACATATACTTAAGTATATCCGCAAAGGTGGTCTTCAACTATACAAATTATGTCACCCAACTCTGCTTCATCTTGTCCAAAATTGAAATGTGACCACTCAACAAAAATGCAAAAGCTTCTCCCCTTCTTAAGTATGCCAGATCACTAGTTAGGGCTGTGGTCTGAGCATCAATTAAGGCCTCATGCATGGCCTCTAACTTAGGGATAATTATCCCTCTAAGTTCAATCATCCTGCTTATTATATTCTTCCTCTCCTTTTCAAGCCTCTTTATTTCATTTATAATGGCGATAGCCTATCACTCTTGATTCATTATAGATGTGGTGAGGGGATCAAAATTCTTAGATAAACTTGACAATTTATCTTCTTGTTCTTTTACTTTCTTTTCAATATCCTTTGTCACTTTAGACTAGGATAGACAAAATTTATACATTTCTCCACCATCTTTAAGAGCATTTTCTAGGCTCTTTATGCGAATATCCAGGGTCCTCCTATCATTAGTTATGAGTCCCTGCACTTTAGTGAATCTCTTTCCCAAAAATTCTTTTCAGACTTTCTCTTCTGCCAATTTCTCCAAATAATCAAAATGGGTGCTAACAAAGTTAACTAGAGATTTCAAGTTACCGGATGGAGAGGCCGAAAGATCCTTTTGGAAGGATGCCATGATCTTCTCTAGCACACCAGATGCAATCTTTATCAGCTCACAGTCTTCCATGTGAGACTTCAAAAGATTTTCTTTTGCTTTAGCTTGAGCAAAAGATGCTATCTTCATTGTCTGGACCGGAGAGAGGGAATCAAAATTTAGTGGTACTTGAAATAGTTCCAGTTCATCTATCTCCATCATTTCTTTGGTCAAGAAATTCTTCATTGCTTATGCAATGTCTCTTGCCAGAGACCGAGTCTTCTTTCCTTTTGCTGCCTCAGAATTGTCATCAGAGATCTTCTCTATTTGCTCTTCTTCTCTTCCCTTTACCTCTTCTTCTTGACTCACTTTTTCTTCTTTTATTCCTTCTCCTTCATCTCCTGAGTTTGGAATGTCTGCAGTAGGATTCAGAGGAGAGATGTTGACTTCTTCAAGGATTTCCTCTTTCAGAACAAAGGAATCCAAGTCCTTAGACTTATCCTTATCTATCTCTTTTAACTCTTCTGCATTTTTCTCAGTAGATTCTTCTTTTGATGCACTTAATCCTTTGACATCCATGGTAGAAGGTTCTTCATCTAAGTCCTCTATAACAGGAAGATTGAATCTTTTAAATGCATTCTGGAGGATGTCTTCTATTTCTCTTGCTACTTGATCAGTCTCTCTAAGCATAAGTTTGTTCATTCTTTCTTTGCTCTGAAACTCATCCTTGCAGTCCTTAAAGATCGTGTTCATTTGTTTTGGAGTAATGGAAGGATAGAGCTGAATAGCAATCTGTGCTTGGATCTCTAGGTCCTTTGCCTTAGCATTCTCCTTTCTCAGTTCAAGTAGCTTCTCTAGACTTTTGGGAATTAGAGAGATGATTTCAATGAATTCTTTATTATAAATCTTTAGGTACCTGACTATAGCATCTTCCAAGATTTTCTTGTTAGTATCACTATATTCATCATAAAATCCAGTGACTGGTTATAGGTTCCCATCCACTGTGACTACCTTGATGATATAATCAATAGAGAGAGTAGGCCTTTCAACAAATTCTTCTGCCTCTTCTTCTTTGTTTTTACCGGTAGAGGATTCTCCAAATGTTTCCTTCTTCTTCATTTTCTTAACTTGCTCATCAGATTCTATTTCTTCATCATCCTTTTGGCTTATGTATGACCTTGTGGCCTTTGTTTTTGTTCTCTTCTCTCCCTTTCCGGATGTCTTGGCTTCCAGTTTTGAGGCTCTTGAGCTCTTAGAGGTAGCAGGTGCAGAGCTCTTGGAGGATCTAGTCCAGGAGGAGGCTTGTACTAGAACACTTTCTTTTTCTGCTTCTTATTTTTCTTTCTCAGCTCTTTCTATTTTCTCCCTATTTACATCAACTACCTCCTTTGATATGCCATTTTTCTTGGCAATTTCCTCTACTTCCCTTCTCACTTTTCTTTTTATCTCTGGTTATCTTAGTTTAACATGTATCTTTACACTTAATTCTTGATAGGTTCCAAACCTTTCTGCCTTAGGGTCCTTAGGCTGACTCAGCAAGTGTTGGACATACAGCTCTAGGATTTTCTCATCTACCTCATAGCCCATTGGCATAATCCAAATTGTTCTAGGCTCAACTGCCTCCATTAGGCATTGATTAGTGTCTACCATAAAACACATTGTATCCTTGTATTTTTCAACTATAGATTGAGGAATTCTTTCTTTGGCCTGCATCATACTTTGGAAGTTCTTGAAGTATCCCCATAGTGCTATACTTTGAGCCTTGGCATCACGAAGCCCATACATGTAATCTTTGATTTGTATGGCAACCGGTCTGTCATTTTGCCATATCCAACCACTTGATCCAAGTAGCTCATTCATATAGTAAAAGAACAGACACATTATTAAGCCACCATAATTGAATGAGTTCTTCTTGTCCTTCTTGATCTTCTACAAGTTCTCTAATAGTTGGTTCAGGAGAAGGTCGCATAGATCATAATCTACATTTTCCCTTAGCATCTGATATGCAATATATAATGTAGTTTCAGACACAGAATTCTGCCGGCTAGAATGATAGATTTTATAACCAATTATCATAGAGGCAAATTTTATATCTAGCTCTATGATATCCTCTATTGTCATTGCTCTTTTGTCAAACTTTGATCTGGTAGCCTCACTTAATGTCTAGTTCTTGACAGATTTGAGAGCAGGAAAGCCACCGGATGAGTGCAATCCAGTTACTGCCCTAATGGCATCTTTTGTTATCTTGAAGCGCTTCATCAACCACATGAAGTTGTCATGTATTATGCTAAGAACATACCGAACCCATTCATCTTTTGCAAAACAGGGAAAGTGGATGCAATGTCCAAAATGCTTATCTTGGAGGGCCTTGTATTGAGGTTTAAGTTCAAACGTTTCATCTATTAATTGTTTATAATAGATATCCATCAGCTTGGATTCCCCAAATTCCTCAATATTGGCATGTTTGTACACCCTAACATCTTCTACGTGTAGAATCCCATGCGGAATGCTAGAGAAGGCGCCTAAGGGATCAACTTCTAGGGATTTGTAGGGGTGTTTCTTGAACTTTGGGTGCGGCCTATTAGTGATCTTAACAACATTTGGAGTAGCCATCTTCAAAAGATTTAGAAAGAGATATTCAAAAATGGAAATACCTTTTTACACTTCTAGGGTTCACAAAATGAGCTAAAAAGATCGCTGGTTGAATCAGATTTTGTGGTTGATCTTTGAGAAGGTTGAAACAATCTTGATGCAGAGCTCTTCCTTTCTTCTTCTCAAATGCAAATGTACAAATAATGAATAAATAAACCCTTTTATCTCTGCGCAAACCCTAATTTCCTATTGCAATAAATGCACAACTTAAGTTATTCTGGTTGCCTTGTTCTTCCTTGTTTTGAAAGAGATCTTTCTAAATCACTGAGATGCATTTAGAATTATTTTTAGTGATAATTAACAATGAATCTCCTTTCCTCCAATCATGCCATTTATCCACAGATCAAGATATTTTAATTTTGGATCATACCGGATCTAACTGTGAAGATCCTGCTTTATCAGATGACTGTCAAACCAAATCAATCTTGGCTGATTAAACTCTTAAAAACTCCTTGTGGATCTTTCACATTTTTACTGAGGGTTATTTGGATATTTCTCTGAGAACCCTTTAATCCGTAACATTCCATGTGCCAAATTTAGGCACCAATTGACTAGCTGGGGGAATTTATTTTCCTTTGTCACTCCCCCTGAGCCAGAGCTCATCTGTTTAGTTTTTGGAAGGAATATCAGCACCAGATTCTGGTGCGGATCCATCCCCAACATTTTCTGTATTCTTCTTCACCCAAATCTTGTTATCTCCCTTTGAACTTAATCCACATTCACTTTGCCTTTTCCTTTATCTTGATTTTGATTATGATGCATCAGACCCCTTTTATCCTGATTCTTACTTCTGTAGAATTTGGCAATATGACCAGATCTATTGCAATTGTAGCAAACAACATTTCTTTGCATATTTGACTAATATCCTCTTGATGTGCATTAATTGGCCATATGTCCCATTCTATTGCATGCAAAGCATCTACCATTGAATGAATTATTTATTTGCATATTTTTGCATTCATGAGATTTGTGACCATACCTTTTGTAGTTGAAACACTGTTCGGAGAAGGATGAATTAATCTGATTCATTCTTCTTCTGCACTGAGTTGCTTTATGACCAAATTTGTTGCAATTGTAGTAGTATCTATTGAAGGATGGATATCTTTGTGCATTTGGTTGCCTTACTGGAGGTCTTCTAGGCATGTTTCTTTGATTTCTTGATCTAGAGTTCTTCTGATTGGATCCAGAGCTTTCACCTTTCTCATAACCCAAACCATGCTTGTCATCTACCCTCTTTTGGCTTTCAAGAAGAACTTCAAGTTGGGTTGAGCTTATCTTGAATTTTTCTTTGTATTCATTTGTTGTTTGAAGATCTTGTTTAAGAGTGTCTATCTGATTCTCAAGTTGTTCTTCATTATCTCTAGCTTCTTCAAGATCAGATTCTAGATGCCTAATTATTTTGTCCATTTTGTGGCAGTCCTCTAACTTCTCCTTGAGAGATTGTTTTAGATTATCTTCAATTTTTATTTTCTCTTCAATTTCTTGGGTGAATCTCATAACCCCCGATTCCATCTCATGCCTTACCATAATGACTTCTTTTGATAGCTTCTCACATAGCTTGTTTTTCTCATTCAGATCTTCATTAGTATCATTGGCTTCACTTTGACTTGCTAATTGTTGAAGAAGTTCCTTTCTCTTTTTCACAGAGATACTCAATTTTTATTTTAGCTCATTTATGAAATCATTAGCTTGTTTGAGTCTCTCTCTTAAGTTATTTACTTCAAAGTGAGATTGCTCAAGATCATCTAGGGTAGACTGAAGTTGTTCCTTCATACCATACATATCCATTGAGATTCCCAGATCTTCCTCAAGCTGTTAGGCTCTGTTTAGAGGAACTTAGCTCTGATACCAATTGTTGGAAACAATGCAGATAACTGAGAGGGGGGGTGAATCAGTTATCTTAAATATCTTAACTTTCTTTTCTCCTTTAACAATTAGTACAGCATCAAAACATATAAGCATACATAATCATGAGAGCAGAAATAAAATCAACACACATAACACAAGGATTTTTACATGGAAAACCCTGTTAAGGGAAAAACCACGGGGTGACTAACCCAAGATTGTATTCTTTGTTAAAAGAATAAGAAGCACAAAATGGCACTTGCCAATTAGGGCTCATTGCTCGAGCACACTGCTCACAAGAGGCACACTGCCTACAAGAGACTCATTGTCTACAAAGTTTATAGAAGGTAACCAGGTGTTTGAACTAATGAGAAGCATCCATATATGCTGAGGTTCAGTTCCAGTTAGGCTCAATATATTGATCTAATGCACTTCATTCTTCCTCTGCTTTAGTGTTATTGTTCTGTCACATACCAGACCTATATTGCTACTTCCACACTTATCTCTATCTTTCCTCACACACTATATCAACACACACCCTCCTTCATACTGAAATGCATCTGTTCTTGTTCACCAGACCAAAACACTCTTCAGTCTGTCTTCTGGTAGAGGCATACTATGTGCTGCAGATGTGTGGGAAAGACTTTGTTGCCATCAATGACAATACTCATGAAGCCACATAGTGTCTCTTGCCAACAGATAGTAAATTGGGAAAGTTAAACTGGGTAATATGAGTTGACATGTTACAAAGACCATGCCATTCACACTCATTTCCATGTCTTGGGGTTCCATAAATAGATTTATCATTACAATATCTAGATTGTTTACCTACTATTTGTTGAATTACCACATTATGTTCAATTTGACAGAGTTATTAGAAGAAGACTTACCTGTATTTTTCGCTCTACATGCAGCTTGTTATTTCTTATTTGTACCACCAACTAACTTATTAGGATTACCTTTAAATAATGACCTTCCATCAATGCTAGTTTTCACAAAGTATTGTGTTGGGATTAAATCAATAGAGTTGCCACCCTTCACAGGAAATTAACTTGTGAGAAAACTAAAATTATTTTGACTCTACCCAATAGATCAAAACTTTCTAGACACTACCCAATATATTCACCAATCTATTAGTTATTTTTTCACAACCACCTCAATCCTAAGGCATTCACCACAAAGTCTAGATCTTGGGATAATATAGACAATGGGGAAGAAACCTATGCTTAGACCAAGAGAGAGAGAAATTCAACATGATAGGAGGGTGGATAAAGCCTCCTATTCTTCTTTGAGTCCTACCAAGCTTAGGAGAGTATTTCTCAAAGATCTCAAATGACAAAAACAAATTAAGAACACATGGAGATCTCTAATTAGGTAGTTAGGCTGAATGATGTGACAGTAGCTAACAATTGGTTATTAATCCCTATAAATGTATTCATTTGGTTTCTCAAAACATCATTCACCTAATAGAAACACTATACACAAAACCTCTACATATACACCAGCTGCAATATCACCAAAGATTTAACAAATTTTACAATACTAGATTTGTGTATAGTGGAAAAATACCTACACTACTAATATACAAAGACCAAAGTGCAGGATTCATCATTTTTAATATGCATGTGAGTGGGCTAAGAATGTTAAAATAGATTGGTGCCTATCCTTGGGAATACTAAGTCTAAAACTACTACAATAACCTACCTCAACAAGATTAACTCTATGTTTTAACAATAGAATATCGTTGTCTTACAATGATTTAAACCCCTAACCATAATAGCTCAGAAGTTCAACTATTAAATTTCACTGCCTTATAGTAACTTAATCCTCAAATGTAATCAAATAAGATCATCCTTAGTAATCCTTTACAAATGCTATAAATCCTACCTATTGCTTGGAAAGACTCCCTACTCTTCTTGAAAATATGCTAACCAAACTAGCAAATCTCACAGCAAATGTGCAAGCAAAGATTTTCCAATTTTCTTCAACTCTTACTTCTCTTCAATAAAATACAATACTGCAAAGGAGAAAATCAATCTCAAATCCTCACTCATATAAATTATAACAAAGTAAAATCATTATTGTAGGCATACATAAAACATATTCAAACGCTTTATTCTTTATGAATAGATACACACACTTTTATTATAGAGTTTTTCTCAAGTTCTCCACAAACCCCCAATTATCCAACTTTTTTTTACAATGAAAAGATTTTACAATTTATAACCAACCTAGAAAACAGGGCACCCAATCTAGTCTAGCTATTTTTTTCCCTACCATTGTAAAATCTTCAAATTTAGGCTCCCTCCTTTTATTTCACTTTTATAGGCATTTGAAACCCATCGTTGGAAATACTTGAAAAAGAGATCAAGTTTTGGTGGCCATCAGGGTAAACTTTAAGAACTAGCCCCTGGAAAATTCTATACAAATGCTAGCGAATCCCCTATGTTGCAATATAATCGACTTGGCGATTTGTTCCAAAATTTGAACTAAAGTCATAGAGAGTGGCTATTTATGTTAGAATATCATTTAAAAAATAAATTGTTGGTGATTTGAAACCCAAAATTTATTCTTGTTTTTAATCAGATTGGTGAATGAGGACCTAATTTTTTCATAAAATATTAATTTAGTTGGCAAAATAAGGCTAATTTTTTTCTAACTTTTAATTGAGGTGGTGAATATAGGCCAGATTTATGATAATTTTTTAATTGAGGTGGCGAATTAATCTTAAATTGCCAACAAATTTTTTATCAAGGTGGCGAATTAACACCTAATTTAATATAAATTTTGTATCGTGGTGGCGAATTAAAACCTAATGTAATAAAAATTATTAATTTTGGTTTTGTACTTTTTGTTTCCAATTAATACTAATTTGAAAGTTTTTAAAGGAAAAGGTGCAGAGCATCTATACTATATTAATATCAAAAGTCATCAAAAAATACATCGAAGGGCTCCACAAAGCTAGAAAGGGCACTACGGCCACCATGAAAGCATATAGGGATAAGCATTTACAATCAGATAAGCAAAGCTAGAAAGGGCACTACGACCACCATGAAAGCATAGAGGGATAAGATTTTACAATCAAGTAATCAAAACAAAAAACATCATACGCTTAATGCCAATCAAAGGTACTAGTACTAAAGATGAGAGAACACCTCTAAAAAGCCACACCATCTTGAGACACTCATACCTTTACTCAGGGTCTTGAGAATCCACAGTGTCATCAATAGGAAGCAAATGAATAGGAGGAAACAACATATTAGCATTCCCAGGCTGTGGAGCAGCATTTGGCACATGCATTTGTAGGTTCAAGCAAATGACATTAAATATATCTTTTACGTAAACATCAAATTCTGATGGTAACTAGAATTTGTGCATTTATAGCACCAAATTCATAGTATTCCTGTAGCCAAAATGAAGCCCCTTTTGGAGAGTTTTATAAATACGTCAGAGTAGGAGAACTTTGAAGGATTTGGATGGAAAATAGACCACCCAAAGTAGCCTCGCCTCATACAAGTCATAGTTTTCCATCATCATCCAAAGTTTTTCTACAGTGACAAGATATTGATGAATGTAAGAGAAGGCTAGAGTTTCCACAAACTCTGCATCCTGCACTAGATCCATCATGTTGGAGAGAAAGATGGAAGAAAGATCCAAGTAGAGAAGTACCCACGGGAATTCCTATAACAAACCTTCCCCAACCACACAACGTATTGCAAATTCAACCATAATATAATGAAAGTTGAAAACCTTTTGCAATTTGGTGGATTTATAGGCCCCCAATTCCATGGGTTTCCATTTTTGGGGTTGGATATAAATATGGCAATTATTTATAACATTCTTCATGGTTATGCAGAGAGATTAGGGCAAATATGAGGGTGGGGAATAAAGTAAGAGGTGGAAGTTGCAATTGAAAACCCAACAACCAGCGATATTTGAAGAGAATGTTTCCATTAATACACACATGTAGTATTGGATCTCATGCATGGCTAACGACAGGAAATAAGCTATCAAAGATTGTAAACATAAATGGAAATTTACTCCCAAAACAATTGCGAGCAAAGATGACATTGTGTGCGTATATCTTGCATCACATATTCAATATTTATAATTAATTTCACACACACAAACTATCATCTGTGATACCATCATCTATAACATTTGCATTTAATTTCACACACGTAAACTATATGTCTGAATGGTTTTTTAGATGCATACAAATAATATCTAGATATTTGTAATATTATGTCGAAGTCGGAAGGCCATCCTTTCACTCAAATTATTACACAAATGGTTATACTGTATTCTTATTCATTTTCTTCAATTTAAATAAAACATTCATTTAATTTAGCTTTAAATTACATAAATGAATATTTAACTAATTACACGCTTGACCAAAAGTTATAATCTTCCTTTGCTCTATTCATTTGTGGAAATCTTATTGAGCTCTTCAAATTCTATACTAAAAGATCATGGAGCCTAGAGAGATGACTTTCCGTGGACTGGTATCACAATGCAGGTTAAACATTATCTTCATGTTGCCATTGGATGAGGTAAAGGTGGCCATTAAGGAAGTCATTGGCATCGAGTACCTAGAACTTGATGTCATGAGTTGTGTCAATTCTGAGGTAACATCTTATTTCCTGTTAAATGTCCTGTGGGTTACACAATCCATGACATCAATGGTATTGGTGGTGTAGACACCCAAATTTGTCCATGTCTTGCAACACCTAGTCAAAAACATTACTTAGACATCATCTAGCATTTTGTCCTAATCCCACTCTTAATCCCACTTATCCCATTAAGCTAATTAATTAAATAAATTTTATTTATTTAATTAAAATCCCATCTTAATCCCATCCTTATCCCACTTAGCCAATTAATTAAATAAATTTTATTTATTTAATTAATTTCACATTCATAATCCCACTTTCCATTTAATTAAATAAATTTTATTTATTTAATTAATTTCCCATTCATATCCCAGTCCTATCCTAATCATCTTCCCAATTAATTAAATAAATCTTATTTATTTAATTAATTTCCAACTAATATCCCAACTAATTCAAATAAAATATTTGAAGTAAGTCCTCACCTCTCACCACATTTTGACACTTGTCCATTTCTCAATTGAGTCATGTGTGGTAGTACAACTTTCATTTAAAATCCTTCACATGTACAACTAATGGGACCTAATTTTAGTATTTATGTACACAATCACACACGAGACCTATTCTCCTCCCTCCACTTGTCACATGACTACAACTCCCTTGAAGAGTGGGAATAACTAATCAATCCTAGCCATCCATATCAATCATTTAGCCTTTCAATCTCAACCATCCATTTGAACCAAGCCTTTCCTATAAATCAACCCCCTCACAAGCCATTTGAAGATGCATTGAGCCTCAAGTACCCTTATTCTACTAAATTTTCTAGGAGGCATTGAGTTGGAGTATCCTTATGTTGTTGAAATATCATTAGAGCCTTTGTATCTATCATCTATCTTCCATCTATCAATCTTCCATCGATCATCTCAATCCTATGCAAATGTTATGCTGTCGAATTGTGAGCAACCAACATATCAAATCAATCAAACAATTCATCTTGCATCTTTGAGGTATTGAATGATTTGGGTTTAGGTTATACATTTCATTATTTGATCATTTCCAATTGCAAATCCAAATTTTTTGATATTATATTTTGGCACACTCAGTGGGACTCATGTCCTTGATTAACCTCCTTGTTTGAGTTGTTTTTATGAAGTTTAGATCTCTTGGAGTGTCAATCTTTCATTTTTGCAAACTTTTGTAGCAAAAATTTGCATTTTTCTAACCCTAGTTTATTAAGATTTGGATACAGATGTATGTAGATGATCTCTTAGCTCAAATCTAACCTCACCATTGTGTCCAGGGGACCATTTCCATAAATTTTGAGTACAAATTTGCCTAGATTTCATGAAAAGTAGAGCGTTTGGCGAAGAAAACAACAATCGGTTTGCAGAAATTCGCCTTTGGTAATTCAACTCACTTTTGATAAAAAATAGTTGCCTTTGGTAAATCAGCTCGCTTTTGATAAAAAACTAATCACTTTTGGTAAAATTTGCTTCACTTTTGAACAAAAGTATATCACTTTTGGAAAATTTTGCATCACTTTTGAATGAAAACCTATAGCCTCTGGTAAACTTGGTCACTTCTGGTTAACATTTGCATTTTGACACCTAAAACTTTCTAGATTGCTTTTGAGCTATTACCCATCGCTTTTGGCCTTTTCTAAGTCGCATATGAGCTATTACCTGCCGCTTCGATCCATTTATGCATTGCTTCTGAGCAAGCAGTGATCGCCTCGGCTATTTTCCATGTCGCTTTTAAGCCAAACATAATCGCTTTTAGATCTCTGAGTCGCTTCCTGCAAATTAGGGCTTTTCTATTTATACCTACTTTTCACAATTTGTGGTCGCTTTTGAGCTCTAATCATTCACTTTTGGCTTTCACACGTCATTTTTAAGCTACAGTTGCTCACATTTGGTCTTATTCGGGTCGTATATGAGCTATAATGAATCGCCTACAGACAAATTCAGATCGCTTATAATCAACAGTTAGTCGCTTTTGGTAACTATAACTCGCTTTTGGTTGTTGTCATTGTGCATTTTGGTGTTTCTATCATAACTTTCACATACGAGGCCAAAATACGCAAACAAGGACTCGTTGGAAAGTTGAGAGGACGAACTACATAGTGGAGCAGGTTTTATCAGGTGACTGTATCATTTTACCATTTTTTTATCAGTCAAAGTCAAACTTTTTTTTAAAACTTCAATTGAGCATATCTTAAGCAAAATCAATCGAATGCTTAGAATCTTCTGAACTTTCTATTTATGCAATCCATTTTCCTATATTAGGTCATATTAATAAAAAAAAAATTAGATTTCAGCTTTTTCACATAGCCTTCTTCTATGCAAGTTTACTTGTTTCTTTTTGGAATTGGTGACTTGTAGGGGCATCTAAGGAGCTGAAGCAGCATTGGCATTATCATCTACAGTAGATTTGGATAGCAAATTAACTAGGTGCAATCATTTCATCTCTTATCTTCCAATCTTGTTTGATCACACATTTGGATTTTGGCATAAAATGAACAACTTGTTTGCAATCATACCATTGAAATTGGGCTAAAACGAACCATTGTCTTCCATCACATTTAGATTTGGGCTTTAAAATGAACAAGTGCTTGCATTGTCTTCCACACATTGAATTTCTAAGGTTAATGAACCCCATGCGAGTGTGACCAAATGAATGTGTATGCTCTCTCCTCGCGTCCTAACATAAACTTGGGGATCAAAAATATTTACTTGTGTTGCTTTTGTTAAGCCTTAGAGAGGCCTGCCTTGGTGGGAAAAGAGGTACTCACCCCAAGGGAACGACCTCAAGTGGTACTTTCATCCAATCCACTATAAAAATCAGAGGATAAGGTGAAAGCCAAGTCTAACCGGTATTAGCGCTCACCATATAGTGCTAGCTCAAAAGGAGGTGTACCTTTGTGTATATTAAAACTCTTAGTAGGGTTAGTTAAAGTCTTAAGTGGCTTGCTGGATGCTCGTGGGGTGCCGGTCCCCTAGATTTTCACTAGAACCTCCTTGTGATAGTGGCCTTGCCTTGACTAGGACTTGTTAAAGTGACTTCACGTGCTTGTTTAACCATTATCACATTCTTCCAAACTAACAACTTGCTTATGTGTCTTGCGTGAGTGATTCATGTGTGTATATGCATAATCATTTGTTTGAATATTGCCACATCAAGCTCTAAACACCCAAACACATAAAGACAAGTCATCCTACACATTCTTCCAATAACATTCAAACCCAATCACTTTCATCCCAAACATAGCCTAGTCATCATCCAACCCTTCATATCCAAGTCATTCAAACCATCCTAAACTTATCCTAGTCACATCCCTATCCTAGCCAAATCACTTCCGCGACATCATCAAAATCCCTAAACGAGTACTTGCCAAAAAGGATTTAAGACAAACACTTGGGTGACAACATGTTTACACCAGAAGACCCAAAAATCAAATTCCAAAGATTCCTCCAAAATCTTTATCAAGGATCACAACCCCTCAACTAAGACACCATTGAAACATTACAATTCTTCATCCAAGAAGCTCAACCCCATGCAAGCCAATCACCTCAACTGCAACACTTTGTAGCCCAAGTCCAACGCCTTTTAGCCACTAGTCAAGCTCGACAAGTACATCAATCCTTAGCCACTCCATACCAACCTAATCCACCTCATAGTCACATGTCATATCCATCCACTTCCTATCACCCTAATCCACCTATCCACCAAGGCAATGCCAGATCAACCTATGAACATCCATCTCAAGCTTATCCAATCCCTCATGCCACCATTCCAATGCACTACCAAGCCCATCCACAAAGCAATCAAGTGATATCACAAGAACAACATCCAAGTCCCAATGGCCCGTTGTACATAAATCAAGTGAGCACAAGTCAACCTTGCCAACAAGATCAAATGCCCGCAACTTTGAGTCCACCTTAAGATCTTTTGTCTACATATCCTACCATTACACCTAGCTACCAAGACTATCAATGGCCTCCCCAATGAGCATAAGTGAGCCCAAATCCACCTTTGCAACAAGAAGCATATACAACTCCAAGTGGCCCTTTGTATATAAACCATGTGAGCCTAATACAAAAAGACTTAATTACCTTTGACAAGGGAGATACCAATCTACCCAATGCATCCTATGAGTGGCCTTCATCATCCAATCACATGCCAACACATGATCCTACTAGCCCTATCATAAGACCACCATATGATCCTACCCCTAGTCCATTGGTCCACCAACCTTCATCACCTTCATCCACATGTTCTACCAATCTTCCACCACAAGATCCCTTGGACATAACCGTACAACAATTGGTTCAAGAAAATTTGATTGAGCTGCCACCGATAGAACCTTTTGAACCAATCTTTAAAGCCCCTTGGTATAATGAAAACCATTATTATGCATACCATAGGTATAAGGGCCAGACATCAACCAATTGTGTCAAACTTAAGAGATTGATCACAAACCTCATAAATTGTTTTAAGATTATCCCTTCATCCAATCCAAATCCTAATCCATCCAATCCAATTAGCCCTCAACCTAATCATGATCCTAAGCCTACAACACCATCCACTATTATTGCTCATCCATTATATTTCCCATCCACTCATACCCTTGCGAAGGATGTGATCCATTGGCTACTAGCTAGGAATAAACTACCTCCATGTCAAACACCCATTCATGAGCCTACCAAAGAACTTCCAAAGGTCATGTCCAATCCTATAATCCCATCATGTGGTCCACCTATCCTTAAGCCTATCCAAGAGCCCTCAATTAACATTCTTATCCCTTCAAGCCCATCATGTGACCTACAAGCCATCAAGCCTATTCAAGAGTCTCCTATTATGAATCCAAGTCAAGAGTCATCATGTTCTCATGTTGTTGACCAAGAGCCTATCCAAGAGCCTTCCACTTCCATTCAAGCAACCCAAGAGGTATGTCAAAGGTTTAATCATAAGCATGTGGAAACATTAAGCCCTAGTCCAACTCAAGATCAAAACAATTTCATGCAACCCATCCATAACATTTACCTTCTTTATGATCAAGATGATACCTATGAAGAAGCTATCCATGAGCACCTTGATCCTATCCATAATCTTATATCCATCCATGAGCAAGATATCCAAATTGCTCCTAGTCATCCGCCATCTAGCCCTATCCATAATGAGCAAACATCCACTTGTCATGATGAGACACTTGTCCCCCAAGTAAGCATAAAAGATCAAACAAATAACTTGGATCTTAGTGAACATAATGAATATAATCAAGATCCTAATGATCCTTCTACATCCACCATCAATCCCACCTCAAGTCCACCATCATATCCACTTGGTCTTACCACCTTCCTCCATGAGTGTTCTTCCTTAGAGCAATAACAACCTTTATCCACTTCACCTTCTTTATCCAATAATAAGCTCAAGTCTAGTTCCCAAAACACATCTAGTCCCATAGTCAATCGCATCCTCCAAAACATGAACTACAAAGGTAATGGCCTAGGTCTTTATGAACAATGTATTTTGGAGCCAAACCATGTCAAAGTTCCTCCATGCTCATATGGCCTTAGATACACACCCCAAGGTAAACCCTCTAAATATGTTGGTAATTCCTCCATCCCTCCTAAGTCCACCACTTTCCATCACAAACCACATCATATACCCAAAACATATGTAGCCATTCCCCCTCCATCAACCTACAAATCACAAAATCATGTGACCATACACCTTCCACCATCCACTTTACCTCCACTCCTTCCAACTCCTAATATCTCTCCATCCACTTCACCTCCATTACTTCCAACTCCTAACATCCCATTATCCACTTTACCTCCACTCCTTGCAACTTCTAATATCCCTCCATCCACTTTGCCTCCATTGTTACCAACACCTAATCCTCCACTTATCCATAAGCACCCTTACATTCCTAATCATGACCAACAAATGCACACATTACCTAAACATGAAGCTTCCACTCATTCCACCAACCCCGCTTCCACCAAACCCATGGGATTCCAAAATAAACATTTAGATGCCTTTATCTATAAAGACAAAAATCTAACTAAAACTCCTAAGGACCCTCATGCCTTAGCAAAGTACATTCACAAAGCTATCCAAGCCAATACCTCCAAAAGCAAAGCCCAAAACCAAAATGGTTTGGGTTCCTATGCAAATAGCTAGCAAGTCAAATGAGGCATCCTCATCCACGTCTCAAGAATCCCAACCAACTATATCCATCCAAAAGCCTACTTCCATCCAAAAATTCCATTCCCTTCAAAAATCCCACAAGCAAAGTAAAAGCACTAAAAATACTAAATCTATGTGGGTTCCTAAATTGCTTCATCAACCATCCCCTAAGCAAATATCTCCATTGCTTCCTACACCGCCATCCCATCAAAAGCTTCAATGTTTAACACGGTGTGTGCAACAGTTGGTCATGATTCCCTTCCATTCCAAAACATTCCCACATACCTCCATCTCCCCAACCTTCATCCATTACCCTACATATCTTCCCCATCACCTTCCTATGGTCCATTCTTTTGCATAAGTCTTACATAAATCCACACCATAAGCTACTAGCCTACCCTACCATAATTCCACATCATAATCCACTATCCCCCATCCTTATACAAACCTTTCATCCTAACCCACTATCTACCTACTCCATCTCCCTTTCATGAAGTCCCTTACCAACATCTATGAGCACACATGACATGGTCTATGCAATGACATTCATCTCTAGTGGGACTTTCACCTTTCATAGCACGAGACACTTGAGTCCCTCCTATTCATTACCATGGTGAAAACTTGGCAAATAGGTGCCATGTGTAATTGTCATCCCATATAAAAATTAAAAAAAAAGAAAAAAAAGAAAGAAAAAAAAGAAAGTAAAGAGAAATCCCTTCATCCAATAGTGAAAACTTGGTAAACAGGCACCTTAGATAAGTACAATGATGAAAACCTGGCAAATAGGCATCATGCGTAGGTTGATCTTCTATGTCACTCACACTTGGGGGCACATGGTCTCATCCATCTTATCATTTTCAACTTATCATTTTCCATGATATCATGCTACATCCTACCATCCTTAGCCATTACATAAACATGCCTATCCTATTGAGCCCATTCATCATTCCTTCTGCCTTTTGATTTTGATGAAGACATAGGGGCAAAATGTTGAAACATGTTTGGATATTTCTTGACATACCTTCTTTCCAAACCAAGTCCTATCCATTGACCATTTATCCATCCCATTTAAACCAATCCATCAGGTCATTCTATTGTCATAAGTGCCATGTAAAATCCAATCATGACATCCCTTGGTCATGAACTTTGTCATGTAATAGTCCTAAGCATTACCATCTAGAATGGGGCAAGTCCTTCCTATGTAACATAGCCTTTGGAGATCACATCCTAGCTTCCTTACGATCCATCCACTATGGTGTATCCTTATCATGAGATTTCCATCTTATAGTTTATCCCCATCTATTTATCATGAGCTTTCCACTATAGCCTACCTATCCATTTATCATGAGGCATGCATCCATCCCTTATATGGCATATCCTTGTATCTATCCATCTATCATGAGTCTTCCATCCCATCCACATATCATGAGCCTTCCATCCCCTTTCCTTTTATCCATCCATCCTACCTTCATCCTTGCACCTAGACTTGGTTTTCCCTTGTCATTGGTATCAAGCACAAAGGCTACCCAAATTGTAATTCCATTGACATCCCAAAACATTAAAAAACTCCAAAAAAATCAAAATATCCCAAAAAAATCAAAATATGTCAAAAATTTCAAAAAATTAAATATCCAATGAAAAATCCAAGCAATAAAACCAATCACATCATCCAAAACAATCCACTCCATTAACATTCAATCAAAATCAAATCATCTTCATTAATTCTTCCTATCAATAACATTCATTCATCCATTTCAATCAATCACTTCTTCCAATCATATCAATCAAATCAATCTAAGCAATGATCTTAAATCCAAGTCACACTACTCCATATCAAGCAAGATAATCAATCAAGGAACATTATCCAATCAAATCAAAAGCAAATCAACTCAATCACATCAACTCCCATCGAAACAAATCCAATCACTTCAACAAATCAAAAGTAGCTCAATCCACCACATATCATCCTATCATCAACATTTCATCAATCAATCTCAATCCATAACCTGATCTTTCATCATCATCAATAAAAAACATTAGAACTACATCTCATTTCCATCGTTAAGTGCCTTGATCCCATGGATACAGGGTATGTAGGCAGTCTGGAGTACGAAGGAAGTGCCCAGATTTAGGCACAGGCGATTTTCCTCTTTCTCCTCTCATCATTTCTTCTATCATCTATCTTCTACATCACTAATAAACAACTTATTCCAATCCATCTATCATTCAATCAATCCATTTCCTTCAATCTAATCATGCATTCATATCAATTCAATTCACTCCAATCAATCTTCATCCATCCTTTATCAATCCAATCATCCATTCATCAAATCATATCAATCAAATCATTCCAAACAATGATCCAAATGCAAATCATCCTTCATCCATACCAATCAAGTCAATCAATCAAGCCAAGTTATCCAAACGCAATCCATGGTCTAGATCCTAGCCTTGTTGTAAGCCAAATCAATCAACCAACCAGTCAACCAACTTAGCAAACAACCTTGTGTTGATATACGGATATATCTTTCCCCGCAATGACAACACTATCATCATCATCAATCAATCAAACAATTAATCATTGGTTTATAGCTTGACAGGGGCAATACCTTGTTTCTTTTTGTATCATTTGTGCATGCTTGCTTGTGTGTCTTATCATTTTATCTTGCATTTATATCACATCGGTATCAATTCCAGCTAATATTCATATCTTGTGTATGTTGGAATAGATTTTTGCACTATCCTTTGCATCTAAGGTCACATTATACCTTTTGTGCATTAGGACTTTAATGCTCTAAGTTTACTTCCTCATACGTTTAGACAAGGTTGTATTATGCTGGGGCGCAAGACACACCATCACCCTGGTCCTTATACCTTGGTGCATAACGTCTAGTGCTATATCAAACATCATGGTTGCTCACATTCATTGCAGCATAACGCATCTTCATTTCTTCTATCTATCCCCTTATCTTTCTTTTTGCAGCCAAGCCATTTCTTTTCGAGAACCTACCCGTGTTTGTCCAACCCGCATATCCTCTCGAGGAGGTATCCTCATCCCATCCCATCATTTTCCTCTATCCATACCTTAGCTTCTTTGAAATGATGTTACTCGAAATAAATCTTATCATCTCGAACATCATCTCAAAGAGGGGCAAAATGTAGACACCCAAATTTGTCCATGTCTTGCAACACCTAGTCAAAAACATTACTTAGACATCATGTAGCATTTTGTCCTAATCCCACTCTTAATCCCACTTATCCCATTAAGCTAATTATTTAAATAAATTTTATTTTTTTAATTAAAATCCCATCTTAATCCCATTCTTATCCCACTTAGCCAATTAATTAAATAAATTTTATTTATTTAATTAATTTCACATTCATAATCCCACTTTCCAATTAATTAAATAAATTTTATTTATTTAATTAATTTCCCATTCATATCCCAGTCCTATCCTAATCATCTTTCCAATTAATTAAATAAATCTTATTTAATTAATTAATTTCCAACTAATATCCCAACTAATTCAAATAAAATATTTGAATTAAGTCCTCACCTCTGACCACATTTCGACACTTGTCCATTTCTCAATTGAATCATGTGTGGTAGTACAACTTTCATTTAAAATACTTCACATGTACAACTAATGGGACCTAATTTTAGTATTTCTGTACACCATCACATATAAACTTATTAAATAAAAGTATTTCTGTACACAATCACACATGAGACCTATTCTCCTCCCTCCACTTGTCACATGACTACAACTCCCTTGAAGAGTGGGAATAACTAATCAATCCTAGCCATCCACATCAATCATTTAGCCTTTCAATCTCAACCATCCATTTCAACCAAGCCTTTCCTATAAATCAACCCCCTCACAAGCCATTTGAAGATGCATTGAGCCTCAAGTACCCTTATTCTACCAATTTTTTTAGGAGGCATTAAGTTGGAGTATCCTTATGCTGCTGAAATATCATTACAGCCTTTGCATCTATCATCTATCTTCCATCTATCAATCTTCCATCAATCATCTCAATCCTATGCAAATGTTATGCTGCCGAATTGTGAGCAACCAACATATCAAATCAATCAAACAAATCATCTTGCATCTTTGAGGTATTGAATGATTTGGGTTTAGGTTATGCATTTCATTGTTTGATCATTTCCAATTACAAATTCAAATACATGTCAGCATAGGACTTTTAAAAGGGTCTCTCCTTGTCAGCTCTTTTGATTTAATTTACAAATGCTAGCGGGAAAGAATATATAAGTGTGTTTTTGAATTCATGTGTAACCTAGATGGATATCACAAACTTATGATCTTGGAGCAAACAACATTCAAAGCATTAATTGTGTTGTTGGAGCATATTTGTGTTTGTATTGTGTGTGTTGTTGCAGATTTGGAATCATCATCCATCTCCTTATGATTTCAAGGATCTTCATTCTTCTAAGGGCTTCACCTCTAAGGTGATATCATTGTTATTTGAATCATTCTATCATTCATTTATGTTTAGCCTTTGTTGTGCTAGGGCATGCACTTTCTATCGAACAACGGTGTTGGGAAGCTTGAATGCTATCCCAAGATTTGACTGAGGCAAGTCCCTAAACACCATAACCCCAAACCCCTTCTCTTCTTGTGTGCAAGTTATACGTACGAGATCTAGAAAGGTGAAGGTACAAGAAGATTGAATGATGAAAAGGGTTTCAGGATCCAAAAGCATTTTTAGAATATTCCTCTGCGAAAGACTTGGGCACCCACGAAATAGTCTTCCTGCTCAAACAGGCACTGAATCTAGCATCAGGACATTCTCTGTGACATTTCTCTAGTTTCTAGGTTCTGAAGATTCCATCTTTTTGGACTTGGGTGCCCGCAAAATAGTCCTCTGACTTTCTAGCTTCCAGGGTACAGGTTCTAATATCTCTTTGATTATCTTTGTACATTCAGATTCTAGGTTTTAGTCATCTTTTGTTTGTTGCAAGCTGATTATATTTGAACTAGGGTTTTAAGCATACTTGACCTAGGGTTTGATAAAGGGCTTGGTTAAATCAGATCTTTCCATAGCACTCTTGAGCACAAGACCTATAGCTGAGTCCACCTCCATTTGGTAGTGATTTGGCCTGCTCTTGTCCTTGAATGTTATTATGGAAGAGGGTTTGATTTAGTGTACATGTTAGACTTCATCATTCATCTTTTCCATACATAACATTTTGGTGAACCTATAGCATTGAGC
This sequence comes from Cunninghamia lanceolata, assembly GCA_027924645.1. NCBI lineage: Eukaryota > Viridiplantae > Streptophyta > Pinopsida > Cupressales > Cupressaceae > Cunninghamia > Cunninghamia lanceolata. The sequence continues at coordinate 3,570,001 of BSBN01000831.1, forward strand.
ATTTGCATCTTGTTGAGTGCTAAATTTAGATCTTACATTATTTCATAGCATACTTATCATTATTCATTGAAAAGTCTTGCAAAATCTTGAAAAGGTGAAAAAATTAAGCATTCTAGGCTTGGATAAAGGCATAGTTTTGAATTATTTTCATTGCATATCATTGAAACATTTGATTTTTTTATTTTTACATCAAATCTAATCTATATTACAGAAATTAATCATTTTATGATAGTACATCTTGCATTTGAAGATCTCATTCACTAGGATTTTGTTGAAAACTTGCATTTTTCTCCTATAACCTAGTCATTTACAAAGCTAGGGTTTGTAGTCAAAATCTTATTTTAGATTTTTCTGCTCTCAAAAATATTCATTCAAATCTGATTTTGCATTGTAGTGTTGCATCATTTGACATCATTGCTTTCAAAATTTTAATGTTTGCAATTACACATTGTGTATTTCAACAAGCATAACTATCTTAATCTTATTGATCATATTAGTGGTTAGTGCATTGAGTGTTATAGGAATTTGCATGAGCTGTATAACTAGATGCCCTAATACAAACACCTTGCTAAGAAGAAGTTGTAGACTAATGGGTTCTAATGCTATTGATAGCAACTGTGTGCAAACATCGAAAAATCCATTACACAACTACTTTACTAAAGGTGAATCACTATGCATGCAAGATATCATAGAAACCAACATAACAGAAGAACAAACATTTCATGATGTTGAAGATATGATTGTTACGTATGTGTGATGAGCAACTCAAGAAATTAGACAAACAACTAGCTAATTTTTAACAAATTGTAGAACGTGCACATCTAGCTCAAGAAGTGGTACCTATTGTTGAGGGTATAAGAGGATTATTACAAGGACAAGAAGGTGTTGACATGCTCCATGGATTATCCCACATAGTGGATCATAACATTATTCTAGCATCTAGCCACGCTAATATCATTAAAAATGTGTTTCCACCGACATATATATAACATCACAAGTATTGGCACCCATACCGACTACTAGGATATCCACATTTACATCATCAATTCTCACCACCAATCCACAATCTTGTAGTAATGATACCACTAACATGGGAACATCTACAAGAAATAATTACAAAGTTGTTGCATTTAATTATCAAAACTTGGCACCTCATGTATCCATACCCATGAATAATTACTCTCAACCACTTATCACCTCCACTTATTACCAACCACCTATCAATTTCACAATTGCAACATCAAATACTCTTGTCTCAAATCCTCAAGCCACATCATCCAATGATGCTCTTCTAAACTAAATTTTGTAGAGTATGTCATCCTTGCAGCAAAAAGTGACAAATTTGACTAATGCTTCCTCTTGACCTACCTTACCAACATATCACACTCGCAATCATTTATCTTATTCAATTATAAGAGCTCAAATGCCTGACAAATTTGAGAATCCTCTCTTTGAAAAATACAGTGGTAAAGGTGATCCTAATACTTATGTTGTATCATTCACAGTGATGTGGTGATTTCTTCTTTGATGAGGCATTGTTAGCAAAACATTTTCCTTGATCTCTCAAAGATATCACTTTGGAATGGTTTTGCTCTTTACCTCCTAATTCAATACAATCCTTACCATAGCTAGTTGATCAATTTTTACTACATTTCCAAGCCAACATTGGACCTTCTATCTCATTGATTGATTTGGCCCATTGTAAACAAGGCTCGAAAGAGAAATTAACAGAATTCATTAGTCGATATCAAAATCTCATTGCACAAATACAATATCTAATTAAAGATGAGGATGTTTAGAAAGTATTCATTATGAATGTACAACCAAACATACATGATATAATACTTTTGATGAAGTATAGTTCTTTCCAGCATCTATGCACAACTCTCCAAGATTACCAAATTTCAGCTAGTCAGTATTAGAATCATACCTCATTGGCTCCTGTTGGTCAATCCACAGCTGGAATATCTCAAAATTATTTTTAGAAGAATAATTGTAATTTCATCAAGTTCAATGGGCAACATTTGAATAATTTTCAATCACAAGTGTTCGCTATTACAAAGCCTACTCAGACACCATTTCAATTCAAACAACAATAGAGACAACTCACTCCATTATCAGATTCTCTCCATTCAAGAATGACTCATGCAGTGAACAACAATCTTTTGAAGCTTCCTCCTACTTGTCCATTCGATAGTAGTAAGATACAAGGACCTTCATTTGATGTTAATGCTTATTGTCACTATCACCACTCTCTAAGACATGATACTAAAAGATGTATGCATCTTAAACATGAAATTCAAGATCTCATCGATTCTAGCATGATAAAAGTTATTGGTGTGAATGACAATAGAAATGAATCGGTAGCCCCTCCGAACCAAAACCTACAAATCTTCACTAATCCTTTTCCTAAACATAGTGACAACAACATGGTGGAACAAAATGCAATAGAGTTTGAAGAGGACTATCTTGACTATGATGAAATAGTTGGTATGATAGAAGTGGATAAGGAAACAAATGAAGATTTACCTCACCCATAAGGAAAAGGTATCTACGCTGAGGTTCCTCCTTTGCTATCCCTTTATGGATTAGGAGATAACCAAAATGCATAAGATACACAATTGGAACAGCCTACATGTAATCACTTAAAGCAAGAGAAAGTGGTGATGACGAGAAGCATCCCATTTCATTGTGAAAGGATCATTCATCAAGCAAAGAAAAATAAGAAAGCAAAAGAAAGGAAAATAACAAGGCATGAATCATCGGTGGAAAAACATAATGATTCCCCTCCCCATAAGCATCAAAAGATTTCAAACATACAAGGTCTTGAGAAACAAGCATCACGTGGCCTTTCTAGAAATAAACATATAACATGTATGAGTTCCTCACACATTTTACCACACTTGATGGAGTACCTCTCTAAGATGCTTGCAAGTTTGGCCTCTTAAAATAGATATATTCATATGTTGTTGTGTTGTGTTGCGTTAAATATTGTTTAGGTCTATTTGGATGACCCTTGATACTCTTGTAAGGTCAAGGATACAAGGAGACCATATGTGTTGTGACCATTCTTCTATTTGTCTCTCCATTCTTCCACTTTCCTTTAACTTATTGTAATTTTTGTGTGTGGTGCCTTGGGAGCATAACATTGTGGAGGCTGTCTTGGGGGCATCTTCCCACGTTGCGACCCTAAGTCACTTTTGTCTCCTCTTTTATTTTTAGTGTTTTAATTCTTCAGTGGCTCTACTAGTCAGCGGATGATGAAAATAAATAAATACTGATAAGGATCGTGCATCCCTATAGCAAGAAAGAAAAAATGGACCCAGTCCATACATGAAGATGGGGTTGATATATTATTGAGAGTTGACTAGTAGAATCACCTCGTGTTGTGATGTATTGTATTGTGAAATTTGTTGTAACAAACCTTGGTAATACTCTAAATCTGCTTCTATGCACTTTGGATTGTTTTGTATCTCACCTTGTAGCTACACTCAGTTCTAAGATACCTAAAGTATAACCTCACAGCTATACTCGGTTACAAACCCGCAAGTGTAGCCTCGGTCTATCAAGTTATATGTTAGTTGATTTGGTTGTTATCTTAGAATAGATTTTCTAACCAAAGCTTATATGTTATTGATTATGTTAGCAAATGATAATGGTGTGTTTGTGGGAACATTTGGTGATTGCAAGCACATGTCACTTTGGGGCATGGGCTTTGTGAAAGCTCTTGTTCCCTTGCATGTTTTCAACTTTACCTCAAATGTGTTTGATATAGGAAAGCGGGATCAACCACTTTAAGGTGGGGACATATATTGTGGGATTATGCTTAGATATTGATAAAGTGTGTTTGTGTATGCTTCCTTTTCACTATAAGGAGTCTCTGTGATGCAAGTGGGGTTATGTACTTTGTTTTGTTTACGTATACCTCCTTTTCACTATAAGGTGTCTCCATGATGCAGGTGGGGTTGTATACTTTGAGTATGTTGCCTTTTCACTGTAAGGTGTCTACGGATGCTGTTGGGGTGGCATTTTAAAAGCCCTTTTGTGGAAGGCGAGATTGTGTCTTCCCTTGAGTGTTTGCACATCCTTTTAGGAAATCCTCTACAGAAGCGGGGTTGGATCTTGAGTTATTCACCCTTTAGCATGTCTTTAGCAGTTGTGGTAGTGTAGCTCAATTGTCAGGTGTGTTTGGAGTGTCTTATATAGTGGATCGTAGCGATGAAGTCCTCCCTATCGCCCGTGTTTACTGTGTATAAGACGTATAGTCTGTCAATGACATACTATATGGGGCTTGTGTATTCCGTGTGTCTTCCATGTGTTTTATTTGTTTTCCTTGTGTGTCTTGTGTGTTCTTGCATGGTCTAAAGGCGCGTAGCGATGAGCTCCCTCCATGCCGTGTGTTTTTGCATGGTCTAAAGTCGTGTAGTGATGAGCTCCCTCCATGCCATGTGTTTTGCATGTTTTTGCGTGGTCTAAAGGCATGTAGCAATGAGCTCCCTCCAAATTGTGTGTTTTGTGTTAGGATTATATATATATAATTGTTCAATCATGTCTTCTCTATGTATTGTGTGACTGTATTCATGTCTTCTCCATGTATTACATGATTCACTATCTTCTCTATGTATTGTGTGCTTCCTTACTATATTCACTATGTTTTGTGTGACTGTCAAGTGTTTTCTTATGTTTGACTAAGCTTGGGGGCTAGAAATGGTCTTCCAAACTTAGGGTGTGTCTTCATTCTTATGTTTGATGTGTTTGACATGCTTCAATCATACTTTAATGCATGTACTGATTGTAAGATCATACACATATTAAAGTGGGGGCTAAATGTTATGGAGTACAAAGTGGACACATGCCTTTTTACCTCCTAGTTTACCTCCTAAGTCCCCGTGATTACATTATACATGCAAAATATTCATCCCGATGCAAAATCCCCTAAAACCCATGTAAATTTGGAATTAGGGGCCCATTTTATGCCTTACCTCAAACCAAAAAGGTGCCTTGGAACTTCGGTGCCCATGCCCAAGTCCTCCCTAATTGGTCAGGGCAAATTCAAATACATGTCAGCATAGGACCTTTAAAAGGGTCTCTCCTGGTCGGCTCTTTTGATTTAATTTACTAATGTTAGCAGGAAAGCATATATAAATGTGTTTTTGAATTCATTTGTAACCTAGATGCATATCGTAAACTTATGATCTTGGATCAAAGAGCATTCAAAGCATTCATTGTGTTCTTGGAGCATATTTGTGTTTGTATTGTGTGTGTTGTTGCAGATTTGGAATCATCATCCATCTCCTTATGAGTTGAAGGATCTTCAATCTCATAAGGGCTTTACCTCTTAGGTGATATCATTGTTATTTGAATCATCCTATCATTGATTTATGTTTAGCCTCTGCATTATGTTTAGCCTCTGCATTACTAGGGCATGCACTCTCTATCAAACAATGGTGTTGGGAAGCTTGAATGCTATCTCAAGATTTGACTGAGGCAAGTCCCTAAACACCATAACCCCCAAACCCCTTCTCTTCTTGTGTGTAGGTTACAGGTGCAAGATTCATAAAGGTCAAGGTACAGGAAGACTGAGTGATAAAAAGGGTTTTGGGATCCAAAATCATTTTCAAAATATTCTTTTATAGAAGACTTGGGCACCCACAAGATAGTCTTCCTTCTCAAACAGGCACTGAATCTGACATCATGACAATCTCTGTGACATTTCTCTAGTTTCCATGTTCTGAAGATTCCATCTTTCTAGACTTGGGCACCTGTGAAATAGTCCTCTGACTTTTTAGCTTCTGGGGCATAGGTTCTGATATCTCTCTAATTATCTTTGTACATTTAGATTCTAAGTTTTAATCATCTTCTGTCTATTACAAGCTGATTATCTTAGAACTAGGGTTTTATGCATACTTGACCTAGGGTTTGATAAAAGGGCTTGGTTAAATCAGATCTTTCCATAGCACTCTTGATCACAAGACCTATAGCTAAGTCCACCTCCATTTGGTAGTGATTTGGCTTGGTCTTGTCCTTGAATTTTATTGTGGAAGAGGGCTTGATTTAGTGTACATGTTAGACTTCATCATTCATCTTTTCCATACATAACAACAATATCTTAGTGCAACAATCTATGATGCATAATTACCCAAACAGAATACAATTTTACATATAAACTTTAATGCATAGGACTACACAAAAGGATGGCATTGCCACAGGCCCCAAGAACTGAGCTATTGGCCAATTGCATGACTACCTTTGTTACATCCCCTTTTTGGATTCAATATTTGTATTTACTTTTTCTTAAATAGTACAATTATGTGGATATGTTTTTAACATCATAGGAACTTATGATATAAATAGAGAAGGTTAATTTTATGAAATTATGGAATCTATTTGATTATGATCAATATGATGTTATGAATTAGAATGTCTTTTCAATATGAAAATGAAATGATTTGATATAAATGTGTTTTGAGTAGAATATTGGTGTTTTGACCACAAAATTGTATGTGAGATTGTCAACGACAGGAATCGATGGAACATGTTCGCCAGGAAGAAAGAAGAAAAAGTATCTTTGAGAAAGAGAGAATAGACTGTGGAATAACCATGGTTCTTTCCACTGAAGATGCAAATCAGGTAGACAAACCTAGATGCTTTGAGTTCGGGCTAAGTCAATTTTAGTCGAGATATCAATGTCTGTTAGAATATGTCTTTCTCCTTTCGTAAGTCGTCATTTAGAGTATGAGAAATCGACATTAGTGTCATAATACTCTGAATCGTGTCATCAAATATGAATGACTGATATATTGTTTATATGTAAATCTATGTTTATACTTATGGTTGAGTTGTAAGTTGTGTCTTGTTATTTGTTCGACGCAAAAGTTGAAATTGTGCGTAAGTCGATCTCAAGTCTTGTTCTGCATTTGCGCTCAATTCGTTGTTATCGTCGTAAAGCGCTACGAGCATATGACGTAAACGTCTCCTTGCAAAATTTGACAGATGTTGAATTGTTCTTTTTTTGGGCTATTATTGATTACTAAAGGGTTTAAATAATGTTTAATTCTAGAGACCATCGTGTGTAGTACCCTTGGTCATAAAGGTATCAGAATATGTAATATTTTGTTAAGTGTCATCTTGAGATAAATTCCTTTATTCTCCAATGATGTTGATAATCGGGCAAAAAATCGAGAGGAACACACTTAAGCTCTTATTAAGAGGTCTTTTATTTCGAATAGTCTTTTGCTTTCATGCTTTAAAACCTTAAGATAGTCATCGGCCTAGCCTTTTATATTATGTTAGCATTTGTTTTATATTGTTAACTATTTTGAGTAGTGGTTGGACTGTTGAGTTTGCCAACCGCCACCTTGCCTTCGTGGAGCTCCATCTTGGAGAGTGATCACAATTTGTGGGAGTGGCCAAACTAATTTCTGGTTGAGGTCACATAAGGTGGGAGACGTTTTTGCATGACGGGTGAGATTCCCTTTTCAATAGGCATGGTTGGAGAGTGGAGGTGACAGTTACTCCTTCGCAGTGAGTGGGGAAGATATAGAGTAGTTTGAGTTAGTTTTGAAAGACAACACAGAGGAGAAGTGAAAGAAAACTAAGTAAAGAGCAATGAGCTGAATGGCGGAAGGAAGATTGAACACCTTGGACGGGTCTGTGAGCAAACACTGGTGAAAAACTTTAGGTTCTCTTCACCTCGTTCTTGCGCAGTCATAGTTTTCTATTATGTTGTAATAAACAATATCTTTCATGCATTTTGAAAGAACTTAGTTTGCTTAAAGGTGCAAGGTGTGAGTTGATACCACCTGGAACTAGTGTGTTTTATCATTGTCTAAACGGAACCAATGAATTATCTCCTACATTGCACCGCACCATAGTCACACTTCTAAAATCATTGTAATGTTTTCCATAGGAGTTAATTTGGTTTGGTGTTAGACACACTAGAGACTATAAAATGGACGTAAAACATCTCATTACCCATACAAGCCGCAGTGGCAAAACATTTGTCGATAAAGAATAAGATCTCTTTGGACAGTCGAATACAACACCTTGGCTCTGTCAAGTTTAAAGGCCAGCTAGTACTAGAGTGAAAGACTTGTTTGTGTCAACCATTGATAGAGGATTGTTATTAGTGAGAGGTGGAAGTCGTAACATGCAAGTCTTTACAATCATCCTTTCTTTCTGAGTTAAAACTAGTCGGTTGACCATGGCGAAGTTGTTAACCTAGCTGTGAATAATAACAAGATTTATATTATATGCTTTTGAAGGTAATACTTTCACTATTGAAGTATTTAAACTAATTTTTTTCTGAGAAAAGACTTTATTGTTATACCCAATTATTATTATGAAGTTTTTACAAACAATGCAATGAGTCTTTTGTCGAGTCTCGAGCTTAGACTTACATGCAATCTAAATGGATAGAAGAAACGATATGATAAGGTTTTCTAAAGTATAGATTGACAAGATTAAGTTATGAAGATTTCAACACGTCAAAGCAGTACATTGTGAGTGTTAAATTTTAACGTAGGGTTTTCAAAAATTGTATTCTTTAAATTGACTTTTAGAGAAACCCTTCCAAAACGACAAAGTTGAAGCTATGTCAAAGAATTGATAGTCGAAGAAGATTCCTTAGAATGTTTAATTTTAAACTTAGGGACTTCGAATATTTATGTTCTATAAATTGGTTTATAGTAATTTCTTTCTGAAAACAACAAAGTTGGGTTTAGTGTCCACTCAAGAGTGGATAATTTAAACAATGGGCTAACTTAGAGATCGTTGTAACAACGCGTAGCGTTATCTGAATAATCAATATGCTAGGAAACCATTCTTTTATCTTGAAGATGGAGAGGTTTCCATGAGCTTCTAGAAAGAGAGTAAACGTCAATGTCATGTGTTAATGCATGATGAATTTCAAACACCTAGAGGTTATCGAGGACATTATATAAAACTTATAAATAGGTAACTGTAGGATTGCGATTAATTTGAGTCAAGTGGGGTGGGTGAACTTAATTCATGCATTGATACAATGCTAATTATATTCAAATCCTTTGGCCAAGGTAATGCATGATCCTCAAGTGCATTGAATGTTCACTGTTACTGGATGGCGTAGCTTGTGGAGTGGTCATGCATGACTAGAGGGTATCTAGGGGATTACATGATAACAAGTCACGTAGGTCACAACACTAGAACTCAGATGGCAAACACCATTGGTTATCCTAAGTCTATCCTCTTGAGTAGGGTAGGGCCACTTCCAATTAGGAAGGAGTGTGGGAGACCGACGGTCTGTGGTTGGAGGTTAAGCCCCTTGAAGATACTTTCTCTTCTTAACTCTTGAGGATTCATTAGCTTCTGGTAAAAACTGTGTATGAATTTGGATGGTCGACAATCGAGATGCAGTGATATTGGTAAGTTCCTAATTTAGATTTGTTCTATGTAACTTTTAACAACATATTGTTTAAATGTTATGGATGATTATTTCCTTTTGCTTTAAGATATATAATCATGATTATTGATTTGTTGATGGATCTTCTTCTTGGTTATAAGAATTGGAAACAAATTACTTTTCTATTTTATTCTTTCCAATATATATATATATATATAACCTTTGGTTAAAACTTAGTTTTTAGGGTGAATTCAGAACTGGTTGTTATAACCTTCCCTCACCGACTTACATTTTTACTACCAGCAACGTGTGTCATTGATGAGTTTAAATACTCTGATCCAATAGAGTGAGATGAATATAAGATGAGAATTAATTAATATGTGAGATCTTCTCACAATAATCAAAGATTTTCTTAGATTAATTATGGAAAAAGAATGTAATTCTTGAGAAAATGACGGCAGTGCAGGAGGCCACTCCAACTCAGCATTGATGACATTAAATAGTTTCATCTGATGGGGTAAAATATGTGAATTAAATGACATCTAAGATATTATCAAAATGTAATCACAGATTCACATGTGAGTAATAAATGCATACAACATATCAGATTATGGATTTACTTTCAATTTGCATTCTAATTAACAATTACTCATGAGACATTAATTGAAGAGCATTACAGGTAGACAAGTGGCAATTTTTAACGAGCCCTTATGTACTTCAACTTGCCTAATTTGACACTCTAGTGAGCCTCCATTAATACTCAACACAGATAAATGCATTTAAGCCCATTTAATTTTATGTTTATCTCATAGCAGCCTGCAAAACACTTAATTTTACCATTATAGTTTACAATCTGTAGCATTCCTATAAGAAGAGACATTAAAAACAAGTTTGAAAGCTAAGGTATTCTTGTAGCAGTAAAGATAGAAAATAGTTGTAAGGAGTAATGGTGTTTATCACAAAAGCTATGCAGAGAAGGCAATTCAACTTTTAGTTATGTTTGAATTTATTCATTAAATACTTAGTTTAACAGTTGTTTTTAATGATAGTCCAAAATGTCTTTTTATTTATAATAGTTTATTTGCACTACATTTTTGGGCTACAAAAAATGTTATCTATTTTCAGTGGCGAGAATGAAGAATTACAATTAGACCACAGATGGGACAAACTTAGAATTGAAATTGATGTGTGGATGTGGTGGTGTAATGTGACAATGATAGTCAGAAAGAGTTGATAAATTTAATCCTCCTTTTCTGGCCTCATTGTTACCTTCCTCTGGTGTAGTCTTGTACATATACTTCAAAAATCAATGGGATGCTAATCACTTACATTGTGAGTGACAATGTTCTTCAATATGTCGCAGAAAGGTTCCTCATCAATTAGATCATTTTGGATTACACTGAAGAATTTGTAAGACATCGCATAATTCATACGCAGATGAGAAAGATTTTGGAGGACAAGGGAAAGGATGAACTATTGTTGAAGGTCCAAGGATGTTTTCAATTTTTCCTCTACCTTGTTTTGAAGGCCAATGATAAACTATTCTAGGTTTCAAAGTTGCTTGTAAGTGTAGCAGTATATCTTGTAACTTGTTACTATTTTTTTGTGACAAATGTAAATAACGAGTTTAGGGTTTGCTACAATTTATCCTTGAAAGAAATATGGTTTTGTGGCTTCAAAATTATTCAACAATCTTGAGAAAGTGAGACAAATGTAAATACTAAATGCCCATTTCATTTTCAGTTTTTTTTTGTTTGAAATCACAAATATATTTCAAGCTTTATAAATACTAAAATTAAATCTATTCCAAGATTATTTTATATATTTGTGCAATATATGTGTGTGTGTGTGTGTGTGTGTGTGTGTGTGTGTGTGTGTGTGTGTGAAATGTAAAGATTACAATACAAAGATAACTGCTACAAATTTGACTTTAGTCTTAGTAATAATAACCTTCTCAAAATGCCATGTCTACAACAAAAACTTAGCTTCAAAACTTGGGCCTAATGACAAGTTTAGTTAGTTGATGAAGTAATGGATGAGACTTTCCTTTAGGGTGGTGATAACTCCTGTCTTCTATGTATCCTACCATGCTATGGATAATCTTTCCTATATCTACATTTTGTTGGGTTTCTTGCCAGCCTAGCACAGGTGTCCAAATTAGTGAAGGGTACCACTTCAAGCCAATCCACCAAATACCCTTCTCCTTCATACCCCTTATATATTGTCTTTCCCTAGTAATAGATAGCTAAAAATTTGGATAACCTAAGGGCTCTTTTATTTTCAATCTAGATGTGAGCTCATTCCATTGATCCTTACAATGGTCTCTACTATTTGTGGTATGTAGTAACATTCCTTCAACTACCTCAATTGCTTTATCCTTGGCACCTTGCATCATGTCCATGGTTTCTTTATTAGTTGTAAATCTATATAGATTATGGAACACTTCCCTCACCAGAATATGTTCCCCTCTTATCATAATTTATGCATCTCTCTCAATATTGTCATACCTCTTCTTCTCCAATCCTCTTTCTATTTGTCCTTGGACGAAAGAACAAAATTCTCTCAGCTAAACATCTCCCATGTACGAATTGGGATTCCAGTATTTATCATCAGATAAAATAAAGTTACGCAAATACAACTCGCATACAAGATTCTTTTCTATTTTAGCTTCACTTCCTATATAAGATTTAGAAAATGCTACAGGTCTATCTAGGTTTTCTGATGATCCTTCAATCACCCTTTTTATCTGTAGCTTGTGAAACTATTCATGTAGCCATAATGCATGAACTTTTGCAGGGGGCCTACACTATAGTATTTTACTCTCAAGCATTGAAATTAACTGAATTTTATCCCTTAAAACCCTATTTTCCCCATTCATATTTTCATTTTCTATTTTTTCCTTTCACAATTGCTGCAACTTCTCCTTTTGATTGGAATATGTAATGAACCAATCATTTTTTAACGTCTCCAATTTTATCAAATGTTTTTTTACAAGATGTGTTTATTTATCCTTTACCTACATTACAGTAACTTCTAATTCTATAACTTTATTTTTAAGTGCCCTTATCTCATCTTCTTATTTCCTTATCAACTCATGAGCCTCCTCTAACTCCATCAATCCTAGAGCAGACTCATTAATCCTTGAAATAGGTCCATCCTATTCAATATCTTCAACAACAAGATCAACAAGTTCTTCTCCCCATTCTACCATAACTGCCTTCGCTACAGGTATCACTGATTCAGGTTCTCCTAGAATAGAGCCTTCTGTTACATGCATTTTTTCTACAGGATTCTCCATCATAGAACATTTAGCTACAAGTATTCTTCTCTTTCATTTAGTGATCCATGACAATTTTTCCTCCAAAATCTCCACCTCTAAATCAGACTGGTCTTGTTTCTCCAATCCTGTAGCATTTTGCAGGCTATGGCTACTAAATTTTTAAGTCTCATAGATGACCTTATATTCTGTTTTGAAGTAGGGTGTTTTACGTGTTGTTCATCCCCATTTTCAAATTCTTTTATCTAAATATGTTGTTTCATTTGCTTTCTAGTATATTATGTTGTAGCTATAGAGGGCCCTACTTTATCTCCTAGAGCCATGCATGTAGGAGGTATATTACTTGTTTTGATATGTGCATCATGGACATGGGCGCGGTCATCTTCCTCTGCAACATCAACTCCTTATACGACATGTGTTGCAACAAACACTTCCCAAGTTAATTGGGGCTCCCTTCATTTCAAGGCCTCTATTACCACTAACCTAATTAACCCGTGATGCGCCAGGTATTTGACTTTTCCATTTTACACTTCTAGAGACATCTTTCTCAAGGATTTGAATACAAAATAAGAAACATTCATGATTCTTTGATGTCACAAATGCACCATTAAATGAAAATGAGAACTATAGATAACTGAGGACCATCCCTTGCATGTCACATACTGAATGAGATCATATGCCACCTCTGACCATAGTTCTGGTAGTGAGGTCTGCAAGATGCCTTAACTAGGAACCATTTGAGTTTTCTCTCCCAGCTTCAAAAACTCCTAGCGAATTCTTTCTAAATCTAGCCTACCAATAGGAAAATATTACTCCCAAATGTTAGGCAACCTTGTAGCAGCTGCGACTAACTCCACATCAAAAGGAAAATCAATGCCCCTGATTACTATTTTATCCTCCTAGCATCCCATGTTGAAATCAAGAGCAACTTGGTCGTCAAATCCCTGCAATCATTTGAAAACTTAATCCAACTTGCTGCCTTAAAAATGTGATAAATATCTGGCTTTTCCTTTAACTGGTCAACACCTCATGGCTCTCTTCAATTATGTCCACCACCCATTGTGTTTAAATCTCCAGCCCTTGGCAGCTTTCCCTTTGCAACCCTACCTACTCAATGTGGTTCCACACCATGCATTTTGTTATTATTTGTTATCAGACAAGTCATAGATAAAAATAAGAAAATGCGGCATGTGTAATGTATCAACGTTGGGATTGGACAACTCACAACTGTCAGACTAACTTAGTAACTTGACAGGATGGGTCATAAGTACATGGCACTTTCCTCAATTTCAAAAGCCAAAGAGTTGCACAAGCATACATGTGTTGATTGTTGAAGATTAATTTTTCTTGTAACTTCCAATTTCACATCATACACGTGTTGATTGTTGATTATTGAAGATTAATTTCTCTTCATAATTCTCTGTCGCCTTCTTCCTTATTTTTAGAGGAGTTAGGAGAAACCATCATTATAGCTAATGTTTGTAGTGTAAGGTTCATTCATTATGTGCATCTAAAGGTTTTAGAGCCTCGTAAATGGACCTTCAGCGTTTCACTATGAGTTAAAATATTGAATATCTTATATTTTTTGGGGGTTTTTAGATATTAGAGTTGTTCATTGTCATATCTTTGCATTTTTAAATTTTAATACTTTTGTTATACTCCAGCTGGGAGATATTTTGTTGTAATCTAATGATACCATTTATTTTTGTTACTTCAAGGACTTTTTAATATAATTATCGATGTTTACACATGTTATCAAAAGGATAAAAAGAAACAAATAAGAAGAAGTGAAGACATCCATAAATATAAATTATAATAATGTTCATGCAAATTGAATATATTGACTATATTTTCCAAGGAAGACTGAGTTGGAAATTATAAAAAGCAAATACAATTTACAAATTTTGGAGAAATTATTTGTAACAGAGTTTATTAATCCAGTTCATGAATTTGCAAAATATCTTAGTTGCTTGTGTTTGACATTGGTTGCGAACCATCTTGTTGTTCTTCTTCTTGTGGTTCAACCGTCTCCTCTAAAACTCTATTTGAATTTTCTAGCCGGTCCCCTTCTGTCTGAGACAAAATATTTGTCACACCTCTTCTTTCACAACTCAACTTCCAATTTGTAATAACTCTGTCAAACAGAAATGTTTGAACATTGTACCTAGTCGTATAGAGCCTTAAACAATTCTCCAAATTTTTTTGAAGTTCATTTTGCAACTTTGACTTCAAAAATGATAAGGCGCTAAAAACTCTTTCATCCTCCACTGAACCCAAAATCATTGTTTGGCACAGATCTACAAGTTTGAAATATTCTAAAAAAATAGAATATCGTAGAATTTTGCCCAAACCTAATTGTTTCCATAACCTAGTTATTGATCCATGGTCCAAAGGATAGTCAAACAATTTATACTATATTTATGTCATAAAGTGTCCCCCTAGGACTTTTACCTCCTAAGTTTAGCTCCTAGGTCCCTTGTTTTGCATCTTGCATATTAAATTTAACTCCTAAGACAAAATGGCCCAAAACCCATGTCAAATGGGGCTTGAGGGACATTGTTGAGTTTAACCATGCCTTAAAATAGGACCCAGGGGCTTGGGTGCTCACACCCTAGTCCTACCCTATTTTATGTGGGTCCCAAATTCAAATGTCAATTATGTGACCGTTAAAAGGTTCCACTGCTGACATCTTAAGTTTGAATTACAAAATTTGTAGCGGGAATGCATATATAAGCATGTTTAGGGTTTCATTTGTAAACTAGAAGATGATGATGAACTTTTGGCAAACTTATGATTTTAGAGCATTCAAAGTATTCATTGTGGCAGAGCAAACTTGTCTTGTTATTGTGTTTGTTATGCAGATTTGGCTTCATCTTCTCATGTGTTGAAGGATTTTCATCTACATGCGAGCTACACCTCTGAGGTGATATCTATTTGTGTTGAATCAATCATTTATCAATTTATCAATTTGTTTTTGCCTCTATCCCGCAAGGATGCACACTCTTTATAAAAAAATGGTGTTGGAAGGCTTGAATGCCATTCCGGGGCTTGACTGAGGCAAGCTCCTAAACACCACAACCCCCAACCCCTCTCCTTGTGATTGCAAGTTATAGGTATTGAGTTTCACAGAGTGGAGTTACAGAGGAGTGTTGTAGAAGATAAGGATTCTGGATCTAAAAGAAAGAAGTGGAAAAGAGTAATGTAAGGGCTTGGGTGCTAGTCCTTGTGCCCTTTGGAGTTGTAGACCTAAAAATCATCTGAACAGGGATCATCAATGTTGGAAGGAATTCGAAAGCCCCTAAAGAAATTACCACCTTGGGCGTGGGTGCTAGTCCTTGTGCCCCAATTGTTCCATATTCCAAACATAGAAAAATGGTCGGTAACTAATCTTTGTGTGCGAGCATTTGTCAAATTTTGTCTATTTGTTTACGATTTTGCATAATTAGGGTTTGAATCATAATTGGGCATTAAATTAACACATTAATCATCAATTTCCAAATTTCCCTATCATTACAAGTGACAACCAACCTGTAGATGAATCCTCTTGCAAAAGTTGTGATTCAACTCGGTTAAATGTCTTTGAATGTCTGTAGTGAAAGGAGGATTTAGGAATATCATTCAAATCAACCCTATTTCCCACTTTTTCTACATAACATTTTGGTGAACCCATGTTTTAATTGAATTTTGCACCTTGCTGAGTGTTGTACTTCAGATTTTCATTTCATTCACTTGATTTTCATCTTATTGCATTTGAAATTTTACAAAAAATTGATTTTTTTTTTTGAAATTGGCATCCTAGGCTTGCATTTCTACATAGTTTGCATTAATTTTATTAAATTTTATCTAATCTCTGATTTTTACATCAGATCTAATATAAATTTTAGTAGTACATCATTCTATAATCCTTTTCATTGCATTTTCATGCTTAAATTGTTAGATTTTGCTTGAAATTGTGCATTTTTTATATAACCTAGTCTTTGTAATAGCTAGGGTTTGTAGTTAAAATCTTGTTTGAGATTTTACTACTCTTTTAAACACTATTTTAGGACTGATTTATGATTTTAGTTTTCCATTATTGTGCATCTTTTCATTTACATCTTAGATGTTGCATTTTCACATAGTCAATTTCAACAAAAACTAGCATATTCACTCATTTTTTTCTTAAAAATTGCACTTGCATTGAGCATTGTAGAACTTGTAACATCATTTTCAAATTTGATCTGAGATATTTTACATCATAAATCTAATTAGAAAACATTCATACATCATTTTGCATAGTTTCATATCTTAATTTCACAATTAGGGTTTGAAAACCTTACATTTTCACTAGATTTTGCCTTGTCATCTATATAGATTTGCATTATAGGTGTGTTGTGAAGGATATTTCTGAATTATTGGACTGATATTAAGGTTATTATTTGCTTTCGCTCATCAATTTCCTTACAACACCTTATCTTTTAGATATTTGCATTGAAAAATTGTGGATAAAGTGAACGCTTTTGGTGCATTTTAATAAACATACTTTCATCCTAGGGTTTGTTCTATTAGTTTGTGCATTGAGTGTTGTATGATTTTACATGATTATTATAATCCTCTGCCCTAATATAAATATCCCTTTAAGGATAAGTGTTATACAAATGGGTTCTAGTGCCCCTGAAACCAATGACATTCCTACATCTGAAAATCCATTGAATACCTTCTTTACAAAAGGAGAGACATAGAATTTACAAGATATCATTCCTCCTAGAACTACAATGGAAGAACACATATTTCATGATGTTGAGGACCCTATTGAGGTGATAACACATGTACCAAATGACCAAATAAACAAATTGATAAGGAATTAGCCAATTTTCAAGCATTTATGGAAAATGAAAGGATAGCGGAAGAAGCTATACCTGTGATTCATGACATAAGATAATTGTTAAAAGAATGACAAGATGGTGTTAATGCACTTTGAGGCTTAGTGCATATATTACATAATAATGTTATGATGGTGACTGAATGTGCAAATGTTATTAATAACATGTCATCACCATCTCATACACAAGTATCGGCACCTATACTGACTATTGGAATGTCTACTTTTACATCGACAATTCTAACTACTAATGCACATGCTTGTAGTAATGCTACCACTAGTATTGGAGTATCTAATGGCACTAATTCACAAAATTACAAAGTTGTGGGATTCAACTATCAAAACTTAGCACCTAAGGTGACCTCTTTTATGAATACTCACTCTCAACCACCACTTAATCCCACTTATTCTCACCTACCTCTTACCTACAACTATTCTCAACCACCTCTTACCTACAACTATTCTCAACTACCTTCCACTTACAATTACTCTCAACCACCTTTCGTTACCACTCACAATCAATCTCCTCAAAATTTCATAACCACGGCTTCAAATTCTCAAACCACATCTCCTAATGATGCCCTCTTAAACCAACTCTTGCAAGGCATGACCTCTTTACAATAAAAAGTGACGAGCTTGACAAATTATTCACAACCTAATATACCAACTTATCATCCTTGTAATCCTCTATCTTATGCAATCTTGAGAACTCCTATGCCTGACAAGTTTGAAACTCCTCGCTTTGAAAACTATGGTGGAAAAGGTGATCCTAATACTCATGTGGCAGCATTCACAGCTATGTGTAGTGATTTTTACTTTGAAGAGGATTTGTTAGCAAAACCTTTCCCGTGATCTCTCAAAGATACTTCTTTAGAATGGTTTTGCTCCTTACCTACGAATTCAATACACTCTTTCTCTTAACTAGTTGATCAATTTTTACAACACTTTCAAGAAAACATTGGACCTCAAGTATCATTGATTGATTTAGTTCATTGCAAACAAGGCCTGAAAGAGAAATTAACTAAGTTTATTAGTTGGTATCAAGCTATTTATGCACAAATTCAATACCAAATGAATGATGAGGATGTTTAGAAGGTATTTATTACAAATCTACAACCCAACATCCGCGATAAGATCCTCTTGATGAAGTATAACTCTTTTCAACATTTATGCACAGCCCTTCATGATTACCAACTTTCATCTAGTCAGTATGAAAACCAAAACTCATCCGCTCAAGTTGGTCAATCCACGGATGGATCTTCACAAAACAACTTTAAGAGGAATAATAAGAGTTTCATCAAGGTTAATGGGTAGAATTCAAAGAATTTTTCTCAAGTGTCCGCTATCACTAATCCGAAGAGGGCACCATTTTAGAATCAACAACAGCAAAGACAATTCACTCTGATATCTGACTCCTTACATTCTATCATGAATCAAGCAGTGAATAATAACCTCTTGAAGCTTCCTCTGATTAAACCATTGGATCCTAGTAAAATGCAAGGACCTTACTTCGATGCTAATGCTTTTTGTCATTATCATCAGCAACAAGGGCATGATACTGAATGATGTATGTGTCTTAAACATGAAATTCAAAACCTCATCAACTCAAATGTTATACAAGTAACTGGTGTGAATGACAATAGAAATAATTTAGTTGATCCTTCAAATTAGAATTTATTGATCTTTACTAATCCATTCCCTAGACATAATCAAAACAATATGATGGAACAAAATACAGTAGAGTAGGAAGATGACTATTTGGATTATGATGAAATAGTTGGTATGATAGAAGTGGATAAGGAGAAAATTAAGAATTCACCTCGTCCACGAGGAAACAGTATTTATGCTAAGGTTACTCTGCCATTATCCCTTCATGGATCGGGAGATAACCAAAATGCATTGGAAAGACAAATAGAACAATTGAAACAAGAGATTATGACATAGGAAAAGGTTGATACGATGGAAGATAATCCTTCTCACTACAATAGATGAATTCAACAAAATAAGAAATCAAATGATCAGAAAAGAATAAGATGGTTATCATCAGTAGGAAATAATAGTGGTTCTCCCCCTCATAAGCAATAAAGGATTTCAAATATACAAGTATTTGAGAAATAAATACCGCATAAACATGCCAAAAACAAAGATCAAGTAGCTATGAACCACTCAAACTTCATACAAAACTTAATGGAGCATCTTTCTAAGATACTCACAAGTTCTAACAACCCCTAGCATGGTTGTTTATTTAGATAAGTATTTCTAACCCTTGTCTTTGTGTTGTGTTCCTGCTGTGATGTGTTATGTGTTGCTTAGACCTCCTTGGATGACCCTTGATACTCTTGTAAGGTCAAGGATGTTGGGAGCCCACCTCTGTTGTGACCATTCTTCTATTTGTATAATCCTTCTTCTATCTTACATCTCCTCTATTATCATTGTTGTGTGTTGTGTCCTAGGGGCATAGTGTTGTGGTTGATGACCTGGGGGCATCCTTCTACGTGATTGTTCCTAAGACACTTGTTATCCTCTCTCATTTTATTATTTACCTTCTTCTAGTGGTTCTACCTAGTTGATGGATGACAAAAAATAATTATATAGTGATACGGACCATGTGTCCCTTCAGCAAGTAAAGCGAAAATGGACCTAGTCTATATATGAAGATGGGGTTGATTTATATATCTGACGCTTGGCTAGTAGAATCACTCTGTGTGATATTTGATGTGGTCTTATCATGCTGACAAATCATAACAATACATCTACTCCATGCACTTTGATTTCTTTGGGTATCTCACCTTGTCGTTACACTCAGTTATGAGATGCCTATAGTATAAGCCCCACAGCTATACTAAGACTCAAACCCATTGGTGTAGCCTTGGCTTCTTTGTTTTCATGCATAGATTTCATGTTTTTCTTAGATTAAGAAGTGTGGATTCGTGGGAACATTTGGTGATCATGAGTACATGTGACCTTTGGGGGCATGGGCTTTGTGAAAGCTCTTGTTCCCTTGTGTGTTTTCTCTCTACCTTAACATGCTTGATATTGGTACACGATATCAACTACCTTAAGGTGGGGGCATATAAAGGTAAGTTGTCTAATGATTTTGATAGTAACAAAGCGTGTTTGTAAGCCATTTGTGAAGGTGGGATATTGTGTATATCCTTTTTATTTAAAGCCTCTACGGAGGTAGGGATGGTGTATCTCTTGAGCTAGTGCACATCCTTTTTATTTCAAAAGTCCTCCGAGTAGGCGGGGTTGGTGTATCCTCCCTTAAGCATGTCTTTAGCAGTTGTTGTGGCATAAGCCCAACTGTCGGGTGTACCTATAGCATGCTTGAGATGGTGGGGGCTTAGCAATAAGTTCCTTCCATCACCTTGTTTGTCATGTTTAAGATGTATAGTAGGTCTTTGGCATACTATACGATGCTCATGTCTTCCGTGTGTTATCCCCCTTGTGTAGTCTAAAGTTGTGTGGTGAAATACCCCTCCTTACACTTGGGTTTGTATGGCATGTTTGTTCCCAAGTATAGTCCAAAGAGCGTGGAGAAATGCTCCTCCTATGCTTTGGGATTTGTATGGCATGCTTGTTCTCAAGTGTAGTCTAAAGATGTGTGGCGAAATACCCCTCCCTACACTCTAAGATTTGTATTGCGTGTCTTCTCCCCCATATGTAGTCCAAAGAATGTGGAAAAATGCCCCTCCTACATTTTGGGTTGTGTGTTGCATTTTTACTTTCCAAGTATCTGCATTCATTTATATATATATATATATGAGAATGAAAAAGAAATAATCACTGCATTCACTATATTCATCATGTTTTGCATGCCTATTACCGTCTTCTCTATGTTTTACGTGCCTGTTACTATCCTCATTGTGTTTGGTGTGTCTGCGACGTGTTTTCTCTAATGTCTACCTGAGACTGGGTGTTAGAAATAGTTCCTCAATCTTTGTGTATGCATTAGCTTCAAGTGTCTGGCATGTTTGTTGTGTTTTGACCATACTTTAATGCATGTATGGGTCATAAGATCATACATACATTAAAGTGGGGGCTAAATTTTATGTCGTAAAATGTCCCCCTAGGACTTTTACCTCCTAAGTTTAGCTCTCGGGTCCCTTGTTTTGCATCTTGCATGTTAAATTTAACTCCTAAGACAAAATGGCCTAAAACCCATGTCAAATGGGGCTTGAGGGACATTGTTGAGTTTAACCCTACCTTAAAATAGGACCCAGGGGATTGGGTGCTCACACCCTAGTCCTGTCCTATTTTAGGTGGGTCCCAAATTTGAATGTCAGTTATGTGACCGTTAAAAGGTTTTGTTGCCAACATCTTAAGTTTGAATTACAAAATTTGTAGCGGGAATGCATATATAAGCATGTTTAGGGTTTCATTTGTAAACTAGAAGATGATGATGAACTTTTGGTGAACTTATGATTTTAGAGCATTCAAAGCATTCATTGTGGCAGAGTAGACTTGTCTTGTTATTGTGTTTTTTATGCAGATTTGGATTCATCTTCTCATGTGTTGAAGGATTTTCATCTACATGCGAGCTACACCTTCGATGTGATATCTATTTGTGTTGAATCAATCATTTATCAATTTGTTTTTGCCTCTATCCCACAGGGATACACACTCTTTATCAAACAACAATGTTGGAAGGCTTGAATTCCATTCTAGGGCTTGACTAAGGCAAGCTCCTAAACACCACAACCCCTAACCCCTCTCCTTGTGATTGTAGGTTACAAGTATCAAGTTTCATGGAGTGGAGTTGTAGAGGAGTGTTGCAGAAGATAAGGATTCTGGATCTGAAAGAAAGAAGCGAAAAAGAGCACTGTGAGGTCTTGGGCACTAGTCCCTATGCCCTCCAAAGTTGACCTAAAAATCATCTGAATAGGTATCATCAGTGTCGGAAGGAGTTTGGAAGCCCCCGAATAAATTCCCACCTTGCGCTTGGGCGCTACTCCCTGTGCCCCTGATTGTTTCGTATTCTAAACTTTGAAAAATGGTCAATAGCTAATCTTTGCCTACTATCTTTGTGTGCAAGCATTTGTCAAAATTTGTCTGTTTGTTTACAATTTTGCATAATTAGGGTTTGAAACATAATTGGGCATTAAATTAACACATTAATCATCAATTTCCAAATTTCCCTATCATTACAAGTGACAACCAACTTGTAGATGAATCCTCTTGCAAAAGTTGTGATTCAACTTGGTTAAATGTCCATTAATGTGTGTAGTGAAAGGAGGATTTAGGCATATAATTCAAATCAACCCTATTTCCCACTTTTTCTACATAACAACTATTCAATAATTGTTGAGATGAACTGAGTAGATTATTCTGCCAGCTTTGTCTTATCTATTACTCCATTTATTTCTACTGTTCTACTAAAATGATTGGCCAAGTACCTCACCTTGCCCTGAAAATCCCATGGTGAACTAATAGAGGACACACTAATGGAATTCCAATATTGAGGATAAACTATAGTCAATTCTTCTATAAGTTCATCCTAAGGAAAATGCTCTCTTATCTCAGAAAACAAACTTCTTGTAATTTCCTGTAGTGTATCCTTTACAAAAGAGATGAGATCTTTAAAATCCTCCCTTGTAACACTTTTTTATCTAACCTAAGAGCTCTGTCCAACTTTACTGAAGTAGTGTAATTCTATCATATACCCACGCACTGATGCGCATAAATCACCTACATCATTGTACTCTAGAAAGTTATCTAGGTGTTCAATGTCTATTGTTATTTGTCAGCTTGCAAACTTTGGACCCATAAATGCTTCAAATTGATTGATAGATAGATTGTCCAGAGTAAGACATACCATTTTCCATGGCTTTGAGTATTTTATAATGTATATTATTCTGTCTTGTGCCTTCTTTAATAGAACATTCATTTCTTCCAATAAGGGAAGAATCCGGGATAGAGTCAATAGTATCTCGACATCAGTGAATAGTGTCAACATATTTTCTTGAACTGCATGATTTTCATAGAATAGGCCCAGTAATGATTGGTACTCTTCAAACAATCTATTTGTTGGTCCATGTAACGATATCCACCTAGTATCCGCATTGTTAAGTAGCTTGTTACCCAGAGTAAGTCCTTCAACAAATCTTTGATACTCCAAAATCATTTTGGACTTCTACAAAAATATGTATACACCTCGCATACAAGATCTTCAACTTTGGAAATAGATTGAAACTGGATTACAATTTAAAAATCCAAATTCATTCTATGGGCAATGCAGTGTATGTCGATCATGTATGGTGAACATGATGTCTGTAAATTAACAATAAGCCCATTTCTGTGACCCTACATGACTAATGCCCCATATGCACCAACACAGACAAGCTTCCTTGCAATTGCCAAATGATCCAATTCTCCAATGTTAATCAAGATATTTTTGATTATTTCCATAAGGTTAGCAGAGGTCGAATTTTCCTTCATTTTACGAATTGCAAGTAGATGGGGCTAGTGAATATGATTTTCTACAATATAAACATGCATACACACCAAAGAAGTATTTTCAATGGTCATCACCTCATCTAGAGACAAGGAAAAGAAAGTCACCTGACTCAATTTCTATGCTATATCATGCCTCTCCACCACTGCCAGACACTGAACCCATTCCCAACTATTGTTGATAGACCAATGGGAGAGTGGAAAGTTGGGAACTCCAATAAATTGCATTAAATTCCTATATTCTGGAAAGTCTGTCAACAACTGATCTCTATTTAAAATATGGAATATAATTGTGAGCTATATAGTTTTGGATAAATGACTCACTTCCATCACCTTTCTAAATAGAGTAGATATGGAACCTCCAACAGTGGCAAGTCGTGCCTGTGATTGCATATATTCAAGTCGTACTCGACTACATTCTAAGCATGAGTGCATTCATCTTTCATTTTCTAGTGCATCACTGACTTCAACTCTCCATTTACATTTACCTTTTTGTAAACTTTACCTACATGCTTCTCAATAGTGTCTAGCTTAATTTGCAACATCTTATTTTTCTTTAATTACTAGCTGCAAATCTTATAGTGACATAGTCTTGGCACACCCTCTTGATGAAGGGGGTAAATCACAAAACACACAATAATAGATATTGAACACAACAAATAGAACTTTCTTTTATTGAACTGGGCAACTCATTACATTACAGAAGCTCAATTACAATCAGAGGATAAATCCTCTACTGGTTGCAACACATTACAGCTTTCCCAACCTCAAGACACTAGAATCTTCAGCCTTCTGTAACCCCAAATCAGCTAGGGTTTATGTTTTCCCACCTATTCTTGACTCCACACTGGCCCGCTTTACTCTACTACTGCTCAGGGTTCCTAAAATAGTCATAAATAGCACTTTTTGGCGGCCTCCAGCTAAATTTTGAAATTTGCAACTCCCTCCAAAAGTAGGTCAACTTTCGGGAAGCATAACTTTTGATCCGATTGTCCGATTGACGAACTATTTTTAAGCACCGGAAAGGTCGTGATGTGAACTATCACGTCATAAATTCATAAATGGATTTCCATCAACTTTTTGGGATGTTATGGGAAGTTTTAGTGCCTCATATCTCATTCCAGAAATTTTTAGGGGCTTTTCAGAAAATAAAAAACTTTAATATCTTTCAGCTCACAAATGATCTTTGCCTGATTTCTTTGCCAAAGGTCAAGTATATTTCCGTTATGTAACTTTCTGGAAGTTTTTGTTTCATTATGTGCCCAAATGCAAACTTTCTAAAAATAGCAGTACACTTTCCAAAATAGGCAGGTCGCTATTTTTAGCAATTTTGGAAAAACTGAAAGTCCTACATTATTATTCTGGATATTATGGAACCAGAAACACTAATTATGGAAAGAAATGAAAACAACTACAATGATTTTGAATTAACTTCTTTTTGGGTGATGCAAGATTGTGTTGGTCATGATGTTAGTCACAAACAAACATAGAATAAAAGTACACATTAACCTTTATTCATCTTGAAAGATACAGTGAATTCAGAGAATTCATGATCCCAAGTCTCTGGTTATTAGGTCTTAATCAACTGACGTTACTCAGTAGTTAATGTGAATTGCTGTTTCCATTTTGGGGCCTTACGTGAAATTACGCCATCATCATGACATTCCTGTAGAAATTCTTTACAGAGAAGTCATATTATGTAGTTATTAGATGAAAAGATGTAGGAATACCTCGATCTTTGCATGATATTTTCAATTGTGCATGCTTTTTTATTCAAATATGCTAAATATTTGCGATTACCTACGAGATGTCTGCATATTTACGTTATTTGCTTAAGATTATCAATTATTTGCAATTGTGATGGTGAGATGTTCTGAAATTGAAAGAAATTAAAAGAAATACTTCTAATTATGTTGAATCTTCAGCTATTGATCCACATACATACTTGATACTATCATGAGGAGAAGAAATCAAACCATATGTTCACCAGGACATTCCACAGCTAGATACAGTTGATGCAAACTTTAGAGGATAATGAATGAAAACAATACATGCAACACGATGAGCACTCCAAGGGACGCAGCTAATCAAAGCACATATCCAGAATTCAAACACAGATTACTCAAGATTTACGAAGATTTGTAATCAAAATACTCTTCTCTTTCATTAAGTATGCAAAAGACATGTACATATACAGCAGCTTTGAAATGAGCCCTGAATATTTCAGCAAACAGATTTCAATTAAGTTTCAAATGAATATAACAAGGCATTCCACCACCTTTTATAGAATAAGGTGAGGAATCCGTTACAAAAAGATCTATGGATCTGATATGTCAATACAAATCAATGGTCATCATTCCATGACTTGTCAATTTTACAAAATGGCACAAGTTGCCAGCTGGCAACTATCTATATTACCTATGCAAAATATTCCCCTTCATGATGTATCTCCATCATGTTCTTCAGCTGATTCATGCGAGTCATCATCATGTGCATCGCTTCCTGAACCTTCGCTATCCTGATGATGATGCTGCTGCATATGGGGTTGTATGCTGCTCTGGATCTGTTCATATGACTGCACAACCTGATCTATTCCTCCGCCATCTTGAGTCTTTGCCTTGATAATGGCGTGCTTGTGTGCCTCATACTTATCCCTGCTATTATCTAGCTTATTTTCCCTGTCCTGCAATGTCTCACTGTAGGTCTCCATCTTGACCTTGATCCTCATCACCTTATTTATAATCTCCTCTGTCAAGTGGATGAGTGGACCATCATCTTCCATTTGGAAGTTACTGCGCAGAGCCTTAAGGGCAGAGTCTTCATCTTGGTTCTCTATTTTTCCCTCTACTTTGCCTTCTAGTGTTTCTAGCATGTCTGCCTCAATGCCCATTAAATCACGTAGCCTCATGCTGATCTCCCTCAGCTTATTATTGCATCTCTTGAGGACTCCACATTCAAAT
The DNA here is from genome assembly GCA_027924645.1 of Cunninghamia lanceolata. Taxonomy (NCBI): domain Eukaryota; kingdom Viridiplantae; phylum Streptophyta; class Pinopsida; order Cupressales; family Cupressaceae; genus Cunninghamia; species Cunninghamia lanceolata. The sequence continues at coordinate 3,596,931 of BSBN01000831.1, forward strand.
TGCACATCCTTGTACCAGATGTCTATTAACAGTGCAGTATTATTATTCAATACCTGCTTACTGATAAGCAGTTGTGGGTTTATCTTCCTTATTTCTCCCAACAGGCTGAGGACTTTCTCCAGTTTATAAGACCTTTTCCCGGTCTACATCTGCAATTTGTCCACCTTGGTTTTGGAGTCACTTAATATGCTCCACCTCTTCAAAGAACCCTTCATTATTTCAACAGCATCATCCAATGTGGATGACATCCATTTCCTTATTACGGAAGCCTCATGTTTCATGAGGTCCAATTTATTTACTTCCTCCTGAGAAATGGCAGTCAATGGGACTGCAGCTTCACTTGTAGTATCATCAGGATTGGTTAAGCCTTTAATGTATGCATGCAACTGAGCAATATGCTCTTTATGTTGCTTATTTTTCTCCTTCTCTCTTTTCACTTTCTGAATTAGAGAGTCTATGATGTCTTTTCCCTCTTGACCTTCCTGCTCTTCGTTGGCAAAACCCAAATCAACTGTACTGATCTGAAATTCATCGATAGTGATCTTGCCTTTCTCCTTCTCTACCGCAGGTACAGCAATTTGTGCAGTCCTTCTCCCTGTTGCCGGATCTCTTTTGATGGCCGAAGTCATTCTGGCCTTTCTCCTGGGCTTCATTATATGTGCGGAGAACAGGGTGGAGATGTCGAACTCTTGGATTTCAAGTTCCTCCTCAACATTTACCTCCTTTTCTAACCATGGAGGCACCTGATCATGCTTTTCAGCATCATGATGCTGTTCACCCCTATCTCCCGTTTCTATCACCAAGTGTTGTGGAGATGGTGATTTTTCCTTTTCTCTCTCTTGATGCTCGCCTTGCTGCTGATCTTGTGGTGCCTCCTCCTGTTGAGGAACTTCCTTTTCTGGGGGAGCATCTTCTCTGTGTGGGGAACCTTGCGGTGTACCTGTATGTAGATCATGATGATCATGATCTTTCTCCATCATTTCTTCACCTATCCCCAGTTCTTCCCCTTGTGGAGGTTGATCATCCTCCTTTTGTTTCTCTATTTTTGGTGGTATGTCCACCGTACCTAATATCATAGGATCTGCCTGAGGTGATGGCATCTATTCTGTGGCTGCACTATCCACCTCTTGTGCCTTAGCAGCTAGATCCTCTATTTCTTCCTTCTTCTCATCAGCCTTTATTTCTTGGACCTCCACTATAGCAGGTCCTGCTGATGTATCTTGTGGGCTTTGCTAGCTTGATTCAAGAGCATGACCTTCTGCTTCTGTCATCTCTATCTCTTTTGTTAAGTGGCCCTTATCAGGTGATCCTGCTGGCTTCTCAGGACTTGCATCCTGTTTCTCTACCAAGTCTACCACTACAGGACTTGTCACCTCAGCGATCAGTGTGTCCAGCCCTATCTCCTGAGCTACCTACTCCGGACTCTTTTCTGGTTCCGGGCTCTTTTCTCACTCCGCTTCTGCTTGTTTCATCTCCTCAAGCACTGATTGGACAGATGGAGGCTTGTGAGGAGTCACACTTGCATCAGCAGCAAGTGTTTCCATTTCTTGTGCAGCCACATCCTGCACCACCTCATCATCAGACAAGTTTATTGTCTCGTCTAGCGAGACATGCCTTTCCGCTTGTGTCTGAGATGCTTCCTTTTGTTGCTCTTCAGCAAGTTCAGTTTTGAACTTGACAATGGTAGGAAGTGGAACGTTATGCTGAAGTTCCTTCTGCACTTCACTACCTGCCCCTTGTACCGGTGCAGGGGGTTGGCTTATTTCACCTCTCATGGAGGTTCTTGGTTTCTTAGGTGTGGTGGGAACCAACACCTGCGGAGCTCTCCTCTTTCTTCTTATTATTAGTGGAGCTTCCTCCTCTTCTTCAGGCTCCTCCTCCATGAGGATAGCTTTGCCTGGTTGTTTGGATGACTGACCCACTTCTTGGGTCTCTGTGATTCCAGCCTCTGCTGTCTTGGTTTTCTTGGGCTTTGGAGGAGAATCCGATTCTGATCTTGATTTGGCTTCCTCCTCCGCTGTGAATACTGCCCTTTCAATTATGACCCCTTTGGATCCCTTTTCCACCTTCTTGCCCCTTGGGGCCCTTTTGCTAGGGTGCTGTGGTGGAGGGATCCTCTCTCCCTTAGTCTTCCTTTTCCCCAGTAGGAAGTCGTCATATTCATCTGCAAGGATGTCCTGCCCCTTCTTGTTGTCCACCGTGATGGCAACACCCGTCTTCTTCAATGCCTCTACCTGTGCATCTACCCAAGCTTGGGTCAAGTGTAGGGTTCTAGCAAAGAATGGGTCCAAGGACATATCCTCCTGCATGGTGAGGTCAGGTGCAGAGATGGTATCATTGTAAATCTTCTTTTGCTCATATTCATCTGCCATTATCCTGCCGTCATCACTCTTTAGCTGCTGAGGAAGGGATATGCAATCAAATGTTCTAATCTGGTTCAGAGTCAACCTCTGATACCTCCTCCTCCTGGCTTCTGCCTCATCTTCGCAGTCAGCCCAAAAATCCTCTAAGTGCCTCTGGTGAATAGGCTTTCCTAGGATCTTCTGCATTCGGCCGTAAGGATCATATGGTCTCGTTACTGGGAAGGGCAGTAAATTCATCTTATTCAGGGTGACCATCACCTTCTTTATATTGTCAGAGTCAGGGCACATGTAGTTGCCAATGCTAACTGGGAACAAAATTGGTGGCAGCTTCTTGGCATCCTTATACATCTGTATCATGGTGGAGCCCTGCCTGATAAATTCCATTAACACTACTGCATCCGTAGGATATCTTGGCAGCATCAGGGGATGTCCTTCAAAACCTTCTATCCTGATATAGGAAAAGGTGGCAAATTGTATGTACCATGCCCCATGCCTGTATACTGCCTCTTGAGCTTCCATGCTCAATCTCTTTGTTCTGTCATCTTCCATGGTCCTTACCAGATGCATAGAGAATGCATCATTGACCAGTTTGTAGTCTTTGATATAGTTGGTTCTTTGCAGCTGGGGATGATGATCCCAGATATATGCTGCATTTGTGCCCGTCAGTTTTCCATCTGTGACCAGGGCATCAAAAGTGCCTCTATAAG